>CAMZMU010000074.1:11242704-11842704 GCA_947311845.1 Poa pratensis
ATACGTACTTTGTATCTCGTCTTTTATTTATCAATGAGAATCGTATTACCATGCAAAAAAAAAAGTCTAGATACATCCACTTTTTGACAAATCCATGACACTTATTTTTGGACGGAGGGAGTAGATGATATACCAAATTGGATTGTACAGTAAGCAATTTTAAAATCTAGGATTCTATAGTTTTCACAGTTTTACCCACCATTTTTCCATACCTATATAGTTACTTCAAAGGCTAGAAATGCATAAAACATGATTTAAGTTGTCGTATACACGTATTTACTGGAATAACGACAACGACTTCGGAATGTTGGCCACATAGATTTATTAGACAGAAAATCCAGATTCTCTCTTAAAAAAAGATCAAGGTCTCCTGATCTTATTCAGATAAATTCCATTTCAACTTGTTGCTTATACGATTCGATATATAGGTTGCCATGGAATGCCACACAATTATGTAACATATCCCAACAAGCTAGAGATCTTTTGCCACGTTTAATTTCTCGGATTTTCTTGACCCAATTCCACCAAGAAACTCCGTGATGTTCATGTCAGAGCTTCCACCATCGCACATGGCGCTCCTGGTCTTTTCCTTCCATTCCGCCGCATTCATCCAGTAACTCGTCGCAGCCCACTTTCCTCACGCACCTCTCCACCTCCTCCCGCCTCACCACCCCGCCAACGTCCGCCGCCGCGCCCGCACGCCGACGCGCACACGTCCTCGATGTACTTGGCGTTCGTCGCTGGTCCGACCACTGCGGCACCGCCACCATCGGCACGCCGGCGCCCAGCGCCTCCGTCGTCGAGTTCCATCCGCAGTGCGTCACGAAGCACCCGACGGCGTCGTGCGCCAGCACTTCCAGTTGCGTCGTCCACGGCACGATGAGGCCCCTCCCGCCGGTCCTGTCGGCGAAGCCGTCGGGGATCTTTGAGGTCTCCAGGGCCCTCACGACCCAGAGGAACGCCTTGCCGCTGTTGTAAAGGCCCTCCGCGACCTCGGCATCTGTGCCGGGTCCAGCTCGGCGATGCTGCCGAAGGAGATGTACGCGACGGAGCGCCGCGGCTGGGCGTCCAGCCACGCCTTCGTCGTGGCCGTCGTCGGGGTGTGGAGGTGGAAGCCGTAGGAGACGTCGTCCGGCAGGCGGTTGTCGAGGTATGCCGACGGCACCGTCGGTCCCACCGTCTTGGCCTGCCACGTCGACTCCATGTACTCCGATTCCTTCCAAAATGTCAACATTTCAGTAGTTGGTAGCGACTGAGAGAGATTGTGAGTGACTGACTGAGCTTATCACGTACCAGTGGCTGCAGCTCGTGGAAGGAATTGACGAGGACGTGGTCGGCGGCGTCGAGGCCCGCGAACTGTGCCACCAGCAGGTCGAGGTACGGCGGGCAGTCGTCGGGCACGGACAAGAACGACGGGAGATCGGCCGGTTTCAGATCAGCCGGCAGCCCGGGTAGACCGGGCGGTAGCTCGCCGACGACGGGCACCTCCATGCGCCCAGCCCAGGCGTGCTCGTACGCCACGTTCACGGCAGGCGCCTGCGTGAAGAAGGACACGCACGCGGCGCCACGCCGCCTCGCCACGCCTGGCGCCCACTGCTGCAGGAACGCGTCGTACACCACGGCGCGCACGGGCCGGCCCTGCGCCTCCTCGGACTGCAGCAGCTCGTCGACGGTGCGGGACCCGACGGACTCAAGGCGGGCGAGGTAGGCGGCAATGTCGCCCGCGGCCTCGGCGAAGCCACCGCTGTCGTAGCCGTCGGAGATCTCGCCGAGATGGACGGCACCCGGGGAAGGGTCCCGCCCCTGGCCGAGGAGGTAGCGCGTGACGGCGAGCGTGCACCGGACGCCGCCGTAGGAGGCAAGGCGCTTGCCGAACTGCAGGATCGGGTTGATGTGGCCCTGGCTCGGGTACGGCAGCAGCAGGATGTGGACCTCGCGGCCGTGCTCCGAGTCAGCCGCCATGGCTAAACTCACTCGTGCACTGCAGGGAAGGGTACCGTGGACAGCTTGTGCGAGCTGTGAGAGTGATAGACCGCAAGTGAAGTGTTGTATTTATATCGTGGTGGATGATCGTGTCTCCACAATGGTGATCGGAGAGCACGTGATTTGCTGAAGGGAAACTGATATTGTCGCCAATAAACAATTGTATTATCGAGAATTTTTTAAATGGAGATAACCAGTGTCAGTAGGAGTTGGCATTTTTTTCTACACTAGAATTGACTCGTAGCTACTGCGTGGTAGAGCAAGCGTCAAGGCACAGAGAGTTATCTAGTTAGAAAGAGAGAGAGACATACATGATTCAGTGTCTTCTTGTCTCAACTAATGGGATGTCTGGTCCATTGATCAACATGAACTTAAATTCTCCCTCCATTTCTTGATGTTGGTGCATGTTTTTTGAACAAAATATTAAAATATAGAGTGTATTGCGACTTATGGATAATTTTCATCCAAAAAAGATTTCTGATATGCTTTAACGGGTTGTTTTCAATTTGCGACTATTAAGAACTCATCTCTCCCAAATTTTTCATGGGCCAATAAATCCCCATATGCTAAATTCTCATGTCTTCATATTCGTGCAAGAAACTATACACCCTACGTTAAGAAATGAAGAGAGTATAAGATTAGATAAATATTTTATTTGTTTCAAATTATAAGATGCTTTGAATATTTCAAAATGAGCTACATATTACAATGAGTGAACCAACAAACTAAAACACAGGTCTAGATATGTGTGAATCAGAAAAACTAAAACATACTCCATCCGTTCTTAAATGTAAGATGTTTTAGGTGTTACACATGTTGTTTATATGCATACTAAAATGAGTGAACCTACACATGAAATATGTCTAAATACACGTGTGAGAATATGAATGTGGAAAAAGGTTAAAACATTTTATATTTATGAACATTGAACAGGGATAGTTCCGTGCATCGATCGAGTCCCTTAATTCCGTTGCTCAATCGTCATCACGCACGTAGGCAAAAATGGCTACACTAGTATTGGAAACAAACAGAAGAAAACAAATCGAGTCCTATCTTGTCGTTCCCTGTACCGGCAGTCTGCTGAGTCGTCTTGCGATTTTCTTCTACCGGCCGGCGTCGTCACCAGTGGCTTCACCCAGCTTGCACTCCTCGTCATGCCTGACGTACTCAAAAGCAGTTTTTGTTTTTGGTGTTTTGAGAACTCAAATGGGCACCCGTCTGAGCAACATGGGCCATCTCTGCCTGCAAACGGACCACGGCCTTGTTCATCTGGTGCTATACACCGTGCGAGCCAATTCACCCATTTTTTATGCAGACCATGGCCCGGACGCCCGGTTCGTTTGGTCGTGTAAACGGGAGCGCCTGTATATCGACGTGGTCGATGATTAGAAGCACTCGCATACCCCTGGCAATACTGGGCCTGGCCCATAAACGCGGAAGGAAGCGCGCGACAGTTTCGCTAGTAGTGAATTTGAACGCGCAGAGTACGGGCGACAGGCGACTGTTTCCTTTTTCCATTTTTCCTCCTTCGCTAGCATCGCTCCTCTTTTTCTATTTGAAATGAACACAGTATATGTGTCAGTGCATGTTCGAACTACTTTAAAAATAATGTGTATACGAAAATTATGCGCGCCATGAGTAGGTTCCATTCATGTACTTAGTTTTCAGTTTCGTCGATTGTAACTTTTTAATTTTGAATCGATGCTCGGAACTTTTTTAGAAGAATTTTATCAAATTCATCGCACTTGGTTGACCGATTGAAATATCATTTGATGAGGAGGTTAATCTCAACGTAACGCACAACTTTCATGTTGTAAGTTTTTCTTTTCGACTGTCATATATGAGATAATCTTGTAATGTATATTAGAACGTGTTTACACTCTATGCCTCTTCTCCAACTCCGCCATCGTCCCTGCACCACCGACGTTTCGCGTCGTCGCCGCATCACGCTACTTCATGGTGCTGTCACCAAGATGGTTCTAAATTCAAAAATATGAACATTTTAATTTTGGATGTTTTAAATTTTTTTTAAAAAAATTGAACCATTTTCAAAAAATGACGATGAACGGAAACTAATTTTGAACGAATTTTAAAATAGTGAACGGAAATTGGTCGGTGAACAGAAACTATTCTTGAACGATTTTCAAAAAGTGAAGAAAAAAAGGTACTTGAACGGAAACTATTTTTGAACGATTTTAAAAGGCGAACAGAAAAAGTGATCAAAATAGGTATTTGAGCGGAAATTATTTTTGAACGATTTTAAAAGGCGAACAGAAAAAGTCTGTGAACATAAATTATTTTTTAACGATCTTCAAAAAGTGAAAAAAAGGTATTTGAACGGAAACTATTTTTGAATGATTTTAAAAGGCGAACACAAAAAGTCCATGAACAGAAATTATTTTTGAACGATTTTCAAAAAGTGAACAAAAAAATAGGTATTTGAACGGAAACTATTTTTGAACGATTTTAAAAGGCGAACAGAAAAAGTCTGTGAAAAGAAATTATTTTTGAACGATTTTATAAAAAGTGAACAAAAATAGGTATTTGAACGGAAATTATTTTTGAACGATTTTAAAAGGCGAAAAGAAAAA
Organism: Poa pratensis; assembly: GCA_947311845.1. Taxonomy (NCBI): domain Eukaryota; kingdom Viridiplantae; phylum Streptophyta; class Magnoliopsida; order Poales; family Poaceae; genus Poa; species Poa pratensis. Next base: position 11,247,279 of record CAMZMU010000074.1, read on the forward strand.
GTCTGTGAACGGAATTTTTTTTGAACGATTTTCAAAAAGTGAACAAAAAAGTGAACAAAAAAAGGTATTTGAACAATTTTAAAAGGTGAACAGAAAAAGTCTGTGAACGGAAATTATTTTTGAACAATTTTCAAAAAGTGAAGAAAAAAAGGTATTTGAACGGAAACTATTTTTGAACGATTTTAAAAGGCGAACAGAAAAAGTCCGTGAACTAAAATTATTTTTGAACGATTTTCAAAAGAGTGAACAAATAATAGGTATTTGAACGGAAATTATTTTTGAACGATTTTAAAAGGCGAACAGAAAAAGTCTGTGAACGGAAATTGTTTATGAACGATTTTCAAAAAAGTGAACAAAAATAGGTATTTGAACGGAACCTATTTTTGAACGATTTTAAAAGGCGAACATAAAAAGTCTATGAACGAAAATTGTTTTTGAACGATTTTCAAAAAGTGAACAAAATAGGTATTTGAACGGAAATTATTTTTGAACGATTTTAAAAAGTGAATAGAAAAAGTGTGTGAACGGAAATTATTTTTGAACGATTTTCAAGAAAGTGAGCAAAAAATAGGTATTTGAACGGAAACTATTTTTAAACGATTTTAAAGGCGAACAGAAAAAGTTTGTGAACGGAAATTGTTTTTGAATGATTTTCAAAAAAAGTGAACAAAAATAGGTATTTGAACATAAATTATTTTCGAACGATTTTAAAAGGAGAACAGAAAAAGTCTGTGAACGGGAATTATTTTTGAACGATTTTCAAAAAAGTGGACAACAACAGGTATTCGAACGGAACCTATTTTTGAACGATTTTAAAAGGCGAAAAGAAAAAGTATGTGAACGGAAATTGTTTTTGAATGATTTTCAAAAAAAGTGAACAAAAAATAGGTATGTGAACGGAAATTATTTTTGAATGATTTTAAAAGGCGAACATAAAAAGTCTAAGAACGGAAATTGTTTTTGAACGATTTTCAAAAAAGTGAAGAAAAATAGGTATTTGAACGGAAATTATTTTTGAACGATTTTAAAAGGCGAACAGAAAAAAGTCTGTGAACGGAAATTCTTTTTGAACGGTTTTCAAAAAACTGAACAAAAATAGGTATTTGAATGAAAATTATTTTTGAACGATTTAAAAAGGCGAACAGAAAAAAGTCTGTGAACGGAAATTGTTTTTGAATGATTTTCAAAAAAGTGTACAAAATACGTATTTGAACGGAAACTATTTTTGAACGATTTTAAAGGACGAACAGAAAAAGTCTGTGAACGGAAATTGTTTTTGACGGTTTTCAAAAAAGTGAACAAAAATAGGTATTTGAACAGAAATTATTTTTGAACGATTTTAAAAAGGTGAACAGAAAAAGTCTGTGAACGGAAATTATTTTGAACGATTTTCAAAAAGTGAACAAAAATAGGTATTTGAACGGAACCTATCTTTGAACGATTTAAAAAGGCGAAAAGAAAAAGTCAGTGAACGGAAATTCTTTTTGAACGATTTAAAAAAAAAGTGAACAAAAAATAGGTATTTGAACGGAAATTATTTTTGAAAGATTTTCAAAAAGTGAACAAAAAAAGGTATTTGAACGGAAACTATTTTTGAACGATTTTAAAATTCATACAAAAAAGTCTGTGAACTTAGAACCATCTGGCGAGGAGAACTTAAAAGCCGGGGAAATTATTTTCATATTTTAAATCTGTTCATTTTCAAAATGGTTAAAATTTTGATTTTTTTTAATATTCTGATCTGAACTTAGAACCATCTAGGTGACAGCACCATGGAGGCATGGGGCAGGGGCGGTGCAGCGACGACGGTGGAGTTGACCTCGGCAAGCGGTGGCGACATATATTGAAGAAGACACTTACACTGAACTAAGCGTAAACGCGTACAAATCAGCATTACAAAGATCTGCCTGTATATGACTGCTGAAACGGAAAAAATACAACACGAAAGTTGTGTTAAACGGTGAGATTAACCTCTTTGTGGAAGGATACTTCAAACGGTCAAATGAGTGTGACGAATTTGACAAAATTCGTCTAAATGTATTCCGAATATCTGATTGAAATTGAAAAGTTACATTGGACGAAACTTACCGACTGCAGGAATGGAACCTACCGTGAACGCCCATAACTTTCATGTACATTTTATTTTAAATTGAAATATAATTGTGTAGATATACATGCATTTTTAAACCTTCACTCACTCTACTCATATTTTCAACAAAGGAAAAAAGGAAAACAGGAAGCAGCGAAGTTCATTTCCTTTTGAAAGTTCAAAGTCACGTGCACTAGCTAGTGTAGTGCAGACGTACAACACGGATCGCGGCGAAAAGAAGAAGAAGAAACAGCGATGGTATGAATCATTCGAACCGACTAACACAGTACGCCGAACAAACTAAATGGGCCAGGCCCAGGACGGGAGCGCGCAGGTGAACGCGGAGCGCAAGGGTGTGCGATCCCAGGTTAACATCGACCTGGTCGATATATAGGAATCGCCGTGTAAACCCTAGGAGAGATGCAAATTACCAATTTTTGAGTTTAAAAAAATTACCAATTTTCTGACACATGCCTGTGCGGCTGTGCTCGCAAGGCTCTCTCATTCTCTTCAGTACATTTCTTTTATGAACTGATCCCTGGAATTCTGTTTGAGCTTGTTCAATCAGATCTTTCGTCGTTGATGGAACAAAAGATTGACGGTGAATGCTCCAAAAAAAAAAGGCGCGGGCATGGTAAGGAGGCTCACACCTCGCAACCACCGCACTGTAATTGGAAAAGGTTCACAAAATGGTACACCGATCCATGATTTTGTTCAGATAAATTCCGTTTGAAACTTTGAACGAGTTGAGGTTCAGACGATTTGAGAGGCAGTTTTTTGTAGAATGACACACAATTACATTACAGATTCCAAGAAGCTACAGTTGTTTCGGCTCGATTGATTGATTGCTCGGATTTTCTTGACCTGATTCCACGAAGAAAATCCGTGATATTCATGTTGGAGATTCCACCTTCGCACATGGCGCTCCTGGGTCCTATCCTTCCAATCGGCCGAGAAAATTGCAAGAAACCACCACATTTGGGGCTAGGGTTTCAAAAAACCACCAAGTTGCGACTTTTTATCAAAAAACCACCAGTATTGCGAAATGCGGTGGCACAAAACACTGATTATCAATTTTAAGCATGTTTAGCCTCTTTCTGACTAGTGGACCCAATTTGTCAGGCTAACATGACATGTTTATTTTGCGAGAAGCTCCTTCATAATTTTTATTTTCTTTTTTCATCACAGCTCACGTTGACCCAATCCTTTGCCGACGACTTCAGCCAAAATCAACCACTCCAGCATCTTCCCCGCGGCCGGCGCCGAATTTCTCCTCTTCCTCCATGTAAGAGCGGAGCTCCCCTTCCCCCTTCCGCAGAGCAGAGCGTCACTGCCCTAGATCCTGCACCTCTGCCTACCCGTCCCCGTCACCCTGACCGTCGGCCGACGCGTCCGCGTGCCCCTGCTCGGCCGCCTCGTCCGCCATCTATGCTCAGCCACCACAACCCGGCATCGGCAGGCCGCGCGACGTGCCACGCCACGCCTGAGCATGCGCGCCGCTGCACTCCTTCCCCTACTCGCGCCGTGCGCCTCTCCCTCTTCGACCAGCTCCGGCGAGAGGAGCACGCCCAGATTGAACGACACCGGTCTGTCTGCTTGGCCCCAATATCGGAGAGCGCGTCGAGCAGGCGTGCGCGCATGCGTCTAGCGAGCGCGGCGACGCGACGCTACGCGACGCGAACGAGGCATGGACGGTGAGCGGCGCAGGGGCGACCGACGCGGCGCGGTGAGCCGGCGCGAGCACGGCGCCGGCGAGTAGGCGTGCACGCGCGGCCAGCGAGCGCGGCGCCACGAAGCGCACAAGGGCGGAGAGCGAGGGGACGTGCCGGGGGCGAGCAGACGCGGGCGCAGCCTACGCCGCCCGAGCACAAGGCCGGGGGCAGGCGTCCACGCGGCCAGCGAGGTCGGCGCCGCGACGCGGACGAGCCAGGGGCGCGAGCGCGCCATGTCGGGGCAAGGAGTCGCGTGGGACGGCCGGCGCGCGGGGCGCGGCGAGCGCTTCTGCCGGGAGCTGGCTGGCGAGCTCTCCGGCGAGAGAAGAAGCTCTGACCGGGCAGTGTTTTTTTTCCCTTTAGAGATAGGGCGCTGACAAATCCACTGGCATTTTACAAAATACCCCAGATTTGGAACTTGTATAACGCGAATGTCCTCTTACCTCATCACGTAGTGCCACGTAAGCCTGATTGTAGGGTCCACCGGTCAGAAAGATAGTTAGCGCTCCTAAACTCGAAGATCAGTGTTTTGTGCCACCGCATTACGCAATACTGGTGGTTTTTTGATAAAATTTCACAACTTGGTGGTTTTTTGAAACCCTAGCCCCAAATGTGGTGGTTTCTTGCAATTTTCTCCAATCGGCCGCATTCCGCCAGTACTCGTCGCTGTCCATCACCTTCCTCACGCACCCGCCTCCTCCCTTCTCACCAACCCGCCAGCGTCCGGCCATGCCTGGACGCCGACGCGCCACATGTCCTCGATGTACTTAGCGTTCGTCGGCTGGTCTGACCACTGCGGCATCGCCACCATCGGCACGCCGGCGCCCAGTGCCTCCATTGTCGAATTCCACCCGCAGTGTGTCACAAAGCACCCGACGGCACTGTGAGCCAGCACCTCCAGCTGCGACGTCCATGTCACGATGAGGCACCTCCCGCCGGCTCTTTGGGCGAAGCCTTTTGGGATCTTTGAAGTTTCAGAGGCCCTGACGACCCACAGGAATGGCTTGCCGCTGCTGTACAGGCCCTCCGCCACCTCGGCCATCTGTGCCGGCCCCGGCTCGACCATGCTGCCGAAGGAGACGTACACAACGGAGCGCGGGGTCTGGGCGTCCCGCCACGACTTCGTCGTGGCCGTCGTCGCGGTGTGGAGGTGGAAGCCGTAGGAGGCGTCGTCCGGCAGGCGGTTGTCGAGGTACGCCGACGGTACTGTCAGGCCGACTGTCTTGGCGCCCCACGTCGACGCCATATAATCCGATTCCGGCTAAGATGTGAACGTCTCAGTGAGATGCTAGTGTGTGAGAGTGAGCGAGCTTGAGTGTGTACCATTGGCTGCAGCTCGTGGAAGGAGTTGACGAGGACATGGTCGGCGGCGTCGAGGCTCACAAACTGTCTCAGCAGCATGTCAACGGTTGCCGAGCACTCATCTCGCACGGTCAAGAACGTCGGGAGATCGGCCAGTGTCAAATCTACCGGCAGCCCGGGCAGCCCCGTCGGCACCTCGCCGATGACAGGCATCTCCATCCGCCCAGCCGATGCGTGCGCATACACGATGTTCACGGCCGGCGCCTGCGTGAAGAAAGACGCGCACGCGGCGCCGCGCCGCCTCGCCAGGCGCGGCGCCCACGGCTGCAGGAAGGCGTCATACACCACGGCATGCACGGGCCGGCCCTGCTCCGCCTCGGACTGCAACAGCTCGTCGACGGTGCTGGACCCGACGGACTCCAGGCTGGCGAGGTACGCTACGGCGTCACCCGTGGCCTCGGCGAAGCCGCCGCGATCAAAGCCGTCGGAGATCTCGGCGAGGTGGATAGCGCTAAGGGAAGGGTCAGGGCTCTGGCTGAGGAGGTGGCGCGTGACGGCCAGCGTGCACCGGACGCCGCCGTGGGAGGCGAGGCGCTTGCCGAACTGGAGGATCGGATTGATGTGGCCCTGGGTCGGGTACGGGAGCAGCAGGACGTGGACCTCGCCGTCGTGCTCCGAGTCGGCCAACGGCATTACTAATCTTGCTCGCGCGGTGCGGTGCAGTGTAGTAGCTTGTGTCCTGATCAGCAAGCTGTGAGAGTATGAGAGTGATGGACCGTATGGAGAAAACGTTGCACCTATTCTGTGATTTAAGATCCGAAATTCAATATGCAGCGACCACATGATGTGCGGACCCGTGCCATTAAGTTAAATGGCCCATGACATCGATGTTATGGTTGAAAACTTCAAATCTATCAAGCCTGCAAGTAAGGATGGCAATGGGTAGGGTATGGGGCGGGTAGAGCAATACCATACCCATCACGTCCTAACATAGAGACCTTTTGGTTATTAGTCTCTCTTATACTCCACCAAGATGCGAACTAAATCATAACACATATAATTAAGATAACTCAGAATATAGCAATAAGTATCATGACATGAAGTTAAAATAAGAACATGTTAGATCTAGTCATGGAGGAAGTGGCAATGGTCACACCCACATCTCCGGTAGCATGGTATTTCTTTTTATCCCTAGTGAGGCAACAAAGTAAGGTAAAACACCCAAGTGGATCGTAGAACTTTCTCTCACGTTCACTGCACTAGCTAAATTATCGGTATAGTGAGTCAGTCACCGGATGGTCCACCATTCGCAGAGGGTTAGCGATCAATCCATGCCTATATCTGTGAATTACGATTGTAGCCTCATGCATAGAGCCTAGTCATATATTCGTGCGTGAAAATTCAGATTCACTTGTCAAATATTATATAGGTACATGGGTACGCGGGTATGGGTTATACGATCTCATACCCGTACCCGTGTAATCAATGGGTACAAAACTCTTCCCATATATGTACCCACGGGTATGAAACTTTACCCGTACTCATACCCGTTGGGTACTCAATGGGTAGATCAAATAGTACACATGTTATACATAATTTTACATTCATCGATAACACATTGATAAACAAAAAAACATTCCTCTCAACTCAATAACATATATTCGAGTACAAGACAATTATCTCAGGTCAAATTGACAATTGATGACAACTTTAACATAGATTCACAAGCTGACGAGAATGAATGTTGGACCTCCACGGGAAAAGTATATAAATGGGAAGGGTATGGGTATACCCATAGTCACGGGTAGGGCACGGGTAAAACCCATGGGTATAAAACTATGCACATACCCTACCCATGCGGGTACGATACCCGCGGGTACCCATACCCGTGTGTAAAATTGCCATCCTTACCTGCAGGTGCAGGTGATAATTGAACTGCTGGCTTGCATCGGCTCCTAACCACTAACCACTGTGCTATGTATTAAGATTGCCCATGTAGTAGGTTATTTACTTCGGGTCTTTAATAAAGTTTCAAGACAGTTTTTCTTCTACTTGTGCAATTATCAAGCAAAACTTGTTGCAAAGAGCGTTTTTAGTGGCTTTTGGCATCTGCTTGGCTTTTTAGTGCTGTTTTTCTCTATTTGTGGATGTCATTTCTCTTTCCTTTTATTTCCTTAATCACTACTTATCGATTTGATGCATGTTATTTTTGGATTATGGACATCTTCGGATCCCAATTAAATGCAATTGATTTTTTTAAAATACAACCGCGTTTTTAAAAGTGTAATGTGTGTAAACCCCTGCAATTTTTCTAGAGAATTTAGTGGTTTATTTTCTTAAAATGTGTAACTACAATTGGCTTTTCTATATAACTTGCACATTTTCTCATTAAATTTGAATCTGACAACCGGTTTTTCACATTACTGCACCTTTGTCCAGAATGTGCAACGACAATGGGTTTATCGTTACACGTTGCACTTTGCCTAATAGATTTGCATTTGTTCAGTAAAAGTGATATTAACAATCAATTATTGTATACAAGCTGTACTTTTCTCGAGTAATGTGCAGTTCAAATTAATTTTTAATACGGTTGCACTTTTCTCAATAACGGGCAAGTAGCAATCGGCTTTCGAATAAGTACAATTTTCTCAATAAAGTGTAAGCAGCAAGCGAGTTTTCAACAGAAGTTGCACTTTTCGAAATAGTTGTTTAGTTTCAACCAATTTCCGTTACAAGATGCGCATTTTTGGAGAAATACACTAAAAAAAGTGATGTTGTGTTTAATAAATCGAAAAAATTCCATTTTTGGAGAAATAGTCATGTCCAGATACATCTATTTTTGGTAAATCTAAAACACTTATTTTAGAACGGAGAAAGTAAGTCAGAAGGATATACTAATATATTTTATGTTGTCCCAGTTAAACTGTGTATGCATATTTTGTACACTCTTGGTAAAGTATGGTTATATGACTCAATCGACGCAAATGGTGATATTCCTTAAGAAAGCATGCATTTGTGACATGTAGCAATGGATACGACCGAAAACCCTACCCCGAAAAGACCGACACCGAAACCGAATAGACCGAACCTGATAATTTTGGTTAGCAATTCGGTCATAATTTGTGAAAACCCGAATTTATTTAAGGTAATTCGGTGTTGAGTCTTGGATGACCGAACAGACCGAGCAAACCGAATAATTACGTCATTAGCCAAAAGATGTAAAACAGCTCGGCCCATTATCTCCTAGTCTAAGTGCCTCACGTTGTAGTATTTTTTGCCTAATTTGGCCCTTTTGCCGAACTAATGACGTATCTGGCCGCTCCCGGGAACTAATGGCAAATCTGGCCCCCCGAGGTCGGCGCCAACGCAAATGGAGCCGACCTTGTGATGGCCCCCCGATTTGCAAATTTTGGTTGGCGCCGAACTGCATAAGTTCGGCTCCATTTGCGTTGGCGCCGACCTCAGGGGCCAGATTTGCAATTAGTTCCCGGGAGCGGCCAGATACGTTATTAGTTCGGCAAAAGGGGCTGATTTGGCAAAAAGCCCATGCTTTTTTTTTTAGATTGTAGCCCATGCTTGTACAGGCTGGAGTTGGTGTCTGCTTCCCCGTATCGCATCTACTAGTTCCCCATTCTTAACCTCCACATACCTAGCCGCCTCTGCTTTTCTAGCAGCGACCAGCAGCCAGCCACGGTGGTCCGGCCGTCAGCGCTGGATGCCATCGTCTCCATCTCGCCATCAGACACCATTCCTCCTTTTTTTTTTTTGCATCCGAGCACCATTTCCTCCATTCTATCTCTGCTCAGCTGCCAGGCGAGGCAGCAGATCCGGCCTGCGATAGCGAGTGCAGTTGCGTCTTCCATCTTTAATCTGCGAATTGGTGCACAGAAACAAACTTCCATCTTCGATTTCTTGCTGTAGCGAAGGACATCGGTCACTTCGGTTAGGAACCGAGACCGAACCGAATTTCCGAGAGACCGAATTCCTCGGCTAGTTGTTTTCAACTAAACCGATCGGTTCCCAATTTTAGAAAACCGAATTTCTTTATAATCCGAAGAACCGGACTGAATGGTTCGGTCTAACCGAATGCCCAGCCCTACATACGTGCACGGGCGGAGCGTCCTGGAGATGAAACTGGGCCGTGACCCCCCTTACCAGATTGAATCTTTTTTTACTAGGTATTACTCAGCACTTAGCCCAGCCAGCCCATTAGCCTTTCACGTTCCATCTCTTTCTTTTTCCCCAATTCGACTAACCGACCAAGAACAGAGCGGTGCCGTCCCGCGTATGCCTCCATGGCTTCAGCTGAATCGTTTTGTTGTGGATGATAAAAACAGTGAAGAATTGCGAAAGCCTAAAACCATTACTACTTTATGTCGCTGCCTTGTTGAGACAGGAAGAGATAGAATCTATAATTGGCTTGATAGGTTGCTTCGATTGATTGTTACTCTCCCCGTTTCCACTTCAAGTGTTGAGCGTGCTTTCTCGGCTTTGAAGATTATCAAGTCAAGGCTGCGTAACAGAATGGAAGATGATCTTCTTGCAGATAGCATGCTCCTACAAATAGAACGGGAAATCGCGTTACAAATTAGTTATGAAGATGTAATTGCTGATTTCAAACCTAAGAAGAACCGAAGAGCATTTCTGTAGCTAGTTATTGGTCATATTTTGGAGCATGAAAATTACTTATGCAATGCCCAGGTGTGTTCGGGACCAATTATATTGTTGTATTTTGGGTAAAAATATCTATATATCATCATGAAATTGCCAGCCAGCTATCATCTTATATTTGTTCTATGACTTGCCTCCTATTTTGTGCTTATTTCCTGTTTTTGCCCCCTCTTGTGTTCTGTTATGGACCCCTGATATTTATCAAAATAAATGCCGCCCGCAAATCTTGAAGTCGACACATCGCTCAGCACCATGCCAACACGCCAGCGGCTACACAGTGCCATACAAATATAAGCGGATGCGGATCACGGCTTGCCTGATCAGTGTGGTCAGAATTCAGATCAGCTCCGTACGACACGACGAGCTAGCTAGATAGCCATGGCGTCTCACGGCGCCGATATCAGCACACAAGAAGTTGCCGTCATCGTCGCCGGGGACGGCGGCGGCGGGGGGCACGTGCTGCTGCTGCCGTACCCGAGCCAGGGCCACGTCCACCCGATGCTGCAGTTCGCCAAGCGCCTCGCACACCACGGCCTGCGGCCCACGCTCGCCGTCACGCGCCACATCCTCGCCACCTGCAAGCCCGACGCGGCCTCCCTCGGCGCCGTCCGCCTCGCCGCGGTCTCGGACGGCTGCGACGCGGGAGGGTTCGGCGAGTGCAACGACGTCACCGCGTACCTGTCCCTTCTGGAGTCCGCGGGGTCGGACACCCTCGGGGAGCTCCTCCGCGCCGAGGCCGCGGCCGGTCGCCCCGTCCGGGCCGTGGTCTACGACGCGTTCCTGCCCTGGGCGCGCGGCGTGGCGCAGCGGCATGGAGCTGCCGGCGTGGCCTTCTTCACCCAGCCGTGCGCGGTCAACGTGGTGTACGGACACGTGTGGTCCAAGCGTGTCGGCGTGCCGGTGGAGGCCGGCGTCACGGTCGTCGGCCTGCCCGGGCTTCCCGCGCTCGAGCCCGAGGGCCTGCCGTGGTTCCTCAAGGTCGGCCCCGGCCCGTACCCGGGCTACTTCGAGTTGGTGATGAACCAGTTCAACGGGCTGGAGCTGGCCGAGGACGTGCTGGTCAACTCTTTCTACGAGCTGGAGCCCGAGGTGAGTGAGCAGAGCATGATCGTATTCATGTTTTTTTTTCGGGGAAGTATAAACTTTGAAACTATTTAGAGTATTTAGTCGGTCTGCGCGCGGTGCTAACTTTTGATGCAACGGTGGGGATATGCAGGAGGCGGCGTACATGGAATCGGCGTGGCGGGCCAAGACGATCGGGCCGACGGTGCCGGCGTCCTACGTGGGCGACGACCGGCTCCCATCGGACACCAAGTACGGCTTCCACCTCTTCGAGCTCACCGCCGCGCCCTGCGTCTCCTGGCTGTCCACCCACCCGCCGCGCTCCGTCGTGTTCGCCTCCTTCGGCAGCCTCTCGGACCTGGACCCGGCGGAGATGCGGGAGGTCGCGGCCGGCCTCCTCGATGCCGGTCACCCGTTCCTGTGGGCCGTCCGCTCCTCCGAGTCCCACAAGCTCCCCGACGACTACGCCGACGCCATCGCGCCGTGCGGCGGGATGGTGGTGTCGTGGTGCCCGCAGCTGGAGGTGCTGGCACACCCGGCCGTGGGGTGCTTCCTGACCCACTGCGGGTGGAACTCGACGTCGGAGGCGCTGGTCGCCGGCGTGCCTATGGTGGCGCTCCCGCAGTGGACGGACCAGCCGATGAACGCCAAGTACGTGGAGGCCATGTGGCGGGTGGGTGTCCGGGTGCGGCCTGCCGCCGAGAATGGGCTCGCGCGGCGGGAGGAGGTGGCGAGCGGAATCCGGGAGGTGATGGACGGCGAGAGTAGCTGCGAGTACAGGAGGAACGCCGTCGCGTGGGCGGAGAAGGCCAGGGCCGCGAGCAGGGAGGGCGGGAGCTCCGACCGGAACATCGTCGAGTTCGTCGCCAAGTACGCGTCCTCCGAGTGATTGGTCGATCGAAGTGATGGACTGGCATGCACCGTATGCATGTGCACGCTCCATTTTGATGGAGAATTGTTGGTATACTAGTTAAATTTGGCGCGATTTGTGTATTTTTTTAGATGTGTTATATATATATTGTAAGCAAATGTGGTAGTTCTAATTTGTATAATGTACTTAGCTGAAATTTAATTTGAAATCAATCCGTAATTAGAGGGAATGAATTTTCATTTTCTCGAAATATTCATCTAGTCAAGCTTTTTTTTAATGTGAGTACATAATTAGATAGATTTAAGTTATATTGCTTCGAAATATGTTCCGCGCGCGTGTTTTTGAATTCGAATTTGATAATGACGACGTTCTAAAGTTGTCTAAGTTTGAAATCATTGAAATAGAAAAATTGCTTTCATTCTAAAAATAGTTGGATTTTGGAGATTGCTCAAATTTGAAAATTATAGTAACTCAATTTAAAATATGGTTGTTTTTTACGTGCAAATACTCTGAAGTAGTTAGTATTTTTTTAAAATTGTTTTCACATATTTTAAAGTACCGTTAAATGTTTAGCAAGTTGGAGTGGTTATATATGTTTGTATTTTGTCGAAATATTTGTTTGAGTTTCATAATTGGAGGATGTATATCCATAATTAGAGGAAATTCATTTGGATCTTGTATTAACATTCTTTAAATTAGAGTAGTGAAATGCCATAAATATTTATTTGAACTCCATGATTAGGGAGAATGCAATATGTGAAATAATATATGTGAGATATATATATATATATATTAGAGCATCTCTATTTTTTTTAGCAAATTAAATTTTTGAAATGTGTTGCATGTAATTTTTTGTGAGAATTATGATATATTTTATCGTAGAAGAAGCAATTTGTCATATCGAGTATTTTCAGATACTTAGAAAATTGGAGTGTTTGGATATACGTGAAATAAATCATAAACATTTGTTTCAACTCCATAATTAGGGGAATGCAATTTGTGAGATAATATATGGGAGATATATATATATATGGAGTATCACTATTTTTTTAGCAAATTGGAATTTTCAAGTGTGTTGCATGTATTTTTTTAAGGACTTTGATATATTTTATCGTAGTTGCAAATATTTAGCAAATTGATGGCATGAATAGTGAGCATTTTGTGTGTGTGCATGTTGATATATTAGTCACATTTGTAAGTAATGTGGTGTAAAAAAGTTAAATTTGAAATGTCCGCAGTCAGAAGTTGCTTAGTTTTAAATGTATTTTTTTAAAGTTTACATTTGTAAATAGTTGGAATTTTTAAATTGTTAACAGGGAGAAGTTATTCGTATGTGGTTTCCTCTCTCCAGAGGGTAAAAGTTTCTAATTATGTGAATTTGTTAAATTTATTTTGGAATTCATAAAAAAAAATCTTTGGAGAAAGAATTATTCGGGAAATTGCATTTTACTGCCAATTTTGGTGTTTTGTTTGCAATAATTTAAATTGTAGATCAAAAGATATGTGTTTTAAAAAGTTTAGGATATGTTGGAATTACAAAAATGCTCAAAAGATATGTGTTTTAAAAAATTTAGGATATTTTGGAATTACAAAAATGTTGGCAGTGGGACCCACAACCCACAAGTAGGATATTTGTTAATTGGAAATATTGTTTATGGAAATTTAAAAAATGTTGGCAGGGGACCCATGGTGATGTCATCAAATGACATCAGCAATGGCGATGCGGCCATCTCGAGCACGGTGGAGTCGAAGGAGGGCGAGCGGGGTAGCGCGCGTATGAGCATCTGACGCGCCGGCGTACGGCGACTTGGATGGTGGCGGAGCTGCGGCAAAATGGTCGCCGGAATCGTCGGGATCGACGGTGGCAACTGTCGGCCGGAGGCGACGAAGAAGGACACGGCGGCGGCGATTCCAGCAATCCCGGCAGGCGTTACTCGGGGAGGAGGTACAGGACGCGATAGAGAAGCTCGCCGTGGTGTCTGTTTCGAGCGGGGAGGTGCGGAACGGCGGCATCGCGTGTCAGCGGCTGCGGCGACGCCGCGGTCGCGCGGGAGAGAGAGAGGGGAGGGGAGGGTTTGCTGATGCTTTTGCATGGAAGTCCTTAAGCTTTTCCGAAATCTCAAATAGGTACCTCGCAGCGTTAAAATTTGGACTGCGGGGCAATTTTTGGCGTTGCGAGTATGTTTTTGCAAAATGTTGACGCTCATGTCCGCTGGACCGTTGGATCCACGATGGACGGCAAGGAAGCGTCGTGCACTGTAGCGGGCACAATACCGCATGGTACTGTTCACTGGAACAGTGAAGCAATGTGAGGGCTTCGATCTGGTGGAACTTAATATAGTTACTAGGTAAATTTGGCGCGACGGCACGCCGCGCCTTTGCTAAGAATAATTTGTAATAATTTGTGTATTTTTTTGTTTAATTATTATGCTTGTATTTGAACGTAAATATGTAATTTAGATTTTTGATTAGAGGGAATATGTTGTGTTATCAACTATTAATTGTAATTTATCTTTGGAGAAAAAGAATTTGAGATTTCCTGAAATGTGCATGTAATAAGGCATTATTTAAATTTAAGTACGTAGTTAGAGAGAGTTAAGTTCAATTTAAACATTTAGTAAATTAAGTTGCATAATTGGAGTGAGTTTAGTTATATTATTTGTGAATGTTAACCTAGTCGGTTTGATATGATATGTGTGTCTTACCTTAAATATTTATTTTAACTCAATAACCGGAGGAAGTGCATTGCTTGAGCATTTTTTAAATTCAATTTAAACTCATTTTGTAATTTGAGGTAATGAATTTGCGTTTTCGTGGAATATTCATTTCAACAAACATTTTTTTTTAAGTACAACTACAGAATTAGAGGAATGTAAGTTATATTCCTTCCAGAAATGTTACGTAAAATGAAATGATCAAATATGGTACCGTTTTGCTACAATTTTCTTATTTAGAACTATAATATGAGGTAACACATTATGATTATGTTAGAATATTGACTATTTTTAGCATTTATTAATTTTTTGTGCATAGTTGGAGAGAGTTCACTTAAATCGTTTTAAACACCGTAAAACAGTATATATAAAGTGTTCTAATTTTTTTGGAGCACAATTTTTCTTAAATTTTGTTTTTTTATTGAAATATATTTTTTAGGAAAATAAATTTTGAAATAATTTGGGGAAGGTCCTAGATCTTTTGGAATGACGGTTCTGCTGTTCACATTTTCTAAGAAGTTGGTTTGAATTGTTTTGGAGCTGTATTTGAAAAGTTTCGAAAGTTTTGGAAAATAGGGAAAAAAAGAACAAAAAGAGGGAAAAATAATTTGGGAGAGTTCAGTTAAATTGTTTTCAATTCATACTTAGAGGAGTTGTATTTGGATTATTTCTGAATATTAACCTATATAAGTTTCTGATTTTGCAGCATTTAGTAGTTTTCCAAAATTGTTTAAACACCGCAAAACAGTATCTATAAACTGTTCTAATTTTTTTGGAGCATGATTTTTTTCAAAAAAAATTGTTTTTTGATTGAAATATATTTATTTGGAAAATAAGTGTTGAAATAATTTGGAGAAAGTTCAAAAGCATTTGATGGTGACAAAAAAGATTTATCTGAGTGTAAAATTATTGTAATTCAAAAAAAATACGGTAAAAAACTGTTTAGATTTAAAAATTTGGTTAAGTTAGAAAGTTATTAAGATTTGAATTGTAAAATTCAATTCATCATTAGAGGAATTGAATTTACATTTAATCTAAATATTCATTTAATCAAGTATTATTTAAATTTTAGCTACATAATTAGAGAGAGTTAAGTTATATTGCCTCCAAATATTTAAGCTAAATTGAAATGATCAAGTGTGGTTTTTTTTTACACCATATTTAATTTTAACTACATAATTACAGAGAGTTAAGTTATATTGGCTCCAAATATTTAAGCTAAATTGAAATGATCAAGTGTGGTTATTTTTTTTACACCATATTTGGAGGAAATATATTATGGTTATCTCTAATTATTAGCCAATTTGAGCATTTATTAAATTTGTCAGTTGGAAAGAATTCAGTTATATTATTTGTAAATGATAACCAATTTGAAATGGTATAGTAAGTTTGTATTTTAGTATTAAAAATTTATGGTTATTATTTATTTGACAACATGATTAGAGGAATCGTATTATGGTTATTTCCAAATATTAGCTAATTTGAATATTTGTATTAAAATTATATGCATAATTGGAGAGAGTTCAGTTATATTATCTTTAAATATTAAACAGTTTGAAATGATATAATTTTTTTGTAATTTGCCTTAATCAGAAGAAATACATTGTATGAACATTTATTTAATTCGATACATAGTTAGAGAAAATGAATTTGGATTTTTTTTCTAAATATTCATTGATTTGAAATTTCCAAATATATTTACAATATGTCATAAATAGTTAGTATTTATTTTTATGATCATTTTGATTTTTTTTTCATATTTTTCTGATGGGTAGATTTTAAACTACGTATTTTGTATTTTTTCTAATGGAAATTGTGTAAAAAAAATAGCCCCACCTGTCAAGTTTTTAGCGTTTTTAAAAACTCTGTGGGAAAAGATAAATCGCTGACAGGACGGACTCACTGCGAGTCTGTGACGTCGTGGTGACATAAGCAATGGCGGACGCGACTACGCCGATGGATTTGGAGTGCGCAGCTCGGTGTATGGGACGCCCGTGAAGGTGGGGTGCCCGCAAGTAATAGCGCTGTTGTAGTTTAGTTGCCGGAACGTCGTCGGCAGGCATTTGGCGTGCTTTCACGTCGTGCCTTCGGTGTCAAATTTGATGTAGTTTTTTTTCTCTTTTTTTTCTTTTTTAGGGAATTATTAAAACTAGAACCTAAATATGGAGATCATTTTAAATGGAGTCCAAATAAGTAGTGTTTAGAGAAATTACATGTTACACAAAATAGGTGATTTAGTTCTCGTGCGTAAACATGATATAAAGTTTTCTAAACATGCATGAATTTGTTACAAACATGGAGATTTCATTTTTATGAACATTTTGGTGTACTATTCATATTTTTCTGTTTTAGAAAGAATTAGTTATGAATTTTCGAAGTTTAATACAATTTCTAAAATTCTGAAAAAAGATTAAATTTCTGACAACTGGACCCACTGTAAAGTATTTGTTTATTTCTGAAAATACGTTTGTAAATGTTAAAAATCTGACGGATGGGTCCCATGATGACATCATTTGATGACGTCATCAATGGAGATCTCTCTCCCCTGTCCGTGGCCACGGCGATTTGGGACGGGAGGGGCAGCGCGCAAGGGCGCGTTCGACGCGCAGGGACGCGGGCATCCATCCAGTGGCGGCGCCGCTGGGTTTTGGTCGCCGGAGAAGATTCGGTGAAGCTCTCGCGCGACGGCGCACGGTGCGGCCGAAGACGGAGAAGCTGCGGTTAATCTGCTGGATTTTGAGCTTCCCGGCTTGCGCTGCTCGGCAAGAATGGAGTGGAGGACGCTGTGGTCCCGGCGGTGGTCTTCGATGTGAGCGGGAGGTGCGAGGCGGCGACGCGACGCGTCGGCGGCGGCGGTCTCCGGCCGCGTGGGAGAGAGAGGAGAGGGAGGGGGGCTGTGCGCGCATTTTTCAACGAAGTCCCTGGGGTTACTGGAAACTTCAGACAGGTCCTTCGTAGTTAGGCGATGCGGACTGCGGAGCAATTCACAGAAAGCGTATGTTCTTTTTTGTAAAATAACCACGGGGACCGTTGGATCGAGGTGGTCGGACGGCGCGGAGGTATGCATGTACTGTAACGGGCACAGTAACGCGATTTACTGTTCTAGGAACAGTGAATCGCTGAGAGGGCTTCGATCTGGTGAAAATTAATATATAGTTAGGTAATATGCTGATGCCGATTTGGCGTGGAGTATTTCACGTTTCGTTTGGTTTTCCAGTTTGTGGAGTGAAGCAGGTGAACTGGCGAGGAGAACGGGATATAGTTTAGATGGGCTGGTGGGTTACATTGTTGTAGCACCACGAATGTTACTGGGCTATGGCAGCCAGGAACGGCCCACGAGTCAAGACCATGTGAAGGGAGAAATTTGCGTGATTTGGGCTGGCCTTGTTTACATATGGTTTTATGTGAACTAAATAACATATATATATTTTATCTGCTTTTGTTTCGGTTTATTCAACCCGACACAGTATCTCCTTTGAAATAATAAATTAACTCATTTTTCTGGTCAATTTTTTTGTGTACCACATTTATTTTCTATATTTTATCGTAACACCGTCCGACGTTTACATGTAACAAAAACACCCTCCAACGTTAGGTTGTTTCAATGAAAAAAATGAAAGAAAACTAGCTTCCAAAATATTCACTCCATTCACTGTACTTTGCATATTATAATATTTACGTGTTCAAAGACGAGGCTCTGAGGGGTTTATGGGTCATGAAGTCGTGGGTCAAAGAACACTCATGGATTTGGCTTGATGCGCCTTGATCTCGTAATGCAAAGTAACCTGAAAAAACTGAAATAAATAAATAAAATAAAGTGTAAGTTAGAACAAGGGATTAGATGATATGAGCATCTTTAAAAAACTCTGAAAATTATATGCTCTCAAATACGGAGCATACACATCAATATATTTGTTCACATGGTCCTTGTGCATCAAGGAGAAAGGTCATACCAATTGATTGTTTTTTCGAGAACCCGCAGAAAGAGCTGCGTGTTTCTTTTATTAAGCTTACAAGAGAACAACAAAGCCAAAGAATGGCTACAACGCCTTTCGGCCAACACGCTAATCAAAAGATTAGCCACCACTCACACAACGGCAACAACAAAAGACTCGGTCATGCCCAACATGACCGCGTCTCGACCTACACCCATCAACTCCGAAGAGACCACAACCTAGACTAATCGCGCCGACGTACACTCCACCGTAGAATGCCTAGAGGTCGGCAGGCGAGAGGCAGGGCTTGGCTAGTCTTGAGAAGAAGGCCATCTTGGAGACGGCGGGGAGGCGTACATAGGGCCCTCGAGGATCATGGCCTGAGCCGAAGCAAACACCACCGCAGCACCAGAGGACATCATGCAGCACAAGGTCTTGTCTCCAATGCGATGCTTTCAACAAAGTAGCGACGTCGAGACGCCGCCATCGCGGTTTTCACCCGGAGACAACACCACGGGGATGGGGAGGTAGCGTCGTTTCACAGCAACGCCTCCATGGAGGAACACGACGCCCGTAGGCGCTGTCGTCGCCGGCACAACGCAAGTTGTGCAGGACTTTAGTCCGAGACACCACACGCCCACACCATCACACACGTAACTGCACAAAGCCCACACATGGCCGCCGGACTAACCGGAGGAGCACGGCTGGCCGCCACCCAGCCATAGCCCTGCCGCAGTGGCAGTCCCTGTCGTCGTCGTCGTCATCGAGCCGCAGCCAGGCCGCCGTAGCGCAGAAGAGGGGCGCGGCCCACGCAGCCTAGATCGGGCCCATGCGGCCCAGATCGGGCCCGCGCGGCCGCCACGCCTCCGTCTCCGCGCCGGCACGCCGGCCGCTCCACCAGGCGGTGCGCCCCCGCGCCGAGGAAGGCCGCCGCCTTCCGTCGCATGGACCAGCACCGCCGTCAAGTCGCGCCTGAGGAAAGCGCGAGCGTTCACCGCAGCTCTCTGCGACCGAGCCAGCGCTGCTCCTCCCGCTCGCAGGAGACGTCGCCGCGGTGCGCCTACCTTGCCTCCCCTGCCTTTGGCGAGTCAGGCGCCGCCACCGCCGCCGGCGTCGGCGACGGCGACGGCAAGGGGAGCACGTGACGAGGGCTGAGTGGGCTAGGGGTTGGGAGGCCTCCGGAGCCGCTCGAGCGGAGCGACCCGGGAGGCAGAGAGGGAGGGGCGGGAGTGGACGGGGGAGGTGGGTGGCGGCGACGGGAGGAGACCCTGGCGGCGCGGGGTGGGAACCCTAGGTTCGCGAGAGCTTCGCACGACAAGGGGACGACAAGTTCTCCCGTGGTGATGGATTGAGAAAAAAAATACCAATTGATTGTACAACTTTCGAGATAGACGGGGTGTGGCAAGAGAAGATACGGAGTAGAACCATTCAAAAACAAATACGGAGTAGATAGTAATAGCACCAGCGTGTAGCGGATTAGATATGTAGATGCGCAGGAGGAAGATATAAAGATAAAATAAGAGTTTTGTGTTGGGTGGAAGAAAAGGAAAATCTTTAATGGATGATGCAACGCACAGCGATGTTGTTTCATTCACTAAATTGCTTTCTCTCGCGCGTGCGACCTCCGTGCTCCATTCGCTTTACCTTCATATCCAGTGTGGTGCATGCATGCGAACGTGGGGCTGCACATGGCCGTGACCACATCAGTAGATTATTTTGGTAATCTTGTCGCCTAATCCATGCATGCGCTTAATTAGCTATGCCTAGTCCATGCATGCACTAGATTATTTCGTAATCTTGCTGCCTAATCCATGAATGCGCTTAGCTAAGCCTAATCCAAGCATGCACGTAGCTACCCCTCTTCCCGTTTTTAGTGTCTTCTTCGCGATGGGTAAACGACGGCTACATCCAGAAGTTAGAATAAGGTCCTCCCCGCCTACACTCGCTCCGGTGGTGCGCCTTGCGCTGTCGGAGGGCACGTGGAGTTGTGTATCTGGCAGATCCTTAGGGATCCAGTCGGTTTTGCGTGTTCGTTTGTCTTGCTTCAGGTCTCACTCTTATGATATGCGAGTCTCACCTTTGGCGATGGTTGCCCCTCCGCAACCACCTTGGGTGTGACACGTTTTTTCACTGGCAAGCTAGCCGGCGTGGTGCATGCTTGGCGGCGAAGGGGGAGCGCAAACAAATAATGGCCCTCGGGGTGTTGCATGTCGTAGTCGATCACCCGGCCTGGGCCACAACAAAAATAATGACTGATCCATGGACCATCGGTGAGCAGCAGTACGAGCAGGTTGGTTGCCATCCGAAACCGAAAGCGGAGCACTCGATCTGGTGAATACCCCGATGGAGGGAAGAGTCATCTACTCGATCTACTCTATGGGTGGGCATTTCAGGAAAATCAACTAACTAGACCTCGGGACGGATCGGGGAACCGACGAGCCAGCAGCCACCATCTGCAAACGGAACAAGTCTCCGACGACCGACGTCGTCAGCGTTCTGAAATAGAAACGGAAACGGAAACGGAAACGCCGGTGGCTGACGCAGCGCAGTGCGTGCAACTGCTGACACCAGACGACGCGACGTCATCGCTGACACAACCGACTCTTGTGCCGTGAGAGAAAACGACGACGCATCAGCTGGTTGTCCGGCCGACGAGCTCCCTCCGACTCCGAGGTTGACCTGATGCGCCCAGGTCAGCTTTAATTTGTCTTGGAACTAAAGTTCTAAAAAAAATTTGTCTTGGAACTTGTACTACTGTAGCACATTGCGGCGGAAAACGGCTGTCGTGTCTTGGGCTTCTGGCTAAGCAAGACGACCACGACACTCCTCTTACGTCCAGGTTTTTCTCTGTTTGCATCTTAATCAATTGCCACGTGTTGATCACTTGGTCTTGGTCCTATCCTATGGCAGCTCAGTTGGCCCGCATTTTCTGACCATGCATGGTGAGGTCCAACACTAGCTAAACGTCTTCAACTTATTCTTCAATCCGTCCTTCTGCTACACGTACTCACGCACGTGGATATGTGTGCCTTCCTCCTCTTTGACATCCTTCTGCTACAAGTACTCCGTAATAATCTGCACTCTTTCCACCCCTATCTTTACTTCACGTATTAGGTTTGCTGGAAAGTAAATTTTATAGATTTTGATCAAATTCGTATTTAAAATACATCAAAACATACAATGCCAAATGATATAATGGAAACAATAGAGAACTAATGATAGTATATGGTACTGTGAGTGTTGATATTTTTCATAAAAAATGAAAGGAGTACTACTTCATAGGGGAAATGAGATCAAAAAGGGATTCCTCGGCCAAGCAAGCAACGGCAGCAAGACGACCACGACACTCCTCTTACATGTGGCGTATCACATGTCCAGGTTTTTCTTTGTTTGCATCTTAATCAATTGCCAGTTTGCCACGTGTTGATAAAACTTTATTCACGTACGTACTAAAGTTTAAGAAAAAAGTTTCTACAACAAGTGTTGGTCGTATGACAGCTGAACTGGCCCGCGTTTTCTGAACATGCATGCATTGTGAAGTCCAAGACTAGTTAAACCCGTTCAAGTTATTCTTCCATCCAGGGACCTTGGACCCGGCTCTCTCCCCCGCTACAGTAAGGAGAGGCGTTTTTTTTCCCCTTCCCGTTCAATCCAGCTCGCCGGCGTCGATTCGCTGGTTTCCCCTCCCTCCGCCGGCCACCTCAGCGGCGGGAGGGTGGGGAAACCCCAGATCTCGTCTATACATAGTCTAGGTTCGAGGGGGTGGCCTGTTGGCGGCGTCGTGGAGAGGATGGCGTGACTGGTCCGGCGTTTTGGTGGAGGCGGAGATCCTCTCCGGTGGTGGTGCTCTTCGGAGCGCGGCCATGGATCTGCCTCCTTCCCCGCGCTCGCAACTCGGTGGAGTTGTGGTGCGCCTGGTTCCCGTGCCGGAGGCCGTGGTGTGGCGGCTCCGGTTGTTGAAGCTTCTGAAGGTGACGGTGATGTGAACCAGATCGACGGCGATGCAGGGTGGAGGCTCCTTGGAGCTGAGGTTCGTCGACTTCCCGTCCGCCATGGGACTCCTTCTGATCCAAGGTTGCAGTGGAGGAGCGGCGGCGGCGCGCCGGCGGCACGTCTTCTTCGACGGCGGCGTCTTCGTTGTCCTGCAGGACTGGGTTGTAATTTCTTTTTCTTATGCACCGTTCTGTAAGGACCTTGGTGTAATATCGTTTGATCTTTCCTCGCAAAAAAAAAGTTATTCTTCCATCCGTTCTTATGCTACACATGCACATGCATGGGCTGGCCTTCCTCCTCTTTGACATCCTTCATTTTTTATACTCATAATTTAAATTCCCTCCACTCATTACTTTACTCCGCACATTAAGTTTACCTTTAATTAGTTTTTGTAAAGTAAATAATGTCCATATCTTTTCATGATAAATCGAATGATATTATTTGGTATTGTGAATATCCATATCTTTTCCTCTAAATGAAAGGAGAACAATTTACGGGGGAAATCAGATCCAAAGGCATTCCTAGGCCCATGACGTCAGTGCCTCTCTACCCCTTGTTCCACCTCCCGCTAGACCCGCTCAGTGATTTGGTCGTGCATCCTCCACGCGCTCCCTAGTAGTGCACAAACTTGTGCTCGACAAGCCGATCATCGAACACTGTCACAAGGGCACCGGGGATGATGGGGTGTGGCGATAGGGCGAGGCAGTAGGAGCATCGTGGAGCAGGAGGCGACAAAGCGGGGCGGGGCAGAATACCAAGGCACACACCTAGTGGATGGGACATGGAACGACGAACATGGTGACCGGGAATGGACTCGAAAACGTGGTGTGGAGGCGGTGTAGACTTACTTGGCAGACGAGTTTTTAGCCGACGTGTTGCGGAAGCGGCAACTACGGAGCACCAGGCATGATCCCCACGGCATGGTCGGGGGAGAGGGGGGGTATTCAAAGGAATATTGTTACTCGGGACAATATGGGGATGTCGGATGGGCATGTACATCCGTTCCAAGTGGGTTATGGTACTACGGTGATTTTGGGGTAAATGCGGGATACGTGAAAATGGGAAATCCGCTAGAGTGTGTGGATCCCCATACTCGGAAAAAAAATCAGAATATGGAAGAAATGGGAATCTGCTAGTTGCCGCTCTAACCGCGACCACGGCTATACCGTACTAATATCGTTCACATATTTGCGGCTCCTTCACATCTGTCACAACTTGGTTGACCGATATCACGCCAAGTTCGGACTCCCAGAGAAAGACGATGCTTTCCATTGTCATCCTCATCTCATGGTAAATTTGGATTGAACATAATGCAAGGGTGTTCAAAAATTGCTCATCCACGCCAATTGTCGTGGTTGCCACCATCAAATCCAAGGAGTCCCTTTGGGCGAAGCACCCATAATCTTGGGTCTATGATCCCGGGAGAGTAGGCTTTTGTTATTTTGTAGCTATGTCCCCTCGTGGCTTTTTTTTTCCTGATTTGTGTACCCTCGCAAACTCGTCTTCTTAATTAATAGAACAAGGAAGAATTTTTGCCTTGGTTTCAGAAAAAAAAAAGTGTATAAATTTGTGTACCCTCGCAAACTTTTTCTCAGGAAACACCTTATGTAAAAGACTTAATTAGGATGCCATGCCCTTAAGTTACTTGCCCAAGCGCTTCCTATGAGGACAGTCTACAAGTGATCTAATGTTTTTGCCAGTTTATATTTCATCAGAAACCGTCTCAACAAATTGCATGTTATCTAATGTCACCGACGCTTGCGACTGATACAATACTGTGTACAAGCGACGCATTCAACGCCTAATCTGACATTCTTGCAAGTATACACATGCCAGCCGCAATTGAAAGGATCGTTATACGATGTTTCTGCGTATTTGTGGGGGTGCTAAGCTAGTTTATACCACAAGCAGCATCGGTCGTCCCTTGACGTTTGACAGTTGAACTGGTCCGCATTTCAGAACATGCATGGGCATGGTGAGGTCGAATTCGAAGACTAGCTAAAATAAACTTGTCAATTCAAATTCATACGTCCATCAGTTTCTTCTGCTAGACGTCATGCACATGGGCGCGCGTGGCCCCGCGCGGCAAAGGCCACTCGTGTAGTCATGTTCCTAGCTAGCTCGTGTAGTCATGTTCCTCGAATGCAACACTCCGGTTTTGCTTCATCGATCGACCGATCCATCACATCAGGGGATGACGGGAGTGATGAGAAAATATCGTTAGCTCTACCTTGGGAAGAGAAACAAACTCGGGTAGGTAACTCCCAGCATCTACGCCGTCTGATAAACCACTAATTTTGATCATATAGAACTTGAGATCAAATATGGCCATGTGAAAAATGTATTATCTAGAGAATGCATGTTATAAACTCATTATAGTTTTGATCATATAGTACTTGAGAAATTAAGATCAAATATGGCCATGTGAAAAATGTATTATCCAGAGAATGCATGTTCCAGGGTAAATGACTTAAATGATTTTACCTTCACCCGGAGCATATGCTCCAGGGTGCAGAAAAATAACCGCCAACTTTCTCGTGCTCCTTTTGTGTAAGAAACCAAGTAGTTGTTAGGACAAGTAATCCATGTGTGTGGTCTGAAAACTACCAATGCACCAAAATCAATCCAAAGATCCATACATCATCACTATCAATATAAATGTTCTTCATATCCACCTCAATTCGCCTCCTCCTCTACACTCTCGCATGGAGCCATCTTCCCCAAGCTCTCCATGCACATTGCATTGCTGCCTCTCTCTTTTGCCGCTACATCGCGAAGGCCTTCTCTTCTCGCCTACCCTGTATGACCACGTATGCCTCCTACTCCCCCGCTACGGTGTTCATGTTGCCTCTTGTGGCCCAAAGAGAGGAAAGAGGTAGAGAGGTAGTGCGGCGAAGATGAAATAAGAAGCATTATTGTGGAGAGCAAAGGGAATACTCGTCCAAGAGTTCACGTTGCAACGAATGCATCGGAGGGCGGGAGCTCTGACACGAACATCGCCGAGTTTGTCGCCAAGTACGCGTCGTCCAAGTGATGGCCGATCGAAGTGCCGGAATGGACTGTATTTGTATGTGCACGATGCAATGCTCCATGGTCCATATGTAGATACTGTATATGCTGTTGTGCATTTGTTATTCCATTTTTTCAAGTAAAGCAGGTGAAATTACCGTGAAACTATGGAGGACTGGAGAACGGGATGAGTGAGAGATGAAATTAGAATTTAATTTTATTTTCCAAAATATGGGCTTGTGGGTTGCATTAATGTACCATCCGAATGTTACTGGGCTACAATGGCCTACTAAACAAACACATGGCGGTTAGGAACGGACCACCAGTCAAGACCATGTGAAGGGCTTAATTTGCATGCATTGGGCTGACCAAGTTAGGTTGTTGGTTGGAAAAAAATAGCTTCCAAGATATTCGCTCCATTCATTTTACTTTGCATATTATCTGTTTTTAGGTATGCTAATAAGGGTCTGGGAGGGGTTTTTAGATATAGGTTACGCGCTCATGCATTGTCTCATAAAGCCACGGAACATAAAATGTTGGCCTACTGCGCCTTGATCTCCAAGTATTCAATGTAGTTTAGAAAAATAAAAAAACATAAAATGTAATTTGAAATTGGGAGTTGACGAAATAGGCCGTAGCCCCGCTATATAAATATAGCAACAACCCGATACAACCAACAGTCACGAAATGCTGGGGCGGCAGCAAACATACACCCAAAGCAAGGGGAAGAGAAGAAAAGAAGAAGAAACAAAACGGAGACATAGGTGGATCGACTAAAACGATGGTGACCCGCAACCGCTGCGCCCTCTCCAACAGAGTACCACCACGCTCCTACCACCGAATCGACGAGTACCAAGCAGCCCCTTCAAGAAGGGATGCCATGCTGCTGCCCGGACCAGGACTGGTCCTAGGGTTTCCCCTGGCACGGAGGGAAGCGAAGGGTAGCCTCGACGCCCTTCAGGAAGGAAGGATGCCACCCGGAGGCGGCACCGCGTCGGTGTCGAACAATCCAACAAGGATTTCTCCCGAAACCCCTTCCACCACCCCGGACGATCGGTAACACAGGAGCCCCGCGAGGACGAGCCTCGAAACCACCAGACTAACCGCCCACCACCATGCGCCAACGAACCGAAGTCACCACCATCGTCGTCTCACCGAAGTAGTCATCAAGCTGTCTGCCAGACGGAGGTGAGGAGTATGAACCGGGCGCAGCAGTACCGCGACCGAGCGGGAGGGAACAACCTCCACCGCCGAGGATGGTAGTCGACCGGACGGGGAAGCAGAGCACACCAGTCTCTGTCAGGTCCGGCCGGTCCCGAAGCGGGTCCGTGAAGCTCGCCGCCACGCTGCAACCAGGTCGGTTGCCGTTGCCGCCGCACCTGCATCCTCTACCTCCCCTACATCTGCAGAACGCGCCGCAGGTCAAACCGGCCCGCCCTGACCCAGATGGGCCCGACGGGCCCAGATCTGGGCCGCAAGGGCCAGCCGGCCGACACCGCTGCACGCCGCCGTCCGCTGCACAGCGCCACCCTGCTGCAAGCTCGAGGTGCCACCGTCCAGCTACCCCCGACCGGAGCCGCGCCGCCGCCGCCCGAAGAACACCGCCGTCGGAGGATGCCGCCCCGCGAGGCACCCAACACGCGCGGGAAGAGGACAGCCGCCGCCGCCGGCCACGCCCGAGCAGAGCTCGGCGGCGCACGCTGACGGCGGCGGTAGGGAGAGGGAGCGAGGGGCCGGCGAGAGCAGGGAGCGTGGGGGTCGCGCCGGCCGCCGCGGGGGCGGCGCGGACGCGGCGAGGGGAGGGGAGGAGAAGGGAGGAGGGGGAGCGGCCGGGGGGGAGGCGGCGCGGACGCGCTAGGGTTTCTCGGGGGCGGGGTCGGGAGCTCTCGGGGTCCCTGGTCTAGCAGGTGACCTACAGTTAAGCTGAGCTAACCTATTCAAAACTATAAATAGTAGAAGATCTCCAACATAGAGTTTACAACTATATACATATTTGTTGCGGTACGTCCTTGTGCATCAAGGCGAAAGGGAACACTTATGGAGAGACAAGATGTAAAGTCGACCGGCCATGGTATAAAAAAGACAAATTTTGGTGTTAAAATAAGGCTTTTCAGGAGGCATTTTTTGCCTTCTTACACAAGGTACAAAAAAATATGATTTTTCACGAAACAATGTCGTGAACACATAGAAAGTGAAGATATATTCTCAGAATTTTATTTCAATTTTTTTGACATTTTGAAATTTGTTTTAAGTAACAGTGCACCCGGGTGCCAAAGGGGATTTCACGTACGTAATTGCCATCATACATAAGATAATTTACGGCCCAATGTCGCATGTATCATTCTCAGGTTCATACTCTCTCTGTCTCTAAAAGTACAAGATGCACTTTGATTGATTTGCCAAGATAATGTTGATACGCCTAAGTACATCCCTTTTAGCGACAACCTATATGGGACGGAGGGAAGTACATAGTTAAATGTGAGATCAAGTAATGTTACTATTATATCCATAGTTTAAAATGCTTGTTTTGCGAGTAGAAGAATACCTGATCTTGACTATATCTCTATATACAGTATCTTATAGGGCACGTATTATTACGGAAGTGATACATGCATGTGTATTAATTATCTAAACGAAACAGAGTTTGCTTCCTTAGGTTTTGGAACAGAAGAGCACAATTTGTGTTTGGAGGAAGCAATGAACACTGTTGCCGTCCGTAACCACCTCTCGCATGACACCTTTTTGTACTGGCGGCAACGAGGAGGAGCAAGCAGTTTAATTGTTGCCCGTCCGAAACTACCACTCGCATAGTACGTCGCGTGAGTGAGACGGTTTTTCAGTGGCAAGCCGGTGGTGCAGAGCTGCAGGCATGGATGTTGGCGCCGGGGAAGTGCAAACCCAAATAGTAATAATGACTAGTATTACTCGTACTGTAGTACTCTGGCTAGCGGACGTCGTGGTCGATTACCCTGGCCTGGCCAGAGAGAGGAAGTGCAACAAAAAAATAATGACTACTATTCCATCGGGATCGGGGAAATAAAAATGTCCACTATGGCGGCATTCCAGGAAAGCCAACTTACTCCTCGATCGGGATCGGGGAAACTATCTGCGAACGGAACACAGATCGAACAAATCTCCGACGAATTGCATGGGTCAGCTAGCGTTCTGAAATACGAGTTGAAACGGAATCGGAAACGGCGGTGGCTGACGCAGCACCGTGCGTGTCACTGCTGACACCAGACGAGGCGACGTCACTCCTATGTTCATCACGCCATGCATGCATGCATGAGCTGAAAATGTAAAGTTGGTAACAGATGTTCCCCCATACTTGAACATGTTCAGAATTGCGGACCCGTTCAACTGTCAAACTTAAGGGACGACTGATATGCTAATTGTCTTATGACTGGCACAGTGTCCAACACAAATACGTACGAAATATCAAAGTCTAGGTCGAAGACTAGTTAAAATAAACTGTCAAAGGCTAGGTCAAAGACTAGTAAAGTCTACTTAGCAAGGTCGAAGAATAGTTGAAATAAAATTGTTCAAGTTACATGCACATGGGCGTGTGTGGCGTCCGCCTAGTCTTTGACGCCGCCACCGTATGAACCGCCAGCGAAGTTGCCTACCTAGCTAGCTGGCTGCCAAACTGTCTCTCGTGTAGTCTTGTTCGTGAATCCAACACTCCAGTTTTGCTTCATCGAACGGCCCATCACGTCAGGGGGTGACGGGTGTGATGAGCAAATACCGTTACCTCTACATTGGGAAGAGAAACAAACTGGCGACGGTAGGTAACCACTAGCATCTATGCCTTGTGATCGATAAACCCACTGGTTTTGATCGTATAATACTTGAGATCAAATATGGATATGGTCATGTGAAAAATGTATTACGTATGCACCTAGAGAATACATGCATATCGTAATGTTTAATTTTCAAATATATTCCAAAAATTAAAATAACAACCGGATGCGGAAATGCATGTTTTGTTTTCTTCATGAGAGGTTTGTTAATTCTAAGACGAGTGAGATTTCCTCGAGCCATAAAACATTAGTACGTTTAGCGAAAAGTGCATAAGCTGACGTTGTCCTTTCTTGGATCGATTTGGATTTAAGAAAAATTTGGTCGAATTCGACATGGACAATCTCTTTTTTTAAATGTCATACACTTGGTTCTCTAGCATTGTCACTGTGAAAAAAAACTTGTGCAAATTATTTATAATTTTACCTCCCTTATTGCGTCGGCGGTTGGCGTGTCAAGTACCTTAGAGAAACATAAATTGTGCACTATGGAGACATGAGTTTTGTTAAACAATTTAAGCGATTTTAAACAACTTTGAATGACTTCACCTATCCACCCCAGGAGCATATGCTCCAGGGTGCGGAAACGCCACCGCCAACTTTCTAGTGCTCCTTTCGTGTAAGAAACCAAGTGTTTGTTAGGAAAAAATAACCCATGTGTGATAAAATATTACCAATGCAACAAAATTAAGGGCTATTTCATTTACTTTATGAACCCTTCGATCTAGATCCAGCGATGCATATATCATCTGTGTAAAGAGCAAAGGGGGTACTCTTCGAAGTGTTCACTTGACATCAAATTCATCGGAGCATCGAGGAGCCTCGATCGGATGAAAGATCCGACATGAGGTATTCTTTGAGATCTAACCATTTTCCCTCTCAATTTACGTTCGTCTTTTGTAGAATCCAAAGTATAATCTAAACAATTTCTCAAAACTTTGTTAGGAAAGTTGCAACTGTCTCTAAAAGTGGACAGTGAACAGAAGTTGCAACTGTACACCGCAGCTGGAAGTGCTGGCCTTTGACGTCGCCCGCGCGGCGGCAGCTTGCACCATCTACGAACCGCGAGATCTAGCTAGCTACAGACAGCCTCTCGTGTAGTCATGTTCCTGAGATGCAACACTCTGGTTTGCTTCATCGATCGACCGATCCATCACATCAGGGGATGACGGGAGTGATGAGCAAATATCGTTAGCTCTACATTTGGAAGAGAAACAAACTGGTGTAGCCCGGTAGGGAACCACCAGCTTCTATGAATTGTAATAGACAAACTATAGTTTTGATCATATAGTACTTGAGAAGTTGAGATCAAATATGGCCATGATGAAAAATGTATTATCTAGAGAATGCATGGTCCAGGGTAACGAGTTTACCTTTCACCCGGGAGCATATGCTCCAGGGTGCAGAAAAACCACCGCCAACTTTCTCGTGCTCCTTTTGTGTAAATAAAAAAACCAAGTGTTTGTTAGGAAAAATAACCCATGTGTGATATGAAAACTACCAATGCACCAAAATTAAGGGTCATTTTATTTACTTTATTAACCGTTTAATCTAGATCCAACGATCCATATATCATCTGTGTCAATATAAATGCTCATCCGCCTCAGTTCCGCCGCCTCCTCCTCTACTCTGGCATGGAGCCATCTTCCACATGCTCTCCGTGCGCATTGCATTTCAGCCGCTCTCTTTTGTCGCTACAGCACGAGGGCCTTCTCGCCTACCGCGTATGCCTCCTACTCCCCCGCTACGGTGTTCATGTTGCCTCTTGTGGCCCGTAGAGAGGAAGAGGTAGAGAGGTAGTGTGGCGCAGATGAAATAAGAAGCATTATTGTGGAGAGGAAAGGGAATACTCGTCCAAGAGTTCACGTTGCACCGAATTCATCGGAACGTCGATCGGACGAAATAGCCTGTGTGAGGTATGCTTTGAGATCTAACCAATTTCCTTCCAATTTTGGGGTTCAGATTTTTTTGTGTAAAAATGGACTAAAAGTAGAATCTAACCAAATTTGAACAACATGCTTGTTAGGAAAGTTGTAACTGTCTCTAAAAGAGGAAGGAAACAGAAGTTGCAACTGTACACGCACCAGCTAGCTGTGTACGAGTTTTATTTGGAAAACCTAGCTGTGAAGGTTTATTACAGAGGAAATCCTCATCAATAATCATCTACTAGTACTTTCTATTTTCAACATATCTATGACCTGTAGATAGAACGTGACCTGTGTTCAAACCTCAAAGAAAATTTTGGAATGAAACGATGAAGGGGCATGCATGATGGATTGTGCCCGTTGTAAGGTTGTAGAGGAGCTCCTCTCTATAAAACCCCAGCCTCCGGCCTCGGTCCCTCTCGTCCTCCACAAACAAAGCCCCCGCAGAAACTTTTTCTTCCCCAAGCTAGCCGATCAACCAGAGGCGCGCAACAATGGTGCACGCTGGCGGAACCACCCACATCCTCCTCGTCCCGTACCCGGCCCAAGGCCACCTGAACCCGATCCTCCAGTTCGGCAAGCGCCTCGCGGCCCACGACGGCGTCCGGTGCACCGTCGCGGCCACCCGGTTCGTCGTCGGCTCCACGAAGCCGTCCCCGGGCTCGGTGCGCGTCGCCGTCTTCTCCGACGGCTGCGACGGCGGCGGGCCAGCCGAGCTGGGCGGCCACGAGGGCCCCTACTTCGAGCGGCTGGAGGCGGCCGGGTCCGAGACGCTGGACGAGCTCCTCCGGTCCGAGGCGGCGCAGGGCCGGCCCGTGCGGGTGGTGGTGTACGACCCGTTCATGCCGTGGGTGGTGCCCCTGGCGCGCCGGCACGGCGCCGCGTGCGCCGCGTTCCTCACCCAGACGTGCGCCGTGGACGTTGTGTACACGCACGCGCGGGCCGGAAGGGTGCCGTCGCCGGTGCGCCACGGCGACTCGCCGCTCGAACTCGCCGGCCTCCCTGCACGGCTCGCCCCCGCCGACGTGCCGGCGTTCCTGACCGAGGCCGGCGCGGAACGCACCGCCCTGCGCAACATGCTGATGAACCAGTTCGATGGGCTGGACGCGGTGGACCACGTCCTCGTCAACTCCTTCTACGATCTCGAGCCTCAGGTAAGCAGAACTCCGATCGATTCCACACCAACGACACACGAGTCACACAGATTCTTCGCACCCGGCGCCGCGTGTATCTCATGCGCAGCTGCCATTGCATGCAACATACGTGGAGCATGAATGCCAGCTTAATTGTGATTAATTTCCGTTTTTAAATGCATGCATCTTGCATGAATGCCAGCTTACGAGCCGTGTCCAGAAGTACGATTAATAGTTTCCTGCCATTAATTCTTAGCAATGCCATGCTATCGATGTGCAGGAGGCAGAGTACCTAGCATCGACGCTGGGCGCGAGGACGATCGGCCCGACGGTGCCGTCGGCGTACCTGGACAACCGCCTGCCGGACGACGTCTCCTACGGCTTCCACCTGCACACCCCGATGACGGCCGTGACCAAGACATGGCTGGACGCGCATCCTCCTCGCTCCGTCGTGTACGCCTCCTTCGGCAGCATCGTGGCGCCGGGGCCGAACCAGATGGGCGAGGTCGCCGAGGGCCTCTGCGGCGCCGGCAGCCCACCCTTCCTGTGGGTGGTCCGCGCCACGGAGACCGCCAAGCTGCCCGAGAGCTTCGCGGCGAGGGCGGCGGCGCGGGGAGACCTCATCGTGCCGTGGTGCCCGCAGCTGGAGGTGCTCGCGCACGGCGCCGTGGGCTGCTTCGTCACCCACTGTGGCTGGAACTCCACCGTGGAGGCGCTCAGCGCGGGCGTGCCGATGGTGGCCATGCCGCAGTGGTCCGACCAGCCGACCAACGCCAAGTACATCGAGGACGTGTGGCGCGTCGGCGTCCGCGCGCGACCGGATGGGCAAGGGGTGGTGCGGAAGGAGGAGGTCGAGAGGTGCGTGAGGGAGGTGATGGGCGGCGAGGGGACGTACAGGATGAAGGCGGCGGAGTGGAGGAAGAAGGCGAAGGCGGCCGTCAGCGATGGCGGGAGCTCCGACCGGAACATCGCCGAGTTCCTCTCCAAATATCGCAAAGCGGCAAAATGATCGCGGCGTCGAGAAAAACCGCTCGAATCTGTGTGGGCTGGTCTGATTTTGGGCCGGCTCCTCGCTACTGATGTGTCACATGCCAATTCTTTTTTTTTTCTGCGATGGCAATAGCCCGATTGTTGGCGGGCAGCGAACTGAAACTGAAACCAAATAATCATGAGCACTCCCGTTGGTTAGTTTGTCATTTTTCCGTCTTTTATCTGATTTTTATTTATATGATTGAGCGTACGCTTCTGCGCATGCTTATATGTGGTAATATTTACATGTTTCGGCATCACGTTACTGACTTTTACCACACCATGGAGCTGTCACTTTGCAGCCTTGGAACGCACTTCTTTTTCGGAAATCCATAACGGCTCAGGGTCTAGATGCTCCCACTATGTATTTTATTTTTGGTTTTTTTTTAATGTCAAAAAATTGCGAAAACAAATCCGGATGTAGTTTACAACATGGTGTGTTCGCACAAAAAATTGGCATGGTGAAAAAACTTTTTTAGCAACCTGTACAAAAAAGACAAATTCGGACGCGTACATATACGTTTTGGTATGTCAGATTTTTGTCATTTTTGCATAGGTTGCAAAAAAAGTTTTTTCACCATGCCAATTTTTGTGCTGACTTGAAATATGTTGGACTACATGCAAAAAAAAAATTGAATTTTTTGACATTTGGAAAAAAAAAATTGGGCAGCGGGTGCAGCTGCACCCGCTACCCAAATCGCCGCCTCCTGTTTCTTACGATTTTTGAGATCTCGGTTCCGAGGAATACAAATACGTACGATTTTGGAGCATGACTCAATGACGAATTCATCTATATATATTGTTTGACCTCGAAATACTTGGCATCTCGGTTCCTCTTTCTTTTCTTCTCCTCCTCCAGTTCCTTTACGGCGAGACGTAAGACGAGATACTTGGCATGGTTATACTCAATCTCATCTTCCGACGATGAGTCATCGATAAAAATTGCACCGAGGTACTCAATAACGAATTCATCTATATATAGTTTGACCTCGAAATCAGCGCGGCTACAGACGAACGGGTTGGAAATATCCAATACAAACAACTCTAAGAAAATTACCTCCAAATCAGGGCGGCAACTGACGAGTCGGGCGTGACACTGGGTGCGACGGCTCACGGTGTAGACAAAAGGGGTGGCGGCTGGGCGGCTCAAGAACGGATGGTGTGGTATTTCGTGAAGGTCCCTACTTGATCCATGGTGCGGCTGCCGTCGGCTTAGGTCAACACAAACGGAAGAGAGAGGGCGGCGGCGAGCTTCCGAAGGGGAAGGAATGGCGGGACGAAAAGGCAGAAAGTTCTAGGCGGGGGTGGAGTTGAAGGGCCGACTCGACGACGGGAGGTGGCGGCGATGGGAAGAATGGTGCGTGCTTAAATTTCAGCCCGCCAACGATTTTCAAAAGATGAGGAAACTGAATTTTTTTAGTAAAAACAGGAGATAGCACGGTTCGGCATATTTTGAAGGGGTGCTTTAATTTTTTGAAGGTTATGACCAAAATACGAGATCTATGTTGGTCAAGTTTATCGGCCGACGACTTATAAAAAGGTTATTATAAGTTTAGTCGATATAAAAGATCTCCTAGAAATACTTTAATATAAAGTTGGTGTGAGGACCCCGGATTAATTATCCGAGATACTCGTTATGTTTCCTGCAACAGTCCCATGATCAGTGTGCTGTTGCACATAACTTGAGTTGGTATCACAGAACACCCACAAATACCGAATAAATATACTTACGTGCTTGAAGTGATCAGCTTCAACAAGGTACTTGCAGCGGAATCACCAAATCAACGTGGAGCCCAAGTCATTCGCCTTAACCCTACAGGCAGCTGACTGGGAAGCGCCCTAGTTTACAAAGACGTCAGTGGACTCCTTTTCTTCGAACTGCTCCTCTCTGAAATCTGGCTAAGACAACAGCCAGGGACGAAACCAATATGAGTACATTTGATTGTACTCGCAAACTACCCCAACAGGAACAAGCACTAGTTTTAATTTTTCAAAGACCTTTATTTTTAGGAAAAACCTCACTAGATCTTTATTTTAAAAAGAGAAGAGTAGATTTTTAATCCTGTTGAAGACAAAACATTTTGGAAAGTAGTTTTCTCGCTATCCTTGTTGAAAAAGGTTAGAAGTCCTTTTTAAATCTGTTCCTTGAAAAATACACCTTTGTTTGGAAAGGGGGTGAGAAATCTCTTTTAAAACTTTTTCCTTGAAAATCACCACCTCGTCTATCTCTCTAAAACCCTACCTTTTTCCGAACATAGCCCCCTTCAGGGCCATTCACCCTCCAGCAACCCTATACCACCCTTTCCGGTATAGTTGCATAAAACATTCGCCGATTCATTTTCTTTCCAAAACTCAGGACTTTGTAAAACTTGCACATGAGACCCAGCAGTTCGTTCCAACTGTCCATATCCGAGGACTCGGCTATTCGAATAGTTTTTTCCCTCTGCAGAGGTAGCACGCTTTTCCCACATCCATCCGGTTTCCCGGCCATAGCCTCTCCTTTGCTCATGCTAGTATAGGACCCTACCGCTACGACACTTTCCATCCACACTCAAATCCTCAGAAACTAAGTGTGAGGACTCGTAGTTCTGCCCGGCGGACCCAAGGGAGCCCTTCAATCCTCTTTCTACAACACGTTCATACCGGCTTCCGGTAGACTTCACTTAAGAGGACCCAGGTCAGGGGGTAGGTCCTCAGACCATCCCCTCATGGAACGAGGTTATCCTCGTTGTTGAGGCATCCAGTACTAACATGAGCAAATTATATGACCACGCCCCGCCCCATATGGGGGTAAATGTGGTCGCACAGATTATTGGTTGTTCAGTAAGTACCAGGACACAATGTGCATTTTTCATAAACAACAACTTTTCTGTCTCAACACCGACATCTCGGCATTTCATAACCCATCCAAGGGTTTTCAAAGGAGTTTTGTAAAAACAAAGGATTTTCCCATCCTATAGTTTTATATCAACAACTGATATTTCTACATAAGGTGGCAAAATAGTTGTCATAA
Organism: Poa pratensis; assembly: GCA_947311845.1. Classification (NCBI taxonomy): domain Eukaryota; kingdom Viridiplantae; phylum Streptophyta; class Magnoliopsida; order Poales; family Poaceae; genus Poa; species Poa pratensis. The sequence continues at coordinate 11,283,534 of CAMZMU010000074.1, forward strand.
ACCTCTAAAAAGGTTTTCACAATCATTTCCAATTTTCATAGCAAAATATTTTTAACCAAAACTTGGGTGGTTCGTAGTCCCACCAAAAAGGATTTTCATAGAAGGTTTTGGGGTAAAACAAATTCATTTCGAAATCGTTGTATACCTTTGACACCTCTATATCGGGTGTCTCAATAATATACTTGTATTTTGGAAAAAGGGGTTTTCAAGATCAGGGCTTTCGTGGCAAACACCACATAAATCATTTATGCTATTTATAAGTAAAACAGGTAAATCAAGATAGAGATATATAGGTGCAAGCTCGGTGGAGTAGCTTGCCTGGCTTCGGCATAACGTCCTTGGTCTTCTTCTCACTGATTAAAGAAATAAACTCCGATTCTCCTCCAATAAATCCTCTCCAAGGACCACTCCGGTATCGATATTATCTAGCGTCGCAACCAGGGAATAACAACACTTAATACACCAAACGAAGCCACAAATGTTGCACAAGCAAATAACAATCACAATCATCAAACTAATTATTCAAGCAACAAACTAGGATCTACACCTATAAGGGCCTTTTACAAACTAGTGGTCTGACACTTCTACACAAGCTAGGGCCAAACAATAGGTAGCAAGGGATGACATGCTACAATATCAGTAGCTAGGAAATGCTACTGATATTCCACATAAATTTTGAAATTCATGCACACAAATGATTTTATTTGCAAACAACTCCAGAGAGTTAGGAAATCCTAGGAATATCCATACTAGGGATATTATTCCCTAATAATAACCAGTAACACTAACTTCTTCTTAGCATGTGATCAAACCAGTAGCAATATGGTATGCTACTGATGATCTAGCAATGCTATCTAAAATATTGTCACACTAAGGAATTTCTACTAAAACAAGTCCTATTACTAGGAAAATCCATGAAAATACTACTCTAGTACTATTAACACTTAGAGGACTAAATGCACTACTAAACCTTTTTCCAAAGTGCTATGGCACAGAGCTATCACACTCCTAGTAACTAGTATCACACTTATACATGCTAGAAAACACAAAAGGGATACTAGCACAACCTAAATAGTTAAATAAAACTATAGACATTCATTGGCAGAAAAGCATACCACCTAGTTATTTACACCTAAAATAAACTATAGCTCTAAAAATCACACCAAGCTAGGATTAGGTACTCCTAATCATACAGAAGCTCACACAAGTGGATTCACTCCAAATATCATCACCAAATAATTTACAAAAAACCCTAAATGGCTCTCTGGTCATTTACCAAAGTGGATGCCATTTTATTTAGGAAGCTCATTTGCATGAGAGGCAAATTTCTACTGCTAGGCATCACTCAGACCTTTCCAAAACAGTTGAGTTTGCATCAATAGCTATCATAGAAAAATGGCTATTGAGTTTTTGGTAAAAAGCAGTAGTTCTGGCTCACATTTAATTTCTCCAAAACTATTCATCCAAAAGTGTTTCTACCACTTAGATCTGGCTGGGAATATGCTAGGGTACCTCCCTGATTTTTGGTTTGGTCCACTAGGCCCTTAAACTATTTTAGAACTATTTAAACTAGAGGTCCAGAAACAAATCTAGAAGTAAAAGAATAAACAACCTTAAAAAAAAGGCAGTGGGCTGGATCGGGCTGGAGTTGGGCTGTGCCGTGAGGGAGGAAGCCCAGCTCGCGGCCCACGAGCTTGAGCGAAGCGGTACGGGCTGGCTTCTCCTTCCTCGACACGAGCAGGGCACGGACGCGGCGCTGCCGGAGCGCGGCGAGGATGGCGACGGCGGCTCCGACGTCCTGAAAAGAAATGGGGATGCCTATGAGAGGGAACACGGCAAGGGGAGCACGTGTGCACAAAAATGGCGGAGAAAGGTGGCCTGTGCCCACCGCGAGCTTGCTCGCATGTCCGCGGCCGGAGAAGAAGAGGATCGGGATGGCGACGGCGATCCCGGGCGTCCCTCTGCGATTCCTTGCGCAGAGAGGGGAAGTAGTGCACGGCGAAGGTGCTGGTAGGCTTGGATTGGGATGGGGAGGTTTGAATCATCGGCGATGCGGGTCGGCAGCTTCGGCCGGGGTTCGGGTTCAATGGAAGAATGCGCATTGAGTGAGGGGGTGAGGGAGCAGGGAGAGCAGCTGGGCGTGCTTCTTATCGTCTCACGGAGCTGCGCAGAGGAGAGGGGTCCAGCGGTGTCGACATTGCACGGGGGGAGCACGGCGTCGACGGTGTGCGCAACACGGCGTCCGTGCCGTGCCGCGTTGCCGCAGCAGAGGAGATGGTGACAAGGGAGGGCAGAGGAGGCAGCGTGCGAGGCTTCATCGTTTCCTCCAGGGCGTGGCGTGCGTCAGGGCGAAGCAGGGAGAGCACGGCGAGCTCGGGAGCACGCCTCCGTGCCGTGCTGCCATGGAGCGACAGAGGTCAACGGAGGTTTTGCAACACGCCCCCTAACTCCTCTTTTCCTCTCACGGATAGGTCCTCGGCTAAAAACCTTTGTTTCCTTTTTGAAACCAGTAGGGTTTCTAGAATTTATTTGAGGGGTTTAAACATTTTACAAAATTTAGAGAAAATTTATGTAGCCTCCCCTATATAGGAGGAAGCTCCACAAAAATTGGTTTTACAAAATAAAAATGTTTTGCTCCATTTTTGTTCATAGGATTTAAATAAACCATTTTTGGAAATTAATAATTTGAGACTCCTTTAATATTTAAACCAGAGATAAAATAGTTTGTAGAACCTTGGGAGCTTTCTTGACAAATAAGATACTTCAAATAAGTTTTATTTTCATAGAGAAAACATTTGTTTTGAGGAATAGAGAAAATTGGGAGGGAATTTATTTATGAAGATCATTTTAACTTATGACCTTCATTTCTTTTTAACAAAAGAAAGGAGGGGTTTGTTTTTAAATCAACAAGTAGGTTTACTAAAGGAGGGAGTGATATGAAATGGAGAGAATCATCATTTCATCTCCTCCCCTAGAATTTTGATAAAGAAAGTATATTTGTTTTCATAAAATAGAGGGATAGATAAGGAGAGAGTTTATTGAAATCATCTCCCTGAATTTTAGAAATTAACTTGGGGTGCCCTAAGGTAGAGGGTTTGTGTTCCTCTTCAAGTCACACTCCAAACTTGGTTGCCAAGGGTGTCCTAAGGTAGTAATAACACTACTGAGGAATTATCCTCACAAGAGCATCACACACAACAGCAAAATCACAACAATAGCAACAGCACCAAAATACCAGCAACACAACAATATCCACAACTCAAACAAGACCACACACTTCAAACCACAAGAATTAAATCACACACCTTTTTCCATAACTAACAATGCCATTTTGTAAAAGTGGCCACACCCAATTATGACAAGATGTTGTTTAAGGGGGTATATCGACCCATAACTTAATAGTTTCCAAAATGGTTTGGTAAAGGGAAAATATGTGAGGTAATATATTTCCCACTAGTATTTCTTTTAAACAGAGTTGAAACATTGGGGTTTATAAAGATAGGAATTTTGAATAGTCAAGGTTGAAGAAAAGGATAGGAGATCACAGATAGTTCTCCATATTTTATAAACATGAAATTTTGGAAATACTTTTACTGTCTCAAATTAAAGAGTATTTTATTTGTTGCTAGAACCAAATCATTTTTGAAATAAACTTTTGGCCAACATAAGAATGGGAAAGACATATGGAATATATTCTTGTCATAACATGGTCACCAGTGTTGTAAATATATATTTTTTTTTACCTAGGTTGGGTTCTTGAGTTGACAAACACAAGTCAACAATCACAAACACCAAGTTACACAAGGTCAACCAGAACAAAATAAGGGAAAAACACAATCAGTTGTGAAATAATTCAAAAGTTTTTGTTGGTTCTGAAATTTGGGTCTTGTTTACCCTTGTCATAAATTTGGGATGTTACAGATCCTTCCCCCCTTAAGAATAAATCTCGTCCTCGAGATTTGCCCAGGGGTACAGGGGAGATACGAGGGCAAAATATTTTATTTTAGAAAGGTCGTATATTCACTTTCGTGTATACACGGGTTTTGAAAAACAACAGGGTTTTTCTTTAAAATACCCCTAGCTGTGCCACCAATAATTGGCTTATGGACACAGTGGGTTTGGTTTATCCGAGGAAATTACCTTTGCAGGGGTTTTTACAGGAAAAGCGAGGGATAAAGGATAGAGGGACACGGGGGGTTTAACTGCTGACTCACTGGCATGTGGGGCCGGGGCCCACCTGGCGGTCTCTCCTCCGTTTCTTCTCTTCTTCTTCCTCGCTCGTCTGGTTCCGCACTCGCTCCGTCTTCAGTGCGCAGAGCACTCACCCGCGGTACTGCTGCGCGTGCTGTCCGTCGATGCAGCGGTAGACACGGCTTTGGGGGACACGATGCCTAGGTGGTTCGCGCCATTAAGGCGAGTACGGCTCGCGATTCCTCCACTTTCCCGCGCAGTGTGGTGTCGAGGAGCGGCGTCCGAGCTTGGTTTATAACTAGCGACCTCAGAAAACATTTCTTCTATCGCGTCGTCACCATGGGCTTTATTACCGATTTCTTCAGAGCCTATGTTGATGCGATGGAGGATGCGGGCTTCCTCGAGGGCTGCTTCGTCTTTGTGCTCTTCGTGTTCTGGATTTCGACGGTGTTCAGCCTGCTGTTTGCGGTAGTGGTCCTCCTAGCCGTGGCCTTGTGCCATTGGCGGTCTGGCGCGGGGGCTGGTGTTGCGACAGTGGCGCCTGCTGCGCCGGAGGAGCCAGATGCGGCGGAGGAGCTTGTGGCGGTGGAGCAGCAAGTTGCAGCGCCGGTGGAGGAGGTGGCAGATCTTCCGGCTGGAGGTGAGCAGGCCGCTCGAGCCGTCTGCCGCTGTCGGGCGGCGCGCGACTCGGCTCTGAGTGAGCCAGGCTCATCCTCTGGTGGCGTCATGGAGCTCGAGAGGGAGTAGGAATCTCTGGGGTGTCGTTGCATCCGTGCTGGCAGTGTTCTTCGTGGAGTAGAGTCTGCATCCTCTGTTTGTTTTTCTGAAATTCTCGCTTCTGTACTGCACTTCGTAGTTGTATTGATCTTGTCTTTGCTGATGACCTGGGACAAGATTTGCATTGTCGAAATCTTCTGGGTTGTCATGACTCTGGTCTTGGAGCACAGATAGGATGGAGAGGTACTAGAATACTCTTGCTTTAGTGAGAAAATACATTTTTAGAGAAATATCACTGCATTATATGGTCTCAACCATTTGCAGTGGTAGCACACATTTCAACCATATAGGTTGAACACGACAACTAAGAACACCCTACAAGATGTCCTTCGGTGTTCCAGCGAGCATTTACACTTCGCAAGCATTTTAAGGCTTGCGAGGTTCACATCTCGTGGAGGGCTCGGGCCCTTTCTTTAACATGAGAAGAGCACAAGGTTCATATTGGGTGAGGAACCTTGTGAAGGAGCCATGTAGGAGACCACACAAAAGAAAATAGTTTGCATACTACAAAATAGTCCGATTCCAAGTTTTGCATTAATTCTCAGGGGTATGCGTCTGGGGTCACATACTGTTCCTGGTTTAAGTGATCTGTCGTTTCTTTTAAAACTTTTAAATGAAGAAAGAGCATGACATTCCATCAGGTGTCAACCAAGCGGTTAACAAGATGATAAGAACACCAAGTTTTTATTTTGGGGCTGATCTATCATCAGCCGGGCAACAGACAACCACTCTGCATTACAAGAAACACTAGAAAACAAGCAACAACCCAACAATTGACTAACAACTGGTTGCTCCACATGCACAAACATACAAGCGCTGGTCAGGCTAACTAAACCTGGGTTCTACCCTACCTGAGAGGTTCTAGGAGTCGGTGAAACGTAGCCGAGACAAAGAGTGGTGTCCACCTCTCTGTCTTCCAAGGGGTGGGGAACTACAGGCACGCCTTCGTGGACCACACCTTGCTCTTGGGGTGGCTGCTGAACTCGGGCGAGGGCTTGTGTCACCGAAGCATCCAGCAAATCGTCTAGGATCGTCGGTCTTGCATCCTGAGCTTGCCCACGGTGGGAAGTGGGTTGGTTCCTTGCTCGATCTAGTCCCCGGCGGGCACGAGCAAGGTGGCGCCTTGTGGTCATGAGTTCCTCCATCAGGGAATGGCTGAATCTTGTCATTGCAGCTCCATAGGTGACCAGAGTGATTACGGCAGGGTCAGCTTCCTGCCCCATGGAGGCTTGGAAAGCCTCCGCAACATGCTGAGGTATGGCTGGGAGAAAGTGGAAGGCTCGACTCAGCGCCATCGCCGGTTCTGAGTACCGGAGACGGACGAGTCCTTCCCAGGCTACTACCTGGAGGGCTAGATCTAGGGTAGGCATGCTCTTACCCTGGATCAAGTAAGTCGGACTTATGCCCAATGGGCACGAGCCGATATGCACTTCGACTTGGAATTCACTCCCGGCAAGCGGGAGAGAGTTCTCGGACACCACATATCGAGGACGGGCAGGCCGACCAAGAACGTGGCAGACGGCCTTCCAAAGCATCAGTGGAAACCCACTATGCTCCTCGGCAGTGGTTTCCATGATAACTCTGGGGTTTGCCATTGGGTTCTTTTGGATCTGGATGAAGAATAAGAACACGGGATTCTTGCCTCAGGAGATTTGGGTCGCTAAGGGTGGTGAGTGAGGGTGGGGATAGATGGCAGAAAGAACGGGGTCTTTTATAAGCTAGGGTGGTGTCGGCTCCTTTCCACGGAAGAACCCGGGGAGCGTCTCTCAGGTAGTGGGGACAACCCTACTGTACGCTACTGTGAACCGACGCCTGGCCATGCCGGTTAGGCAGGGATAGGTCAAATCCGTCGGGCTCACTGTAGGGGAACACCTCAAACAAGCAATAAACACACAAGGTACGCTTAGTACCAATGGACGCCTAATACTCGTAGTAGCCGGGTAGTATGACTAAAGTTCCTATCATAAGTTGTTCCTATGGGTCTTGGTTAGACAGGGATGCTGAAATCTTCATTTCGTCGCCTTAGTCTTCAACTGGAGACACTGAGATTGTCGAAGTAGCCACTTGAGTAGAATTGCTGAGGTTGAGCTGAGGTCTTCAGAGATCTCTTGATTTGATTGATGTCGATGATCTTGACATTTGTAGACCAATGAACTTGATGTTGAATGTTGAGATGGTTGCTTCTTCTTTGTAGGTGCTAGCTAATTAGGTCTCTTTTGGGTTCATCGTCAAGTATTTTGAACAGGTAAGAAGGAGTAGAGAAAACCTTGGTAAAACTTAAAATAGAAAGGTAAGACTCAGAAATAATTTGAGAAGACGAAAGGAGCGGGAGTCATTTTTGGACTTCCCTAGATAAGGATATGTTTTTGGTGTTAACATATTTTTAACAAAATATTCTCTTCCTAACTAACATCCATGCTAACTAAGGTCTGTTACAGTCAGGATGGCTCTGATACCAAGTCTGTGAGGACCCCGGATTAATTATCCGAGATACTCGTTATGTTTCCTGCAACAGTCCCATGATCAGTGTGCTGTTGCACATAACTTGAGTTGGTATCACAGAACACCCACAAATACCGAATAAATATACTTACGTGCTTGAAGTGATCAGCTTCAACAAGGTACTTGCAGCGGAATCACCAAATCAACGTGGAGCCCAAGTCATTCGCCTTAACCCTACAGGCAGCTGACTGGGAAGCGCCCTAGTTTGCAAAGACGTCAGTGGACTCCTTTTCTTCGAACTGCTCCTCTCTGAAATCTGGCTAAGACAACAGCCAGGGACGAAACCAATATGAGTACATTTGATTGTACTCGCAAACTACCCCAACAGGAACAAGCACTAGTTTTAATTTTTCAAAGACCTTTATTTTTAGGAAAAACCTCACTAGATCTTTATTTTAAAAAGAGAAGAGTAGATTTTTAATCCTGTTGAAGACAAAACATTTTGGAAAGTAGTTTTCTCGCTATCCTTGTTGAAAAAGGTTAGAAGTCCTTTTTAAATCTGTTCCTTGAAAAATACACCTTTGTTTGGAAAGGGGGTGAGAAATCTCTTTTAAAACTTTTTCCTTGAAAATCACCACCTCGTCTATCTCTCTAAAACCCTACCTTTTTCCGAACATAGCCCCCTTCAGGGCCATTCACCCTCCAGCAACCCTATACCACCCTTTCCGGTATAGTTGCATAAAACATTCGCCGATTCATTTTCTTTCCAAAACTCAGGACTTTGTAAAACTTGCACATGAGACCCAGCAGTTCGTTCCAACTGTCCATATCCGAGGACTCGGCTATTCGAATAGTTTTTTCCCTCTGCAGAGGTAGCACGCTTTTCCCACATCCATCCGGTTTCCCGGCCATAGCCTCTCCTTTGCTCATGCTAGTATAGGACCCTACCGCTACGACACTTTCCATCCACACTCAAATCCTCAGAAACTAAGTGTGAGGACTCGTAGTTCTGCCCGGCGGACCCAAGGGAGCCCTTCAATCCTCTTTCTACAACACGTTCATACCGGCTTCCGGTAGACTTCACTTAAGAGGACCCAGGTCAGGGGGTAGGTCCTCAGACCATCCCCTCATGGAACGAGGTTATCCTCGTTGTTGAGGCATCCAGTACTAACATGAGCAAATTATATGACCACGCCCCGCCCCATATGGGGGTAAATGTGGTCGCACAGATTATTGGTTGTTCAGTAAGTACCAGGACACAATGTGCATTTTTCATAAACAACAACTTTTCTGTCTCAACACCGACATCTCGGCATTTCATAACCCATCCAAGGGTTTTCAAAGGAGTTTTGTAAAACAAAGGATTTTCCCATCCTATAGTTTTATATCAACAACTGATATTTCTACATAAGGTGGCAAAATAGTTGTCATAAACCTCTAAAAAGGTTTTCACAATCATTTCCAATTTTCATAGCAAAATATTTTTAACCAAAACTTGGGTGGTTCGTAGTCCCACCAAAAAGGATTTTCATAGAAGGTTTTGGGGTAAAACAAATTCATTTCGAAATCGTTGTATACCTTTGACACCTCTATATCGGGTGTCTCAATAATATACTTGTATTTTGGAAAAAGGGGTTTTCAAGATCAGGGCTTTCGTGGCAAACACCACATAAATCATTTATGCTATTTATAAGTAAAACAGGTAAATCAAGATAGAGATATATAGGTGCAAGCTCGGTGGAGTAGCTTGCCTGGCTTCGGCATAACGTCCTTGGTCTTCTTCTCACTGATTAAAGAAATAAACTCCGATTCTCCTCCAATAAATCCTCTCCAAGGACCACTCCGGTATCGATATTATCTAGCGTCGCAACCAGGGAATAACAACACTTAATACACCAAACGAAGCCACAAATGTTGCACAAGCAAATAACAATCACAATCATCAAACTAATTATTCAAGCAACAAACTAGGATCTACACCTATAAGGGCCTTTTACAAACTAGTGGTCTGACACTTCTACACAAGCTAGGGCCAAACAATAGGTAGCAAGGGATGACATGCTACAATATCAGTAGCTAGGAAATGCTACTGATATTCCACATAAATTTTGAAATTCATGCACACAAATGATTTTATTTGCAAACAACTCCAGAGAGTTAGGAAATCCTAGGAATATCCATACTAGGGATATTATTCCCTAATAATAACCAGTAACACTAACTTCTTCTTAGCATGTGATCAAACCAGTAGCAATATGGTATGCTACTGATGATCTAGCAATGCTATCTAAAATATTGTCACACTAAGGAATTTCTACTAAAACAAGTCCTATTACTAGGAAAATCCATGAAAATACTACTCTAGTACTATTAACACTTAGAGGACTAAATGCACTACTAAACCTTTTTCCAAAGTGCTATGGCACAGAGCTATCACACTCCTAGTAACTAGTATCACACTTATACATGCTAGAAAACACAAAAGGGATACTAGCACAACCTAAATAGTTAAATAAAACTATAGACATTCATTGGCAGAAAAGCATACCACCTAGTTATTTACACCTAAAATAAACTATAGCTCTAAAAATCACACCAAGCTAGGATTAGGTACTCCTAATCATACAGAAGCTCACACAAGTGGATTCACTCCAAATATCATCACCAAATAATTTACAAAAAACCCTAAATGGCTCTCTGGTCATTTACCAAAGTGGATGCCATTTTATTTAGGAAGCTCATTTGCATGAGAGGCAAATTTCTACTGCTAGGCATCACTCAGACCTTTCCAAAACAGTTGAGTTTGCATCAATAGCTATCATAGAAAAATGGCTATTGAGTTTTTGGTAAAAAGCAGTAGTTCTGGCTCACATTTAATTTCTCCAAAACTATTCATCCAAAAGTGTTTCTACCACTTAGATCTGGCTGGGAATATGCTAGGGTACCTCCCTGATTTTTGGTTTGGTCCACTAGGCCCTTAAACTATTTTAGAACTATTTAAACTAGAGGTCCAGAAACAAATCTAGAAGTAAAAGAATAAACAACCTTAAAAAAAAGGCAGTGGGCTGGATCGGGCTGGAGTTGGGCTGTGCCGTGAGGGAGGAAGCCCAGCTCGCGGCCCACGAGCTTGAGCGAAGCGGTACGGGCTGGCTTCTCCTTCCTCGACACGAGCAGGGCACGGACGCGGCTGCCGGAGCGCGGCGAGGATGGCGACGGCGGCTCCGACGTCCTGAAAAGAAATGGGGATGCCTATGAGAGGGAACACGGCAAGGGGAGCACGTGTGCACAAAAATGGCGGAGAAAGGTGGCCTGTGCCCACCGCGAGCTTGCTCGCATGTCCGCGGCCGGAGAAGAAGAGGATCGGGATGGCGACGGCGATCCCGGGCGTCCCTCTGCGATTCCTTGCGCAGAGAGGGGAAGTAGTGCACGGCGAAGGTGCTGGTAGGCTTGGATTGGGATGGGGAGGTTTGAATCATCGGCGATGCGGGTCGGCAGCTTCGGCCGGGGTTCGGGTTCAATGGAAGAATGCGCATTGAGTGAGGGGGTGAGGGAGCAGGGAGAGCAGCTGGGCGTGCTTCTTATCGTCTCACGGAGCTGCGCAGAGGAGAGGGGTCCAGCGGTGTCGACATTGCACGGGGGGAGCACGGCGTCGACGGTGTGCGCAACACGGCGTCCGTGCCGTGCCGCGTTGCCGCAGCAGAGGAGATGGTGACAAGGGAGGGCAGAGGAGGCAGCGTGCGAGGCTTCATCGTTTCCTCCAGGGCGTGGCGTGCGTCAGGGCGAAGCAGGGAGAGCACGGCGAGCTCGGGAGCACGCCTCCGTGCCGTGCTGCCATGGAGCGACAGAGGTCAACGGAGGTTTTGCAACACGCCCCCTAACTCCTCTTTTCCTCTCACGGATAGGTCCTCGGCTAAAAACCTTTGTTTCCTTTTTGAAACCAGTAGGGTTTCTAGAATTTATTTGAGGGGTTTAAACATTTTACAAAATTTAGAGAAAATTTATGTAGCCTCCCCTATATAGGAGGAAGCTCCACAAAAATTGGTTTTACAAAATAAAAATGTTTTGCTCCATTTTTGTTCATAGGATTTAAATAAACCATTTTTGGAAATTAATAATTTGAGACTCCTTTAATATTTAAACCAGAGATAAAATAGTTTGTAGAACCTTGGGAGCTTTCTTGACAAATAAGATACTTCAAATAAGTTTTATTTTCATAGAGAAAACATTTGTTTTGAGGAATAGAGAAAATTGGGAGGGAATTTATTTATGAAGATCATTTTAACTTATGACCTTCATTTCTTTTTAACAAAAGAAAGGAGGGGTTTGTTTTTAAATCAACAAGTAGGTTTACTAAAGGAGGGAGTGATATGAAATGGAGAGAATCATCATTTCATCTCCTCCCCTAGAATTTTGATAAAGAAAGTATATTTGTTTTCATAAAATAGAGGGATAGATAAGGAGAGAGTTTATTGAAATCATCTCCCTGAATTTTAGAAATTAACTTGGGGTGCCCTAAGGTAGAGGGTTTGTGTTCCTCTTCAAGTCACACTCCAAACTTGGTTGCCAAGGGTGTCCTAAGGTAGTAATAACACTACTGAGGAATTATCCTCACAAGAGCATCACACACAACAGCAAAATCACAACAATAGCAACAGCACCAAAATACCAGCAACACAACAATATCCACAACTCAAACAAGACCACACACTTCAAACCACAAGAATTAAATCACACACCTTTTTCCATAACTAACAATGCCATTTTGTAAAAGTGGCCACACCCAATATGACAAGATGTTGTTTAAGGGGGTATATCGACCCATAACTTAATAGTTTCCAAAATGGTTTGGTAAAGGGAAAATATGTGAGGTAATATATTTCCCACTAGTATTTCTTTTAAACAGAGTTGAAACATTGGGGTTTATAAAGATAGGAATTTTGAATAGTCAAGGTTGAAGAAAAGGATAGGAGATCACAGATAGTTCTCCATATTTTATAAACATGAAATTTTGGAAATACTTTTACTGTCTCAAATTAAAGAGTATTTTATTTGTTGCTAGAACCAAATCATTTTTGAAATAAACTTTTGGCCAACATAAGAATGGGAAAGACATATGGAATATATTCTTGTCATAACATGGTCACCAGTGTTGTAAATATATATATATTTTTTTTACCTAGGTTGGGTTCTTGAGTTGACAAACACAAGTCAACAATCACAAACACCAAGTTACACAAGGTCAACCAGAACAAAATAAGGGAAAAACACAATCAGTTGTGAAATAATTCAAAAGTTTTTGTTGGTTCTGAAATTTGGGTCTTGTTTACCCTTGTCATAAATTTGGGATGTTACAGATCCTTCCCCCCTTAAGAATAAATCTCGTCCTCGAGATTTGCCCAGGGGTACAGGGGAGATACGAGGGCAAAATATTTTATTTTAGAAAGGTCGTATATTCACTTTCGTGTATACACGGGTTTTGAAAAACAACAGGGTTTTTCTTTAAAATACCCCTAGCTGTGCCACCAATAATTGGCTTATGGACACAGTGGGTTTGGTTTATCCGAGGAAATTACCTTTGCAGGGGTTTTTACAGGAAAAGCGAGGGATAAAGGATAGAGGGACACGGGGGGTTTAACTGCTGACTCACTGGCATGTGGGGCCGGGGCCCACCTGGCGGTCTCTCCTCCGTTTCTTCTCTTCTTCTTCCTCGCTCGTCTGGTTCCGCACTCGCTCCGTCTTCAGTGCGCAGAGCACTCACCCGCGGTACTGCTGCGCGTGCTGTCCGTCGATGCAGCGGTAGACACGGCTTTGGGGGACACGATGCCTAGGTGGTTCGCGCCATTAAGGCGAGTACGGCTCGCGATTCCTCCACTTTCCCGCGCAGTGTGGTGTCGAGGAGCGGCGTCCGAGCTTGGTTTATAACTAGCGACCTCAGAAAACATTTCTTCTATCGCGTCGTCACCATGGGCTTTATTACCGATTTCTTCAGAGCCTATGTTGATGCGATGGAGGATGCGGGCTTCCTCGAGGGCTGCTTCGTCTTTGTGCTCTTCGTGTTCTGGATTTCGACGGTGTTCAGCCTGCTGTTTGCGGTAGTGGTCCTCCTAGCCGTGGCCTTGTGCCATTGGCGGTCTGGCGCGGGGGCTGGTGTTGCGACAGTGGCGCCTGCTGCGCCGGAGGAGCCAGATGCGGCGGAGGAGCTTGTGGCGGTGGAGCAGCAAGTTGCAGCGCCGGTGGAGGAGGTGGCAGATCTTCCGGCTGGAGGTGAGCAGGCCGCTCGAGCCGTCTGCCGCTGTCGGGCGGCGCGCGACTCGGCTCTGAGTGAGCCAGGCTCATCCTCTGGTGGCGTCATGGAGCTCGAGAGGGAGTAGGAATCTCTGGGGTGTCGTTGCATCCGTGCTGGCAGTGTTCTTCGTGGAGTAGAGTCTGCATCCTCTGTTTGTTTTTCTGAAATTCTCGCTTCTGTACTGCACTTCGTAGTTGTATTGATCTTGTCTTTGCTGATGACCTGGGACAAGATTTGCATTGTCGAAATCTTCTGGGTTGTCATGACTCTGGTCTTGGAGCACAGATAGGATGGAGAGGTACTAGAATACTCTTGCTTTAGTGAGAAAATACATTTTTAGAGAAATATCACTGCATTATATGGTCTCAACCATTTGCAGTGGTAGCACACATTTCAACCATATAGGTTGAACACGACAACTAAGAACACCCTACAAGATGTCCTTCGGTGTTCCAGCGAGCATTTACACTTCGCAAGCATTTTAAGGCTTGCGAGGTTCACATCTCGTGGAGGGCTCGGGCCCTTTCTTTAACATGAGAAGAGCACAAGGTTCATATTGGGTGAGGAACCTTGTGAAGGAGCCATGTAGGAGACCACACAAAAGAAAATAGTTTGCATACTACAAAATAGTCCGATTCCAAGTTTTGCATTAATTCTCAGGGGTATGCGTCTGGGGTCACATACTGTTCCTGGTTTAAGTGATCTGTCGTTTCTTTTAAAACTTTTAAATGAAGAAAGAGCATGACATTCCATCAGGTGTCAACCAAGCGGTTAACAAGATGATAAGAACACCAAGTTTTTATTTTGGGGCTGATCTATCATCAGCCGGGCAACAGACAACCACTCTGCATTACAAGAAACACTAGAAAACAAGCAACAACCCAACAATTGACTAACAACTGGTTGCTCCACATGCACAAACATACAAGCGCTGGTCAGGCTAACTAAACCTGGGTTCTACCCTACCTGAGAGGTTCTAGGAGTCGGTGAAACGTAGCCGAGACAAAGAGTGGTGTCCACCTCTCTGTCTTCCAAGGGGTGGGGAACTACAGGCACGCCTTCGTGGACCACACCTTGCTCTTGGGGTGGCTGCTGAACTCGGGCGAGGGCTTGTGTCACCGAAGCATCCAGCAAATCGTCTAGGATCGTCGGTCTTGCATCCTGAGCTTGCCCACGGTGGGAAGTGGGTTGGTTCCTTGCTCGATCTAGTCCCCGGCGGGCACGAGCAAGGTGGCGCCTTGTGGTCATGAGTTCCTCCATCAGGGAATGGCTGAATCTTGTCATTGCAGCTCCATAGGTGACCAGAGTGATTACGGCAGGGTCAGCTTCCTGCCCCATGGAGGCTTGGAAAGCCTCCGCAACATGCTGAGGTATGGCTGGGAGAAAGTGGAAGGCTCGACTCAGCGCCATCGCCGGTTCTGAGTACCGGAGACGGACGAGTCCTTCCCAGGCTACTACCTGGAGGGCTAGATCTAGGGTAGGCATGCTCTTACCCTGGATCAAGTAAGTCGGACTTATGCCCAATGGGCACGAGCCGATATGCACTTCGACTTGGAATTCACTCCCGGCAAGCGGGAGAGAGTTCTCGGACACCACATATCGAGGACGGGCAGGCCGACCAAGAACGTGGCAGACGGCCTTCCAAAGCATCAGTGGAAACCCACTATGCTCCTCGGCAGTGGTTTCCATGATAACTCTGGGGTTTGCCATTGGGTTCTTTTGGATCTGGATGAAGAATAAGAACACGGGATTCTTGCCTCAGGAGATTTGGGTCGCTAAGGGTGGTGAGTGAGGGTGGGGATAGATGGCAGAAAGAACGGGGTCTTTTATAAGCTAGGGTGGTGTCGGCTCCTTTCCACGGAAGAACCCGGGGAGCGTCTCTCAGGTAGTGGGGACAACCCTACTGTACGCTACTGTGAACCGACGCCTGGCCATGCCGGTTAGGCAGGGATAGGTCAAATCCGTCGGGCTCACTGTAGGGGAACACCTCAAACAAGCAATAAACACACAAGGTACGCTTAGTACCAATGGACGCCTAATACTCGTAGTAGCCGGGTAGTATGACTAAAGTTCCTATCATAAGTTGTTCCTATGGGTCTTGGTTAGACAGGGATGCTGAAATCTTCATTTCGTCGCCTTAGTCTTCAACTGGAGACACTGAGATTGTCGAAGTAGCCACTTGAGTAGAATTGCTGAGGTTGAGCTGAGGTCTTCAGAGATCTCTTGATTTGATTGATGTCGATGATCTTGACATTTGTAGACCAATGAACTTGATGTTGAATGTTGAGATGGTTGCTTCTTCTTTGTAGGTGCTAGCTAATTAGGTCTCTTTTGGGTTCATCGTCAAGTATTTTGAACAGGTAAGAAGGAGTAGAGAAAACCTTGGTAAAACTTAAAATAGAAAGGTAAGACTCAGAAATAATTTGAGAAGACGAAAGGAGCGGGAGTCATTTTTGGACTTCCCTAGATAAGGATATGTTTTTGGTGTTAACATATTTTTAACAAAATATTCTCTTCCTAACTAACATCCATGCTAACTAAGGTCTGTTACAGTCAGGATGGCTCTGATACCAAGTCTGTGAGGACCCCGGATTAATTATCCGAGATACTCGTTATGTTTCCTGCAACAGTCCCATGATCAGTGTGCTGTTGCACATAACTTGAGTTGGTATCACAGAACACCCACAAATACCGAATAAATATACTTACGTGCTTGAAGTGATCAGCTTCAACAAGGTACTTGCAGCGGAATCACCAAATCAACGTGGAGCCCAAGTCATTCGCCTTAACCCTACAGGCAGCTGACTGGGAAGCGCCCTAGTTTGCAAAGACGTCAGTGGACTCCTTTTCTTCGAACTGCTCCTCTCTGAAATCTGGCTAAGACAACAGCCAGGGACGAAACCAATATGAGTACATTTGATTGTACTCGCAAACTACCCCAACAGGAACAAGCACTAGTTTTAATTTTTCAAAGACCTTTATTTTTAGGAAAAACCTCACTAGATCTTTATTTTAAAAAGAGAAGAGTAGATTTTTAATCCTGTTGAAGACAAAACATTTTGGAAAGTAGTTTTCTCGCTATCCTTGTTGAAAAAGGTTAGAAGTCCTTTTTAAATCTGTTCCTTGAAAAATACACCTTTGTTTGGAAAGGGGGTGAGAAATCTCTTTTAAAACTTTTTCCTTGAAAATCACCACCTCGTCTATCTCTCTAAAACCCTACCTTTTTCCGAACATAGCCCCCTTCAGGGCCATTCACCCTCCAGCAACCCTATACCACCCTTTCCGGTATAGTTGCATAAAACATTCGCCGATTCATTTTCTTTCCAAAACTCAGGACTTTGTAAAACTTGCACATGAGACCCAGCAGTTCGTTCCAACTGTCCATATCCGAGGACTCGGCTATTCGAATAGTTTTTTCCCTCTGCAGAGGTAGCACGCTTTTCCCACATCCATCCGGTTTCCCGGCCATAGCCTCTCCTTTGCTCATGCTAGTATAGGATCCTACCGCTACGACACTTTCCATCCACACTCAAATCCTCAGAAACTAAGTGTGAGGACTCGTAGTTCTGCCCGGCGGACCCAAGGGAGCCCTTCAATCCTCTTTCTACAACACGTTCATACCGGCTTCCGGTAGACTTCACTTAAGAGGACCCAGGTCAGGGGGTAGGTCCTCAGACCATCCCCTCATGGAACGAGGTTATCCTCGTTGTTGAGGCATCCAGTACTAACATGAGCAAATTATATGACCACGCCCCGCCCCATATGGGGGTAAATGTGGTCGCACAGATTATTGGTTGTTCAGTAAGTACCAGGACACAATGTGCATTTTTCATAAACAACAACTTTTCTGTCTCAACACCGACATCTCGGCATTTCATAACCCATCCAAGGGTTTTCAAAGGAGTTTTGTAAAACAAAGGATTTTCCCATCCTATAGTTTTATATCAACAACTGATATTTCTACATAAGGTGGCAAAATAGTTGTCATAAACCTCTAAAAAGGTTTTCACAATCATTTCCAATTTTCATAGCAAAATATTTTTAACCAAAACTTGGGTGGTTCGTAGTCCCACCAAAAAGGATTTTCATAGAAGGTTTTGGGGTAAAACAAATTCATTTCGAAATCGTTGTATACCTTTGACACCTCTATATCGGGTGTCTCAATAATATACTTGTATTTTGGA
Source organism: Poa pratensis (assembly GCA_947311845.1). NCBI lineage: Eukaryota > Viridiplantae > Streptophyta > Magnoliopsida > Poales > Poaceae > Poa > Poa pratensis. The sequence goes on from CAMZMU010000074.1 coordinate 11,301,414, forward strand.
AAAAGGGGTTTTCAAGATCAGGGCTTTCGTGGCAAACACCACATAAATCATTTATGCTATTTATAAGTAAAACAGGTAAATCAAGATAGAGATATATAGGTGCAAGCTCGGTGGAGTAGCTTGCCTGGCTTCGGCATAACGTCCTTGGTCTTCTTCTCACTGATTAAAGAAATAAACTCCGATTCTCCTCCAATAAATCCTCTCCAAGGACCACTCCGGTATCGATATTATCTAGCGTCGCAACCAGGGAATAACAACACTTAATACACCAAACGAAGCCACAAATGTTGCACAAGCAAATAACAATCACAATCATCAAACTAATTATTCAAGCAACAAACTAGGATCTACACCTATAAGGGCCTTTTACAAACTAGTGGTCTGACACTTCTACACAAGCTAGGGCCAAACAATAGGTAGCAAGGGATGACATGCTACAATATCAGTAGCTAGGAAATGCTACTGATATTCCACATAAATTTTGAAATTCATGCACACAAATGATTTTATTTGCAAACAACTCCAGAGAGTTAGGAAATCCTAGGAATATCCATACTAGGGATATTATTCCCTAATAATAACCAGTAACACTAACTTCTTCTTAGCATGTGATCAAACCAGTAGCAATATGGTATGCTACTGATGATCTAGCAATGCTATCTAAAATATTGTCACACTAAGGAATTTCTACTAAAACAAGTCCTATTACTAGGAAAATCCATGAAAATACTACTCTAGTACTATTAACACTTAGAGGACTAAATGCACTACTAAACCTTTTTCCAAAGTGCTATGGCACAGAGCTATCACACTCCTAGTAACTAGTATCACACTTATACATGCTAGAAAACACAAAAGGGATACTAGCACAACCTAAATAGTTAAATAAAACTATAGACATTCATTGGCAGAAAAGCATACCACCTAGTTATTTACACCTAAAATAAACTATAGCTCTAAAAATCACACCAAGCTAGGATTAGGTACTCCTAATCATACAGAAGCTCACACAAGTGGATTCACTCCAAATATCATCACCAAATAATTTACAAAAAACCCTAAATGGCTCTCTGGTCATTTACCAAAGTGGATGCCATTTTATTTAGGAAGCTCATTTGCATGAGAGGCAAATTTCTACTGCTAGGCATCACTCAGACCTTTCCAAAACAGTTGAGTTTGCATCAATAGCTATCATAGAAAAATGGCTATTGAGTTTTTGGTAAAAAGCAGTAGTTCTGGCTCACATTTAATTTCTCCAAAACTATTCATCCAAAAGTGTTTCTACCACTTAGATCTGGCTGGGAATATGCTAGGGTACCTCCCTGATTTTTGGTTTGGTCCACTAGGCCCTTAAACTATTTTAGAACTATTTAAACTAGAGGTCCAGAAACAAATCTAGAAGTAAAAGAATAAACAACCTTAAAAAAAAGGCAGTGGGCTGGATCGGGCTGGAGTTGGGCTGTGCCGTGAGGGAGGAAGCCCAGCTCGCGGCCCACGAGCTTGAGCGAAGCGGTACGGGCTGGCTTCTCCTTCCTCGACACGAGCAGGGCACGGACGCGGGCTGCCGGAGCGCGGCGAGGATGGCGACGGCGGCTCCGACGTCCTGAAAAGAAATGGGGATGCCTATGAGAGAACACGGCAAGGGGAGCACGTGTGCACAAAAATGGCGGAGAAAGGTGGCCTGTGCCCACCGCGAGCTTGCTCGCATGTCCGCGGCCGGAGAAGAAGAGGATCGGGATGGCGACGGCGATCCCGGGCGTCCCTCTGCGATTCCTTGCGCAGAGAGGGGAAGTAGTGCACGGCGAAGGTGCTGGTAGGCTTGGATTGGGATGGGGAGGTTTGAATCATCGGCGATGCGGGTCGGCAGCTTCGGCCGGGGTTCGGGTTCAATGGAAGAATGCGCATTGAGTGAGGGGGTGAGGGAGCAGGGAGAGCAGCTGGGCGTGCTTCTTATCGTCTCACGGAGCTGCGCAGAGGAGAGGGGTCCAGCGGTGTCGACATTGCACGGGGGAGCACGGCGTCGACGGTGTGCGCAACACGGCGTCCGTGCCGTGCCGCGTTGCCGCAGCAGAGGAGATGGTGACAAGGGAGGGCAGAGGAGGCAGCGTGCGAGGCTTCATCGTTTCCTCCAGGGCGTGGCGTGCGTCAGGGCGAAGCAGGGAGAGCACGGCGAGCTCGGGAGCACGCCTCCGTGCCGTGCTGCCATGGAGCGACAGAGGTCAACGGAGGTTTTGCAACACGCCCCCTAACTCCTCTTTTCCTCTCACGGATAGGTCCTCGGCTAAAAACCTTTGTTTCCTTTTTGAAACCAGTAGGGTTTCTAGAATTTATTTGAGGGGTTTAAACATTTTACAAAATTTAGAGAAAATTTATGTAGCCTCCCCTATATAGGAGGAAGCTCCACAAAAATTGGTTTTACAAAATAAAAATGTTTTGCTCCATTTTTGTTCATAGGATTTAAATAAACCATTTTTGGAAATTAATAATTTGAGACTCCTTTAATATTTAAACCAGAGATAAAATAGTTTGTAGAACCTTGGGAGCTTTCTTGACAAATAAGATACTTCAAATAAGTTTTATTTTCATAGAGAAAACATTTGTTTTGAGGAATAGAGAAAATTGGGAGGGAATTTATTTATGAAGATCATTTTAACTTATGACCTTCATTTCTTTTTAACAAAAGAAAGGAGGGGTTTGTTTTTAAATCAACAAGTAGGTTTACTAAAGGAGGGAGTGATATGAAATGGAGAGAATCATCATTTCATCTCCTCCCCTAGAATTTTGATAAAGAAAGTATATTTGTTTTCATAAAATAGAGGGATAGATAAGGAGAGAGTTTATTGAAATCATCTCCCTGAATTTTAGAAATTAACTTGGGGTGCCCTAAGGTAGAGGGTTTGTGTTCCTCTTCAAGTCACACTCCAAACTTGGTTGCCAAGGGTGTCCTAAGGTAGTAATAACACTACTGAGGAATTATCCTCACAAGAGCATCACACACAACAGCAAAATCACAACAATAGCAACAGCACCAAAATACCAGCAACACAACAATATCCACAACTCAAACAAGACCACACACTTCAAACCACAAGAATTAAATCACACACCTTTTTCCATAACTAACAATGCCATTTTGTAAAAGTGGCCACACCCAATTATGACAAGATGTTGTTTAAGGGGGTATATCGACCCATAACTTAATAGTTTCCAAAATGGTTTGGTAAAGGGAAAATATGTGAGGTAATATATTTCCCACTAGTATTTCTTTTAAACAGAGTTGAAACATTGGGGTTTATAAAGATAGGAATTTTGAATAGTCAAGGTTGAAGAAAAGGATAGGAGATCACAGATAGTTCTCCATATTTTATAAACATGAAATTTTGGAAATACTTTTACTGTCTCAAATTAAAGAGTATTTTATTTGTTGCTAGAACCAAATCATTTTTGAAATAAACTTTTGGCCAACATAAGAATGGGAAAGACATATGGAATATATTCTTGTCATAACATGGTCACCAGTGTTGTAAATATATATATTTTTTTTACCTAGGTTGGGTTCTTGAGTTGACAAACACAAGTCAACAATCACAAACACCAAGTTACACAAGGTCAACCAGAACAAAATAAGGGAAAAACACAATCAGTTGTGAAATAATTCAAAAGTTTTTGTTGGTTCTGAAATTTGGGTCTTGTTTACCCTTGTCATAAATTTGGGATTTTACAGTTGGTCCAGGGTTGGTTGCGTCGTGACTCTATCCGTGGCTTCATCCATCAAGCGCCCCAAATTTTAAAATCTGACGATAGTATTAGATAATTAGATCATGCACTCAAAGTTTGCAAAAAGAAAAAATAAGGACCAAATTTGAGTGTTTTTGCGAGAGATAGCATATAACTTTGAAATAGGTTTAAATACACAAATAAATCCAAATCCTCACATGAGGAGGTCGGTGGCCGTATGCTTGAATTGATACCACAAAGATATATCTTGGGTGCAGCATCAAAACTCATCATTGAAGGACAATTTGTCACAAATTAAATATGCATGTTTTTTCTATTGGCGCATAATAAGGAAACTGTTGGTTCATGAATTTCGTTGTAAAAGTCTGTCTAGAAAAAAATCACTACTCTTTTTGCATATGATTTGAAAAATTTCCATGTTGTTTTGAATGTTTTTCACTAACATTATTTTTAATTTTTTCATTTGCCAGTTATACATCACTTGATCTTATTTTGTTTATTTATCAGTTTCGATTATAATATATATAAAATAGCTTTGTTAAACATTGTAGTAGCCTCTCAATCTCAAAGTTATGTATGATTTTGCGTCATTCATTTTATAAAGTGATTTTTATCAACACGGTTATCATTTGAATAAATTTTTGGCTAATCTTCATATTCTCCATCTCAAGGGATTGTAGGTTAGTCAGGACCCTTAAATAAAAAGGCAGTATGGCATTCTATATCTTAGTCATGTAGAACAATTAATTATATTTATGTTCCTATTTAAATCGTCAAAATTTCGCAAGAGAATCATTTATATTTAGGTTCCTATGTAAATCGTCAAAATTTCTCTAGAACTCTCCCAACCGTCTCATGGAGAATTCCATTTCAACCGAGTCTAGAAAATACTCCATCTTGAAAAGCATGAAACAAACGTGAAATGTAGCTTCCTGGTCCACCATGGTAAAGGCAGATATTCCACTTGCTAACTGGATGAAAGATCCGACGGTTATACACCCTACGGTCACTCTGGATCCGACGACTGGGAAAGATCCGATGACCAGGCGAGGAAACCGCGGGCGTCCTACTTTTCCACCGCACCTTGGCCAACTCCCATCCGACCTTCGTCATCTTCCCACATGGCCGGAGCCGCCTCCTCGGTATTAACCCGGCACGACGACCAACCATGGCGTTGAGATCCTCGACAGCGACATTGCTTCTGTCCAGAACCCTCCGCGCCACCTCCTCGCCCTCCCCAAGAAGTCTCCTCCTCCTCCTCGAACCATCCGCGCATCGAATTCCCCGCGTCGAATCACGCGCCGCGTCTTCGACGACGGGCGGAGGGGATCCGGCTCCGATGGACTCCCCGACGATCAAGGTGGTGTCGCACCTCCGCGGCGGCGGGGGCGGTGGGGGATCCGCGGCGATCGAAGCGGGCGGGTCGGCGCGGAAGCCGCTCAGCCTGTGGCCCGGGATGTACCACTCGCCGGTCACCAACGCGCTGTGGGAGGCGCGCTCCAGCATCTTCGAGCGCAAGATGGACGTCGGGTCCGCCGGCGCCGCGGCGGGGCCGCAGACGGAGCTGCTCACCAAGACGCCCGCGCGGAGCCGGACCACCATCATGTACAAGTTTGCCGCCGACGACATCCTCAGGGAGCAGTACCGGGACCCCTGGAACCAGGTGCGCATCGGCAAGCTGCTCGAGGACCTCGACGCCCTCGCCGGCACCATCGCCGTCAAGGTATTTCTTGCGATCCAGATCCTCCCTCTCTGCTCTGCGAGAATTTTGTGCATATGACATCGTGAACGGCGAGCAGTTTTGTTTAGTCTGCGATGTTTTCTTCCCCATTTCTCGTGAAATTAGGAACACCAGTCAAAATAAAATCCTGTTGATGCTTGATCATATGGTTCGATCTGATACTGCTTTAGGAATTGGGCATGTTGAATGTGAACGATAGCGAAAATGGAACTGCATTTTTAGAGGAAAGGTCGCATGATGATCTAGCTCTTTCAGAAAATAAAAAGCATTATCACTCAGCCATGAATTAAACATTCCACAACCGACTCTACCAGAACGCGAAGAACACCCACATTGCAGAACAACCTTTCATCTAAAACAGGGTATACATTGCCATCGCAATACGGCAACTAAACCAGATTAAAGAAAATCAGTTCTACTGTTTTACAATCTCCTTAGCACGGGCCTGACGCCTTCCACTGACTGAGCTTTTGAGATTTTCTTAGTATTATGCAGTCGTGTTGATCAAATATTTTGAGGCCCTGTAGAAATGATGAAGTTATAATTTGTGATGAAATAGCTGGTTCACTCATTGTCACAACTCACAGTTAATCGACTCCACATCAGAACAGGCAACGGCTGTGTACCTTAGTAAGTACTCCCTCCGTGTCAAAATATAAGTCGCACTAGTCACTTACCACACACATGTATGTAGACATGTTTTAGTGCAAGATTCACTAGTCACTTACATGAATCTTGCACTAAAACATGTCTACATACATATGTGTGGTAAGTGACTAGTGTGACTTATATTTTGATACGGAGGGAGTAAAAGCCAGGATTTTGGGGATCTGTTATTTCTAGGTGTTCATGGAAATATTGGGATTTCATGGATCTGATTCTTCTCATAAAAGCCAACTGTTCAGACACAAACGACAAGATGCATGGTTCTTTCTGATTTAGTCTACTAGATCTAGAAAATATCACCCTGTCACAAATTTGAAATCCAAACAAGTAGCTAACCATGCTGAATCAGGATGGTGTCAGTTTGGTAATGGACACAGAAGAGGTTACATCGTGCACGCACCCTTTAGCTAGCTGAATGGTGCATACTGTTAAATAGGAAAGGCCTTTAGTAGCATTCTTTTCTTTTTGAACAGCGGCTTTAGTAGCATTCCTTCCAGGTTGTCAGTTCAACATATACTATACAATGATAGGTATGGATGACAGATAACTCTTATAAAACTGTCAGTTCAACACATACTATACAATGATACTTATGTATGACAGATAACTCTGATATCTGTTCATTTTATGTTCCGCGTAATGTTTTGACGCATCTTATATAACATCCAGCAGGAATCTCGTTTTGACAAATCTTATGTGACATGCAGCACTGTTCTGATGAAGATAGCACAACAAGACCCCTTTTGTTAGTTACGGCGTCTGTGGATAAGATGGTCCTAATGAAGCCAATTCGTGTGGACACTGATTTAAAGATTGCTGGGGCTGTTACTTACGTTGGCCGCTCTTCTATTGATATACAGATTGAAGTGACTCAGGTTGATCAAGATAGCATTGGTAAAGAAATCATCTTCCCAATAATGTGTTCGATTGTGAACTGCTATCACATACAGTATGATAGATCTTTCTCCTGTCTTTTCTGATTTTCACAATATGGAACAGGTAGTGCTACTCAGTCAGATCCAATTGCATTGACGGCTAACTTCACATTTGTTGCACGAGATTCAGTGACGGGAAAGTCTGCTCCAGTGAACCGCCTTTTACCAGAAACTGAAAGAGAGAATGAGCTATTTGCTGAGGGAGAAGCACAGGATAAACTGAGAAAAAATAAGAGAGAGGAACAGAGAGTGCACGGAAATGTGTTGCATAAGTTTCATGCTGAGGCTGAGAGGCTGAATGCATTACTGGCCGAGGGTCGTGTTTTCTCAGATTTGCCTGCTTTGGCTGACAGAGATAGCATCTTGTTGAGGGATACTCGCCTGGAGACCTCTCTTATCTGCCAGCCTCAACAGAGAAACTTGCATGGGCGGATATTTGGAGGTTTCTTGATGCACCGAGCATTTGAGCTCGCCTTCGCAACTGCTTATGCTTTTGTTGGCCAGAGACCATCTTTTCTTGAGGTCGACCATGTTGACTTCTTAAAGCCAGTAAGTATTTTTGGGTCCATTTATATCTAATTAAGCCCGTATCTTCAGACAATCCAGTCACCGTTTCCAATTACAGAAGTATTGTGCCATGCTTGCCTCTTGGCATTTAAGTTTGTGTTAACAAAATTAGCACTGACGATATTCTGTGAGATTGATCATAGTAGCAGTTGTGAACTCCGTTTAATCTGTATAATTGGATCATAGTAGTTCCAAAATCTGTTTTAGAAACTATAATTGATTTTCCAATCAACAATATGAATAACTGTGTCAAATTCTGATTTCACAGGTGGATGTAGGAGACTTTCTTCGATTCAAATCATGTGTCTTGTACACTCAGCTTGAGAATAAATGGCAACCCCTGGTAAATGTTGAAGTCGTCGCTCATGTAACACGGCCCGAGCTTCGAAAAAGTGAGGTAATCCTACGCAGACATACATCGTCGCCGGCAAACTACTTTAACTGCAGCAGCCATACTTCAAGCCTTCTCATCTCACTGAATACTTTCTTTTACTAATACCGGTTTGCTAATGGTTTAATCCGACAAACAGATCTCCAACACATTCCACTTCACTTTCTCGGTCAGCAGCGACGCTTTGAAGAACGGGTTGACGATCCGCAATGTTGTTCCCTCAACCGAGGAAGAGGCACGCCGTATATTAGAGCGCATGGACGCTGAGGGTTTGTTTGGCTGATCCTTCGGCAGAGCATTTGTTAGCATTTCTTTTCATTGGCCATACCAACTAGTGGGAAATGTACCCCATGATCTGAACATCAGCAGATAAGTACCAACATATGCTGGCAATAGAGCGGCAAAAATGTAGCCCTGTGGCACCACCATCTGGCGTTCCTTTTGAAAAATTGTTTCTAGTATATAATAACCTGAACCTCGAGACGCAAAAAATGCGCCTTTTTGTGTGGACACTATCCATTGATTACATACTAATAGGTGTTCCAGTGTGCAAATTATAATTTCTTATGCATCATGACATGCTGCTTAAACTCGCCTTGTTTATCTGTTGGAGATGAAAGGCAGGTAGTGCGCATTTGAGCATGTAAACAAAGTTACAGACCATTTGGCTTCAGGCCAGAGAGAAAGAGTTTCTGTGAGAAAGGGAGCAAAAGAAAATCCTGGTAGATCCTAAAAGCTCGTAGCTGGAGTAAGTGTGAATACTGGCTACTTCTACTTTTATCATCTGAGATTGTTTTTTTAGAATGAACTTTTTATCATGAGATTCAGAACGGTCAATTAGCCAAAAGCTCTCACATCTGCTAGTGATTCTTAGCATGTCTGAATCATCATGTACAATACCCACTTCTTTTACCTTTGGGGTAGGCCATTGGCGGGATGATGCTTTAGCATGCGGAAAGCGGAATCATGAACTACTACTACTACTACTACTACTACTACTACTACAATATATAGGCTTTGATCTACACTTAATCTGCTGAAGTTAATTCATACTTATGATGATTTAATAGTTGGATCCTGCATTGATAACAGCTAACACGCAGATTCCAGACTCACACATTTGACCCTACGACGACGACGAGCTTTCCTCCTCGGAGCTACTGGATTGCACTGCAGTAAACCTTGGAGGAACGGTCGCCTTCTCCATCCGTCGTGAGGTGCTGAAGCCCACCTCGCTGTCCGTTCGTTCATCCTGCTGACGTCCTTGCAGACGCGGTCGAGAACGGTGAGGAAGTCACGGACCACCATGAAGATCCTCAGAGGGTGGCCTTCCTCCTTTGCGGAGTTGCCATGGAAGAACTCGGTGGTCTCCCTGACGAGGGAGAGGGCAAGGCCCTCCTGAGCCTGCACCGCCGTGATCTCGGCTTCAGCCTTCTGCAGGAACTCGCCGATGGAGGCGCGGAACCTCTTGCAGCTATCGTCTGAACCGAGCTGCTGGTTCAGTTGCACAACCTCGCTGATCTTGCTTACACCAGCTGAGAGTTTCGAGACACAGCTGGCCAGCGAGTCGGAGTCCATCCCTGCGGCCTTCTTGACGTTGTTGAGCTCACTACCAAGGCTAGCAACGATTTTAAGGCCGACCTTCTTGCATTGTGAATCATCTGCAGCTGCGCTTGAGTGGCTGTTCGTTTGGCCTGTGGCCACAATGTTGGCACCTTCAGACTTGGTGATCTCTTCGATGACAAAGTGCAGGAGGGTCGTCTTGCCATCTGCGCCCTTTATATCAACCAACTTGAGGAGTGTGTCAAGCTTGAAAGCATGAGCATTCCCACGGTTTGTGCCGGTGTTCATCCGGTTACCGGTCTTCAGGACAGCATCCAAGATCTTGTGGAACAATCTGCTGCCCCTCACCTCTTCACACGCTGCCTGAAACAGCAATGGATGGTAACAGATTATTTAACCAATACTAGATTGTGCGCACAAGATTGTTCATACGAAGACAGTAACATGGTAAAATCACAATGTGATGAAGGATGATAGGAACATGGCCAATACGACGCTTTAGATATCCCAGCACCCTTTACAGATAGGGAACAGTAACCCTCTCACTCGATTCAGAGTCATGGCCATGGCCTGTCTGTACCTTGCTTTCATCCAAAACTATTAACAGTAGAAGAAATTGACATGATTAGTACCTCTAGGGTTTTGAAGGCGGTCTTGAGGTAATCAACTTCTGAATCGAAGTTGGCGATGTAAAGCATGGCTTCAGCTCTCTTGAACGCGAACGGTATGCCAAGCACCGCCTTGAGGAAGCTCTCGGCAGGGCCGAGCTTCGACAGAGCATCCTCCCTGAATTCTCTGAGCTTGAGCTCTTCCTCTCTGGTAGGAGCCATCTTCAGCAGTATCTCAAGCAGCTCAGTTCCAAGGCTCTCTGCCTGGCCTGCACTTCCAAGAATGGTAAAACAAGCAAAATGTTCATGTACTCTGAATGAATGCAAGCTGCTCACAAACTGAAATGTGTATCTCGTCTCACCATCAAGGAGGGCCTTGCACACTTCCTCCTTGGTAGCGTTGAGCGCCCGAAGCATGATCGCGATGTTCTGCGATTTCTTCGCGTCCAGCACCTTGTTCTCCTGAATGCAGCCGGCCCCGTTTGAATCCTTGAATCCGGCCTTGGACATCCTCCTCGTCGAGTTTGAGACGAACAATGTCTCTATCATCTCTTCATTCACTCTGTTCCCAGACAACACAATGGAACAAATGGACGGTGTGAGCTTTTGAACAAAGTGAATCCATGGAAGAATCTCTGGTGCAAAGAATGCTGAAGGAAGTAAGAAGAGTGGGGAGGGCTCACCGGAACGAGCTCGCCTTGAGCTGGTCCCACACCGTCGGCCGGCCGGAGCTCGCGCGGAACTTGTCCCAGTGCAGCGGCTTCAGCTTCGGGAGAGCAGCCGCGCCGGTGTCCGCGTCCTTCTCCGACGACTGCGGTGACTCCTCAGGGTGGACTGCGCCCGCCGAGGCCCTGATCACCGTGGGGGCCTGGCGCTCGGAGAGGCGCCTCGGCAGCCAGCCGCTGCCGTTCCCGGCTCGCGGCAGCAGCGGGGGCGGCGCCGGAGGTGCTGGTGCCGCTTGGGCGCTCCCGTTGCCTTTGCCCGGTGGCATTGGGGGCGGCGGTGGGGGCGGTGGAACGCCCTGTGGCGCTCGCTTGTCCGCTGTTCTGTCTCCAAGAACAGGGTCTGAGCTTGAAAGTGGGCTCATCATCTGCGTCTGCTGGAACTGCCGCGGCAGGGGCGGCATCGGCCGGAGCTCGGGCGAGCTTGTGCTGGAGATGGTGGCGGTGGAGCCCCGGCCGCGCAGCTGGTCATCATCGTGGACCGCGGGTTGTTTGGCCGGCGAAGGCAAGGCGGGTTTCTTGTACACGACGGGGTCCGGCTCGGGCCGGTCGCGGCGGCGGCGGGTGAGGAGGCAGAGGAGCACGGCGGCTAGCAGGGCGGAGGCCAGGGTGGCGACCAGGAGGAGAATGGTGAGGAGGCGGTGGGAGGAGAGGAAAGAGCGGAGGGGCGTGGCGCGGGAGACCGGCAGAGCCAGGGAGGACATGTTGGCCGGCGCCGTGGGGTTTGGCAGGGAGGATGAAGACGACGACGGGTCGACGCCAGTGCCCGCATTGCCGATGGCGGGCGCGGGGATGGCCTCCGCCGGTTGCGGCGGCGCGGCGTCGGGCATGAAGGGGAAGAACGGCGCAGGGGGCGGCGGCGGCAGCGCGGGCGCGCTGTCGAGAGGGAACAGCGGCTCGTGCAGCGCCCTCCTCCCGCCGTACCGTCGGTAATGGCTGCCATCGCGGAGGTGTTGGTGTCGGTGGTGCTGCTGAGAGGAGAAAGAACAGGGGAGGAGGAAGAGGATGTGCAGGAGCACGAGGAGCAGCCGCGGGAGCATTGCCGCGTGGATACAGCCCGCCGACGACCTCGACCGATGAGACGACGTACGTGCGCCGCGCGCCACCCACCTAGCACGCCATCGCTCACGAGCTGAGCAGAGCTCACGGTATAGCTAGCTTGGGGTGAAGCGTGGGGGAGTATCCGAGGGGAGTCAGTGAGTCAGGAGTGAACGCTTGTGAACAGCTGTGAATGCAGGGAGGAGGAAGAAGGGAGGACGGGGGCAGGCATGGGTACCTGGGTAGCGGTGCACTGCCATGGAGTGGACTGGTGTCGTGTGTGTTCGTGGTGGGAATGTGTGCTTTGGATTCTTACGCCTTTTGCTGTGACATAGTAGAAATGATCGCGTTGCACTGCCTTTGCCGTGCGCTGCCCTTTCGAGCTGGTTCCCATGGAGGCCGAGCTCCACGTAGCCCATTTTTTTCTTCTAAAACAAAACTTCACGTATTTCACTTCAAAAATTCAGTAAATAATCATGATGTACATGTAGATGTCTAGTACGTTCTTGTAAATGTTCATTGAATTATATATTGATTTGTGACTTATGAAGAAACAGCTCATGAAGAAAAACAATTGAGATGATCAAAAAAGATTTTTTTAAGAGCATCGGGAGTGGCGCCCCCAATAACCATCTCGTTATTGGGCGCTTCGGAATTAAAACCGTGCTCAGTCACGCCACCCATAAGCGGGTTAGGTTCGGTGTGGCCCAATATTTCGTCTGGCACGTCGGGATACCAATAGGTGGGCCAACGCTATCATAGACATAGCCGGAGTCTTTTTCCCTCTACTTTCCTCACATGCCCAATTCATTTCTCCGCCTCCTCTCACCGTCATTTGGCGCCGCTCCATATCACATCGCCTAGGACGCTTCGGCACTCGTTGACTCGCATGGCATAAAAATCGGCACATTTGGTTTGACAAATAATAAGAGAGTGCGAGGAAGTATACTGAGATGGCATTTGAAGTGTTCCAAGATGGGTTTGCTATTGTCTGACATCCTACCTTACCTGGTCAAAGATTAGATGCAGGAGGTCATTAATGACTATGTGATCATGCACAACATGCGAGAGAACGCGGATCAGTAAATGATCCTCATCCGTATGAGCATCATGTTCCTCTTGCCGCCATAGAACACCAGGTGTCGACGAAATTTGTTGATTTTCTGGCCATCCATACGAAAATCCTTGAGGAATTTGTTCATCCAATTTAAAATGATCTAGTGGAGCATGCATGGCGTGCAAAGGAATAGCCGTCGCAATGTAGTTGAAATTCATTTTATTTGAATTATATGAATAATTTCATCTTAATTTTTAATCATTGTAGAACTATTTTTATATTTCAAAAACTATGAAACACACAAATGCTTTGATTTGTATTTACCAAAATATTTAAATTTGGCAACAAAATAAACTATTGCGACGACCGTATTGGGAACACATCGTCGTTAGGAATAGGTGCTCCCAATAACCTGGCATATCCGTTGGCCCTCTTGAAATCGTTTATCCGATGATATTGCGATTCTTTTACAAATTGACCACCTGCCCAATAAAATTGTCAAAAGTAACCCCACCGATTTTTTTATGTGAAAAATAACCCTGGCAGGAGGTGAAAAAAGTGACACTTGTCTTCCCACCAACCAAGGTGGCACAAAGTGTTATTCCGCCAATTGGAACGGTTGGAAGTGACTTTGTGCCATATGGCTTGGCGGGAAGTGACTGTGGTGTGTAGAAAAGCATCTGTTGCTCCACTTTGCGACGACTCATGAAGCAACACGTGTCTTTCGCCAACTGGACTAGCGGGAAGTCACCTTCCGCCTCCTTAGTTGCTGGGAAGACACGTGTCGCTTTTTCCACCTCCCGCCATGGTTAGTTTTGACAAAAAAAAATTGGTGTAGTTTCTTTTCACTATTTTACTAGACTGGGGGACATATTTGTAAAAACAATCATGATATTGCCGGACCGCATATGGGGCCGTGATTGGAGATGCTGTGAAGGGTAGCCGAGTCAATCGGCTTTTCAGATATTTGAGACCAGGCCACTTCGTGAATGGCCCTCTACGTCTTTTTCACTTGAGTTTGTAAGGAGCGTGAGATGCAAAAGATGGAGCCACCGACGGCTTAAAAATTCTCTGCAGAAATTTTTGTTTTACTTTGTCCGTGTGTGTTTCGAATATATGATCCGGTGTAACTAAGTCCTTGAAATCATATTGTCTTCTCGTAATACATCAATAAATGCAAAAAATTGTTGACATGGTCACCAAAACCGATCCCAAGATTATAAGATGTATGTATCTTGTCCAACAATAAAGTAGTGTTGCTTGTACACGAGTCACATATTGTATCTTCAAAACTAGTTCTAATAATATCCCACGACCAGGATAATCTCACGCTCTACTAACCGTTAAAAAAGATGGTTATGTCATTGTATTGCAGAAAACAAAACATGAAACAAGCATACAATTCATGTACATCCGGCAAAATTCTACAATGATCAAACAATGGTCGTTTTTTGTCTATAGAAACATGGTGATACAATAATACTAAAAATATGTTTTATTATTTTTATAAGAAGTTACCTTATTTGTTGTCAATTGTACCAATTATATCAATAATGATTGAAATTGAGCTCTGACAAAATCGATATTCATAATAAACAATTATATCTGTCATAATAAGATATAGACACACACAAAATTTATGGAGAACAAACTAACTTATCCGTTTAAAATTCTACTTTAGTATGTTTACAGATATTCTGTTCTATCTATTTATTATTTCAGTATCTCTGGGGAATTATATACGCTGCACCTTTACAATCTGAATTTATTCATGTTAATTATAAGTAAAACACTAAGTGTCAAAATTGGAACAATCCATATTAGATATGACTAATAAAAATACGAACCTATAACAATTTGATCAAATATTTCGTTTTAACTTTCGAATTATAATTCTGCTCTCCCACGCCTTCCCCAACATAGACAAACAAATGAGTCCATCGTGTGTCTTAATTTGCATGTGCGTGTGTGTGTTTGAAGCCTGAAATATGCAAATTATCTCATAATTAATTATGACGTCATGTACATTTCATATTTTACAAAATAGTATACCGACCACAATTCCTGTTTTTATATCTACACATTGGAGGCATACACGATATGACATTGTATTTACACGTGAATGAACACAGAAACATGCGGGATTTGTTATGCGCCGCTTGCTCATTATCAAGATGCATTGGTACTGTGTTGATAAATATATTTTTCGTGGCCATTGTTTGTCAGACATGTGTTGAGATCAGGATCCTTGCGAAGTGATATTTTTTCTAGTGCGTGAATCTAGAAGAAGATCGTAGAGGAGCGACTGTGCCGACATCCCGCTCGTCCACCGTACCGACCGACCGACCGAAACCCACGGCCGGGAAGGCATCACCGACAACGAGGTAGACGTGCATGCCTACATGGAACGGCACGTAGATCATCACTGACACTTGGCTTATGACGACCCCGAGCACGAGCGAAGAACACTGTGGGATGGGATGTCAGCGGCCGCACCGATTCACCGTCCATCCACCTGACAAACTCCCCTTGACTCCTTGCGCTCGATGCAGCAGTGCAGACGACGTACGTGCAGTTTTGCTAAGCTTTCATTTCGTCAGTTTAACATAACATCCGACATCGAATCAAGCACACACAATAGAAAATAGAGTTAACCAGGCCACAAATAGCTAGCGCAAAATAACTCTATAGCCAGCAGACCAATCAAAACATCTACAGGGGAGAAAAACAGATTAAAATGATCAGTAGTACAAGATGTTTTACAACACAAGACTGACGAAATGAAAGCTTAGTAAAGATAAACAGATAGTTATAAGAAACTATCATTATATGATAAATACTCCCTCTATTAGTACTTTAGCATTTTTCCACATTCACATGTACCCTATGTATCTAGACACATTGTAGTGTGCATGTCCACACTTTATCCGAATCTAGACAACATATGTAACTCTAAAACATCTTATATTATGAAACGAATGGAGTACTTCTCTAGCGCGCTAATCTCTATCTGAGCTCAAAGCTTAGCGTTAGAGTATCTCCCCGACATTGAAACGGATACACCGGCACCTCAATTCTCATGTTCGACCTGTTTTCTATCCGACACCTATGAACGGGCCTTTAAAGTTGGGGACGGACTCAAGGCTGTTAAATAATACCCAGACAACGCTTTCGACAGGCTACGTCAAAAACACATAATGGTCGGTCGCGATTAATGTGTGGTGCGGGACTACCGTTTAATGGCGCACTTCGTCGGGCAGTTTCCCGGACGCCACGCGACAGGAGACGAAAGGATGAAACGGCGATGCGCCTACAGCACGCGTCGCATTAACGCCGGCGCCAGCGTAGCGCCAGTCCATGCGTCGGCGGTGCGGCGTTTGCCACGCAGTGCATTTACGTCAACGGTCGATATAAACCTTCTCGCCACACAGCCCACCTTGCCTCGTCGCCATCCCTTCTCGCTACCTTGTCTCCTCGCCCGCAATGGCGAACAACTTCGAAGTAGGCGACGGTTTGGCATACCGCGGCGGCCGCACCCTCAAACTCGAGGAAGCGTGTGGCATCTACTGCTACAGCCTCCTCGTACCTCTGGACTACCGCCTGACTAAGGGTCTCCAACGGTGGGCTCGTCGTGCCGACACTGCACGAAACACCAGAGTAGATCCAACACGCCATCACCGAAATTGGATGACGCTGGAGGAGCGAACCTTCCCCGAGAACGACGACCACAACTCGGGCGGGTGACTATAGCGCTTCGACAACGAGCGGGCGCAGGCCCTCGCATTCTACTACGACCCGAGGCCGCTGTCGCGCTACAAGGCCGTCGCGCGGCACACCTGGTGGGAGGCGACCAACCACAAGGTCGCCTGCGCCATTGAGGTTGTCCGCGCGCACTTCACAAGCTGTCGCCTACACGTCACAACAACCCGGCTTGCGCCTACCAACTGATACGTCTCAAACATATCTATAATTTTTGATGTTCCATGCATGTTTTATATCAATTGCCACATGTTTTATATGCACTTTATATCATATTATGACATTTATTGGACTAACCTACTAATAGTTGTCAAAGTGCACAATATTCTTGTTTTACACTTTAATGTGTAGGAATCATCAAAATTGGGCAAATGAAACCTTGTTGGAGTCAAATTGGGACTTTCCTGAAATCTGTCTGAAAACTATTTTCGAAGATGGACCCGTTTCGGCCCGAAGATGACGTCAAATGGAAAAAGTCTAGTCGCAAAAGTTGCAGTGAATTTTCTTCTAATAAATCTGGACCTAAACTTCGGCCCAATCGGAGTCCGGACGCTCCAGATATCGCCGTCCCACTGCAACCCTAGATGGGATGACGGAAATCCGAGAGTCATATAAAGAAGAGGAAACCTAACTCGTGAGGGGTCCCCCATACCACGAATTTTCCTCCTCCCAGGCAGCCGTCTGGGGGTGGACAACCTCCTCCATACCACCACCATCTTCAAGGAAGAAGAGGGGCCAAGGGCCGCCGCCGCTCCTCGCCACCGCGGGCTGCCGCCGCCGCCGGCCGCCGACTCCTCTCCGGGCTGTACCTCTTCATCAACCACTCCATCAAGCTCCTCATCATCATGACCATGTGTGAGTAGTCTCCCTCGGGGCTGAGGGCTCATGCCGGTAGCTATGTGGTTTTATCTCTCTCCCATGATGTGATCTATATGTGATCATGAGCTTTGTAATCTAGTTGAATTCGTAGATGTTACTCTTCATTATATTATGAATATGCTACCCAAGTGGTTTTATTGATGTAATCTCCGGAGTCAGCTTTGTCCCACGGTGCGAAGTTGACTATGTGCGCACCGCGTGTGACTCTTTGGATTAAAGATTATGCGAATACTTGTCATGAGTTGTTCTTGTGTTGGATGTCTCTATGATATTATGGCGTTTGTTTAGTACTAATTTGGGGCGCTCATAGTGATAGCGCGGGGTGCCCTAGAGGTACAATACAGACTTGAGGCGTGCTTTTATAGCCCTACGCAGTGAATTGGTGTTCGTTATCCAACGGGAGAGTAGTTCGGGGTAGCATAGTGAAGAGGAAGTATTTATGTATTCAATTATATTATTATTGTGGAGAGTGTCCACTAGTGAAAGTATGATCACTAGGCCTTATTTTCAAGCATTGAAACACCGTTTACTCTCATTTTATATCATGTTTGCTTGCTGCCATTTTTATTTCAGATTGCAATTACGACTTATAATAATCCCACTACTAGGAAAAGGGTTATAGAGAGGTTGCCAGTCTGTGGCGCACCATTAATTCGTGCGCCACAGAATTATTTCTGTGGCGCATGGATGCTAGTGCGCCACAGAAATTCCCCACTTTCTGTGGCGCATCTTTTGCCCATGCGCCACAGAAAGTAAACATTCTGTGGCGCATGTCCACAGATGCGCCACAGAAAGCCAGACTTCTGTGACGCATGAGACACACTTTCTGTGGCGCATCTGTGGACATGCGCCACAGAATTCCTGTGGGTCCCACGTGCAATCATTGGGCCAAGATCCATCTGGGGAAATTCTGTGGCGCACCGTGGCTGGTGCGCCACAGAAATTTGGGTTTCTGTGGCGCACCAGCCACGGTGCGCCACAGAATGCTCAGTTTCTGTGGCGCATCAAACACCATGCGCCACAGAAAGTTGGTCCAAATCTACAAAAAGGTGGCACCACCCTTTCCCCATGCATGTGACCTTCTTCATCCTCCCATCTAGATCGAGCTCCTCCTCTCTCCCATGCCATTTTGACCATCCTATTCTCCATTATTTGCTATTAAACCTGGTTTATTTGATATATAATTGGTGAGGGCTTGGGGAGAGCCTCCATATATATTCTCCTCCTGACGAGGGGTAGACTCATCAAGACCCATAGTCGAGGTCCCTAGGTTATGAATATGAGGGAGAGAACGTGGTAGAGCTGGAAGTATCGTCGGCTGACAAGCAGGGCAAAGATTTTACCAAGGTTCAGGGCCCTCGTGTGGAGGTAACACCCCTACGTCCTGCCTGTCTGTTATTGCTTTGTGAATATGATGGTTACAAGGGTCCCGGCGAGATGTCGATCTCGCTAGGGTTTTGGTGGCTCTGAAAGTACGTGGTCTGGTTCGATGGCCCTCCCAGTCCTTAAATAATAGGCTGGGTCTCGGGTGTTCGTAACCGACTCGATTTACAAGTAAGGAAACTCTAAACCGACTATTGTTTCGCCAAACTTGGAGGATACTCCATCTTCGTGGGCCTCCCTTCATGGGCTTTATGTAGGCTCTGATAGTTGGGCCTAGTCGATACGTGCACCAGGTACCCTCATGGTAGGGTACCCGATAGGCATACCCATGTCACCTCCTCTCTTTTTGTCCACAATTTTCTCTCCATCACCACACACTCTCTCTCATCGATCACGGTCACGTCTCGGCAACGGATCTAGATCTACTAGGTGGGTATTGTTGGATGGATGTTTGTTAAAGGCATGAGAAACTTGTCGGCGGGCGATTGTGTGTGTGGTTTGCATGAAGCAAACTATTGTTGAACGGATCTATGCATGAAACTTGTGTGTGTGGTTTGCATGAATCTTTGCTTGCGCCGGCGTGGTGCATGGATGTTTGCCGAAATGTTGATTCATTTCCATTTCGGTAAATTTTTGCACCACATATGTCCTACTTTTAGGGGAAGTCATGCCGAATTTTTTCGTCGAACATTTCCGACTTTCCGATTTCCCGCATGAGAAGCTTGTATGTGTGTGTGCATGTTGCGGTTAATTAATTCTAATTAATAACACATACTCTATATGTATACCGCGTAGGCGACCATGGTCATCAAGATGAGCTCCAGTCGAATCAACAACTACAAGGAAGAAGCGAAGGCGGAAATGATCGGTGCAACGGGCGCCAGATACGATGTCCGTGTAGAAGTTGCAAATTTGTGAGATGGATCGACCCTGATTCCGGACAATTGGAGGAACACCTGCTCAGGCGCGGTTTCATGGAAGGCTTCAACCAAGCGCCGACAGCAAATGTTGCGCCTGAAGACGAGGGCGGGCAAGATGATCGTGACGAAGGAGATGCCGACAGACATGGTCATGATGGTGGTGGAGAAGACGCGAACACGCCGCAGAGCTCGCTAATGTCGGCCTTGATGGAGTCTCATGTTCAAGAACTGCTCCTCAAGAACGCGAGCACCGTTAGAGAGAAAGCCAAGCTGGCGCAAATGGAGATAGACGGGAAGACTCCGTTGTATCCTGGGTGCCGGCCACAGGATACGCGCTTGCAAGTAACGCTTGATGCTCTGGAGATGAAGTCGGGAAACAAATGGACCGACGCGAGCTTCAACAAGAACATGCAATTCTTGCACGAGCGTCTTCCCGAGGGGAACACATTGCCAACTAGTATCGAGGAGGCCAAGAAAGTCGTTTGCCCTCTTGACCTACCGCACGTTAAATACCACGCCTGCATCAATGATTGCGCAATTTATCGGGGCGAGTACGAGGACAGAACCACATGTCCGGTGTGCGGCCAAGGACGGTACAAGAGCCGTGGGAAGAAAGTTCCTCGAAAAGTGGTATGGTACTTTCCTATCACTCCCCGTCTGCAGCGGTACTTCGTGGACCCTAAGGAAGCAAAGCTCATGCAATGGCACGCGGAAAGGGAGAAGCCCGAAGAAGATCCGGAGAAGGGCAGGATCCTTACACACCCTTCAGACGCTAGCCAGTGGCAAGAGTTGGACGCCGTCGGAAATTTCGGAGGCGACGCAAGGAACGTCAGGCTCGGTATGAGCACCGATGGACTCAATCCGTTCGGCAACCAGAGTAGCACGCATAGCACCTGGCCCGTGTTTGTATGGCCTTACAACCTTCCCCCGTGGTTGTGCACGAAGCAAAGGTACATACACATGAGTATTCTCATTCAGGGGCCGAAACAAGCAGGTGTCCACATACATCTGTATCTCGCGCTGTTGAAAGAGGAGTTAGCCACGTTGTGGGAGACGCCAGCCCGTACGTGGGATGCCTACACTGGAGATTATTTCGACATGAGAGCCGCGTTGCTCACGACGGTGCAGGACTATCCTGGTTGCTCATATGTATCGGCCCAGGTAGGCCACGGATTCTGCGCATGTGTCAGGTGCATGGATAAGACCCCGCATCTCCAGCTACCAAGGAATCCCGGGTCTTCGAAAACCGTGTACCCAGGGGCTCGAAGGTGGCTTCGCATGGATCACCCGTGGAGAAAACGCGGTGACTGTTCAATGGTAAGGACGAGATCGAAGGAGCCCCGAGCCCGAGGAGCGGCACAGAAATCGACGAGCTGTTGAAAAATTGGGAGGAGTGCCCCGCGCCGGGAAAGAAACGACCGAAGGTAGATCCGCTGCTGGGTGTATGGAAAGCGAGGTCTGTTTTCCACGACTTGGAGTACTGGAAGGTCCTCAAGACGCCACATAGCCTCGATATGATGCACATTACGAAGAATGTCACCGAGGCTCTGCTTGGCACTCTTTCCAACATGCCGGAAAAGACCAAGGATGGGACGAAAGCAAGATACGATCTGAAATGGCTTGGTGTCAGGAAAGATCTTCAGGCTCCCGATAGCGATGATGATGATGATGATGATGATGATCAGACGGAAGGGACTCAAGGTCGCCGCAAAAGGGTAAAGAAGAACACTGTGGTGCTTCCCGCTACGTGCTTCACTATGAGTCCGGAGGAGCTCGAGCAATTCTACATGTGTCTCCTAGGAGTCAAATTTCCTCATGGTTACGCGGGGCAGATAAGCAGATATCTGGACGGAACGAAGAAGAGGTTTAGCGGGATGAAGTCTCACGACTGTCACGTGCTGTTGACGCAGATACTTCCCGTTGCGATTCGAGGGATAATGGACGAGCACGTCCGTGATACGCTGCTTGCCCTTTGCAACTTTTTCGACGTCATCAACAGGAAGTCGATCGGCGTGAAGCAGCTCGACAGGCTAGAGGAAGAGATCGTGCTGATACTATGCGAGCTCGAGATTTACTTCCCGCCAGCATTCTTTGATATCTGCGTGCATCTCCTTCTCCATGTCGTTGATGACATCAGGCAGCTCGGGCCAACGTTCATGCACTACATGATGCCGTTCGAAAGGATGAACGGTGTCATGAAAGGATACGTCCGCAACAGGTCCCATCCAGACGCAAGCATGGCCAAGGGCTTTCTAACCTACGAGTGCATCTCCTTCTGCCAGAATTATCTAAGCACCGAGAACCAGGATGTTGGTCTCCCACGAGGAAACACTTCGGCAGGCTCAATGGATATGGTCACCGAGAGGGCACCAGCTCAACCTTTGTCAGCATGCAGGGTCGAAAGGACGACTTCGACAGGGCTCACCGGGTCGCGCTACAACACTTACAATTGATCGAAACTTGGGTGGAACAGCACAAATGCTTACTCGAGCAACATTACATCAAACTGGGCCGGCCGAGGAAGAAGGGAGACGTAACCAGAGCGCACAACTCTAGCTTCACGCGTTGGTTCAAGCAAAAGCAACTGGAGCTAGCAAAGAACAAAGCACCATCTACGGAAGATGAAAGACTCATATTCTCCTTATCACGGGGTCCCTCGCACAACGTAAAGACCTATCAGGCGTACGACATCAACGGCTACAGATTCTACACCGAGGAAAAGGACAAGAAGTCGGAATATCAAAACTCAGGAGTAACTATGCTATCCTACGGCGATGAGGAGGCTACTGTCAAGGAAAGATACTTCGGAAGGATTGAGGACATATGGGAGCTCAACTACTGTGGAGAGTTGGTGCCAATGTTCCGTGTAAGATGGGCCAAGGACGTCGTCAAAGAAGGCCGGTATTTCACCACCATGGTAATACCCGATGCCAAATCGAAGAACGCCTCCGCGAAAAATGAGCCATGGGTACTCGCTAGCCAAGTTGAGCAATGCTTCTTCATTACCGACCCGTCAAAGCCTAGCCGTGTTGTCGTGAGGAGGGGCAAGAGGAGCATCATCGGAATGGAAGGAGGCGCCACCGAGCAAGACTTGGACAACGAGCCAAAGATCGAGGAGGAATTCGACAAGTTCTTCGACATGCCTACTACTAGTACACAAAGAAGGAAGACCTCCCTACCTACCAAAGGTTGTCCGTTCACGCGAAGAAATCTCAAGGTCACCGGCCTAAAGTTTTCAACCGCAAGAAGGGAAAGAAAGAATCTAGCTCGCGGAACCGAGACGAAGAAGAGACTTTTTTGGTGTATTTAATTTGTGTGTGTGAGAGAGAGACAATGCAATGCAAGCATATATATGTATGAGACATTGTGTGTGAGACCATGCAAGACCTATATATGTATTCAATGAATTCAATATGTACCAAAGACATTAATTATGTGTAGTTTTTTAACCAAATTTAACCAAAAATATTTGAAAAGAAAAAAAGTTCAGCAAAAAAAAGCCCAGGACATTCTGTGGCGCACCACCTAGCGGATGCGCCACAGAATCTTAACTTTCTGTGGCGCATCCCTCCGCCGGTGCGCCATAGAATTCTCGGGCCTCTACTAACATGTGGGGCCGCCCCCTGTTAGGCCAAATAATTCTGTGGCGCACCACCTAGCGGATGCGCCACAGAATCTCACTTTCTGTGGCGCATCGCCTGGATGGTGCGCCACAGAAGTCTTGCGCCTGCACTTACATGTGGGGCCACCCTGCGCTGTCCCTTTCTTCCCCAAATTTCGCTAAGTACTCAACTGCCTGCACGCTCGCGTCCTGCCACCCCTCGCCGTCGACAACTCCCCGACACCGGCCGCCCCCGCCCAAACTCGCCGCCGCCCCCGCCCAAACTCCCCTGCTCCCCTGCATCCTCAGAGTACTGGCCTCGTCCGCCACCGTCCTCTTCTGTGCCGCGCGTTCTCGGCCTCGTCCGCCTCCGGCCGTCGCCTCCTGTTAGCCCGGTCGAGTCCGGCGTCGCCTCCTCGCCACGCAGACGACCTCGACCTCCCCTCCCTCCCCTTCCCGCCCAAGGTGAGCTTCCCATCTCTACCTCCTCCTTCCCCTCCCAAAACCTGCACGCAAGGTGTTTGTGCGTGTGTGCTGCTGGTTGTCTGTGCGTTTGGTGTTCATCTGTTCATCTCATATACAAGCATGATTATTGCTGAGCTGATGGCATCACCAGTAGTTTCTCCCCCTTGTGATTTTAATTGCTCTAGTATAGCTCTGTTGAGGATCAGCATGCTTCCATCCATAGCCAGAAAAATCTATTTCTTTGCTTGCATTTCTACATCAATACTTAAACATTAATACCTTCAGTGTCAAGTCAAACACTTAGATATATAGTTTAGATTACATCCTACAACATTGGCACATGGTATGAAACTATGCACAATAGCCAAACTTACGTATGCAACTATGGACCCGAAGGTATTAATGTTTAAGTACTGATGTGTACAGTGGCATAGTTGGTACAGATTAGTAGATTTAGACCTCTGGTAATTTTCCATATAATATACAGCAAAACAAATGCAGCTTCAGAGCTACTTCGGTGTCCTGAACTCTTTGGGTTAATTCTCTGTAGTTGTGAAGGTATATGAAAGCTCATCTGTTCAATGCTTTAGTTTAAACTTTATACAAGGTGCAGGTTCAAAGAGTCCAAGAAACAATTTTGTTAGTTTGTAGTATACAAGGTGCAGGTTCAAAGTGTGCATGTGGATGTGGTCTTATCACTTATAATCTCATATGCAGATATGCTCCTGTTTTATAGCCTCAGAAGAAAAGTTCATATGCATGAAAATTTTGCTAAGTTAAATTTTGTCACTGTTTTAACATGCCTACAAGAATGCCTTCAATTAAGAATCCTCACTTTCTGCTAGCTGCTTTTGTGAAATGTGTGTGGTAGATGCTAAATCATGGTTTTGTTAATTTATTGCAGCACCACGAGGAGCACCTCCACCACGCCGATCTCGGACCCGAGCCTCCCTTCCCTACCCGAGGTAGTTCCTCTCTCCCTCGATGTGGATGTGGATGTGGATGTGGTGATGTATGTGCATGAGGATATGTGTCCACGACCATCGTGTCGTGGTTGTTTGTGCTCCGACCATCGTGTCGTGGAGATGCCGGCCAGCGATGCCGGCCATTATTTGTGAAATGCTTGTGCAGGTACCCCGTGAGGCCCTTGAGATTGCCGGAACGTCGATTAACTTCCGTTCCGGCAAATTCGGGTACTCCATATGTCCTATTTTTAGCAAAGGTCATGCCAAAAAAATTCGTGAAATTTAGCATGACTTTGCTAAAAATAGGACATATGGGGTATTGCTGCTAATGCATGGGCCGGGGTATCTTAGTACTAAATTAAGTGATGCTTTTGTTATATTTGTTGTACTAACTTTTTTCCTCTTTTTCAATGCAGTGCAAACATGTCCTCCGAGGCCGGTCCTTCTAAGCACATGAGCGTCGAAGAACAAGCTAGAGAAAAGAACAAGCCGTTCTGGGAAGTGAATAACCCGGAGATGGAGGATGCGGAGGCCGCCGAACTGGCTCGTGACGGCGATGGTGACTTTCTGTTAGAGATGCAGGATGCGGAGGATGTGGAGGACACCGACGGAGATGGGGACGCAACCACCACCACCGAGGGCGGCGACCACACGGATGTTGGGGGTGGCGACCACACGGATGGCGGTGGTGGTGGTAACCCGACCGCTAAGAGGCATAAGAAAAGAGGAAGGACCGGACACCGAATGCGGTGGCCCCCATCACAGACACGTTGACTAAGGTCTCCTTAAGTGACCAACCACAGGAGCCTAGGAACATCGCAAAAGGGTACGACATGCAACTAGGGTGCATCCTCCGGGAAACCGTGTCGATCAACACATATGACCTCAGGAGCGCGGAGAATGAGGCTTTGCGCACACAACTCCTCAAGAAGCTTCACGAACGATACATTTTCCCGGATGATGGAAACAAAAAGGTGGACAACTTCGCCATCACGAAGATGAACACCGCCTTGACCAGCTGGAGAGGCCGGGTGAAGGCGAAGATTGAAAAGGGTCTTAGCTGGGAAGAGATCAGTGCCAAAGAGCCGTACATCGACATAGAAGAGTTCGAGGCATTGAAGTTGTCCTTGGCATCTCCGGAGGCTGAAAAATGGACCGAGTGGGGGAAGAAAATGCGGACACTGGACTTAGGTAACCACCATTTGGGAAGCGGCGGTTACGCAGGAAAACAGCCCGTTTGGGACAAGGAGGATGCCGAGGTTGCGAGACTTGGGAAGGAGAACATGTGGCATAAAATCACGGACGAGCAAGTTAGGAACTTTGTTCGGTCCCGCTACTATCTGAAGCCGGGGACGGGGGAATTCGTTACCGACTATAAAGATGTGCTGGATTTCGAGAAAACGCTGGTAAGGACCTTAATTACCGCGGATATCTCAAAGTCCATTTGCGTTGATTTCTACATGGGTTCACATTTATTTCCTTTGTCCGCAGGAGGCTGAGTTGAAGGCTGAGGCTGAGGCCGGCCCGTCGTCCCAGGAGGCTCAGGCCGGCCCATGGGACACGACTTTCAACCGGGCGATGAACGTTTTCAAGGGGAGGGACAAGTCAAAGCCGCCGACGTCAGCTGGCCGTGTGACCGGCTTTGGTACATCGATGAAGTTCATCGAGTACTACAGCACGGACACCGACAAGAAAAAGGAGAGGAGGAAGCCGGCTAAAGATAGAGCCGAGGTTCTCGAGCTAAGGAAGAAGCTGGAGACACTAGAGAAAGAAAAGGTGGACTCTACCATGGTGGACAAGCTAGTGGCCGAGAAGGTGAACGAGCAGCTCCGGACGATGTTACCCCAGGGTTGATGGAGGGGTTAGCTGCCTGGAACGCGAGAGGTCAACAGGGGCCGATACACGTGCCCAGCTTCGCCGGCAGCACCTCCAGCAATAACGTGTCGCCGGTCCTGGTGACCCCACCGGTGCTCCCTGTCGTGGATCAACATACACCAAGGCCGGAGAATAATGATAATGCGCACGAGCGGCCAGAGAATGATAGGCCGGCCGCCGGCACCGGCGCCCTTGTCTCGACATTAGCCGAGCTCGACGCCATCACCAAGGTAACTAATTAGTTAGTCCGCGACATCTTCTATGACTATATATGCCTTTGATGACTGCCATATCGCATGCATGGTGCCTGATGATCCCGAAGAGCAAGTCTTGATGCCTGCACAAATAACGGGATTTAGGTTGAGACTCCAAGTGCAGAGTGTATAGTATAGTGGAAGACAGTTTTCCTCACGAGGGTGACTCGAGGGTTTCATATCGAACTCTCGGGGAATCTGAAGTGGTAGATTTATCTTCTTATCCTTCTTTTGGTTACCTACAAAACAAGGTTAGATGTTTTGGTCCTCAATCTCACCTGTGGTTGTCAAGCACAAGGTGTAAGAATGATATCAGGATAGTTATGCAATGCAAACAGGAAATAAATATGCAATGATGGTGGATGCAATGGTAAATGATATTTTTGGGTTTTTAAATGATGTATGCAAGATGAAAAGTATTTTTGTATTTTCGGATTTAATGATGGCTGAAAATATAAAAGTGGTATATGGTGTTGGAAAGGTGTTTCTTATGATTAAAAATGGACTGGGGTTCATGGTTTCACAAATGCACTCTCTCTTTATAAAGTGGTAGACAATGGAACACACAAAGTTAACATATGAGATTGCAACACAGGGTTTGATAACAAGTTACTTAGATATATGGGCATCACGTCCTAACATAGAGATCTTTTGATTATTAACCTCTCTTATACTCCACCAAGATGCGAACTAAATCTTAACACCTCAGTAATTAAGATAACTCAGAGTATAGCAATAAGTATCATGACATGAAGTGAAAATAAGAACATGCTAGATCTAGTCATGGAGTAGTGGCAATGGTCACGCCCACATCCCCGGTAGCATGGTATTTTAGTTTATCCCTAGTGAGGTAACAAAGTAAGGTAAAGATACCAAAGTGGATCGCAGAACTTTCTCTCACGTTCACTGCACTAGCCACCCCCCGTTACTCCAACTAATGCACACGTTCCCCCTCACACGCTCTCATAAACATGCTTGATCAAAACAAGTAGACAAGAACGGGGTACATAATATGCATCTATACTCATAACTGAAACAAACATTGCAATCTCAAACATATATTAACTCATAAAGATCCACCACAAAGGTATTACAACAGTGACCGTAATCATGTTCAGCAGCTCATACGGTACTAATTAGTGAAGCTCAAGAGAGGAGAGATACATAAGTTACTTCCACAAACCCATAGTCCAGAGGTGGACTACTCCCTCTTCATCATGGAGACGGTGGAGAAGTCGATGGAGAAGGTGGAGACCACGCCGGCAGCGCCCCGCCGGAGTTTTCCCCCTCCAATCTGCAGCTCCTGATCTCCGTTTCGGTGTTTCTGTGTTTCTGCGACGCTCCTTCCAGAGAACGACGGGGGACCTTTTTTATAGGCATTTTTAGGTCAAGACGAAGGCGGTGGAGCGAAGATCGACGGCAACAGAGCCACGAGGCCCAAACGGGTGGGTCCCACGCGGCCACAGTACCTGGCCGCGTGGGCCATGCTCGTTTGGCCCTCGGGCCTCCGTTTGCTTGCTTCCTTTTTCCGTAGTGCTTCTTCCTTCCAAATATTGACGCCCGTAAATTTCCAGGTGATTTCGTTGACGTTTGGGTCCCTGAAACATTAAAATACAAAACTAGGGGTTTCTGCCTGTGCAGGGTTAATTCCAAATAAAGGGGAAAACTATGAAGTATTCTCAAAATCATGATAAAACATTGATATAACCCTTATATGATGCAAATATGATTGGAATATAAGCAATTAAAGTGCAAAGTTCATGTATGCATTTTACATGCATCAGTGCCCAACATGTGTTGACTCCCAGGACATGCCTTGCATACTCCTGCATAGGGTGGGGGTCGGCGGCGAGTTGAAGGAAGTCGCAACGGCCAAGATCATACAACCTTTGACCCGCGATATGCACAACACCCGAATGAGCGAGGTCGTGATCAAAGTCAATGTGAGCGAGGTACTGCCTGAGTTCCATGACATCGACCCCCCCACGCAACCTCCGGGAGCCGAGAAACACATGAAGCTTGGCGAATGCGGGAAGTGGATGATGGAATGGCCGAAGACCCAGATTCGTCTTGGGGATGTTCTTCATGGGGTCAGGCGCACCGGCGGCGCCACCTCGAGGCCCCGGCCCCAGGTCGTTCGGCCCCCATCGAGGCAGCCACAAAAAGCTGTTGCGGATGAACCGGCGCCACAAGCAGCCGTCGCCACCACCCAGAAGGAACCACCGGTCGCCGCCACCACCACCCAGAAGCTACCGCCGGTCGCCGCCACCACCGGCCGGAAGCTACCGCCGATCGCCGCCACCACCGGCCGGAAGCTACCGCCGGTCGTCGCCGCCACCAACCGCCACAAACAGTTGTTGGGAACATCTTCACCGCAACCGTCCAAGGTTAGTTCTGACTTTCCGAATTCCCCGACTTTCCGACTTTCCCGACTACCGGATGTGCTATTGTTTATGTTTACGACAAAGCCGTTGCACCTCAACTTGGTGGCAACGACGACAATGAGGAGGAGGAGAATGATGTCAACGTCGATGACTACATCAACACTGGCGCCTGCATGGATGGTATGTACATGCCTCTTGTGGATGAAGAACCCTTCCGCGACCACCGCGGTCAACCTGCTCGTCCCACTTCATGCACACAACGCCTGGCCTTCACCGACATGCCTCCGGATGCCGGCGATCATCAAGCTCAACCGGGTAACATTTTCAGCCCTAACACACTGAAAGAAACTGTTAAAGCGGGGTTCACTTCACCCCCACAATCCACAGAGATGAAGAACAAGAAGCACAGGAAGAGAAAAGGATCCTCCACCTCTGCGAGCCAGCCAGCTCCTAAGATCCGGGGTCTTGAAGACACGATTCCACCCCATGCGAATGGCTTCCCCCGAGTTCATGAAGCTGGTAAACCTATCTTGTCTGGGGACTTGCTCCGCCTTGCAGAAGGACCCATGATTGCCTTGCAGGAATGTATCTTGCATCTAGAGGAGCTCCTTCTTAAAGACAAGCAGCCGAGTTACCCGGCGTTCGCGGTCAAGGTGCCAAACGAGCTGGTGGACTTCGTCCAGGAAGACCCCGCGGATGTGTTCTTCATAGCGTACGAGGACATCTTCAAACTCTTTCACACTCAACGGCTGGACTATAACATGGTCCGCCTATATGCGCTCGATATGGCGATGAAGATCAGGAGAGATGATACCCCGTACGTCGCGATAGTGGATCCCTACTACATGCGCGACATCCATCTAGTGGAAGGATCAAAGACACGGGAAACGGCCACGGAGTACCTCGTAAGGGTCATGCTGGCCAACAAGAGGAAGAACGCCCTTTTTCTGCCTTTCTTTTTCGAGTAAGTACACATCCGCTCGCCACCGTCGGATCTTATGCCTTCTTGTACATTTCTTCCATCGCTGATCCTTTGTCCAACATTCCGTTTCAATTGTGTTGAGCAGGGACAAGTACTGCGCACTCATCTACGTATCCCCGAGGTGGTCCATTGCCACTTATTTGGACTCGGGGAATAAATCCACGCCGAGACGATACACCAGAATAAAGGGTGTTCTCGATGACGCTCTCGAGGCCTATGCCCAAAAGGGCGGCCCCTTCCATAAGAAGTCAGAATTCTTCACGGACGAAAACACACACAAGTTCCAGCATGGGACCGGCTTCCATTGCATCAAGCAACTGAATGGCAGCGTGAAGGAGGCCTACTACGCCCTCCATCACCTTAAAGCGATTGTCCGGGATTTCGAGAAAATGAAGATTCCATCTGGTCTCGCAAAATACACCAAAATGGCGGATTCTCTCACCGATGCTGATTACAGAACAGACTTCCATCGCATCCGGCTGCAGTTGTCAACGATCATCCTCGACGATGTCATTCACAAATCAGGGTCCTACCACTACCCCAGAGGTATTATAGAAGTGCATGTGTAGTGTTATATATTATATATATGCTATGCTATGAAACCCAAATAGGATAGCCATATGATTTCCAACCATGACAATTGATTGATTGTCTTGCCTCTCTACTTAGATGAATAAATTATACTCTATTTATATCACTAACCAATATATATCCCAATCCATCTTCAGGGTTGTGTCAGAGGGATATCGAAGAACGACTAGAGGCACAGAATGACACCAGGGAGTGGAAGACGAAAGAAGGCTATCAACCGTTCCCGGCGCCGCTCAAGAAGAGGACTCCATGATCATGCATGCTCCCGCGCGCTCTTGCTCACCATCATCGCCGATGTGTACTACATTTGATCATAGTTAGGCGGCGAACACTTGATTTGTAATGTGTAGTGTGAAATGATGAAACATTCGGCACTTTTGTGACTATGTGTATATATGTATCTCGATCGGGCACTAAGTAATATGTGTGATGACATATTTATTAATGTGTTTGTCTGTTTATATACCTGTCAAATATATCTGTATTTCTATATAAACCTGTATACATCCTGTATATACCTGTATTTGTACAGCAAAACAAAAAAATACCGGTATTTCTGTTTCATATTTCTGTGGCGCACGCTTTTTTTTTGTGGCGCACCACTTTCTGTGGCGCACGAAGGAACAGTGCGTGCGCCACAGAATTCCTCTGCATAGGGTGCTGCCGACCTATTTCTGTGGCGCACCGCGCTGGGTGCGCCACAGAAAGAAATAATTTTTGTGGCGAGAATTCTGTGGCGCACCCAGCAATCCTCCAGGTGCGCCACAGAAAGTAAAAAATGTGCGCCACAGAAAGGCCTTTCTGTGGTAGTGTCCATATCACTTGCATTTTAATATCTCTTCGCCGAACTAGTGCACCTATACACCTGACAAGTGTATTGGGTGTGTTGGAGACACAAGAAGTCTCTTCGCCGAACTAGTGCACCTATACACCTGACAAGTGTATTGGGTGTGTTGGAGACACAAGAAACTTCTTGTATCTTAATTGCAGGGTTGCTTGAGAGGGATATCTTTGACCTCTATCTCCCCGAGTTCGATAAACTTTGAGTTATTCACTTAAGGGAAACTTGCTGCTGTTCTACAAACCTCTGCACTTGGAGGCCCAACACTGTCTACAAGAATAGAAGCGTGCGTAGACATCACCAACCGATGAAGGAGGAGCGGTGCTCGACATCAAGTGGAAGAGGCAAGGGCGGTGACATCGTCAACCGCGATCGCTGCGAGCCACCACGAGGTGACCTGGTGATCCGCGAATTCGACCTGTTCCATCGATCCCGACTACGCGGCCGCCTCTTCCTATGTTGCCCCAAGCTGGAGGCTAAGGAGGAGCTGGTGTAGGTGGTGTCATGCGACTACCACGTGTAGTCGCCGTTATGGGACGAGGTGCACGACGGCGAACGCCCCCCCTCCCGCCCCCCAGGCTGGACTCTGGTGGCCTTGGTCAGCGAGATCGAGAAGGACTCCCCGGTGTCTTGGTGACAACCAGGTCTCTGTGCAGATGGCCTCGGCCTCCTCCTCCAGCGGCAGCTCTACCTCGCGTGTGCAACGAGACGACACCTACACTTCCCTTCCTGTGTTGGCTCCTCCACCATGGTCTGCCTCGACTACGACAACGACAACGAGAGCGTCGACCGAGACAACCTCGAGGAAGAAGACGACGAGTAGTAGAGTTAGGATTTGGCTTAGCGACCTCAGCGAGGCAGTTTTCTTGAAATTTCATTTAAATCATGTAACATATAAATGAAATCTTAAATTTTTTATTTGTTTTTTTGCTTTGTGGGCGCCCGATATTGGCCGGACAAGTGTTAGAGCATCTCCACCGGGGGCCTCCAATGGAGTGTCCGGCACCCCCCAACTGAGGCCCAATTGGGGAGGTGTCGGACCTCTGTCCGGTAAATTGGGGGTGAACCCACAGCGGCGCACCCCAAAGCCCAAAAAAATATTGAATTCAAACGAATTTAAAGGCATTTCAAATTTCATTCATATTCGGTGCAAATTACAAAAAATTTGAACGAAATTTGAAAAACCTAAAGCCTAGCCACCGCCTAGCCTACTCTTTGTCCCACCACGAGTCGTCGTCGCTGTCGTCCTCGATTTTCACCACCGTCGCGGAGGAGGCTGCACGGCTGGTGGAGGCTCCGTCGTGGCGCGGCGCGCAGCTGGAGGAGGCGCCGTCGTGGCCCGGCGCACGGCTGGAGGAGGCGCCGCCGGAGTAGGAGGAGGCTGACAGCGCCAGGGTCGCCATGAGGCCCGGCGAGTCGTGCTCAATGTCGACAACCGACTCGGAGAGCGCCGCCAGCAAGCCCGGGCTGTCGCCGTCGTGCTCGTTCCGCATCTCGGACAACACGAAGTAGCCCGCCGGGATGACCTCCACCGGCATTGCCTCCGCCCTGGGACGACGGAGGAAGAGGCGCCCGCGCGGGCGTGGGGGTGAACGCTGGCGGCGTTCGCGGATGGTGATGCCGCCTCCACCACGCGGCGGTGAGCGGCGCTCCTCCTTCACCACCTGGCGCAGCACGGGGCGCGGTGGAGGAAAGCGCGACACCACAGAAGGAGGCGGAAAGAGATGGCGATGCGCTTGCTCCCAAAGCCGTAGAACCAAAAAAAAAAGAAACGGGCACGGGGCCACGGGCTCACTGCGAGACAGCGAGCAGCGGCCGAGGAGGGGCTGCCGTTCTTTGACCAACGTTCGGCTGCCGCTGCCTGCACGGTAATCATGGCGAGCTGGGGCTTGTAGGGCCCCGGCTTGTGCCGCAGGCGCCCAATGGGACGTTGGCTCGTTTTCCGTCAGCTTTATTTATGTGTCGCCAGGAAACATGCAGTAGCTTGGCGCTTTGACTATACAGGCCATGGGGCCCGCCCGGCCCATCCATGCGTACCAGAGTGGTATATACCAGTGGGCCCTACAGTGGAGTACTCCGGATGAACTGACTGAACAGAACACGGGCTGCAGTACAGTACTGCACCACCATTGTTTAACCACCGGATTTCCTTTCCCATTCTACAGTAGTGTACTAGTGTATTGTCTTCTGAAATGCCTGTAGATACTAGTGTTTTCTCTTCTGAAATTTATTCCCATAGGGGTTTTCTCTTCCGAACAGCGTTGATGATCTATGATACATCGGCACCAAAAGTCAAGACGTCGAGCATGCAACGGAGGTGTGTGCGTGCGTGCAGTAGATGGAGGTGCGCCCTGCTGCTTTGCACAGTGACCACCGAAAGCGGGGGCATGCACAAAGATAGAGGGAGCAAAAGGATCGATGTGCCGTCACTTTGCCCTAAAAAAGAAGCGAGAAATGTATATTGTACAGGCATTTCACAAATTCTTACCAGTAGCTGCGGCGGAAGAAGTTCAGGCGGGGGAGCGAGACATGCGCACTCGCCGGAACAAGTTCAGCATCCCTCGCTAGAGTTGCATCGCTAGCTAGCTACGCATGTCCAGGTGGTGGCACCAGGTTTCCATTCTCGAGTCATCTATCCTTTGTTGATCATGCATTCATGCCTGTTCGACCCGTACACTGTGTTTGGATGTAGGAAAGTTTGCTGGGAATTGAATTGGGCTAACAATTCCATTTCTCAGATGGAAAGGAAATGGGCTCCAATTCAAATTCATCTGTTTGGTTGTGAATGGAATTTATGTCTGGAATTAAAGGGTAGCACATGATTCCAATTCCTGTTTGGATGTATAAACTTTGGAAATGGATGTTTTGTTGAGTTTGGACAATATAAACTTGTTACATATATATAAATTGTATGTGTATATTTAACTATCGATATATTATTTTGCACACATAATAAAATTTAAAAATTCGAAATCAAGTCACAAAAATAACAAAAGTAGAAATTAAATAGTTTTCAAGTACCAACAACACATGGATTATTCAGAACAACACAAGTAAAAAATCTACAGTGCACACACCATTTGCAACATGAATTATTCAGAGCATTGAAAACAGGAAATAAACAATTTTTGACAGGATCACAGTTATTCCATTAAGACACAGCAATATCGTGTATTTTTTGCCAAAACTGGCCCCTGGCCCGAACTAATCTCGTATCTGGCCCTTCCGGAAACTATGTCCGGATCTGGCCCCTGAGGTCGGCGCCAACGCAAATGGCGCCGAACTTGTGCAGTTCGACGCCAGCCAAAATTTCAGCCGAGCTAGGTCGGCGCCAATGGAAATGGCGCCGAACCCATCAGGCACCAGATTTGAAATTTTGGCTGGCGCCGAACTGCACAAGTTGTTCGGCGCCATTTGCGTTGGCGCCGACCTCAGGGGCCAGATCCGGACATAGTTTTTCGGAAGGGCCAGATACGAGATTAGTTCGGGCCAGGGGCCAGTTTTGGCAAAAAATACCAATATGGTTGGCCACAAGACTGATTACATCGTTCGGGAAATCCGAGTATTTTTTACCAAATCTGGCCCTTCGGCCGAACTAATCCCGTATCTGGCCCCTCCGGAAAACTATTCTCGGATCTGGCCCCTCGGGTCGGCGCCAATGTACATGGCGCCGAAGTTGTACAGGTCGGCGCCAGGGGAAAAATTGGCCGAGCTAGGTCGGCGCCAAGCGTGATGGCGCCGAACCCATGAATTTTCAAAATGATGCAAAATATTGGCGCCGACCTGTACGACTTCGGCGCCATGTTCATTGGCGCCGACCCGAGGGGCCAGATCCGAGAATAGTTTTCCGGAGGGGCCAGATACGGGATTAGTTCGGCCGAAGGGCCAGATTTGGTAAAAAATACGAAATCCGACAGCCACATCTGATGTCCGGCCTGACGGTTCCTCATACCCAACTCTGCTAACAGGTAAGCAGGTTTATTACAAGCCCTTGGGCAATACAGAACATTGTAATCAATAAACTCAGTTATGAGATGGTACTTGATATCTAGAAAAAGCTGGCCCAACTTCGATTGATCAAGGGTGGATGACATAAGTGCATGCTTTAGTGTCTGTGAATCCATTTCCACGACAAGGCGCCCAATCCCCAGCTGGTCAGCTATGTTGATTCCATTTTGGATCGCAATTGCCTCTGCGTGAAGAGCATCAGTTGCATAAGCAATAATTTCTGCAGCTGCAAATACGATGCATCATGATCTCGAGCAATAGCAACCCAGCCACCTTCTCTGGTTCCCTCACTGAAGGCACCATCAGTATTATGCTTGATGAAATTTTCCTCTGGACACTCCCAACGTGGGTTTGAGCTCACTCTAATCTTCGGTTTTGGTTTATAAATCTGCAGCCATTCATCAGTGCTCCGATTGACCAAAGAAATGAACTCCTCGACAGATAGATGTTTCACTTCGTGGTTGGCCTTATTTCGTTCCGACCACCATGCCCAAAGCAATGCTACCGTCTTCATCTTTTTTTCATAAGGCAAACATAGTATATGTTCCATCACTTGGAGAGGGCCTGGGCTGCTCATCAGGTTCATCCTTTGCACACATGTCTTTGTATCACAGGTTACTAATTTCAGAGAGTAGGCACACATCAACTAGGGATAGAACGAATACCTCACAAACACAGCACAAATTGTTCAGATCAGCTCCTGCAAATCTTCTGGATTCTGCAATTTTCGAAACAGTCCATCAGCTTCTAGAGAAAAACAGGGGAAAAAGAAGTGGAGGCCGGCCATGGGGCCATGCCCCCTGCCGCCGTCATGCGCCTCCGCTGCCTCCATGCTCCCTGCCGCCGCCATGCTCCTCCGCTACCTCCATGCCCCCCTACCGCCGCCAGGACTACCGCCAGAGATCTAGCGTTCGAGCAGCCGGAGGACGGGAAGGACACGGTGTAGGGAGGAGGACGGGAAGGAGGCGGTGTAGGGAGGAGGCCGAGGTAAGGGAGGGAGAACTAACCTGCGCTGCCTTCGCCGGATTCCTGCTGCCCTCGCCGGATTCCTGCCGCCGTCGGGCCTGGAGTACGAGGGACAGGCGAGGCGCAGCCTCTTTTCCCGAGCGAGCGAAGAGGTGCGGGGCGAGCGAGAGAAATCTTTCCGAGCCTTTCCCAGGTGCGGGGCTCGGAAACGGTGAGAGTGGGGCGCGCACGGAGGGGTCTCGCGCGGAATTGGATTGAGTTTCCAGCCTCCAATTCCCATGCCACTCCAAACAGTGGAATTTGCTGTCTAATTCTAGATTCCCCAATTCCAGCCCTACTTTCCTACATCCAAACACAGTGGTAGGGTTGTGCTGGTTAAATCATATTCGTCCATACTCCTTCCGTCACAAACTACTTGACACACATTTGTCTAAAAATGAATATATGTAGACACTAAACAACATAAGTACTCTAAATGAACTAATTTGAAACGGAGAGAGTACTCCCTCCGTTCCAATTCACTTGACACACATTTGTCTAAAAACGGATATATTCAGACACTAAACAAGTATATATACATTCTTAC
Organism: Poa pratensis; assembly: GCA_947311845.1. Taxonomy (NCBI): domain Eukaryota; kingdom Viridiplantae; phylum Streptophyta; class Magnoliopsida; order Poales; family Poaceae; genus Poa; species Poa pratensis. The sequence goes on from CAMZMU010000074.1 coordinate 11,338,899, forward strand.
TTGGACAAATACAATTTAAGTAATTTGGAAGAGAGAGAGAGTACATGTGTTAACAGCCCGCAACCCCTGCGAAATGAATATAGGATGAGTAGCAGGCTACTGCATCCATTGCTCCAAACACAGTCTCAACTCTCACGGTCAGGATCGCCTGGTACGATTCTGGTTGATTGTTTGTACTAGTAACGTGTCCGGATGTCCCGGCGTGAATCGTCAGGCGACGAATGATGATCATGATGATGCTCTTCCTGACTTAATTCGCATTGTGCCTGAGTGGCTATGCACGCATGAATGCTGGCAAGATTGGCATAGCTAGCCTAGGCTAGGCACCAACGATGGTCATCAGTTTTTTTTTTTTTTTTTTTTGAGGATTTGATGGTCACCAGTTCAGCAATTTAAGTTTTTTTTAAGGGTAGTAGCAATTCAAGTCATTGCTCCTTTACCTGTTTGGACTCGATCGGCCGACTCAGGAGCGAGAGGGTATTGTCAAGGTGGTGGAGCTCCATCGGGCCGTATTGGCAGCATATTCCTGCGACGGCCGGCCAGCCCACCAATCCACCGCCGCGTTGCTCGTCTCGTCTCCATCTCGTTGCGCAGGCCGTATATGCTGCCTTCGTCGATCCCGCTTCCCATCGCGTGGCCGCTACCATTTTTTCTCTCTCTCTCTCTCTCTCACGAAAATGCACTGTCAAGGTAAAGATTATTCGAGCGTGAACTTCCTTATTCTATGTTTTGCCGTTGCGCATACACATCGATTGAGTAACTGTGAAACACACCGTACCGAACAGCAAGTCTGTAAGCTTGCATATCTCATACTACAAAATAGAGTACATTTGGTTCTATCTAGGCCGATGCTGGCCTTACCAAGTTATAGCCTACACTGAAGTTGTAACGTTTCGTGCAATTTTAATCGCCAACCTTTCGTGCACTCGGTTTTGTGCGATCAATGGTTTTTTACCGTGCGCAATGGATTAATTTGTACCAGTGTGCATTGCTTTGTATTTGCCTTTTAGTTTCTTCCGAACTTTCTTAATGGCAGTGGGTATCTTAATTTGTTTGTTATGTCTAGGCCGGGCGTGGACATTCTGATTGTGTTGATGTGAAAATATTGATTTAAGAAAAAAAAACACCCCTCAATGCCATGTACTCCCTCTGTTTTTAAATATAATACTCCCTCCGTCCCAAAATAAGTGTCTCAAGTTTGCTCAAAAGTGGATGTATCTAGACATGATTCATGTATAGATACGTCTACTTTTGAGCAAACTTGAGACACTTATTTTTGGACGGAGGGAGTATATTTTTTGTTTTTTTCCACACTCACATGTTTAAAATGTGTCTGGCCACACTTTAGTGTGTATGTTCACTCATTTTAATCTGCATCTAGACAACATGTGAAACATTTAAAACATATAATATTTAAAAACATAGGGAGTACAAAGGAGTTATGTTGATTTTCCTAGCGTTTTGCCCTATTCCCGCCCGATCTCGGGATTCTGAATTTAATCGACGTATTGCATAGTTTTTCACAAATACACCATATTTCTATCTAAAACACAATCATATTGCATAGTTTTGAACACAAAAATTAGCTACACAATAATTTAAGGTAATAAAATAATTCATACAACAATTCAAATTAAATGAAAACCGAGAAGCTCAACCAAAACAACACTCAAGCTTGAAGTTGTTTTAGCGTCCGCAGATAGACAACTAGATCATTTGCAGTTGGTTATGAGTTTGTTCGTCATGGGTTTCCGCATGTATGGCAAGAAAATTTGCAAACTCGACCAACACCTCATGATCAATCTGGCAAGTGGGCCCTGTCACTTTCTTGCACATGAAGTATTCAACGTAGTCAGGTTCGCCATGCACAATGGGCATGAACTCTTCCTTCATCCTAAAGCTCCGCCGGATATCTTTCGTCCCATGTGTTGGCTTGGAGGCAAAATTGTGTGTGAGGTGGACGCGAGGTGGTCCAAGCCGGAGCTGTCTGCCTAGTGGCTCGACGAGCATAGACGGTCAAAAAATAACCAGTGGTCGGCTCAGGCAAAATGGAGAACGGTTTCAAAGGGGTGGGGGCAGAGCTTCCAAAGGACGACGAGAGCAATAGTCGAGCTTTTGACGTCGAAACGGGTGGCAACGACGTTCAGTGGTGGTGAGAGGGAAGACAAGGATGGGAGAGGTGGCGAATGGCTTGGTCGTTGTTGTGTGGTACCGTCTCAAAATTTGACGTGGACGCGATTGCCGCTTTTGTTCGACAGAGTGCAGACCCTATTGACCGGGACCGGGACACGATATTGGACCTGTATAGCAAAATTGTCACCATTGTGATCACAGCCGAGTGTCGATGTTTCGATGAGACCAATAACACGTTAAGAGCATCTCCAGTCGCGGCGCCAAAACGGCCGCCCAAAGGCCTTCCGGACAGGCCGTTTGGGCGTTGTCTGGACGTCCTTTTCCATTTGGGCGCCATTGCTCCCCACTCGCGGCGCCCAAATATTATTCAAATACGAGTTTTTTGATACGAAAGTGCATACATTTCATTGAAATTCGTTGAAAACAAACATAATTCGTTCAAATTTAAAACCTAGACCTAAATAGACCTAGATCTAGTACATAGGGTGGCACGCCGGGCACCGGCAGTTGGGGCAGGAGCCGGCCCTTGCGGCGGCGAGCACAGGACCCCGGCGGCAGCGGGAGCAGATGCAGTAGAGGTAGTCGGTGGTCACCGCCGGCGGCGCAGGAGGCTAGGAGGCGGTGGAGGTGGCTATGTCTGCCTCAATGGCGAGCTGCATGTGGCCGGGATCCCACTCTGGCGTCGGCGGCCAGTCCTCGAAGCCGTCATCATCACCATCAACCTTCTCCGCCTCTTGTTGAGGTTGCGGCGAAGGAGGTTGCACGCGGCCTTGTTCTGATCTTGCGCGACGAGCCTGCTCTGCCGCCTCGTAGCGAACCCTCTCCCTCTCCATGCCGGCCGCGAAGTCCTCGTCGGAGGTGTTGGTGAGCACGTCGTCGTCGGAGTCGAACCAGCTCGCGGGCGATGAAGGAGTTGAGGCTTTAGGCGTGCTCCACATAGATCTGCTCGTCCCAGTACGCCGAGTTTGGCTCGTACCTCACGTCGTCGAACAGCCCCGACGGCATGGTCTGCTCGCACATGGCGATGTAGTCGAGGCGCGCCTGGCCGGTCAGCCTTGGTGCAACCGGGACGTGCACTGGGTTCGTCGCCCCATCCCTCGGGGAGGCGTCTGTTCGCCGGCACCGGCGTGTTGGTGCGGATGAGCTCCCGCGCCTCGGCTTCCGTGAGCAGGTCCGCCAGTGGCGGAGGAGGCGGAGGAACAGACGAGTGCGCCTCGTGGTCGTTCCGCAGGGGCCGTGTTTCGCGCAGGCGGGCGTCGCGCAGCATGCTCTGCACAACTTGCTCACAACGACGGGCCCTGCGGGCCGCCGTCTCCGCCCGGCGACGCTTGCGCTCTTCCTCCGTCACGAGAGCACCGATGTTGCGACGGGGAGGCGCCATGGCTAGGTGGTGGAGTGGAGTGGGGTGGAGATGTTTGTGGTGGAGACGGCGAAAAACCCTCTCTATATAGCGGCAGGGGAGACGAACGGATGAGAGCGCCTTAACTCCGGCCGGCCAACGGCTCGCCTGCCACACCATTAACGCCGACGCTTCAAAAGGCGTGCTCGCTGCATTGACGCCGCCGTGGCGCAGTCGCTTCCTCGCCGCAGAGAGGTGAAGCGACGTCTCGCTGCGCCCGGCTGGGAAACCGAGACGCCTCCCGCCATTAATTCGATTGACTAGGCCTCGTGTCTCACTGGCAGACGTAGCCCGCGTCGGAGGGTACGTGACGTCGCGCGCCGTTGTGTCCGGGGCCGCCCGAGCTATACCCAAAATGAGGATATAGGCTGGACGTGCCGAACCGAAAACAGGGCTGCGCCAAACCGAATTCGCGTTTGGACGACGCGATTTGGACCGAAAACGGAGCTTCCACCGAAGGCACGTGCAGACATGTACTACTGACAGACGGCTACTGGCTTAGCCATGGACACGACGACTGGTTCTGCTCGGCAGCTTCACGCGTCAGCCAATCAATTGCACTTGCACTTGGAGTGTCGGTCGTGCATGTGCATGTTAACAGTCGGACACGCTTCTACAGTAGTATATGTGGAAGCTGGCTCGCGGTTGACTGAGCAGTATAGTCAACCGTGTTGGTCTGACCAGTGGCCCCATCGAGGTTGTGTGAGATGACTTGATTTGGCTTGCTTGTTTAGGCCATGTGCATTGCAAAGCCTTGTACATCGGGATTATTGGCCAGGATCTTCAAGGAAACTGCCAAAACTCGTGTTTTTTCTATTCTGGTGTCTCACTGCCAGCGTCCGTACTATATAAGACCACTACCAGCATCTAGGACAAGCACATCGCGAACTAAAAAGAGATCTATTTGGGAGAGAAAGAGAGAGTGAGATCCATTGCAGAGAGAGTTCAGTAGAGAGATCGAGAGGAAAGAAGGGGGAGAGGGATGGAGGCGACGGCGGTGAGCCTGACCAGGACGGTCCTGGACGGCATGCTGGGCAGCGCGGGGACGGCGATGGCGAACGAGGCCGCGCTCCTACTTGGGGTGCCCAAGGAGGTGAACTTCATCCGCAGCGAGCTGCAGATGATGCAGTCCTTCCTACGGGTGCAGTCCTCCGCCGCGTGCTCGGCCGGCGGGTGCTACAAGGTCAAGGACACGGTCACGACGTGCGTGAAGCAGGTGCGCGACCTCGCATGCGACCTCGAGGACTGCCTCCTCGACTTCACCATGCACGCGGCCCGCGCGCGCTGGCTCCGTTGGGGGCCCGGCCTCGCCGCGCGCCACCGCGTCGCCGGCCGCATCAGGGAGCTCAAGGCCGGCCTCGAGGAGCTCAACCAGCGCAACCAGCGGTACAACGTCTTCGTCGCCGACCAAGTCACGCCGGCGGCGGCCGAGGAGCACGGGCACGCCGACGACGAATACCAGCCCACGCCCGGGAATGGGCATCAGGACATCCAGCGGTCCGGTGAGATGAAAGACTTGGCCGATTTGGTCAAACGACAAGGTGCGAGTGTCGTGTCGGTGTGGGGCATGGGCGGGATGGGCAAGTCGTCGCTGGTGAGGATGCTCTATGACGACTCGGACCTCATCGACGACTTCGACGGCCGCGCCTGGGTAACCGTGCCGCACCCGCTGGACTGCACCGCCGACCTGGAGCGCCGGCTAAGGAAGCAGCTTGGCGTGAATCCCGACGACCTTGGCGTCCCCGCGTGGCTGAAGGAGAAGCGGTGCCTCGTCGTGGTGGACGACGTGTCCTCGGGGGAGGAGTGGGAGCTGATATTGCGGTGCCTCGGGCTCGGAGTAGGCGGCGCCAATGTCACTGGCAGCCGGAGCCGGGTCGTCGTGACAACACGGCGAGAAGACGTTGCCAAGCTGTGCGCGGGAGAACACGTCTACAAGCTCAAGCCTCTGGAAGAAAAGGAGGCCCGGAAACTGTTTTGCCAAAAGGTGCGCCCGCTTACTTTCTCTATTCTTGAGCTAGTTGATTAATTTGGTAGCTTCAGAGATAATACGTGGCTCTATCGTAGCTTTTATTTATAAGACGTTCAACTTATTAATTTAGACGAACTAGTCATGCTTATTACAGGAGTTGGGGAGGGGTAGATTATATTTTAAGCCCCTAAAAGAATTGAGCCTAAATCTTGTGCCGTCTTATCACGAAATACAGCCTGAATTGTCTTGTTGTGTGCTTGTTTCTTCTAAACATGTGGAATTTATGTTGGATATTTATACTGAACATTCATGCGGTGTAAAATAAATGTTGATACAATTCAGTATAAATGTTCACAAGAATCGACCTAATGCAAAATGGACTTTAATTTTGTTACCGATTTTCACATCTGGTTCCAAAGGGTGGCTTTTGCTCATTCTTGGCCGACTCCGTGTTTTTTCTCACTTTTCGATTGGGTGTTGTTCTAGCATGCATACAAGATTCTAAAGTTTATAACTCTAAAGTCAAGAATATTGTGTGTTTCTGCACTAGTTGAAACAAGTTATCATCACAGGATGAATATACTTTTAGAATGAAATTTGGAAAGTCGTATGAGAGATAAGATTTTTCTGGGCCTACTAAGATGATACTACTATACCTTTTGCATTTGATATATAAACTACAACGACATACAGTAGTTAATATTGTTTAGATCTATGTGAAGAAAAGTATAAATTTAACGATGAGGATTTTAGAATTGACTCGGACGTACCTAAAAAAAATATGTTATTTGTATATCACCGGAAAATAGTTCCATGAAGTTGCTCATCATGAAACAAATACTAAATTACTTAATTCGTGACATATATAGATTAAAATTCAGAATATAATCAACTTAGAAATAAGAATTTTTTGAGCCGATTGTTTTAATGTGCTTTGTTAGTTGTGATAACCTCCACACATGAATAAGAATTACAAATTTATGAGTTTTTCTAGGGATGGATAGTACTTTTTTAACCACTTGCTAGACAGTAGGTTTTTCATTTTTCATTTTATGATTATTGTCTCTTATTTTGTGTTATTTGTTTGTATCAAGGTTTACAAGAATGCCGACCATATATTGTTGGATGATTTGTTGGACCAAGCCATACTTATCTTAAATCGATGTCGGGGCCTTCCACTTGCTATAGCCACCATAGGGGGTCTATTGGCTAACAGGCCCAAAACAATTAGAGAATGGAAGATTTTGCGACAACACCTTGGGTCCGAGCTGGAGTTACGTGGGGATATCAGAAGAGTTATTACCTCGAGCTATGATGGATTACCATATCATCTCAAGTGTTGCTTCTTGTACCTGAGTATCTTCCCTGAGAACCATGAAATCAGGCTTACCCGTATATTGAGGCGGTGGATGGCAGAAGGCTATATCACAAAGCCACGTGATATGAGCATCGAGGAAGTCGGACGGATATATTATAATGAGCTCATCAGTAGAAGTATGATTCAACCTTCGGAGAAGGCCAGGGCTAGCTTGGGGGTGGAACGTTGTCGTGTTCATGGTGTAGTGCTCCAAATAATCTTGTCCAAGTCTATTGAGGAGAATCAACTTTTCATCATGGATAAGCACTGCAATGAGGCTCCAGAAAGTAAGATACGCCACTTGGTAGTGACAAGATGGAAGAGTAATAATGAGAAGATGGCAAGCATAAACTTGTCTCAGGTTCGATCACTCACAATTTTTGGAAAGTGCCCTAGGTCCCTCATCTCCTCTAAATTGCGTTTGCTGAGAGTTCTTGATTTGGAGGATACAATCGAGCTAGAGAATGATGATCTCAAACACATCGGGGAACTCTATCATTTAAGGTACCTTGGTCTGCGGAAAACAAATATTTCCAGACTTCCTCTCTGCAGAACCTCAGGTGTCTAGAGACATTAGATGTTCAAGACACAAAGGTGACACAGCAGCTCCCGGTTGGTATCACCAAACTAGAGAAGCTGCGTCACCTTGTCGGCGGCGTCAACTTTGCGAGAGACTTGCTGGAGAAGACCGGGAAAAACAAGGATGAAAGCAAATGTGACGACAACTACTTTGAATCCTTGGCAAACTTGGTTTCCTGGTGCTGCGGTGAATTTCCATCTTCAAGTTCCACATGCAAGTTTAGTGTAACAGCTACTGAAGGGATTGAGAAGTTAAGGAACCTGCAAGTGCTAGGGGTGGTGCACATTACACAAGGAAACAATGTAGCAAGAAACCTGGGGAAGCTGACTGGCTTGCGCAGATTAGGAGTTGATGTAGATGCGACTAAGGAAGTAGAAAAAGATTTATGCAGCTCAGTAGCAAGACTTGTTCATCTGGAACGACTTGAAGTTCGCTCTGAGTCGCTTGAATTTCTGAAATACACCAAGGAATCGCCACCAAAGCACCTGACTTCACTGCGCTTGTCTGGCCGTTTAGGCAACCTCCCTGAGTGGATGAGTTCTCTCAAGGATCTTGGCAAGGTAAAGCTACTCCAGACACTGTTGAAGCAGGCTGATATTGAGGTGATTGGCAGGGAGCTGCCCAACCTTACTCTTCTCGCACTCTGGGAGGAGTCCTTTGCGGACGGGTCTTTATGTTTTAGCGGAGGTACATTTCAGAAGCTCAAACAGCTTTACATTGAAGGCTTGGAGAACCTCAAAACTATAAAAATTGAGAAAGACGCATTGTGTGAGCTCCAGAAAATTGAAGTGAAGAAATGCATTAACTTGGATGACAGTGAGCTGGGCCTTTCCCGTGTGCTATTCCTGGAGAGCCTGAATGAACTTGTGTTGACAAGCTGCGGTGACAAACCGCACCTGGAGAAGGCACTTCAAAGGCAGATTAGCGGATTTGAACTTGCGAAGCGCCCCAAGCTTATAACCGGCAAGTCCATTGTATCAAGGAGTTAGCTTATGTAATACTTCCATTGGAAATAAGTAGATGAAATGTACTGAAAGTTGTTTAAACTCGTCAGATTTCTTAGTTTTGTCATGTATATTGGCGTCCTTGCTTTGCAATGTCAGTAATTTATTAACATATTCCTACGGTGAAGTAACCAGCTTCTTCATAAAGGATACTGTACCAGATTTATAATCTGTTTTCGCTTGTTGTTTTATTTATGTGGAGGACAGAAGGAGACTTTAACTACCACTGTCCTGAGTTCCTTTGTGGGATATATTCTTCTACTGAATTTCGTTCGTTAACCTGATCAACATCACTGATCTGCTACTAGCATTTTTTTTACAGTCAAAGATAGAAGTGCATTCAAGCCTATATTACATAGCAAAACAATAATCATGAAATGAACATGTGGGTTTTCGCTAAGATATGATCTCTAATATGTACTATGTGCTTGTCAAGAGCGGGTACTCTTTTTCCGAAAAGAAGAAAATATGCATCGAGTGAACCATATCTTTGACGAGTTACAACTCGGTAAGTAAGCTGCACACACACATGTACTCACTCTACAACGGGCGCTGCCGATTTGATCTGCGTTTTGGTTACTACAGGAGGGGCAGCAGCATCCGCAGTCTTCTTCCCTTTCTCCCTCAGCTTGGCGATGGACTCCTTCATGGCCTCCTTCCTCTTCCTGCTCGCCATAACCTTGGCCTGCACGCCGCTCATGTTGGGGTCCTTCTTCTCCTTCTCCTCCGTCGGCGGCGGCGGCGCCCGCCTCTTGGAAGCCGCCGGGGCCGCGTCGACGTGTCCCAGCAGCGTGCCGGCGCCGGCAACGGCGATCATCACGCCCTGCAGAAACGCCCTGGAACAACCAACAAGACCGCATCAATGATTTACAGATACGCATCACATGAATTTCAGAAGAGAAAATCAGTTAAGAATTTAACTGAACCTCCTGGTGCCGAGTCTGGCTGGAACGCTGCTGCTGCTCTTCTTCGGACCGGCATTTGGGGCCGCCGTCTGCGCGGCGGCAGCGGCGGTGTGGATGGGCGCCATGGAATGGAGGAGCATTGCTTGCCTCGAGCTGCCACGGGAATGGTGGTGCGGCGATTGGCATAAGCGTGTGTCGAAGTGCAGAAGCAACCAGGCGAGGGAGATAGAGGTGGCCCCACGCGGGTGTCACGTCAGCTTCCTATTGGCTGCAGGCCCGTGACATGGATAAGGTACCGGAGCATATGACATTGCTGTGCCACGGAGTTCAGTGGTTCCGCCCTGTCTTTGTCTTTGAGTAAACAACACGTGCATACGATTACGAACACAAGCAGAATGACATCCAGTGGCTGCATGGGCTCGTGCCCGAAACGGCATTGCATTAGTACATGTGAGATAAAGGCCGTTTTCAAAGCCCATACAGATTGGGCTCGTATCTGTGGAACTTTTGGAACTGCAAACCGTTCATTGGCTCAAAGGATATTCAAAAGTCTCGATCGATAAACTTACCGCAAAGTTTCGAAATAAGGTAGACCATTGACTAGGACTTCTATACGTCGTTAAAGCTTCATTATTGATATGTTTAGTTTACTTATATGCAAATATGTTTATATTTTAGAGCTCACCATACCTTCTTTTCGTCCTCCACCACTGCTTCCTAGCCAAAACAAAATCCAATAGCACGAGAATTTTTTACTTCTCTTTATTGTCTTTGTGGCGATCAACATTATCATCATGTCTACGTACCCCCAACAGACCAACATTTCATATGTGCATTGTTTGGAGCAGCAAGACCCAGGTTACGACATATTCATCACCAACGTGATTAAAAGATAAATGATAAATTGTATATATTTCCATGCAAAAAAGGCAAATTATGTTTCCAAACCACCCTCTTCACTATGGTATCCTATATGGCAATTGCATTATGCCATATTTCTTCTAGGGTTTTGCCCCGACTTGATGGTACCACTGAGAGTCGAAGTTGAGAGTGGCGAGGAGGACAGCGACGGTCGATTAAATTAATCCAAGAATAAAACATGAACATGACGTGAGCAGTGCTAATTACGTTAAGAGCACTTAAGACATTAACGCCCGTACTTAAGAGCACTTAAGACATTAACGCCATTAAGGCAAAACATTTCTGTTGCCGCTCACATTTTTTCTGCGTGATAAAAAGATAAGCTCGGCGAGATTCCCGTAACCCGCGGCGCGTCGTGGCAAGGCGGGCGGCGGAGGAGGAGCGCGCGTGTGGAACGCCTCCCTTCTCTTCACAGCCAACACCTCATACATGGTGGAGAAGAGCTCACCTTATAAGTTGGTGTACATCTCTCTAAACTAGCCATGTGGGACTAAACTCCTACCATTTGCCACAACATGTTCCTTTAGGGATTTTCTGGAAATGCTAATGGGCAAAGCCCACCAATATTTTAGCAGAGGTGGTGGGAAATTATGAAGTGTGAAAAGAGAAAGGAAGCCCAAGGAAACAAGAAAGGCAAAGGAACAAAACACAATTTTTTGCTGAAAAGATATATCGGACGATTTTATTCCTTTGGTATTCTCGGACGGTCGCCGAGCTTTAACCCAAACCGAGGAAAGTTCCTTCTGTCGGAAGGAAAAACCAGACGGACAGTTCGAAGAGAGGAAAAAACGGACAGTTTCGACCCCGTGCCGGAGCGCGACCGTCGGTCGGGCCCACCCGGTCAGCGTCCCATCCCGCTTGTCCCCTCGACGCATCAAGATTCGCGCCACCTCGCGCTGGATCACCACCAGCCGTGCGATCTCACTGGAGCGGTCCAGTAACCGTAGGAGGGCCACGCGCCCCCGACCGGTTCCACCTTCTCCGCCTCGTCTCGTCGCCTCCCCTCCCATTCCATTAACCACCTCCTCCCTTTTCCTTCCCCTCCCCTCCCATGGTCATCGCGTGCTTGTCCCTCCCCTCCGCCCACAAACCCTAGTCCCCCCTCCCCCACTCTCGGAGTCGCGGCGGGTCGGAATCATGTCTCCGCAGGTCGCGTCGGCGTCGGCGGCGCTCGGGTTCCTCCTCCCGACGTGCTGGGAGATCGAGGTCACCTGCGCCGCGGCCATCATCCTCGTCGCGCTCTACGCCGCCTTCGAGCTCCTCGCCCCGCGCCCCTCCTCCCCGTCCGGCGCCGACGACCTCCAACTCGCGCGGGACCTCGACGGCGCCGACAAGGTAACTCCCTTGCACGGCCTGCCTCCGTGTCTGTCGACAAATTCGGGCGGTAACTGCCGTGCTGACGTTGCGCGCGTTTTTGTTTGGTACCGCAGTACAAGGGTGGCTCCAGCGGGCCCTCGGCGTACGTGATGAAGGTGACCACTGATCAGCCTAGTCCTGTCTGAATTTCGTTGCGCCCATGTCTGAATGTTTTGGTCTGAGCGGCCGTGTGACTCTGGTGCGTGTGTCTGTCCAGCTGGAGTTGCTAGCCGCGAAGAACCTGATCGCGGCCAATTTGAACGGGACGTCGGACCCTTATGCCCTGATCACTTGCGGCGAAGAGAAGCGTTTCAGGTGATTACTTTTTTTCTTGAATGGTTTCAGGTAATTACTTGAATACTTGTTAGCGGTGATTGGAAATTCAGTACTACTTTCTGTAAGCAATCCGATAGATTCCGTGGATAGTTGATTTGGATAATTGGCTCACAGTGACAGCATCAAATGAATACAGTATGACCCAGGGGGGATTATGTTCCTAATGCATTTCTGAATCTAGAAACGTACTGTACCAGTGCGCACCCCACAGTCACTACTCAATAAAGGTTTTCATTTGGAAATTCGTGTAGCTCAAGCTGAACATTTACTCAAGAAAACCATTTTTGGTGCAAAATGTTCACTGATTGAATTGAACCGTTGAACTATTGAGGACAGAATTGAAGTACCATTTCATCTGTACATTTGTACAGTATTGAATAATATAGGTTCAAGCTTCACCAAACAGCCAATCTAGTTCTTCCGTCCAAAAGTTATGGCTAGCTGGTGATACTGTGGAAGTTCGTTTAGTTCAAGCTGAACATTTACTCAAGAAAACCATTGTTGGTGCAAAATGTTCACTGATTGAACTGAATCATTGAACTTTGGAGGACAGAATTGTAGTATCATTTCATCTGTACATCTGTACAGTACTGAATAACCTAGGTTCAAGCTTTCACCAAACAGCCAATCTAGTTCTTCCGTCCAAAAGTTATGGCTGTCTGGTGATACTGTAATTTGAAGAATTGCGTTGAAATGCTCAGTGAAATTAGTTTTTCAGTTACTCCATTAGATCATTATACAAGAGATAAAGAGCTGGAAACACAACGGGTGTGTTTTCCTTTGACGCAGGGTAGTATCAGGAGAAGCTGAGTTCGGATTTAGGAGTAGCAGAGGAAATAATTTGGAGAGGGCTGAGTGGGCGAGCGCCCTCAAGATAAAATCTGATTTAACCGATCCACATTCCATCCTGAAAGCATTTGGAAAAGCAATGGTGATTGGTCTTCGTTGGAACTATTTCAAATGAACTCTTTTTTTTTTTGAGGACAAGGTGGTCGTACCACCGCTCGATTAGATAGAAAGAATTGACGCAATTTATAAGGAAAACCGGGTACAAAAACCATACAAGCTGTACAAAAGAACACACAGACGAAGCGACCCGTCGCCCACACGACACAAGCCGGACAAACGCCACAAACACACACCACCCGCTCGGGAGCCGCCGCTCCGGCGTAGCAACCAGATCGACCTTCGCATTGCCCGGAAGCGATCCAGTCATGGTCGACGAACCCTCTGCCCACGCAGTCTCTATCCAGGTTGCCACCAAAACCACAAATGAACTCTTTTCGTAATACAAAAGAATATGGTTCTTCTTGACAATATTATAGATAGAAGTACCTAACATTTTAGTAGTCTACTTACCTCTTTTTTTTTATCTCTCACGCCTTACAGCTCCATGGTCCCTGGATCAAGAAACCCAATGTGGGGAGAGGAATTCAATTTTGTTGTTGACAGTCTTCCTGTAAAGGTTACTACCAGTACTTTCTCTTCTACCTTAATTTTGGTTTTCTTTTAGAACATACAGTTTCTGCTTGTAGCTGTTACAGGTAAACATGACTAAAATCACAGTTCATGTACCGTGGCTACTAGATATCCAAACATGGTACACCACTTTAAAGCGAACTGTTATTGATATGATATGACAACCTTGTCACACAATTGCCTTATGCTGCTACTTCATCTTTTTCGTTAGCAAGATGCTGGCTCAATTTTCATTAACTTCATGATGGTTTACCATCACCTTATGCGATTGCGCTCTTGCTCATTTTTTCATTAAAAGATGGCATCCATTTTTTTATGAAAATCCTTCAGTTACACGAAGATCTATATTTATAGAGAAAACCTGTACAAAAAGTCTACAATGCAAAGATACCAGAGAATATTAATATAAGTTCAACTAGGTTAACAGAAACCTGCTCTCAAGCTAGAATGTCAGTTCTGTTATTTCTTAGACCCCATCCTTAAGAACAGTCATATCAATCACAAGCAAACTTTTCCACTGTAGTACTTTAGGAAAGTGTAACTCATGCATTCGTTATGTACATTGTCATAGATAAAGGTGAAAATATATGATTGGGATATTGTATGGAAGAGCACAACACTTGGTTCTGTTACTGTTCCAGTTGAGTCTGAAGGGCAGAGTGGACCAGTTTGGCATACACTTGATAGCTCATCCGGCCAGGTAATTGATTTCTACAAAATCTTTTGGTTTTGGAAAAAAAAGGCATTTTCCTTAAGAGTTATCGTTTGGTACTTTTATGTATTGTCAGGTGTGTCTTCATATTAAGGCAATCAAGGTTCATGAGAGTTCCTCCAGGTCTATATCTCACTCATTCCTTATTCATTCCCTCTTACTTTTTGTATACTCTTGTTCTTATTGTTAGTTTGCTGTAAAGTGTGATGTCTTATTATGCTAGCTGTAGAATTTTTCATCCTTGAACAGCTTTCACATGTTTTAGTCACATCCTTTACTATTATACTCTCCCTTTTTGGACAACATAAGTCAAGCTACAGTATTTCGTTCCTGTTTATTTCACTAAGCCAATGTTGCTCTAATTATAGATTTCTACATGCAATACCCTGATGCAGTACCTTGTGTTTCCCAATTCTTTTGGTTTCACTTGTTAAATTAATTAGCCACGTCGAGAATTTTCTGACACATTAAATATTTTGCGGTTTAGGGCTTTAAACAACTCTGCTGAGGCTGATGCTCGTAGAAGGATCTCCATGGACAAACAAGGCCCCACTGTAGTTCACCAAAAGCCAGGTCATTTGCAGACAATTTTCGGGCTTCCTCCAGACGAGGCAAGTAACTATTTAATTACATTCATGCATAGATCTTATACTAGTGTTTCCAACTGTCAAGAGTTATTGTATCATTGCTCTCTGTCTTTCAGGTTGTTGAGCACAGTTATTCATGTGCACTTGAGAGGTCATTTCTGTATCACGGTCGCATGTATGTGTCTTCATGGCACATTTGCTTTCATTCGAATGTCTTCTCGAAGCAGATAAAGGTTAGCTTATATACAGTATCTTTCAACTGCAACTTCCGTTGATGTGTTTGCTTGGTTTATCACGTAGAATTCACTTGTTTTTGTTTGCGTTTGCTAGAAAATATTCCTTTTTAATGTCCTGTTGATTTCATCGTGTATCTAACCTCTAAAGACACACTTCTGTGATCACAAGATATGAACATTGTTATAAGTGTTTTTAAGTTCTGTAAGGATAAGGAGACGCTGTCTGTGTGTCCATCTCTACTAAAATGTAGTGTGCTGCGTTTTATGGTCTGATATTTTCACAGTTCATGTCCCAGATGTTTTTTCAATGTACCTGTCACCAATCATTCTAGAAACAAATGTTTCATGATATTTTCTCAATTAGATTTACTTCACTTTTCGTTCTCGGAAAAAAAGATCTACTTCACTTTTTTGGGTTAGATATTGTATCATTGGTGATGTGTTTTGTACCATATACTTTGTTAAACTAGATTGCTTGTATTGGAAATAAATCTGTTTGTTTAATTGGGTGATTATTTATGCATCTTGTGAGTTGTGACTAAGAACATCCTTTCTTATGAAGGTTGTGCTCCCTTTGCGAGATATTGATGAGGTGAGCCTTGCTTTACTCCTTTTCTGTGGTCTCTACATCAGTTTCTTGGTAAAAATGTTAATGTTAATGTTCCTTTTTGTTTTTATTCTTATAAGTAGATAAGGAGAAGTCAACATGCAGTTATTAATCCAGCAATTACAATATTTCTTCGCATGGGAGCTGGCGGTCATGGGGTTCCTCCCTTAGGATGCCCTGACGGTGAGATTTAAAACCAGCACACATTGCCTCTTTCTTCATTCTTCCTCTTGCTCTCATGGATAGTGATGCAAAGCCCAAAACCTTTCACCGATTTAGAGAATACCCAGTCTGCTGTTAAATCACATCCCACTTTCTGGGATTATAATTAAATCACAATGGTCTCTTTTCATTAGGTACATAATGTGGTCTTCACTATTTTTAGTTTGACCCATCCAGCTAAGGTTTTGGTAAATGTGGTTTTCTGCACCCACTCAATCTTAATCATTACCTTGGATCTTGATGCTTGCTTCTATTTATGAACAGCACCAGGTATTTCTTTTTAGTCAATGACTTCATGTAAATTTGAGTCTTGCGATAGGTTGCAAGACTCCAACATCAATTGAGTTACAGCTTTGTGTTGATGCGACAAAAATTGAATGGAACCTAAACTCAGTGTGTGTGTGTGTAGCGCTAATGATCATGCATTCATGCTAGAAAACAGAATAAAAGAGCTCTTGGTAACCTTTTTTGTGTAGAACAAAAACCACACATTTCTCTTGAGGATGCATAAAGGACTGGAAGTGTTATGTAGACTGGGAAGTGTGGTCAATTGCTTTATGTCACAATTTTTATTTTATTTCTACAGGAAGAGTCAAATATAAATTTGCATCGTTTTGGAACAGAAACCACACTATTAGAGCATTGCAGCAAGCTGTGAAGAACTTCCATACGATGATAGAGGCTGAGAAACAGGTATTGAAAATCTCTACTTTCTAATTTTGATATTTCTGATTAAGAATTTAAGATACATGAACATGATGCATATTGCTTTTGCATATCTGGTTTCTTACTGTTGGAACACTAGTTGTGAAGTGAGATCTTTCTGCATGTTGTGTTGTCCATGATAGGCGGTAATCTACACAAATTGCTTATCAGATTTTTTTTAATATATTTGGTTTTGGATTATAGGAACGTGCTCAATCTGCATTACGTGCACTCAGTAGCTCAAGAAAAAATAGCAGGAAGGAGTTAAATGTTCCAGAAGATTGTGCCGATTTAACAGGGCATCTACAACCTTTTGTCAAAGAAGGAGTTCTAGTATCTGTATTCGATGTAATTATGGCTACCTGTATCTTCAATGAATTTGCAGTTGACAAGGCAACTAATCTTTTGACTGAATCACATTTCAGGGAACATTTCCATGTACAGCAGATCAGTTTTTTAATAATCTATTTAGTGACGACTCAAGCTACATAACAGAATATCGGACAGCTCGTAAGGATAAAGACATCAACGTAAGTATCCAGCACAATGCCAGCTCTTTCATACATGAATTGTTGTCTTCAGAATACATGGTTGAAGTCTTTCAAACAAAGGACATTCTTATGTTCCCAGCTGTTCACGGATGATTGACCATTGGCCAAAAGTGCATAGATGAAAAGTTAAAAACTGTGGATGTGGTTGATGTTTGAACCCAATAAATAGTAATGGTAATACTAGATTAGCAAAATTAATGCTGTTGTAGCTAATACATCCTCATTACCTTTATTTATTTTTGTCGAGAAAGGAAAACCAGTGCTCTTATTAATGCTTTATGAGCATATAACCATTTTCTTTTCTTGCTAGATAGTTTGCTTTTGGCCTATTTCATTGCTTTATAGTCCTTTCTAGAGCTAGTTAGATTATTGTTTTTTGTTTTCAGTTTTTCTTGCTTTCTTTGTTTTGGGTCTGTTTGTATCTTTACGTCATTTCGACGGGCTTCATCTTAATAGGAGGTGACATGCATTTTAGTGCGTGTTCGGGAAATCATATACCCATTTTCCCTTGATATGATTGTTTAGGCCTTCTGTCCTCTCTTTTAAGTAGGACATTCTTGCAATTCTTCGCAGGCAATCAGTATGGTGCCAGGGTTAGTTCCCTGGATCAACCAATCTTATTCGAAGTTTTCAAAACTTTGAGATATACATATTATCCATTTAAGTTCGCATTTGTTATATGCTAGTCTATACTGATCCGTCCATACCTTTATGTGTATATTAATTTATTGTCCATCCCTCATGCATGTTTTTACAATCAATAAGCTTCCATATTCTGAGTTCTATGGTGAGTTGTGACATATGCATAAACATTTCTGAACACCTGGATCAGCTAGAAAAGACAACATCTTACAATGCTCTTTATCCTCTATTTACCAACTGGTTCTTTTGACTTGATACTGGTCTGAATAAACATGTCGCTTAATGCAGCTGGGCCAATGGCATGTCGCAGACGAGTACGATGGTCAGGTGAGAGAACTTAATTGTAAATCCATATGCCACAGTCCAATGTGCCCTCCGTACTCAGCAATGACAGAGTGGCAGCATATGGTTCTTTCAGCTGACAAAACAGATCTGGTATGTTTTTGATGTACAACTGAACAACCCAATATGAAGATAATATTTCATTATGTTATATATTTTAGATCACAAATAATATTGGTTTCCTACTGGTTATTTTTTAGGTATTTGAGACTGTACAACAAGTACATGATGTTCCATTCGGTTCGTTTTTTGAGGTACTTAATTCAGTTGGTTTGTGTGACAGATATATTTACATTTGTTTTTGCAATCAAGTTGCAAGCTGATGCTATCGCAATTTCGGGCAAGCTCAGTCTTTCATCCTCTATTGCTTTTATGACTCTAAATTTCTTTTACAACTGTCCTACTCCTACCCATAAGTACTATATTTAACTGATGCGGTACTTTTCAGATACACTGTAGATGGACCGTGAAAACTGTCAATTCTAGTTCGTGCAGCCTTAAAATAAGTGCTGGTTGGTGTTTCGCCTTAACTCTTTTGTTCTGTTATTTGGTTATTCTGTGATGTATTTTTCTCAAAACTGCAAATAATATATTACAATATGATGAATGTGGCGGTCACTCTGAACTTTCAGGTGCACATTTCAAGAAATGGTGCATAATGCAGTCTAAGATAAAGAGTGGTGCTGTGGACGAGGTACGCGTGTACCTATTATTGAGATTTTGTTTTGGAGATGACCAAACTGATGGGAATTTGATCCAAGTTTCTGGCAGACTTACTAATATACTAGTGAAATATTAAGATTAATATTGAAATCACATGCAATCCAGTTCACATTAAGCTACTACATCCATTCACTATTATAAGTGCTTTTAGCTTTTTTCGCAAATGCATGTATCTAGACACATTTAGAGCATCCACAGTGCATGGCGCTATAGAGGCGCTTCAAATGCTCTTGATATTGGAATACATATCACTTTTGCATTAGCTGGTAGCTTATGTAGTTTTTAATGAGCTGCTTGCAATAAGCACATAGGGTGTTGCACTTGGTAAGAGCCTCTTTAAGACTAAAATGGTTAGTGCACTAATTTGTGCGTCAGGATCTAAGTCTTCCATGTCAAAATGCAAGGCACAAATGTCCTGTGTAATTCGTGTGTAGCTATGCATGCTGCAACCGTTAAAAAGCGCATAATACATTTAATTTTCAAAGTTGATGTAATTATGTTAAATATCCTGCAGTACAAGAAGGAAGTTCAAGAGATGTTAGGATTTGCGGAGTCTTATTTGCTCAAAGCTAGCTCTACTAACCAAGAAGACAGCAGCCTTACCCAACGAGACAACATGGTGGCAGATCCAGACGACATGCCTGGTGATCAATAACTATTCGTGGTTATGCTGTCTTATGTAGGATAATGTTATACCCAGAAGAGGCCCGGTGGTCCTGTAACTGTAACTAGTCCAAAATTCCATATGGAATTAGCGGCCTTCAAGAACAACAATGTTTACAAGATCTCATAGTATATAAACTCTGACTTCCATTAGCTAATGTATATCTGTAAAGTGGCGGCCAATATAGTGCTGACTATACGGATTGCAGTTCAAGTTTCTCATGTTTTAATAGCAACCAGTGAAACGCAATCATTTTCAGTTGCATTTCGTGGAATTTCGGTGCTGGCTATAAGGCCAAAGGAATTTCTGTAGTTCACTGTCCGTGCTTCCTTTTACACTTCAGATTAGCGAGAGCCTCCTGTCTATTGTGCTGTGACACCAGTAATGTACATTTGCCTACGCATATAATATGAACACCATAGTATTAGTGAATAAAGACCAGAAATTTACACATAGAGAATTCATACTTGGATGTACTCCATCCATTCTAAATTACATAACTTTTATTTGTACACATGTGGATGTATATAGACATGTTTAAGTTCTAAATTACATGACTTCCATTTATTCAAATTTGTATGTGTCTAGACATTTAACATGTCTAGATATATCCACGTGTACAAATGGAAGTATCTAATTTGGAACGGAGGGAGTATTACTATTTTCTCTTATTATGAGGACTTACAAATCTTACGCACATTTTTTATTTTAAATTTATGTTTTTTGCGAGTTAAGTCGGAGATTTATTAATCGGGAAGAGTTGCATAGTGATCAAGTGAGGTGTTTTGGCTTCTGAACTACATGTAGCTGGTTTTCTCGAAAATTCAAAATCAGAACCTTTTTATTTCTAAAAATCGAGAAGGGAAATCACAGATGTTGTAGATTGATAGTGTCGAGATCTACAACCCTGCAAAATTTTCCAAGCCTCTAAAGACATAAGCGAAAATGGATGGTCAAAGATATGGATTGTGCGCCATATAAGTTGTAGACTCTCGTAACCGTAAATACATGCCGATGAACGATGATATGAAAGCCTTTCAATTTGAACTGAAGATAAGAACGCATCTTCCATTTTTAGTTGACCGGGAGCCGTGGGGGTCCCCATGACCAAGTGTACAGGATTAAGCAGAAAGACTTGGAATGAGCCACTAAGTGTTCATCATGTGTACAGGTTGTGCCGCAGACTTTGCTTCTCAAAGTCACCCAGGCTGAGTCCTACGTGCACCTAATCTAGCTTCCATTTTCAGTGTCAAAACATAACCTAACTTAGTAGTACTCCGTATGAAAACATGAAACGAACCGGGCTGACCGCCGAGCGCCCCCACTCTCTCTTCTACCTACTGCTGCCGCCTGCCGCGCTCACCAGTCGGAGCTGCACCAGCCGCAGCAATGCCCTGTTGTGGTAAGGTCGAGTTGACCGCGCGCGCGGCCACCTAACCCCCCGGCACGCACTATACAAATAACCCGCCGAGGAGTTAGTCCATCACATACAAGCACCAAGCGATCGATTGTTCCTTGAGCTTCATTTTGAGTTTTTGACATCGGTCACCTTACTCATTGACACACCTTAAGCTTGCACTGCGTAGGTGTGTGATCACATCGTCGCCGCCGCCGTAGCTGACATTCATGGGGGGAGGCAGCCCAATGCAGGCGGTGCTGGTGGCCCCCAGCGTGAAGGACAGGAAGGTGCTGGCGTTCCGGCGGGACGCGCTGAAGGAGAAGGACGCCGTCGCCGGCCTCATGCGTTCCATCGCCGGCTCCGGCGTGTGCAGCGCCTTCTACGTCCTCGACCTCGCCAGGGTCGTCGACCTGCACAGGCGCTGGCGCCGCGCGCTCCCCGACGTGCGGCCCTACTACGCCGTCAAGTGCAACCCGGAGCCGGCGCTGCTCGGCGCGCTGGCCGCGCTCGGCGCCGGGTTCGACTGCGCCAGCCGCGCCGAGATCGAGGCTGTGCTCGCGCTCGGCGTCGACCCCGGCAGCATCGTGTACGCTAACCCGTGCAAGCCCGAGGCGCACGTCGAGTACGCGGCCGAGGTCGGCGTCAACCTCACCACGTACGACTCCGTGGAGGAGGTGGCCAAGGTGAAGCGCTGCCACCCTGGCTGCGAGCTCGTCCTCCGGATCAAGGGCCCCGACAACGGCGACGCCAAGGTCGACCTCGGCACCAAGTACGGCGCGCATGCCGATGAGGTGGTCCCGCTCCTCCGCGCCGCGCAGCTCGCGGGCCTCGGCGTGGCCGGCGTATCTTTCCACGTCGGGTCACGCACCGACGTGTACCGCGGTGCCATCAAGGCCGCGCGCGCGGTGTTTGATGCGGCCGTCGCGCTCGGCATGCCGCCCATGAGCGTTCTTGACATCGGCGGCGGCTTCGTCGCGGGCGCCATCTTCGACGCGGCGAGGTGGCGGTCATACACGACGCCCTAGAGCAGCAATTCGGAGATCTCCCGTGCGTGGAGGTGATCGGCGAGCCGGGCCGGTACTTCGCGGAGACGGCCTTCACGCTGGCGGCGCGCGTCATCGGGAAGCGCACGCGCGGCGAGGTGCGGGAGTACTGGATTGACGACGGCCTCTACGGCTCCCTGAACTGCATCCTCATGGACGACTACGTGCCGCGTCCGAGGCCACTCGCCGCCCGGCACCACAGCGAGAAGACGTACGCGTCGACGGTGTTTGGGCCGACGTGCGACTCTCTCTACGAAACAGGCTTTCGCACCGGTTTATAAATAAAACAACATGCCAAACAAGTTCGCACACAGTTACAAACATAAGAGCGGAAAGGCCGCTTGCTGAGGGCGCAGCACAAGTAAGCCCACATGAAAAGAGCAAGAAAGAAGTGGGGGGGGGGGGGGGGGGGGGAATGCGAGAGATACATCAAGAAAGATAAAAGAGAGCGAACACAAAAAGAACTAAGCCCCTCCGGCGCTAGCTGGAAGAAGACGCGGAGACGCGCCGAGCGGTCTCCACAAGTCTAGTGATCATGACGTCCAGCTGCTCCCTGTCCCGCTGTCTTGCTGCAAGAAAGCCAGAAGTTTAAACATCGAGTCAGAAGCACGTCGGAGAAAAATCTGCTCGATCACCATCTTATTGCGAATCGTCCATAGGGTCCACATCAACGCGGCAAACACCAACCAGAAGAGGCGTCGCCTCTCCCCGGTACGGTTCGCCTGGATTTCTAGGAACTCGCCAAGGTCTGAGGCCTGCCAAGCAGGACCCAGCGCCTCGCGGACGAAGTTCCATAGAAACCTGACAGCGGGGCAGGTGAAAAGGATATGGGTTCCCGTCTCGGGATCCCACACATGGGGCAGAGCCCGTCACCCGGCCCCTGACGCTTGCGAACCTCCACCCCTGAGGGGAGGCGGTCCCTAAGAAGCTGCCACACGAAGATTTTGATTTTTAACGGTATGGGGGACTTTCAGAGTGGGGAGGTCCAAGCTCTAACTGGGGTACTAAAGAGACTCCGATACGCCGACTTTACAGAGAACATCCCATACGTTGTCAGGTGCCATGACACGAGGTCACGACCGCCTGGTAGCAACTCAGGGAGCAAACTCCATAACTCTGTCCAAGCTGCAGCCTCGGCAATACCGAATGTTCGTCGGAACGAGATGTTCCAAGTCCCATTGGGTATTGCCGAAGCCACAAGCTGCATCGGGTCCGCGCTGATAGCAAAAAGAGCAGGGAACCTATGCTCTTGACACGGTGGTGACGGGGTACCAGCTGCCGGAGATGAGCGTGGGGGAGTGGCTCGTGTTCGACGACATGGTCGCCTACACTACCGGGTCTGGCTCGAACTTCAACGGCTTCTACACCTCCGACATCAAGACATTCTTGGCATACTCTAGCTAGGGTCTGAGATAGGGTCGACAACATTTAATATGGACAAGAACCGCACGTTGCTATATTACTACCTGCTAGCAAATGTGCCCGTGCGTTGCTACGGGCTGACTTTTATTGAATACATGTCTATTTTACTAAGTTGCACAACCCATCGGCGGCCATCATTCTTCGTATCTCCCACGACTATTATTACCTTCACGATCGCAGATGTCACCCTTGTGTCATGCGGCAAATACCGACCGATGGGGGCTACTTCACTATTACATGTGGTGACCTTATCAGACGTGGCCATTGCCGACCAGCGGCTGCTCCTACACAACTACAATCGGTGCAGGCACCTGAAGTGGCCATTATCGATAGGCGGTGGCAGCTCTTTCACATCATCAGTTGTAAACGATCTACCATGTGCGGTTGCTACAAAAGCAAAATATTTTTGATTGCTGAGGAACTATAGTTTTTTTTAATATGACATGACTTATATTAAGATATTTTCAGTGCAATTTCCCATTAGTTTATGTTAAGTCACTTAGTTCAAATACAATACAACCAAGGTACTCTCGAAAATAAAAACTGATGTATTTACTTTTGTTGGCAAAGTAGTTTTTCTATATAGTGCTCAAAGACTGTACATAACTTTTTCCATAACAACAGTATGGTCAAATGGCTGGTACTCCCTCCGGACTTATCTTTGGAATTGAAGATTATCATCGCAGCAAAACATTTTATACTACTTTCTACTCTCCCAATGCTATCTTCCCTCTTGGCACAACTTGAGCACAACGGTGGTGGAAATCAACAGCTGAAAGAGTGGGTAGTAGAGCCAGCTCGTAAGTCGGCTTGTGGACAGCTCAACTCCATCGTTGAAGGCCTATGTGTTTGGCTGCATTATTTCCCAATCACGTTTTTACTGCTACTGTACACGGACAAACTGAAGCGAACTATCTGTACAGCATAGGTTACGTTGACAGAAATTCTCTGCTCTTATATTGTGAGAAAGCTGTCAGCAACGATGATGCCAATTCTTCGGTCTTCACCAACGTTGAGCTGAGCTCCAATTCACTCCAAGATGGCAACAAATGCAGCCGTGCCGGCGCCGCTTAGCCTGAAGCTTCAGAAGCATCTGCCTCGATAGTAAATTTGCGAGTGGGGGAGTAGGAGGAGGACGAGAGAGAGGGCAGCGACTCTTTACCTCATCCAATCGGCAGTAGGGTGGATGGCAGCTCAGAGGGCAAGGCCTCGACCCACTCATCTCCTTCCCCGGCGAACACGGGCAGCGATCTCATTCTCCTTCTCCCTTTGATCGATTATTAAATCAGTTTGAGTACAAACAACTTCTGTTTAATCTTATCGCAACCATACGTATGAAAAAAAAAATTCCCGGTCAGGAACGGGAACACAAGCAAAGCAAATGCAAAGAAGTGTTTTTTTTGGAACGGGAAAGATTCTGGCGAACGAGCATGCGGCGAGGAACTCTCCGCCGGCGACGCGAGCGGCTCGTCCCCGCCCCAGATTCTCTGCGCCTCCTACAACCAGGAGAACAGGTACGCGCGGCACATATGCGGCGGAACATTTACGGTTGATTTGGGGACGGATTCGCCGGGCGGGAGCTCTGATTCTGTGTGTCCTCGATGGAATTTTAGCTTGTTCTCTGTCGGGACGAAGGACGGATTCAAGATTTTCGATGCCTAGACCGGGAGCCTGCGCTACGAGAACGGTAAAGACTTGCTCAATCACTCGTGCTGCTCCAGCGCCTCCTCGGCGGTCTGCCTACCTAGCTTCTAAGAATTCTCCTCTCTTCAGATTCCAACATTGATCAATTCTTCCAGGACAAGCGACGGGTGGATCCACGCATCTTCCTGCTCTCCGAATTCCTTTCTTTAGACAGGGAGGCGGCGAGGTGGTCGTAGCTGGCGCGAGCAAATCGCGAGATCCTCGTAGCCGAGGCCAGGAAGCCCCTCCCCGCTCGGTGTCCTACTCCTCCCCATACGTGGCCACCTCGTTGAAATCCAGGACGGACCCGTGGAAAATCGCGAAGTCGTCGTCGTTGCAGCCAGGAAGCCGCTCCCGCTCGTCGCCCTCGTCGCCCTACTCCTCCCCATACGCGGCCGCCTCGTCGACCTCCGGGACGAACCCGTTCGGGGCCGCTGCTATGTGCATCTGCTAACGCATCTGGCCACGGGCAGCCACTCTCTAGGCAGTGCCTGGTCGCCCATCGGGATGGAACTGACGGCCGGCGCGCCGCTGCTGGGCACAGATTGGTTCAGATTTCTTTTGGTCGTGGTCTCACGAAAAGTCAGGGTTAGTGTTGGACTGCGGGTTGATTTTCCTAAACTTTAGGGGCTCAAGTGAAAAACGACCACGACGTACCAACACCTCCTTAGTCCGTATTATATAGTAGAGATATATGAAAGACGAGACGAGCGATTTCTCGCTCTCTCCGCGCTCGAGCTACAGGGTTGAACAGTATCGTGCGGAGGGACCTATTTGTAATTTCCAGAAAACTGAAATACTTTCTTGCAAAAACGCCACAATTCCCCTCCCTCTTCTCTCTCCCGCGCGGTGCCGAGCCCGCCGGCGACGCCGATGCGCGCCGCCGCCGCTCTGCTCTTCCCCTGACGAATCGACGCCCGCAGGGAGCTCCGTCGTCGTCGCCTCTCCATCCTCGCCGAGGATCGCGTGTCGGGACACCTGAGACGCGCCGTACCCGTGCTCTGTGCGGCCGTCGCCGTGCTCACCATCCGCCGCCGCGGATTTGGTCGTCACCGGCGACTCCGGCGACCAAATGGTCCGGCTCCGCCGCCACTCGCCTTCCCGCGCACGCCTCGCGTGGATCCATGCGGTTCGAGCTCCTGGGCGTGCTCCCCTGCCCGAGCGTGAGCAAGGCGGCGCTCGGCGGAGCGGGTGCGTCTGCCGCCATGACGTCACCCGCTGACGTCGCTGCGGGCCCGCATGTCAGACACTTTTTATTTTCATAAATAATTTCACAATTACTAAAACCCTGACATGTGGGTCCCTACAGTCAGATATTTAATAAATACATAACATACTAAAATTTATAAAATTCATATTTTGTAATCTGTAATTCACAAAAATGCAAATAATATATCAAAAATTGCAGAAAAATGCAACGTTTACAACTATTGCATATCTATGCATGATTACTTAACTTGCAACCCCTTCCCTCCTTGCTCACTATCCCGCCCACATCTCTCCCTCCCTCCGTTTCTCTCTCTCTCGCGCAAGCTCAAGGTCACCGTCGCCTCCGACGCGAGGTGCCGCCGTTCCACTTTTCCCCCGTCGAATCCGAAGCTGCCACAAGCTCCGCAGTCGTCCCCTCTCCATCTCCGTCACGGATCACGAAAAAAAATAACAAAGCATTCAAAAAAATATAAAATAACATTATATTCAAAAAATCACAATAATCTCAATACCCATATAGATTTAACAGAGTTGCAACAAATATCCATTATGTACAAACATGAAACTAAGAAAGTTTCAAATTTTTCACAGAAATTAAGGAATGTTCATTTTGTTGAAGATTTGTTAGATTAGTTTTCCAAATAATTTTTCTTCCCAAAAAATATTCAACAATTCTTATAAGTTTCAAAATAGATTTATTTGCAGAAGATCGAAACATTTACAACTATTGCATCTCCATGCATGACAACTATTGCATTCCATTCATGATTAATCAACTTTAATTCCTGTTTAATAATTACAGAAAACCCTAAAATTCGTAAAATTTATATCTTCTTATCTGCAATTCAAAATAATGCAAATAATATATCAAAATTTGCAGAAAAATAAAACCTTTACAACTATTGCATTCCCTACATGATTAATCAACTTTAATTACTGTTTAATTAGAAGTGTAGTTTTCTGTGAAGTTTTCCTAGTAATAGTTTCTTTAAGACATTTTTGCACATCAAACAAATTTTTAACCGCAATTTATGAGACTTTTGCAAAGTTCTAAATCTCTTTCTCGCGCTCACATTTTCGACGCAACTTTTAAACAAAGTTTTCTGGTAATAGTTTCTTTAAAGTTTTTCGGTAATTATTTCTTTAAAATATTGTCCCCACGACAAACAAATTTTTTACTGCAATTTATGAGCCCTAAATTCATGAACAACAAACTACAATACGGGGACCTACTCACATTTTCGACACAACTTCTAAACTTTGTTTCCCCGGTGGTACCTTCTTTACTACAATGTCGATCTATTTTTCACATGAACAGCAAAAAATAACATCTTATTTTCCACTAATTTTTTTTCCACGTTCACATTTTTGACACTCTTTTCAAGCATAATTTCCTAATGGTAGTTTCTTTAAGCTAACGACAAACAATTTTTTAACTACAATATGTGAACTACAAATTCTTAGATTTCTCGAACCCGTAGACATTTACAACACAACATTTTTGAAGATAGTTTTCCAACGGTAATTTTCCTGCGGAAAACAAATTTTTCCGCCGCCGTGGTCGCCATGCCTACTCTGTGCACTCATGACGTCAGCAAGACGTCAGAGTGGACCCACCATGTCAGATTTTTTATTTGTAAATAAGTTCCAAAATAAATAAAAAACCCTGACGTGCGGGACCCGTTTGCCAGAAATTTCGCAAATACAGAAAAGTACTAAAATTGGAAAAACTCATCTCTTCTAATGTGCAATTCAAAATATTGCTTATAAAATACAAAAAAAAATTAAATTCAACCAATTTTTAAAATTCCCACAAAAAAAGGATGCACCAAAAAATACTTTGTGCAAAAAAAATTTTGCAAACAATATATCAAAAATCTTCAAAATTAACCAGTTTTTAGACTTCCCCCACAAAAGTTGCACGAAAAAAATCCATTGTACACATTTACAAATTTAAGAAATTTTAAAGTTTAAGAAATTTTCAAACTTCTACACTAACTAATAAATGTCCATTTTGTTGATAATGTGTGGAACCCACCCGCCAGAAATTTTGCAAATACAGAAAAATACTGAAATTCATAAAACTCATATCTTCTAATGTACAGTTCAAAATATTGCATATAAATTACAGAAATATTTCAAATACAACAAATTTTCAAAATTTCCACAAAAAGAATGCACCAAAGATACTTTATGCAAAAAAATGCAAACAATATATCAAAAATCTTCATAATTAACAAGTTTTTAGACTTCCCCACAAAAGTTGCACGAAAAAAAATTCCAAAAAAAAAAAAATGCAAACAATATATCAGAAATCTTCAAAATTAACAAGTTTTTAGACTTCCCCCTAAAAAATTGCACGAAAAAAAATCCATTGTACACATTTACAAATTTAAGAAATTTTCAAACTTCCACACTAACTAATAAATGTCCATTTTGTTGATAATGTGTGGGACCCACCTGCCAGAAATTTCGCAAATACAGAAAAATACTGCAATTCATAAAACTCATATCTTCTAACGTACGGTTCAAAATATTGCATATAAAATACAGAAATATTTCAAATACAACAAATTTTCAAAATTCCCACAAAAAAGAATGCACCAAAGATACTTTACGCAAAAAAAATGCAAACAATATATCAAAATTAACAAGTTTTTAGATTTCCCCACAAAAGTTGCACGAAAAAAATCCATTGTACACATTTACAAATTTAAGAAATTTTAAAGTTCAACAAATTTTCAAACTTCCACACGAACTAATAAATGTCCATTTTGTTGAAAATTTATTTGATTAGTTTTCCATATATTTTTTCTACTTTACCGCTTAAAAAAAGGATTTCTAAATTTCCAATCACAACGGGCACGGCCTGTAACCGTACACTTTTAACACAAAAAATGGCACCAAAAATACGTTGGGCACAAAAAAAACGCAAACAATATTCGAAATTTTACCAAATTTTCAGACTTTCTACAAAAAAAATGCAAACAAACAAAAAAACATTGTGCACATTCAAAAATTTAGGAAATTTTTATCTTCACGAAATTTTCAAACGTTCCACACAAATATCCACCACGGGCGCGGCGTGCCGCCACGCTAAAATTCAACTAGTCTTTTTTCATTCACGTACTAAAGGCTGTACACGAATTACAAGTTTTTGATAGGCTTTTTTTTAAGATTGTTTTTCAAAAGCTGTCATATTTTGCAAGGTTCAGATTTTTACTGAGAATTAGTACACAAAAAAGGCTCCACGCAGAAGGACTGCATTTTTTAATATATTTTTTCATTTTCGTCATTCATTTCTAAAACAGGGACAACATGGCCGACATGACTATTCATATAAATAGGTTTAATATTTCAAAATTCTGAGTGGTTCTTCTATATAATACCTATTTGTACATTAAAAATATTTTTAGAGAAAGTATCACACAATTTAAGTTCTAATTGAATTGCTTTCGAGAAATCGGCGTAAAGTCATTTAAATGGGAGAAAGTAGCAAGAAAGATTTAAAACTCAAAATATTTGGGCATTATCCATCAAATATGGTCAACATTGTGAGAAAATTAGAGTGGTGCCATTTTGCACCATAATATTTGTATTTGATTCATAAAATACCCCTTTTGGCACTTAGAAAATAGAAAAGGATCTTCTTCTACAAAACAATTGGAAACTTCTTTTATCAATATTATTTCCATGGCAATATGCACCTTCATGCGAAATATGAGCATATTATCACAAACTGTTTCATGGATATGGCAATGACGTTGGTCATATGAATAGTTGTAACTCATAAATGTACGTACATGAAAGTTTTTCTTAATTTTAAAGTTATTGTATTCTATGTTTTTTTTCAAGGATATGTCTTAGACAAGGCATATCAGGGTTCATAGAAGAATGGCCAAGCGGCCAAATACATCGCAGGCTTGGCACAGATGCCCAGCGCGCACCCACGCTGCGAGACAGCTACAACTCAACTCTGACTACTCGCGGCACCTCCACCGCTCCACCTCTAGCAGGCAACCTCTAAACAGCCTAGCTGCTCTCCACGTCGCGGCTTCCTCCTCGATCCTCTGAAGAACCAACCTCGGAGCAGGAGACGCGTTGTTGAAGACAATATCATTCCTATGACTCCACAGTGACCAACAGACCAGAGCCACAGCCGTCCAGAAATCTCGAACGTCCCGTTTTGGTCCTCGGCGAGAGGATACCCACTCTACTAGGGTGCTGAAAGGACAATGATGTCGCCTAGAGGGGGGGTGAATAGGCGATTAAAACTTTTCTGGTTTAGGCTTGATAATTGCGGAATAAAACTAGGTGTTTAAATTAACAAGCCAACAACCTAAATATACTAGGCTCATCTATGTGCACCAACAACTTATGCTAAGCAAGACAATCAACAAGGTGATAGCGATAGAATACTTCAAGTACGAAGGCTATCATAATGTAAAGTGCATAAGTAAAGAGCTCGGGTATAGAGATAACCGAGGCACGCGGAGACGACGATGTAGTCCCGAGTTCCTCCCTTTTAGGAGAGTACGTCTCGTTGGAGAGGTGTGAGACAACACAATGACTCAACAGCCACAAATGCTTCACCTTCTTCTCCGATGAACCGCACCACAAAAGGTTTGGTTCACTTTCCACTATCGGAATCCTTCAAGGCAGAATCCGGAGCCTTTACAACAACAACCCGGGGCTCAACCCACAAAAGGGTTGGGGGCTCCCGAATGGCTACAAGTGACCACAAAAGGTCTCAACCACCACAAAGGCGTGTAGGGTCCAATGACCCAAGAGTAACAAGTTCACAAACTTTCAACTTCCACGAATCCTCGTGGTGAGCTCAAACCTATGCACAAAGCAATGGCAAGAGCACAAGTGCTCAAATCCTTCACTCTCAAATCCCACCAAAAGCAACTAATGCTTATGGGGGGAGAAGAGAGGAAGAACAAAGAAGAACTCAACAAATGGAACTCCAAGATCTAGATCCAAAGGGTTCCCCACACTTAGAGGAGAGATTGATTGGTGGAAATGTAGATCTAGATCTCCTCTCTCTTTTTCCTCTAATTGAAGGCAAGAATCATGGAGGAATAGAGAGAAATCCAAGCTCAAGAAGGTCAACAATGGGGGGCTTTTTCGTGCTCAAGAGCTTGCAGGCTGGAGGTAGGTGGAGGGGTATTTATACCCCTCCCAAAAATCTGACCGTTGCTGAAGCAGAGAGCCGGATATTCCGGTCCGATTATGGACCGGATAATCCAGTTGAACGGATAATCCGATTCGAAGCAGGAATTTCCGGCTCCCTACAGCACTGAGTCCCTCCAGTCCTTAGCCGTTTTTCCTGAGCTTCAGCTTCAGAACCGGATAATCCGGTTGGGTCCGGAATTTCCGGTTGGAAATATCCGGTAGGTTCCAGCACTCTGAGCAATCTGGTCCTTAGCCGTTTTCAGATCAAGCAAACTTGGGGGCCGGATATTCCGGTCCAAAACAACCCGGAATATCCGGTTTACTGAAAACTGACAGAAACGACAAAACGAAAACTGCAATAGCTTTTACATATGAAATCCAAATGAGGTGAAACCAATTTTGTTGGAAATATTCAGAACCATAAATAGAGTAAAGTCACCACCCATGGGAAGGTGTGGAACTTTCCTCAAGGATAAACCGATAATATTTCCAACACAAAAACTCAACAAGTTTTTCGTCCGGACTCCGTTTTCTATGATCTTGGGCTTGTTTCGAAGATAATCACAAGCTCTACAAGATCATGCATATACACATCATAGTCCATCATGTGAGGAGGAGAACACAAGAGGAGAGTTTGACCTCTCTACAAAAGACGAACCGGTAAAACCTCCAACATAAAAAACATCACAAGATATTCAAATGAAATCCGTTCTTGATGAACTAGAGCTTAGTATGGAGATGAACACAAGCTCTAAATTCTCACATGGATAAAAGCCAAATAAGAACCAAGAAAGATGATATGCCAAATATGCAAATGTTTGAGCACTCCACAAAGATGCGATCAAGTTACTCACTTGAGAGCCCCTCTTGATTGTACGCCGTCTATTCTATAACCCGGTCTCCCACTAACACCACGAGACCGGTTAAATAGAAACCCTATCAAGATCATACCTTTGCCTTGAGCATTCCACTTGAGCTAGATGATGACGATCTTGACTCCCTCAAGTTGGAACACCTTTCTTGATTGTGCTTGCTAGCACATGCTTGATGAAGACTTCTCCAAATGCTCCCCCATACTCCATTATGGGAGAGCCTCGCTAAGCTCCGTTTCACAAAGATGATGTCTTGAATCCTTCAAGACATACTTGCAATATGCTCAACTCTACACATGACCATTCTTCATATAAACCCTTGTAAAGAGTATTGATCATCATGTAATCTTCTAGAGTTCAACACATGAACTCCAATGATTTCCTATGGATAAGATCTACAAGAATATCTGAATGCAAGCATTAGTCCATAAGGATTGTTTGATAGTTACTCACAACTAGTACACGTAAGTTCTCCATGCAGAAGGAATGTATTTTAAAACAAATTCTTCATTTTTTAGGATTATTTTCCAAACATTTCAAAATGGCCAGCATGACTATTCATATCAAGCGGGTGAATCTTTAAAAGCTCTGGTTCTTTCATCTAATGATTACTTGTGTGCCTTATAGTAGTTTGAAAACTTCAAATTCATAATATTTGAGCCTCATACATTACTTTTGAGAAAATTAGAGTGTTGTTAGTTTGCACATTTTCTTACTTGCATCACATACACCCTTTTTCGCATGTAGAAAATGAGAAAACATGTTTTTAAATAAAAAGTTGGGAACTCATGTGGCAATATTGTTTGGTTAGTTACAAGGCACCTATGTATTAAATATGGACCCACTGCGATGAACTTATTTATTGGTGCATCACACACAATTTTTAGTTTTAAACCGTGTAAGATTGCCTACGCCCTTTTGCTATAAAAAATGTGAGCAATGTATCATAGGGCTCGTTTGGCACCCCTCATTTCAATTCATTTGGTGCAAATGAATTGAAATGACATTCCTAGATCATTTCATTTGCAAAAACCACTGAAATGAATTCCATAATTCCTGTTTGGCAACCCCTTAGAATCCTGAACTGAAATGAATTCCAAAAACATGTTTGGCTGCCATTTTTGCATGAATTCATAGATTACTACCAAAATTGGGTTAATTTACACTGCAGCATATCGAATAAAAATGATAATGTCTTATGAGTAAACGCAGACCAACATTACATTCACAACTGTCATGTCCAGGTCCACAAGTGCCATGTCCAGGTCCACAGACCAACATTACGTTCACAAGTGCCATGTCCAGGTCTACATAGAGCTACACAATACATAAAAGCCAAAAGGCTATAACTTATGATCAGATGCAAAGAAACAGCCAAGTTGCACAAAGTTCAGTTTTTTTTTGCTTGTTTAAACAGAGAAGAGGCTAATGCTTCAGTTGCTTCATGACCCACTTCTTCTTCAATCCCTCGGGCAGAGCTTGAAGGGACTTGAACTTGCGGTCATCAGAGACGAGAATATCATACGCTGCTAAAAGATCATCTTCTTCTAATCCTAGTGAACCAAGAGCAGCAAGTATGTCTTCAGGAGATGTCTGTTTTGGAGGGGGCTCGGAAACATCAGCTCGAAACGCTTCAGTGAAGCTGTCCAGCTTCTCCCCAAGCATGATAGCAACCGAGTCATCTGACCTGAACCTTTTCTTCTTCCTTTCTTCACCAGTTTGGGTAGAGGATGCATCATCAGTGGCTTTGTTGTTGTTAGGATTCTCTTCTGCCATTTCAGCTCCACTTTCACCCGCAGTCCTTGCAGCCGCTCCAGTAGCACGGTCTTTTGAGTAGATAACACTGATCATGTCCCAATACTGTATAACTTTGTTCCTATAGGAAGCAGCCTCCTTATTTGCCTGCAAACAACAAGAATTGGTATGAGAAGTACATCACAAGTGCATGTATAAACCTGCAAGATATCATTGCAAGACATCACGAGGGCATTACAAACATAAGATAACATACAGAGAAACTAAAGAGATCCTCCAACATGCTACAGGATACAATACCCCAACATGATATTACTTCCATCTAGTTAGCTAAAGTTATATGACATCATCTGATAATTTGACAAAGAAAATAACTAATTTGACATATATGAAACATACCAACTAGCAAACATAGATAAAGAAGAATGTAAATCATTCCAGCAAAGTTAAACATTTCCTTGCCCACGTCTCACTTGATAATCTGCCCACATCTGATTAGCTAAGGTCATTCTCTTGTTGTTCCACGCATGACTCATCTCAACGTGCCTAATCATATTAGGATCCTCTTGACCTTCAATGGCATAATACAAATCTAAAAGAACCCAAAAAAATGGACCCAACTAAAATATAGGATACCTGATTTCTTATTCCAAAAAATGATTTAGTCCGAAGAATAGCCCATCTCATCTTTATGAAAGCAAAGATCCTCTCAACTACAATCCTTGCAGATGCATGGTCAGAAGTAGCACACATCAACCCAATGGTCAGAAGTAGCACACATCAGCAAGTAATATATAGCAGATTACCATGGCCATCCACAAATCATGACATGCTGTTAACACTAGATGCATCTCTCAAAATCATGGTCATTTCGATTCCATATGGTTAGGACATTGTCATGTTGTAATGTGCAAGTGCGACACACTGTAATGTGTACGATAATTATATAGCAGATTACCCCTACGAACAGTGCAATCTACAATCTACCAAGATGCCAGATAGACCACTAAATTTGACAAGCCAAGATACGCATCACACATGTAGTGGTATTGAAACTGTCAACAATGTCAAAACTGAAAAATCACTTGCAATTAGCAGGAACTGGACACCAAGATCTTCTAGACTCGCCTCAGGAAATCAGCAGCACAATCCAAGGAGGTGATGGGCAAGTAGTATATCCTACCTTTGACTTGGAGATTGGAGATGGTGACCAGCCTTGGAGGAAAAGAGATGGCCGGTTCTTGAGGTCGATGAACTGGTTATTGAGGTCGATGAGCCGGTTCTTGAGGTCGATGAGCTGGTTCTTGAGGTCGACGAGCTCGTTCTTGAGGTCGATGAGCCGGTCCTTGAGGTCGACGAGCTGCAGATCGGGGTGATATAGGGTTAGGGTTTCAATATGGGAAAAGAGGAGTGGGAGATAGGAGAGGAAAGGATATGGGGAGAAGGAGACTTACTAGATGGGTGAGACGACGTCGATGGCGGCTCAATGGCGGCGCCACACTCTCGGCCTGGCGACAAGATCGCAGTGGGGAGGAGCCGCCATGGCGTGCGAGAGGAGGCGAGGGAGATTAGTCGACGTGGGATCTGACGGCGTGCGAGTGGATGCGTCGAGAGACGTCGACGGCAGCCAGGAACCGTGGCGGCGAGGTGGTGGTGGGCTGGTGGCGGCGAGGTCGTGGGTGGGGAGGAAAACGAGGTGCGGGTCGTGGGTGGGGGAGGAATCCTGGAGAATGACGGGGTGTGGGGTGGAATCACGTAACGCTTCGTGTCAATCGGCTGGAATCCTCAAATGAATTCTGATATCCAATTCCAGTACATCCAAACAAGTGTACCATGGAATCGTAAAATGAATTCCATGTTTTCTGGCCCAAATGACGGGAGCCAAACGAGCCCATACAAAACACCCTTTTGGGATTTAGAAAATTGAAACATTTTAAAAAATAAAAGTTTGGACACTACTTTGGCATTACTGTTTAGTATGGTATAAGGCACCTTTGTGCCAAAAATATACACATTATGTTAAAATTGTTTTATGGTGTGGCGCATAAGTTTTATTTAAAACCATGTGTGATTGTCTCCTCAAGTGCACACCTTTTTAAACAATCGTGTGTCCTATTGCATCACATATACTTAAAAAAATAGGTGTCCGGTGTTAGGAAATTGTATACGGATGTACTATAAGAAGTTATAATCCCATACGATTTTACCAAATGGCATGTGATTGGGGCTTAAATTGCCCTATATGTATTAGCGTTCTGCATTAGCACTAGCAAGAAAGATGATCAACAGTAACCAAGCCGAAGGAAAGGATAATCCACAATCAGAGTCAGTGTCGGTACCTTCCGCATGCCCAGGAAATTCACCTTCGTACGGGCTGCTAAAACGATTCTGAAACAGACTCGACTACTCCCTCGGTCCTCTCCACATAAACCAAACCTGACCTAGCGTCGCCTACTCTGCAAACCACGTCCGTATGCAAACCAAGTCCAACCCTCCAGTATGGCTCAAGCCACGCTTCCGGTCATGGACATCGTCCTCGGCCGCGTAATCCACAGGCCGCCTGCCACAGTCCGCCTCCTGCCGCCACCGGCGCCGCCCGCCCCACGGCCTCGCTTGGAGTTAATCTTGGGCAAAACCATCCAAGGACTCTTTCACATTACTCGTCGGAAGAAGAATACTGTTAAGCCCGTCGTCCGCACACAGTCTTCTCCAACAAAGACACCGCCGGCGCCGCCGTCCCCCACCCAGAAGCAACCTGGCTCGATTTTGGGGTCCATCCAAGGACTCTTCATCCCTCCCTTTCGTCGACAGTCCCCTCAATCACATGCTCAGCTCTCCCTATCGGACTCCATCCAACGAATCCTCCGCCAGATCAAGCCCGCCATATGCCGACCGCTCGCGCTGCCGCTGGCGGCCCATATCGCCCGTGACCCCACAGCGGCGGCGGCTCTCGTCCTCGGCGGCGCAGCGGTCGCCGCCTGCAAGAGATACCTCCAGGTCGTGCCGTACAGTAACCGCGTGCACGTCATCCTCCACTCTCCACGTGAGGAACGAAGAGAAGACGAGTTCGAGTTCGCCCATTTCAAGAACACGAACGCCCCTAGGATCTTCCGCCCGCGCCACTACCAGAGCGTCCGTGTCCGGCGCCTCACCTCGGAGATCGTCGGCGCCATCAACCGCGGCCTCGCCATCAAGAGCAAGCGAGGGATGGCACGCATACTGCCGCCTCACACAAGGCATCTCGACGACCTCGACTGGGAGGTCATCATCACCAAGAACAAGGAATGCAATGCGTACGTCCATCCTGGTGGCGGTAAGATTGTAATCTTCGAGGGTCTGCTTGACCGTCTTGAGACTGATTCTGAGATCGCCGCTGTTATTGCGCACGAGGTTAGTTTACTTTGATTAATAATACTATATTGGCAAACGGTACATATTAATTTTTATGTCCAGCACCAGCAGTTTATTAATTTGGGACTGCTGCCCTTTTTTATAGGTTGGCCATGTTGTTCAAAGATATAACTCAGAGTGGGATTCCACACCGCCCTTCTCCCAGACACCAGCCTTATCGCGGAGGTACGTACATTCACACCATCACACAGTATTTCAAAAAAAAATCCTCAAAAAGGGAACGCGCGCTGCATAATTTTATTGTATATACACAATATTTCATGTTGGATACATGCTCTTATGCAGGCTAGAGGCTGAGGCAGATTACATTGGAATCATGCTGCTTGTTGCGGCTGGTTATGATCCACAAGCAGCCCTTAAAGTCCGTAAGAAGTTTGCAGCTATCGAAAGAAACAAGGATTACGGGTGGCGATATGATCATCGCTACTCTACACATCCTCCAGAGGAGAAGAGGGCACAGCTTTTATCACAACCCAAAGTTATGGGGGAGGCCTTGCGATTATATAGAGAAGTTACTCTCAACCAAGGACAGGAGAAGGTTTCGTCTGAATGTGGAGTTTTGTCTCTTGCATATAGGCACTAACTATGCATTTTGGGCTTTTTTAGTCCACCCAACGGCGGCCCCCAAACTCTCCCCAAACGTCCGGGCTGTCCAGCTCCCCCCAAAGCCAGCCCATATGTAGGGTGGGTTTGGGGCCGCCCGGACGCGCCCGGACGCGTCCGCCACGTCGGATCTGGCAAGGCGGGCCTACCCCAAATTTCCATCTAAAATTCCGGCGCGCCGGCCACTTCCACTTTCCCCTTCTCCGCCTCCATTTCCCGCCGGCCAATTTCATTCCTCCCGCCCCATCCACCTGCAAATCCGATGGAGGCGACGGAAGGAATCGATTTGACCGAGAACGGCGCCTCCTCCCAGTCCGTCGAGCAAGCGGGGGCCTCGGCGCTGAAGCCGGAGACCATCGCGCGGCGGACGCGGCACCGCAGGCAGCGCCTCCGCGAGCTCGCGGCGGAGAAAGCGGCGCTGGAGGCTATGGCGGAGACGGAGGCGGAACGGATAGCGAACGCGGAAACGCAGGGCGACGAGCCGGAGTTGTCCACGCCCATGCCCGTCGTCCGGCGTCCTACACAGGTTCCGCATGTCCCCGCGCCGGCAAGGAGGTCGACATCCTCCACGACGAACCCGGCGGAGGATGCGGGCAACATCTTCCACCCGGATGAGTACCCGTCGCAGGTTCCGCCGACGCAGGAGAACGAGATGATGGGCGAGTCTCCGCCGCTCCAGCGGACGCGGGATGCTTCCGGCGTCACCGCTACCGACGTCGCCCACAACCTGTTCACCGAAAGTCAAATCGACTATACGATATGCATCTCTACCCAAACTTCATAGTTCCGACTCAATCTAGGCCTTTAGTGTAATCCTTAGCATGTTTAGGATGATAAGAATGATTATATGCTGGAATTGATCCGGGATGGGGAGGATCCGGCATCACAGGGTCCGTCGGCGGTGGTGGGCGAGTCCGAACCGGTGGGAATGCGGACAAGCCGAATGCCCGGAAGGCATACACGCCAAGAGGCTCGTCCTACTCCACTTTTGAAGATGTTTTACTTTGCCGGGCTTGGTTAGCCACAAGCATGGATCCTATATGTGGAACCGAGCAAAAGGGCACAAGGTTGTGGGAGAAGATACATGCCCATTTCCATCACCAAAAGGAATACATGACACCCCACCCCATTGTGTCCGATCGCAATGCCGACTCTCTTCAACATAGGTGGGCGGCAATTCAAGAAAGCGTCAACAAGTATTGCGGTTTCCACGCACAAGTGGTGAACCGGAATTCTAGTGGCGTCAACGTGACTTCCTATGTAAGCTATTCCTTATGATTTTTTCATTTGCATCTCTTCATTTTGCATCAAACTTCAAAGGTGGTCATTAAAATTGTTGGCTACTTTTGTGTTTGATAGACAAGCTTGGCCGCCACTTTGTACCATCAAGTGGAGAAGAAACACTTCACCCTCTCACATTGTTGGCTAGAGTTGAATGGAAAGCCCAAGTGGATGCTCCAATATGATGATCACAAGAATCCGGCCAAGAAATGGAAGACCAACAATGGATCAACCTCTTCCATCCCAATTGGAGTTGATGAGGAAGATGGGCCATCCGAAGGTGGAGGTGGCCGGAAGAGGATGATGATGGGGAAGAAGTGGGAGAAGGACCGGGTGGCACGAGACGGTGCCGCCGCGAAGATGTCCACCACATGGAAGGACATCTTCGAGAAGAAAGATGAAGCCATGCAAAAGTTGGAGAAAGAAAGGGAGGACAAGAAGGCCGAGAGGTATGACGCCTTCTTGGAGTTTGACCACATCCGGCTCAAGGAGAGGTTGGACATTGAGAGGGAGAAGTTGACTGTGGCGAAGGAGGAGGCTTGGTTGAAGCTCCAATTGGAGCAAAAGAAGATAGCCAATGCCTATGAGATGGAGCAAAAGAGGATGGCGGATGCCTATGCCATGGAGCATGAGAAGAACATGATCGCAAGAAGTATGGAGGAACAAAAAATCATGTTCCAAGACGTTTCACTCTTGGATGAGGCAAGCGCCAAGTGGATCCTCATGATGAAGAAGAAGATCTCCGACCGTGACATCGGCGTTGATGGCTCCGGTGGATCCGCCCCTTCATCCGCCCCTTGATCCGCCCCATAATCCGACTTTTGTATCGGACAACTTGTTAAACTTTCATTCAAATTTGAACTCTATGTCTTGTAATATGATCCGGTATGTATCGGATCGGATCGACGTTGCATGGCTTGCATGGATTTGGGTGTCAATTTTTGTGCATTGTGGTTGTAGGAGCCCAACTATGGGGGTCGTCCGGTCGGTGTCCGCGGACGCGTCCGGGCGCGTCCGGGCGCAGTTTGGGGGGCGGATTTGGGGGCTCCGCTTGGAGATGCTCTAACTATGTATGTAGTCGTGTGACACTTAATGATAATGCAATGTGATCATTCATACTCCTTTCTACAGAATATATTATAATAAAGCAAAGGTTAGTACTTCATGTCATGCTTGATCTGACGATGTATATGATATCGCGCGGCAACTAGTGTGTGGTGCAAAAGGGAAGATCTAAAAGCTACATGCAAGTGGACCTAAAGTTGAATGACATTATTGATTGGTTTGCATATATAATTTATAGACGGAAGGCTCGCAATGAGCCCAGCTTTGAATTAACAAAGCCAACAACCGGCTAACAGTTACAACTTACAACACGCACCAACCACACACACGCACCCCTTACAAGCAACAAAGTATCACAAGGGAGAACAAGCAAGCAACTAAATGAGGCACAAACTAAAAGAGAGTTGCTTGATCATGGAGACGCCTTGACTTCAGTTGCCCGGAGACGCCATCGGAGGTAACAAAACCAACAGACCTCCACTGCGCCATCCCCATCACCACCATAGACACGCCGTCGAGGAGCCGAGCAGAGCTTATGAATCCAAAGGGAGGGGCTTACGGCAGCGCCTCCAAGAAGGAAAACGGCGTCCAAGACGTCGTCGTTGCCGGCAGAGAACCTGCAGAGCTTTCGCCAAGACCCCGGGACACCAACCCTAGAAGTAGGGCGATTCAAGGACCGCTATAAGAGCCTTCACCAGACACACGCACTTGGGAAACGGGGCGGAATAGCGAGACGGTTTCCGAACGTCCAGTAAAAGGGGAGATCTTCATGGTGATGCCTTCAACAAGGGAACGACACCCGCAGGTGTTGTCATCGCCAACACTGGACAAACCAGTGCACGGTTTTCACCGAGACCCGTCCAGAACCAGACGTCGGCCACCCTCACGAGGACGCGGAGAAGAACACCAAAGGACGGCGTCACCGACCTCCAAACCTCGGGAAAACTCGGTACGCTAGCCCAACACAACGGAAAACACGTCAAAGACGGAGAGCAGGGACAACAGATTGCCACCGTGCTCCATCGAGGGGAGGAAGGAGGAACACCCCACACACACATGCATGTGAGGGAGCTCCCCGCCGCCACCATCAGCCGCCGCGTCGGCGGCGACCTCAGACGACAACAGGGGAAGCGAGCCGCGGGAGGCGGGGCTCAACGCCACCCAGACCACCCACCAGCTGCCAGCAGCACAACTCCGGCCGTCGGTCCGGGCTGCCTCCGCCGGAGCGAGAACACGGCCTCCGAAGAACCGTGACGCTGCACCCAAGCAGGACTGGGGAGCCCCTGCTCCGCCGGCCAGACGAGCTCCAAGGGGAGGAACCGCACCACCCAAAAAAAGGGGCGGCCAGAACCAGGCCCGGCCAGCCCAGATCTGGGCCCGCACGTCCCAGCTCTGAGCCCGCACGGCCCAGCCCGAGGCTGCCGGCAGGAGCCGCCGCCGCCCCTCTCCTCTTCTTCGCAGCCAAGAAGGCCGCATCCATCGCCGCCGCGGCATCCATGCCCGCCGGCGAGGCTCTGGGCCGCCGCCCAGGCTCCACGATTCCGGCCGCCATGGCCCCACACCCGGCGATCTCCACCTGCGCGCGCTGCTCCGCCCCGCCCCCTTTTGGGAGAGAGGGGTCCGCCGCCACCGCGGCTCGGGCCGGCGGCAGCGGCGGTGGGGGAGGGACGGCGTTGAGAGCTGCTGGCGGCGCGGTTTTGCGGCCGCCCCCGCGTCGCCTGGGGAGCGACGCGAGCGTGGGTTGGGGGTGTGGCTTGCATATATAATTTTGAGTAGGTTCTAGTTAGCAGTAGATATTGAAGGGTTTCAGGTGGGTTTATAAACTGTAGCATGTGCTC
The DNA here is from genome assembly GCA_947311845.1 of Poa pratensis. Taxonomy (NCBI): domain Eukaryota; kingdom Viridiplantae; phylum Streptophyta; class Magnoliopsida; order Poales; family Poaceae; genus Poa; species Poa pratensis. Next base: position 11,381,088 of record CAMZMU010000074.1, read on the forward strand.
AGTGTTGGAGGTTCGAGGTTAGCAGTAGATGTTTCGTTGCATCTTATTCTCAGTGTTGAAGGTTCTCGTCTGTCATCTGTCATTCGTCTCAGTGTTCAGTGCTGAATTAAGGCTCATCGTTCAGTGTTGAAGGCTCGTCATCGTTGCCTGTTGTCTGTTGACGGCCTCAGTCGGGTGTGTGTGATCTGCCATTCTGCCTCCTGTATGTTGCGTACGCAACCAAATCCGGCAGCCGGCCGCGGGTGCCCCCGGTCGCCGGCGCTCCCTGGCCGGCCGTTCCACGTGCTCCGGTCGAGCGTCTGTTGGCTTGGTCAGTCCCGTCGTAGCTAGACTCAGATTCAGAGAGCCGGTTCTCTGCCGCGCTGTTGTGGGGGTGACGACCAATGAACGTGTGATGATGAGCTAGATCGGAGGAGACGCATCACGTATGAGTTGGATGGACGGGCCACCGGCATGTTACATGGGCCGGACGGCAGGGACGGAGCTAGGATTAAGACAAGGAGGGGGCCAAATGAACACAAAACTTCTCAAAGGGGGCCATGTAGGCAATTTCTCACAAACTTAGGGGTCAAAATACATACTACATAGGGGGGTATTCACAAAAATTTCCAGCACAAGGGGGGCCATGGCCCCTGCCAGCACCCCCTGGCTCCGTCCCTGCCGGACGGGCCGTATGTCTGGTCATTCGGTCTTCAGCAGTGCCCACATAATACATACACGAACGGCGATCGTCTCGTACCACAAAGTCGTACCACGGACGGGCCGTCCCATTTTATCGCTGGGAATCTCACACTGCTTTGCCCGGCACACAAGCAAAGCCCGCACAAAAGGCGGCCGATCCAGGTGACCTCGGTCCTCCGGCTCCAGCGGCCAGTTCGTACGGACGGACAGGATCCGGAATTCTTCAGAGAACGTACGTACGCACGAGCCCCACGTGCGTGGACGATGGCAGCGTAGTTTTAGCCGCGGACCACGGGCCCAGCCTATGCATGCGTACTCCAACCGTATCTTCGTATATCTGTTGCTATACATAACATTCGCTAGGATCGTCTCCGCGTACCCACATCTACTTACGAATGTGCGTGCGTATGGACCCGTGTCTACTTGTATCCTTGGTAATTTTCGATGTTCCTTCTTCTGAAGTTTTTTCCACCCAGCAGGAGAAACGGTTTTACGACGTCGACTTTCGGCGGCTCTCCCCCGCTAACGACCACCTAGTCATCGGTAGTGAGGGTGGTCGCTGGACCTCGTGTGTGCGGGGCGTGTGTTAGCTCGAGGATTAGGTGCTCCGTAGTTTAGGTTTTCTGCCTTGTGGCGTCTTGGCTCTAGCAGAGGTGACGGCGGTTTTAAATAAAGTATATCATATCCTTCTCTATTGCAATGTTGGTCGGTGATGGATCTGGATGGTAGTCTGTTCAAGCGGGGATGTCGTGGCGGCGGCGACACCCTTGTGGTGGACTCGTGTCCTCGGGCTCTGGCATTTTGATGGCGCTCGCTCCAGCGTCGGGGGTTGTTCAAGGACGCATGGTAGTCTTTGTCAATGAAGCTAGAAGATGATGAATCTTGTGTTCGGTTCGTGCATGGAAGCTGGCGGATCTAGTTTTCTCCCCCGACGTCTTTGCGCGGGGTGCTAAGTCTGGAGTTCGATGGTATCTCCGGGGTGTTTCCAATCTGTCAAATCGGTCTGTATGTGGCTTCTAACTTGATCCTTATTATATATTTACTAGCAAATATGCCCGTGCGTTGCAACGGGCGAACAAATTTCGACCTAATATGCAGATAATAGATTACTCTCTTAAATTTACTTAAAATAGATCAGCAAATCAGACAGGAGAATGGAAACAAATAGACCAGTGGTTCCCATTCAAACCCAGTTTTCTTTTATGTGGGTTCTCTCACCGGCATGATTCTGAAATTTAATGTAATAATTGTGAGCTTAGACTTTTGCGTATACGTGTGGGCGCATGAAGCTCAATAAACTGTACTCATCGTTTACTTTGTTTTGTTTGGCTGCACGGCCGGGGGCCTTCTGATATACTCCTACAGGTTGATGATCATTCACTTGTCAATTGATCTGCTGCTGCGCTTTGATATGGCATTTTCTTACCGCTGATGTCGCTGGTTGCATCCACTGCACGCATGCTGTCAGCAGGGACAACTCTTGCCAACAAAAGCAGCTATTCGTCTGAAGCGTCCACCCTTGGAAACGACACATAAACTGAAACTAAAAAATCTGTCAAGTATTTTCACATGTACCTATAATCTATGATCAGCTCAGCTTTTGTCGCCTTGCCTTCTCTGTTCAGCAGCGACGGAAATCCTGCAGACAAATACAGCGGGGGCGGACGGCGGTCGGCAGTATGGAGAAGAAAATCAGGAGCTCCTGACTTCAGATATGTGCAGGGCTTTAAGGCAACGGCCGTTCCGTCCACCGGCCGGATGATTAAGGCAGCCCAGCTCGCCGAAGCCGCTTCGTCAAGCCCGCCCTCGACGGCAACGCTACCACTTCCGACGAGCCCGGGTCCTTTCTTCACCCTTGCCTCTCCTCCTCAGGTACGCTGCTGATCCCGTGACTTCCTCTTCTTTGCTTTCCGCACAGATTCTTTCTGACGGAGAAGCTTTTGATTTGTTGGGGTACGTAACAGAGAACCGGCCGCGCGGGGGCAAGCCGCGGCGGAAGGGGGAGAAGCGGGTGCGCTTCACGGAGGGCGTCATGGACAATGAGGGCGCCGCGCCCCCGGCCAGGTCGCTCCCGCCGGCGCCCGAGTCGACGTGCAGGGGAAACGCGACGACGACGACGGCCGTGGGGGCGGACCACCGTATGCCGGCGAACCGGGAGGCGCTGTACCGCGGCATGCTCCGCGACCTCTCCATTCACAGGACCGCCTACTCCTACTGACCCAGTCGCCACCGACCGGCTGATCTGATCGACCCAACGCCGGCCGCTGTTCGTGGAATTGTTTTTGGTTCGTTCGGGAAGAAGCAAAGCGGTAAGAAGGATTGCGGGTTGAGGTGTAACGTTTTGAGGGACTTAAATGTAAAACTGCCCGACGTACGAAGGACACCCTTACTCGTATTATATAGTAGAGATTATATAAATGAGACACATATTATCTAGAAAAAAATCGATGCTTTACGGGGTGCCGGAACTCAGGGTGCAAGCGGGAGTGGGCCGTCCGTGGCGCCGCAAATTTGGGCCCATTTAGCTACACATGCGAACGTCCACGGAACTGGAAAAACACAGAGCGGCATATGTGGGCCGGCCCATGGTTGCCGCATCGCAGGGGACTAAACAGAAGTCAAAGTAGCCCTCGTCTTCCTCCTCCGGCTCGAAGGGGTGGTCTCAGCGTGACCGCCTTCGCCGCGGTGTGCTTCCTCCGCGCGCCCGCAGCGCCAGGAGCCTCGAGGCGGACACGTAGTAGGGTAGGAAGGGCGCGCCGTCCCCGGCCGCGAGAGGGGGAGAGGGGGCGGAGAAGGCGGGGCCGCGCGGGGAGGAGGCGCCGTGGTTGCGGCGGCGGAGCCTGGCGTTGTGGAGGCGAGCGAGGGCGGAGGAAGCGGAGGTGGTCGCCGGTGGGTGATCGGGGCTTGCACGTGGTTGCCATGTGGGTCCGGGCAGCCGAGGCGTGGTGATTAGAGCTAGCTGCGCGACCAATACGCGGCGCGCGCTGCGCCGCAAAATAACACGGCTCGTACGCGGCATACCGCGTTTGACTTGCGGACATATGCGGCGCGTCCCGCTTGCACCGTTAGCCGGAACTCTGCTCAAAGCTACTTCCTCCGTTTTTTAATATAAGATGTTTTAGCTTTTGTCCACATGCACATGCACACAAATGTATGTAGACATATTTTTGTGTGCATGTTCACTCATTTTAGCGTGTATATAGATAACATGTGTACCACCTAAAACATCTTATATTAAAAAACGGAGGGAGTAGTGCCGATGGAGCTTTTTTTTCTTCAATGGCAGTGCTGATGAACTTAGATACGAGTGTCTACAGAGTACAGAGTTGTACTTACTTCAGCTTCTGAAGCAGTGACTCGTCAAAGGCGCCTAAATTGCTCGATGCGTTGCACGCAGCTACAGTAGCTCGGTTGGTCGACGTGCGTGCAATCGATCAATAGCGTGTGTGTACGTACGCGCATGCATGCATGTGGTACGTCGACCAACCGAGGCTACGGTCGTTTCCGTTGGTTGGAGACGATTATGGGAAAACGTCCGAGAACGACCAAACCCACCCGTTTCGTAGGCCTTCGATCTGATGAGCCGTCGCCGTAACTGGTGCAAATTCGTGGTATGGAGAATAATTAACCCCACCTGAAAGGATGAAGCAAGGAGTAGTACAGTTCTCCTAGGCTCCCTAGACCAATGACGTATGGCTACTCCACCAAATAAAATGAAAAACAAATAGAGACAAGGAAGTACAATAGAAGAACACAGTAGAGCCAAATGACGATGACGATTGGGACGACATGGCCTACTGGCCACTCCACTGTAGCAGCAGTAGTAGGAGTACACGCGAAGACGGCAGGTAGAGCTAAGCACTCTCGTCTGGTTGCGGATCAGTGCTTGGAATTAATTAAGTAACCAGCGGGAGGGCTACCGTAGCATTACGGATGGTGGTTACGGGATCCCTGTCACATGCCGGATTAATTATCGCTAAAATATACTCCCTCCATTCTAAAATAGATGATTTTCATTTGTACAAAAGTGGATGGATCTAGACATGTTACAAGTCTAGATGCATCTATTTTTAGACAAAATGAAGTCATCTAATTTGGAACGGAGGGAGTATAAGTATAGGAAAATCATTAGAAGGGTCTAGGTCGCGATTAGTTAGTTAGTTAGGGCATGCATGCAGGCTCCTCTGGGCAAGTGAGACTGCCGTGTCAAGCGTCAGTTGACACAGCTGGCCCTCTCAATCATGTAGTACTATGATGTATCATATCAATCTTCTTCGCCAGTATTTGCTCCGATCCGAAAAGGACAGTCCGTGGACGGCGACCGCCGGCGTCCCCTAGCAATGTGTACTCACTCATCAGTGTGCAGTTTTTCCTACTCGTTTTCTTCTCAGTTCTCACTACTAGTATGGCAATCCGGCCGGTGGTCAAGTCTCTCGGAGGCGGAGGACCACCGATCTTCTATACGTACACAAGTACACAGCTTGCTGCTTGCGTATGCGAGTTTGTCTACAGCATCTCTAATACTTAAAACAGGTAGAACCCTAAAAATAAGTGCTATATATCTTACCATTTTGATCGAAAAAATATCCATCTATAAAGGTTCGACCCTTAATTTTTTTGGGAGCAATATGAGCCTCGGATCCACTGTATCTAAAATTTCATGAGCAAATTTTATGATTTCCCTTGACCAAAAAAAGATTGGCGGGAAGGAACTTTCAGGTACAATGCCTCCCGTTCTCGCCGCCGCTACTGACCATGCCCACCGCTGCCGCCATTCCAATTTTGACACGGAACCGCTCCTACCAGAACTCCTCGAAATGCTACATGTTCGCCTTCAACACATCATGTCGCCGTCGCGTGCTTTTCAAGGCCGAGGGGAATCCTGTGCCGCCGGAGATGCAGGGCAACGGCTTGAACGAGCTTGCGCACCCCCCTAGCAGCTCCGCACCATCTCGGTCAAGCTCAAGGTGCACGGACTAGTACTCGCCGCAGGTCGCGACGGAGCGGAGGGGCACGAGATGCTGCCGCCCGAGGATTCGGCTCAGTGGCGGAAGCGGCTTCGCGGAGCGGCCGCGACTGGGAGTGGTGGCTTGTGCGGGTGATTTGGGGAAGAAGAGCACCATGAACAAAAAAAAGGTAAGCTGCAATTATATTTGCCACGAGTTTGTTTCTCTAATTCTCTTCGATCATTGTATTTTTTTTCCAAAACAGATCTGAAACTAAACACATATGTATGGGTCAACCTGAAAGTTATTCCCAAATCTGACCCGTTGGGTCGGCCCTAAAGAGATTGGAGCCGAACACCTATTTCGATTTCTCAGCTTAAAACGGAGGTCGGCTCCAAATAGGATGGAACCAAATGTACAAGCTCGGCTCCGTCCTCTTGGACGCTGATCTCAAGAATAAGATTTTGAAATAATTTTTACGAGGGGCAATACATGTGTTTAGTCTTAAAAGGTTATATTTGACAAAAAAAATACTCTCCTATGGGTAACTTTGTCACTCACTGGTTGCCCCACTTCCCAATAACGAGGAAAGCAACGCCCCCACCCAACAACAACGCACCACCCACCCACGCACGCACGCACGGTGCGCAACACGAGGCTCCGCACAGTGGATCACCGCCGCTGGCTTGCTGGCGTCGCGTGTTGTCAGCTCTGCTCCGGACGGTTACTACCACTCCCCAACCCGCACAAGAGAGAGAAAGAGCACGAGACCACCGGTCCGCTTTCCCCGCCTCTCTCTTCGAGCTCCTTCTCCCTTTCTCCCAAGCGCAGCCAGCCTCGAGAGCCGGACGCGCTGCCCTGCACTGACCAGACCTGCAGGATCACAGATAGGTGCTCGCAGCAGCGGCGGCAGGGGAAAGCAACCGTGCGGCTCGCTGCGAGGTCCGAAGGGGCTCGAGAACCCCGCCTCCTTCCTCCCGCGCGGCCACACCAGAAGGGGGCAGTCCTCGAGCGCAGGAGACATCGATCGATTCCTGCGCCCACGGATTTCCGCCAAAGGTTGGTTCCCGCTCCCTTCAGTTCACCGCTGCTGATTAAATTCCTGTCTGCTTCCGATAGATTTGCCCTTCTTGCTCGAGGGCTCGCCTCGCCGGAGAGCCGATTCTCCACGCCATATTTCCTCCCCCCCTTTGGTTCCCCCTCTAGAATTTCTCCCACGATTTGTTTGTTCGCGACAGCTTGGTACGGTCGCCATACATTTAGGCTCTCCTCGTGCTGCTGCTTCCTTGGAGAAGCATTGCTAGCAGCCAGATGATTCTTGGAATTGTCTGTCCGGCGTCCTCTGCTTCGCCCCCCAACTGGCATTTCTTTAAGGTCGCAGAGGAATTCATGAGGGCAAGTAGTAGCAGTAGGTACTACCACTCTGCGCGCAAGATTTGGTTCCTTGGTTCTGTTCATCTCTTCACTCTGCTCCCACATTATTTCCCGTGGAAAAATTTGGTTGGATTTGGGGGAGATGGAGGGAGGACACAGACAGGACCACCCGCCCACATTGATGCCATGATGAGACTTTTTCTGGTGGTATCTGCTTGTGCCGTGGCGTTTGTTGAGCCTGTCGCCCCGCCTCCGGCTCCAGCTCCCGCTCGGGGACCCTCCCGTTGCTTTGGACTCAATCCAGTTCCTCGCAAGCAAGCAATGGCAGCTTTCTCCTTCGTCCCCGCATCATGGCGTTCCTGGTAGCAGCAGCAGTTCTTGCGTAGTACTGTACTGCCACGTTAGTAGTGGTACTGTTCGATAGGCGCGTCCTCGATTGATTTTCTTCCTCCTTCGCTGTCGTTCTTGTCCCTGCAAATTATTGGGTCCCGATTCTTCTTCCTGCTGCCGTCCTTTCTATAATGTAGTTATTCGACCGTGACGCGTTGTGTGATTATTTCAGCTTGCATTGTGAATTCGTATCTGCTGATTCAACTCCGAATGATAGTAGTACTACCGTTTCGAACAGGCAGTAAATTTAAGGTTACTTGCAAGTCAGGTTTGTGTAACTACATTCACGAAAAAGTTGAAACCATTATTGTGATCAGGGGTACTGTTTTCACTTTTCATAGAGGCAGTCAGGCCAGGTTGGTTACCAGCGAATTGATAACTTTCTTACTTTGGTTCTGATTCTTCATGTTCCCATATGAATATATCTTCCTAATTGTTGAATTGGTTTGAACATCGCAGAGTAATGCGCTTAACCAGCTACAGCAATGGCGTCGTTGGTGCCCGGTGTCCTTGTGAAGCTCCTTCAGCATATGAACACGGATGTTAAAGTCGCGGGCGAGCACCGGTCGTCCCTTCTTCAGGTTGTCAGCATTGTACCAGCACTCTCCGGGAGCGATCTTTTCACCAACCAAGGGTTCTACCTCAAGGTGTCTGATTCTTCCCATGCCACTTATGTCACCCTTCCCGAGGAACAGCATGATCTCATCTTGAGCGACAAGATTCAGTTAGGGCAGTTCATCCATGTAGACCGCCTTGAGGCGGCCACTCCGGTACCCATACTCTGGGGAGTTCGGCCGGTTCCTGGCCGCCATGCTTGCGTTGGCAACCCTGAGGACCTTGTGTTAACTAGCTCGTCGAATGTTGCTGGCAGCAAGAAAGCACAGCCAGCCAACGGATCAAGAACAACCAATGGATTGAAAGATGCTGGCGTTTTGTCGCTAGAAAAGGAGAAGAGCAAGTTAGAGAAAATAAATGCTTCCCACAAAACCATTGGGACGGAAAATAAGAAACCGCTGCTGACCAAATCAAAATCTTCACTGTCAAAACAGGCTTTGAATGGGGTTGCTGATAAGAAGGAACCGGTGAAGCCGAAGACAAGACCTGCTAGTATTAGATCAACACCTTCATCTCCAACCAGTGTCTATTCTCTACCTGGAACGTTTGACAGATTTTCTAGTGATCTAAGACAGAGACACGGGGTAAAAGGGGCAGAGAAAGCATCATCTTCTAGGCTCTCTTTGTTAGAAAGGGCAGCTTCAGTTTTGAAAGTTACTACCGCAGGGAGGAAGTCCTCTGCAGGTAACTCGATCAGTAGCTCTTTGTTGAGTATTGGATCGGGACCAAAGGCCTTGAGAAGAAGTTGGGAAGGAGCTGTAGATACAAAAGGGAAAATCAATTCGGGTTCGAAGACGACCAAAGTTGACAGGAAACCTGAGAACAGGGTGCCCACGGTATGTTATATGTTGGCTATGATACCAACAAATGCATTTGATGTGTTAAATTCTTTGCAATCACTATCTTCTCTTGAGGAGAATATGTGTTTCTAGGAGATCATAATGATGATAGAAACTTATGTAATATTAATCATATTATGTAAAGCAACAAAATGAAATGGCATTATTTCTTTTATGCACTGGTTTCGCTCTGAAGTAACTTGGCCAATCCTGATGTTCTTATATGCAGACTCCTAGAAGAAAGCCACCAGTGGACGAGAAGGTGTCACATAAAGATGACAGTAAGATCCATAACCCTGCTAGAAAGAGCACAGCAAGCGCTCCTGCTCCTGCAGTCGACGCTGACAAAGCACCAAAGAAGCATCCTCCTACTCTAAAGAGGTCATCAGGGGTTTTAAGCAACCCAAATGCTACAAATTTGGTTAAGATACCCCTGAACAGCAAAAAACTGACAGATGCTAGCAGTTCATGGGCGTCACTTCCTCCAGCACTTGCCAAATTAGGAAAGGTATGACTAAGTTCATTGACACGAACAGTATAGTTTTATTGCACATTAAGAAATGTACCAATATTGTTTTGCCGTACATTAGTTTTACGCATTATCTGTGAGAAATTTTGTTGTAGAAAAGTGCACGTGTGCTACCAAGATAGCGCTTCGCTCTGTTGGAATGTTATACCTGATGGTATGCTTTTGTGGCATATTTCTGTGGCAGGAGCTTCTGAAGTACAGAGAATCGGCGCAGGCAGCTGCAGTTGAAGCCATGCAGGAAGCTTCTGCTGCAGAAAGCTTGCTGAGATGTTTGAGGTACCTTTTTTCAAGACACTTGGTCATGTGATGTTATGATCAAAGAATTTATCTTATCTTGAGATTCTTTGCTAATGACTTCCACAAACATCTCTTATTCATTCGTCAGTCAATATAGTTTCTAATTATTGGTGGCCGTATTTTAATACTTTGATGGAATCACATGCTCTGTCCATTAAGATATAGTAGAAGAGAATCTTTTAGTTTGATTGGGCCATACCATATCCTGGCATTGTTTGCTAGCTTTATCCAAGCATGCACAGATACGGTAGCCAATACTATTCTGTCGGTGTACGCTGCACCTTATTGATTCAAAATTAACGAACTTTGGGATGGCTTCATCTTTAGCTGCTAGTGGGGAATCTCACACTGAATCACACCATTGGAGTGTTAATGTAGCAGTTTCATATTTCAGTGTTAATGTTTGACATCCTTTCCCATATTGATGAATCAACTGTTCATCAAAGACTTTCAGTGTTAATGTAGCCTGTATGATAAGTCTCACGAGAGCTTCACATGGCTTGTGGCCGTAGACAGCCTTGAATGCATGTTCCTGTGCTGATGATGAACATGCAAGATATACAGGACATGGTCAGCACTCCAGTACAGACTTGGTATCGGCGATGTGTTTTTTTTAGCAAAGCCTGCTGGTGTTCATGTGACATGCCTCCTTTGCGCTTGCACCTCACGAGGGCAAGATCATTGATAACCCGTTGGTATCATGCTCCAAATGTCCCAAAAACTAGCTGGCTTGCATGTTGCAATAATGCTATCAACCAGCTCGGATCTTCCCTTTTGGAGACCCCACGCCCGTGGTCCTTCCCAGCAGTCTTTTAATCGAGATCTGAGTGCAGGTAGTACTTAGCTAGTACATTACAGATTTGAACGAAATCTGAACTCAACTCACACAGCCTGAAAGTTGAAAGCTGAAATACACCTGAAATTCGTAACGGTGTGTAGCATGAACAATTTACCATCTATATTTATGCAGCTTAACACACTATAGCAATGTTTGCTCTGAACTGTGTTGTTGTACTTGCACCTGCGTGTCGTTTCCTTCTACAAACATCAACTGACAACTGGGCAGCTCCAGTGTTCTCTACTGCAAATCTCATGATTGGCACTCAGACACTGCTGGGAAAATGTCAAAGTTTCATCTAAATCCTGGGAGATATTTACTGTTATACTATCATAGAGCTTTGTTACGAAGTTACTGTAGGATCTGTGCAGTGCCATGTTTTTGTTGAAATCGTTTGTATTTTAGCTGTGTAAATGATTTTGAGCAATGTGGTGAGATCCTTACTTGGCTTTGCTTGTGTTTTGCCGGAGCAGCTCGTACGCGGAGGTGAGCACGGCGGCGGAGGAGCACAACCCGCAGCCAACCGTCGAGCAGTTCCTCGCCCTCCATGGCGCGCTTTCCCGCGCCACCGTGATCACCGACAGCCTCACCAAGGCGGCAGCCCCGCCGGAGTGCTCAGCGGCCAGCGACGCTGGGACGGTTGTCTCGGCTACAGACGACGAGACCGCTGCTGTCGCGGCAGAGCGGCAGCGCCGGGCCAAGTCCTGGGTGAACGCGGCGCTCGCTATGGACCTTTCTGGATTCGGGCTCTACAACCTCAAGCCGGTCCCGGCCACGGTGTCATCGCCCCTGGCCGTGGTCGTTGTCGATGAGACGGTGAAGCCTACTGCAGCGGCGACCAATGCCGTGAAGTCTTTGTCTCCGGCGGCGAAGTCGCGGATGTCCCCTGCGAAGGGGAAGGCAAGGACGAGTCCGGGGACTATGACAGCGGCGGCTGCGGCCACGCCGCCCACGCTGCCGGACTGGGAGAGGGGAGGAGGCGCGGAGGAGAGGGGTCAGCTGGCTCGCCGGCTTGGAGAGGAGTCCAGGGGCTGGTTCCTCGGGTTCGTGGAGCGGTTCCTGGACGCTGACGTGTCGGCAGCGGCGCCATGGGACCGCGAGCGCGCGGCAAGGATGCTCCCGCAGCTGAAGCGCGTCAACGACTGGCTCGGTGAGATCGGGACTCGCAACGAGGCGCCGCCACCGCAGGACGGGGACGAGGAGGGCGCGGCAGCCAGCACCGCCACTGCCGCCCTGGCCGGCGGCTGCGGCGTGCCCGAGGAGACGATCGAGCGGCTGAGGAAGAAGATCTACGAGTTCCTCCTCACCAACGTCGACTCTGCCGCCGCAGTGCTCGGTGGCGCGGCGTCCGCGCCGGCGCCGGCGCCGGCGAACGGGAAGAGGTCGTGACGCTCCACATTGACGCGGGGGTGTGAGGCCCCATTGGGCCTCCTGACAGCTTGAAATTTATTTGGGCCACAAAAATGGCTTGGTTTGCTGATGTAGCTTGTAGGGCTTTTGTTGGGCTTTGGGTCCTCTAACCCTTCTCTCTTCCCTCTCGAAAGGTTGCTGAAAAAAGGTGGCGGTTTGACGAAATGACCTGTATTTATTACTGATGTTTGATTTGATTGGGTAATTAACTCTTGACTTGCGAGTGATGTTCGTTGATGGATGGCCTCTTCGACCTTTTTGAGTGGAAAGTGTTTTTTTCTTAAAGATCATCGACTGATTGATCATGATTTGGTGTAAGTATGCAAGCAATATTTATGTATTGTGTTGGAGTAGGAATTACCCCGACCTTCGTAGTCACCGAGGAAACTGTTTACTGTTGCTTGTCTAGAGTTCTCATGCTTAATCAAATAGTCAATCATTCGTCTCGGTGCATTGTTCAGTGTGAACTCTTCTTTTGTTTCTTTGTTGTGAATTGTTTAGAGACCTCGCAACAACAATAATTCAATGAGGTCATGCTTTCCACTTGTGTAAAATGAGAAGCGTAGACAAAACTTGTTTGGGGCATGACAATAGGAGTTCGTTAGAAGCAATTATTTTGGTGTAACCATCTACGACATGCACATAGGTTTCGATGAGTGACACATGTCACACCGATAGCCGAAGAAAGTGGCCTTTGGTAGTTGCGTTGTTTCTCTACTGTATTGCCCTTTTAAAACTTCAGAAATAAAACTTTAAGTGGCCTTTGGAGGTTGCCTTGTTTTCTAGTGTATTGCCATTTTTAAACTTGAGGGGAAACAAGCTTTAAATGCGACAAGTGAACATACAAAAACTTTGAGCGTGACAAAGTGATCCATTATTCTTCTAGAGCAAACTGATTTCTAGAGTCTTGTAAACATGCCTGTAATTTACACATGGAACGTATTGTTGTTGCTGATATTTTGATTTGATTGGGGGTAAATTGCCGTTCCATTGGGTAGCCTCCCCGACTTTCCGTATCGGAAAGTTATTCATGCTCAAGTAAGTGACTCATGCTTAAGTACCATCGACTGTTTGATTATGATTTGGTGGTATTTTGCAAGCATCATTTATGCGTTTTATTGGAGGAGTAGTAGGTAGTAGTTGCATCAAGAATGACCTGGCTTCTATCGGAATAACCTTAGAGGTCGTTTGGAACCCATCATTTCGAGCTGGAATCATGGAATTCATTTTTGGATTCCATGCTCAACATGTTTGGCTGGCATGAAATTGACATGTCATTTCATTTGGAATTCTAGTAAATGTCTATTGTGTGTTATGGCAATTCCTATCCCTAACCCTGTCATTTCACTTTCCAAATGACATTTCATTTCTGTCAAACGAGCTCTTAGTTCTCTCTAGTCAACGTGTCAACCACTCGTCCCCGTGCAATGTTTCTCCTGTCGTGGCTTACACAATAATGAAATGAGGTCAGGGCTTTCTGCTTGTGTAAACTTGGAATCTGGTGAAGTGTACACAAGGCTTGTTTAGACCATGATGACAGGAGTTCATTAGAAGGCATGAGAATCTCGTTGTAACTGTGTCTACGAGCGCCACGTGTCGACGCTGCACGAGCACAGCTGAAGAAGAACAAAAACCCTGCCAAAATAAAACGGAACGTAAAAGCAACCCGTGCCCACATAAAAAAGCGCGCGGATTTCCGTCAGGCTCTCAATTGTTCGCAGATCCCACATCACGCGCGTCGGGGCGTGACGCCCGCCCACACCAGCCACAGCCCACGCACCACCGTCGATCTCCCGAGCTGACGCCAGTGGACGCGCCACGTGTGCACCTCGGCCGGCCGCCACAGAGCGGCAGCAGAGGAGGAGCCCCCGTCCCCGGTGGGTCCGGGCCGGCCGCGACAGCACAATCACAGCCGGCCAACCTCCCTCGCTTCTCCCCCACTACTTGCCTCCCCCTCCCCGTCTCTCTCCTCCTCCGTCCCCATTGCTTTCTCCGTTCCCCTCTCTCGCCCACCGCGCGCGCGACCTCGCCTCGCATCGCCTCGTCTGAAGGCGGCGCCGGCGGAGCGAGGGAGGAGGAGGCTGAAGGAGGAATTAATGCGGATGTTTTCCAAGGCGTGCTCGCTCGTGGTCTCCTCCCTCCCCCGCTGCTCCTCCTCCGCCCCCACGGTACGCCGCCCTCCTCTCTCTCTCCCTCTCCGCACCAGTCGGTTTCCACCGGATTTCGCGGCGTGTATTTTGGATCTGGGCTCGGGGACTCCCGCCGGGGGCCACGCGCTCGACCGCCGCCGCCCGCAACCGTTTCGGCGTGAGCGAACGAACGAGCGAACTAGGAGCGCTTTCGCGATTCGGTCCCTCGGTTCCGCACCACTGCCGACGTGCCCGCATATTCGCTCAGTCATGCGGATATTTTGCTATAATATATATGGAAATCGCCCGGCGTGGAATTGGTCGCTCGCGACTATCTCCACAAATACTGGTTTCCCTGAGTCGTTGTGATTGACTCTCTGGTTCGTGGATTGTGAAATATTGCTGGTTCTGTTGTTTTGCAGATGAGGGGGCAGCCGTCGCTGATACCGAGGGTGAGCAGCAAATGGCTCGGGAAGCCACTCATGTACGGGATCGGCACGCTGCTGGTCATGCCTCTCAGGACGCTGCACGGGGTGGGCCGCATGTTCGGCGCCGCGCGGTATCTCTGCAACATGACCAGCGTCTCCTCCTCGCTGCAGATCGAGCTCGTGAGTGCTCTCTAACCCAGGAGAACTTGTTTTGGGCTATCCACCATCCCATTTCAGCTGACTGCTATTATTGAAAGTTGGTGTGCGTTGTTGATGTTTGCTTCTAGCAGCTGGGTTGACATAGCAGTCAAAAATATGAAAGGGGGTGCTAGTCTGTTGACTGTTCACTTTAGTAGACAATTCAACAGTAAAAGATGTTTGTTGAGGGGGACTAGTTATAACCAGTTGCGATGAGTTTCTCACAACTGCGTGTTATTGCTGTCAGCATTGCCTTTGGAAAGAAACTAAGGGCCATTACCAATAATAGTAAAGCATGTTTACTCTCTGAAAAAGCTTCCCCCATATTCTTCTTCCACTTCATCACTTATTGCTTTATTCTGCCTCGTTTTTCTATCTTGTTGCCTAACTAGCACGATATATGTTGGTCACCTTGGACTGTATCTTTGTTGCCAAACCTTATCAAGCTTACTATGATGGGACAGATGGTGTGCACTTCTCTGTAGTTTCTCTTGACTTTCCATGTTTGCAAATGTCTAAGCAGCATTACTTGTATCTCTCCAACATATAGCTGCTCTTAATGCATGCAGGCTTTTCATTCCTAGAGGGATAGCATGAGTGCGTGACTTCCACACTTTATTGTTTGGCACAAACATGCTGAACACGAAAACCTCTGTTGTCTACACTTATCTTCATTTCTGTACATGTTACTTGCTTTTCATTCAGACTCTTACACTTCCTTCCAATGTTTCTTGACGATGCTCCACATCTTATGTAGGTACCCTGTCTTCAAGATAACTATGCGTACATCTTGCATGATGTGGATACTGGAACAGTTGGAGTTGTCGACCCTTCTGAGGCGATGCCTATCATAAACGCATTGGAAAAGAGAAACCAAAACTTGACCTATATATTAAACACCCATCATCACTATGATCATACTGGTGGCAACTTGGAACTGAAGGCGAAATATGGTGCAAAGGTATACAATTGGCAGCCTTCATTGTTCTTTCTATTTTCTTTCCTATTGCTTACAGACTGTGAAGCCATAAAAAATGTGTACTAGTATGAGATAAATTGAATCTGAATTAAGATATTACATGAACCTTTTGCTCTACCAGATATTATTGCCAATCCTGCCAACAATTATCTGTCAAATTGAAGGACACAAGATAAAAAATTATAACTGATGTCAGAAGTTTAGCTGTTGAAGTGGTTTTTTGTTGTTCCTTGAGTATAAATTGTTCTTAAAGTAGTAAATATAACAGATAATGATTCTCTAGGTTAATAAATGGAGATGATTGACACAAGTTTATTTTCTAGCTTGCCATTGTGTCTCCACTGGATTTCACCTACTACAGAAGCATGAACCAAACGCGTAATAATGGTATCTTCCGCTTTTGTCTTCTAACAATAATATTCTTACTAGGTAATTGGTGCTGAGAAGGATAAAGATCGAATTCCTGGCATTGACATAACCCTAAGCGACGGTCACACGTGGATGTTTGCTGGCCATCAAGTTCTTGTGATGGAAACTCCTGGCCATACGTTAGGTGTGTAATTGCAGGTTTCTTAATTATTTTGACTTATCTTCTTTGTTTTCGTCTAGGAAGAATTGTTAAGTCCTGTTGGGTATGTATTGTCTTAGATACCGGAAATAGTGCAGATTTCCACACCTGATGGTTTTAAAATGTTAAAAAACCAATTACTCCGTACTAATTGAAAAAAGACATGTGTGCCTTATGGGATGAAGTGCCAACCTGCAAATTTTGATCCAAAGATGGCTAGTTGTGTTGCTGTGCAAGAAAATATGACAGGAAAGTCCAATATCAATATAGCAAGCCAAACGGTACACCACCTTTTTTTCTGCCCAGCATACAAAGTCATATTTGTGATCTCAAACTTACAGGTTCCGACGTCATTCAACGTTGTACATGTGTGTTTTAGATTTATCAAAACTGAGGTTTGATTTGTTGGCCCAAGTTCGTATGCATCCTCGATCATTCGATGATGTCACCACTAGGAGTACCGCTTGAATTTTAATTTTCTCAGTGCTCTAAATTGCTTTTCTTACCTTCTCTTCTACACAAACTATGTCATCTGTAGTTATTCGTGGTTGATGTTTTCTCATAGTCCAGAAGTAGTGACCTGCATTTATGGGACATGTTCAGAGCTATTAAGACTTGCCGTATTTTCTGTGTCACATGTGCGGTTGTGTACCTGGATATGCATATTATGTTTGTTTAGAAAATAAGTTTCTAGTGCAACATAGTTTTCATGAAATTCATCCTCTCTTTCTTTTCTATTAGGTCATCTGAGTTTTTACTTCCCTGGATCTGGAGCAATATTTACCGGTGATACCTTGTTCAGTTTATCGTGTGGAAAGCTTTTTGAGGGGACCCCGGAGCAGGTTAGATATCTTTGTATAGATGTCTACTCTGTAATAGTTCAAATGCTCACATGTGCTTTCAGATTTCCCTATTAGATGTCTGTAATAAGCTGCTTCTTTGCCAATGTTTTTTTTGCTTCTGGAATAGAAGGAACTTACTGCTAAACAATTCCCTTAATTGAGAGTAATAAACATGTTGGAACTATAAGAACCTATCAACCATGAGTAATAAAAGAGATTTAGAATGGTATGTATGAATAATTATAAAAACTGAGATGTTGCTACATCGATCATTGTTGCACTTCATTTATTTGAAAATCAAATGAGGAATAATTGTCATCAAATCAAAGTGCTGGCTCCTTCCACTATCAGTTATTCAAAACAACAACAAAACTGATAGGTTGTGGACATGAGGTGGTTTTGTCCTTTGTCAGTGGTTTGCTCCATTTTCCTTTTCGCAGAAGTTTACCTAACGGAGTTCTTTGTAAGCGCCACCAAGACTTATGTATATCACCATTTCCCTGAACTTTCTGCAGATGTACTCTTCACTTCAGAAAATTGTCGCTCTTCCAGATGTGACAAAGGTGTACTGTGGACATGAATATACTCTGGTGAATGATATTTCCTCTCAAGTACAGAAATTTTCTACATTAACCTGGTATCTAATGCTGGAGCTACCTCCTCGCAGAGTAATTCAAAGTTTGCCTTGAGCGTAGAACCAGGAAATGAAGAACTTCAGGAATATGCTGCAAGTTCAGCTGATCTGCGCAATAAGAATACACCAACGGTAATATGACTTTTAGAAGTATATGCATTCCTAACTTTTAGCATACATCAGTTTTTGCATTTTGTGTTTTCTACATCCAAGATCTTATTTGCTGTAAATATTTGTTGCTTACTCCATAAGTTTGTTAGCACGTGCCACGTTCAACAAAGGTATGATCTGCGAACAAGAGCCACAGTTTAAACATTAGGTCGCTTTGTTTTCATGATTTACCAGACCTTTGCTTGCAATTTAGATGACTACTAACATAACAGAATAAGCAAGTTGTCTGGTATAAACCAGAGTTTTAGATGCATTGTGCATAATTCATTTAGGAACTGGACTGCAGCATGCTTAACTAACTCTGTAAATTATCCACGATTTGTTTCCAGGTCCCAACGACAATTGGGAGAGAGAAGCAGTGCAATCCCTTCTTGAGGACTTCCAGTCCAGAGATCAGGAAGATGCTGTCCATTCCGGATCATTTCGATGATGCACGTGTTCTCGAGGTCGTTCGGCGGGCAAAGGATAACTTTTGACTAACCAACCACAAAGACAGTTTCCATAAAATGATGATCATCCAGCTGTCTCGCTAAAGAGAGAAGTGGACAAAGAACTCCCACAAGACCCCCAACAGATGGAACACGGGGAGGAAATGTGTATAGCTTGAGGTTCCTAAGATGCTTGGCCAGAAATTTGCCTCGCATTGTATGTAGCTTGCATAGTGCTTGTTAATTCGATAGCGGCCCGTGATTCTTTTGTCGATTACAAAATAAATTTGTTCTGTTATCTCTCTATTAGGGAACAGAAACAAAATCCAGTTAGCTGTTTAATAGTTCTTCAGTCATTGCTTCATCATTTTCTTGACGGTTTATCATCGGTTTCAGCAATCAGCATTTCGTGATCTATTTTGCACTGGATAATATTTGTGCAATGTGTCGACGTAGACAATGATAACACTGGATCGCACCAATGTAAAGGGTGCAAAAGCGTTGCAAATTTGCAATTCTATATTTAGAGCACTTCTGTCCTTTTTTTTTGAATGTTAGCAGGAGAAATTCAATTATTAGAAAGAAGAGTTTTACAAGGCAGGTGAAAAAGCATGGCGAGAAACCATGTCACCGGGTAAGAAAACAACCCGGGTCAAAAGGGCGAGCAGTTCTGTCCTTGCCGATGAAGTGTTATAATATTCAATCATGTACAGTAGCAGTCTTTCCTTGATGGCATAAATGCCAGACTTGCATTCGACGTCACACTTTGGGAAAATGGTGCTCGGTCACCAATCATGCTCGATGAATGCGATGCATCACCGAAAGAGAAAGCGTCAGGACGAGAGTCGTAATTCTTTTAATCTTTTTCCCCATACGCATGCGTGGCAATCTGAATGGCTTTTGTATATAGGAGTATATTTCTTTATTTTTTTTACTTGTGAATTTCTTTGATGTTATGAAGAAGAGCTGTCGATCTATCTTTCGTGAGGTGACAAATCCTTTCGCCAAACTCGCGCACTGATAAATCATGGCAAACTCGCGAAAAACCAATCCAAAAACGTCAGCGCGCAAAAATTTCAAAATCCAAACAGAAGCGAAATGGATGGGAACGAAAGAAAGCCGCCGCAACAGACTCGAAACAAAACCCCTCGTCTCCACCCGGTCATCTCGCCTTGTCCCCCTCGCGTGCCCCGCCCCCACTCCCTCCCCACCACCGCCCCACCCCACCGCGATGGCGAACGCCGAGCCCGGCCCGAGCCCGCCGCCCCAGGACCCGCGCAAGCCCGCCTGCGCCGTCACCTTCGGCCGCTCCACCCTCCTCGGCCGCCACCTCGCCGCCGCGCTCGCCGCCTCGGGCCGCTGGTCCGCCGTCGCCGTCCTCGACCCATCCCCGCTCCCCGACACCCCGCCAGCCGTCCCACTCACCCACGTCGTCGTCGACCTCGCCGACCCCGCGGCGCCGCTCGCCCGCGCCCTCGACGGCGTCGCGGCCGTCTTCCACGTGGACCCCACCTCCTCCGCCGCCCCCAGCGACGGGTCCTTCCTCTCGCTCCACCGCCTCGCGGCCGAGGGCACCAGGCGCCTCCTCGCCGCCTGCCGCGCCAGCGGCGTGCGGAGGGTGGTGTACACCGGTTCCGCCGACGTGGTCGCCGTGGGTGCGCGGGACGTGATCGACGCCGACGAGGGATCGGTTGCTTACCCTGACAAGGTGCGTGTGATCTCCGCGATGCTGATGTGACCGATTGCTGCCTGCCTCTGCTCGGCTCTGCGAAATTTCAGTGGTGCACGCACTGATTTGTTCCTTGCTTTTGGCTTTTGGCCTGTGGATGATGCAGTTCGGGAATGCAGTGAGCGAGCTGAGGGCGCAGGTGGAGATGATGGTGCTGAGTGCGGATGGGGATGGCGGGATGCGGACCTGCGTGCTGCGGCCGAGCAATCTGTTCGGGCCAGGCGATTCGAGCTTGCTGAGGTTCGTCGCTGGATATGCAAGGTCTCCCTTGGGCAAGGTATTCGAAGCTGCCTTTTGCTCGTTTCTGTTTAACTTTTCTAGTTAAGAGCTTATCGAGACTTGAGAGTGTAGAATTCATATGGTAGCAACAAAATATGTTAAAGTGTGCATGGCTGGTGGTAACTGTGCTATTAAATCTCTTTTGGTGGTCAGCAGTACTTCCAGATCTGTCACTCGTGCTTTCCATTTAAATTGGTGTTGCTGCAATCCAATCGGTTCTACCTTATAGAATTATAATTTGTAGCGAATCGAACTTTATGAGATTATTAGTTTTAGTAATTCATCGCTGGAACAATCTAGTTTTCCAGGGACTTTCATTTTGACAGATGTAATTTGGTTTTTATGTTTGTTCAAATATTTGTCTCCTTTCAGTTGAGACAGTTCTGCTTGTGCATTTTCTGTGGTGTCCACTGTCCCGAAGCCTTTGCAAGCTATGAAGTATTAGCTTTCTTACACAAGTACCGTTCAGTTTGTAATAGGTAGTGGCGGTAACAGGTCTGACTTCACGTACGTGGAAAATGTAGCCCACGCTAACATTTGCGCCGAGCAAGCTTTATGTTCAAATGCTGCTTCTGTTGCTGGAAAGGTACACTTCTACGGATTAACATGTTATGTTTATATATCGTTTGCTCTGATAGTTAATCTAATCATCAAAATTTTGCAGCCCTTTTTTATCACTAATGCTGAACCTATCAAAACATGGGAGTTTATGTCCTGCATGATGGAAGCCATGGGCTGTCAGAGGTTTATCTCTCTCTCTCGCACACAGACACACACACGTTCAGTAACGACTATTCGAGAATTAACATGTGATGTGGCTGTTGTTCCATTTATAGGCCCAGGATTAATCTTCCTGCGAAGATGTTGTTGTTTGCTTCCCAGTTCTCCAATATGATTTATCACAGATTGGGTTTGCAAATGTCATCCACTCCACTTCTCTATCCTGATACAGTATACTTCTTGTCACACACAAGAACTTTTAACACTTCAAAAGCTAGAAAGCTGCTTGGATATGACCCAATTGTATCATTGGAGGTTAGCTTGCTTCCATACCTCGTAGTGTTGACAATTATATGTATATTCTTTTATGTATGTACTTGCTTCAGAAGTATTGCTACAAAACTATTTCTTTGACAAAACAAATGTGCACATCCAGTGGGTTTGATGTTTGATCTGTACGCAGGATGGAATTATGAGAACCGCTGGGTCAATTTCGGAACTACCAGATAATTTGGATCTTTCAAGGAAACAAGGTTCTTCTGGATCATCAAAAGCAGATAAGCTGCTAGGGGGTGGAATAGGTGAGCATTTTTGCTCTGCGCTTGCTACTTAACTGAATGAACTAGATCTCTGAAAGCCAAAAACAATTTTCAGATCAAGGATTACGAGTCGACCTGTCGCAACTTGTCGCTCGGGCACCGACAAGTAGACAAGTCGTGCGACAAGTCGTGACTTGTCGCAACTTGTCGAGGTTTTGAACTTGTCGCTGGGGTACCGACAAGTAGACAAGTCGTGCGACTTGTCGCGACTTGTCGAGCGACACTTAATCCTTGTTTCAGATACAGATAGCTGTTGTCACTAAAAAAGTTGTTTGTTTTTGTACTATATATTCAGATTTCTGTCTTGTTAACTTGCTACCATTCTACTGCAGCTGCTGATATTCTCCTTTGGAGGGATGAAAAGAAAACCTTTTCATATATCACACTAGTGTTTCTGCTGTTCTACTGGTTCCTTATTTCAGACAGAACTTTCGTTTCCTCATCTGCCAAAATCCTTCTAGTGATCTCCCTGGCTCTTTACATCCATGGTGTGTTACCTTCAAAAGTGTAAGTTTATTGGTTTGATTCTGTATGGTGTGTTATATTTTGCATGTGGTTTCGTGGAATCTCATACTTGTTTCGGTATAGGTTTTAGTATGTTACATATAAGTATTGAACTCCTATTGCAGGTTTGGTTTTGCAGTAGAGAAGGTCACTCCTGATTATTTCGAAATATCAGACTCAACGTTGAGGAATCCAATTGTTCGCTTGGCTTCCCTATGGAATGGAGGTATTCATAAATTGAGGATTCTGGCAGAAGGTGATGACTGGGGTATCTTTTTAAAGGTTTGTATGCAGCCAGTTGACATCGGTATCCTAGAAGATTTCTTTTGCTGAAGTGATATTATTTTCCAGTAATTTTGTATGGCTATCTTGTTTCTGGAAGCACTGCCCAGTAAGTTACATTTGAATTTGAACTCTCTGGGTGATTGTGGGCTGTTGTCGGGGAAAATTCATGAACCTTCTTTACTTTTCTGTTACAAGTAGGCTCAGGTTTAGTTGTTTTATGAGGTTGATTGGCTGCACAATTCTATTATCCTGGATTTTTTCCCCTACATTCATGTTAAGCCGTCAAACTGTATGGTTTACTTGATACACCTTTGTTTCGTTGACTCGTATAAATATTTTATGTGACCGAAAATATCTTCCTTCTTTATTTTGCACAATATATTATTTATCCAGAAAATCCCGTGTACCAGTGAATAAGTATGTATTTCATCATTGTGAGGTTGGCATGGCCCCACAAGACATCGGTGTCATATAAAGAACACATGGAATTGTTCTTTGGCATACCCTTATTTCCTCCATCATGCTTGGTTGTTGTCTTTCTGTTTTCAGTTTTGATAGTTATTTGGTTAACTGAATTGCAAACGTAATCATTGAGTCCACCTCAAATGGACTTGATCCACCCCATCCCACGTAAATAACCTGTTTCAGACGGTACATAAGTGACTCAATCCAGCTAGGCTTTACTTATGAGAACACATAAACTACTGTCAATCCGTACATGGCAGGGCAAACATATGCATGATTGCTAGAGTGGTACAATCATGAGAATTAATTTATGTTCCAAATGATTGATCCAAAGTTCCTTGTTTATATATACTACAGGTTGTTGCTTCCTTGTTCTGTATCAAAGTAATGTTGAACCTCCAATTTAGAATGCTGATTGGTCTTGGTAAGGGTTATCTTGTACCAATTCTTACACTGATCTCATTTATTGTTGTGTTATCAGTTTAACCATCTGATTTCTGCCCCTCTCGAACGCAGCACTGGCATCCTTGTTCATTGTCTTCATCGTCTACGAACAATGC
Organism: Poa pratensis; assembly: GCA_947311845.1. Classification (NCBI taxonomy): domain Eukaryota; kingdom Viridiplantae; phylum Streptophyta; class Magnoliopsida; order Poales; family Poaceae; genus Poa; species Poa pratensis. Next base: position 11,404,525 of record CAMZMU010000074.1, read on the forward strand.
GAGGAGGAAATCGACACTTTGGTAGCCATGGCTTCTGCCAAAATCAAAGCCCTAATGGACAGAGTGGTTAGAGAGTTGCCGGCGGTTAGAAATGTGCTGGTCTCCTTGAAGGTGTCGTACATTTTGGACATAATGTTGGCCATCAGTGTCTGATGCTCTGTGACTGCAGTATGCTATTTCTATTGCAATTGTCCAAGGTACAAGACGCGTTGTGTTCTTGACTGTAACAATGTTCCTAGTTCTTTCCAGTTGTCCTTTCTTGGAAATTTACATGAATGCTGCTTTGTTTTGTTTCAGATTCTTGCCCCAGCAAGTTTCGATCAAGCGGGAAGCCATGCTGACTGGTGTCGAGGGACCACCTGTTCATACAATGGAACGTTCTGTCTAATCGGCTCGTGTGTATCTAATATTTCCTTCCAAGAACGCTGATGAGATGTTTCCTGCTTAGTAGCAGCTGCTTGCTTGGCATCGTAGTGTAGATTTATGGATAGATTTTGTAGTATGTCGCTCCATCGCGTCAACGTCTGCATGTGGTTTCGTGGACCTTGTAACCGCATCTCCTGTTCTCGTTTCTGTTCCTGTTTGGAACGAGGGGGCCTTTGCAGAGTTTTGGGTGAAAAACAAATTGCGGAATTTCTAACGAATACGTGTGAAGTTCCTGCTTTCAACATTAGCTCATGACTATTCAGTTGATAGAATAAGTGAAAGATGTTTCACCCCGGGACGCCTCAGATGATTTAGGCAAGACTCCTTGACAACAAAAAAAGAGAGTAGAGTGCTTATTGTAAGTCGGCTGACGCATCAGCTGGTTCTGTCGTGCGCGCTGCCTTCAGTTTTCCACTCGCACGTCCGACACGCAGCTGCTCCTTTCCTTTAACGCTGGAACCGCTGCTCTCTTCGTTTTTCTTTCTCGCCTGCCGTGGGCAGGCACAATATTTTGAGGATGGGTATTCAGGATTATAGAACTTCTGTAAGTTTCTAACTAATGGAGTTGACATGAAAACACAGGAGTGTCTCCAGCTGCCGAAGCAACGACAAGCCATAGATACTGGGTGCAACCATTTAAAAACGTTTGCTCGGGATCTATATAACCAGTGTGGCTGATGGCTTGACAAAAGGATAGCATATTGATGCAACAATGCTCCATGTTGCTGCTTATTTATAGATGACTGGTTCATGTATCGACCTACAGCCTCAGTGGTCCGCTATTTGTACTCTTGTATTACCAAACTGTGGTATATGCATCGATCGATGCACAGACCGAGGCTTCCCCATTTTTCAAAAAAAAAAAAAAAATTGCCTTGCAAGCTCCGTGGTGGCCTTGCAAGCTCGAACTTTTCCGCCTTCATGCGAATTGCCTTGGATGTCATGTCGACGAATGTGGTTCCTACTCAGCTGCGACGTGGTGTCTTTGTCCCTCTTAACGTGACCATGGAGCTGCGCGTCCCTCTTGACGTGACCATGGAGCTTGCGCAGCTCCTACTCACGCGCGGCTTCGTATAGGTAGGTCATCTTCAACCCGAGTTTCTGAGCTCTTTCCAGATAGCTGTGGCTCATCTTCAAGCTGAGATTTCGAATTTATCAAAATAAATAAATAGAATTAAGAGCTTTCATTCATTAAACAACAAAATTACAATCACGCTGCATTGTTGGCGCTAGGAAGTCAGGGATGAAATTCATCCACAGACATCGCCTTCTCTCAGCACTAGCTCTTTTAGCACAAAGATGAGCCGCCTCATTTGCGTCTCGACTAACACAGCTAATACAAAAGCTAGTAAACATCCCACTCAGCTCTCTAACTTCCTGAAGAATGGCAGCTACTTATCTTCCATCATCGTCAGTTTCCCACAAATTAACTAGTACTTGGGCATCAGTTTCTATAGAGACATTTCGGTAGCGTTGCTCCATTGCCAGAATTGTTCCATCTCGAATCGCATAAGCCTCCATGACCATAGCATTAGGAGCGTGTTCATACCACAGTGCTTGTGCTCGAATAAGCGCACCCGTAGCATTCCGGACAACCACCCCCGTTCCACCTTGCAGCTCATCAGCATAAAACGATGCATCAGTGTTAATTTTCAGCTCCAAACCAACAGGTCGCGCCCAATTCAGCAAAGTTTCCTCACACCAGGAGGAGTGAGGCTTACCACTCAGAGACACACACACGCCATACATTTTGCAAACAGAATGAAAAGTTCAATGATACTCCTTTATTACACAACAGGAATAAGATAATTTTGAGTGCAAATGACTTCGAATCGTAGAAATTTCCAGTTCCACCCTAACATTTCACTCATTACAAACATCTATAATCCTTAATGTAAAAAAGAAACATCTATAATCCTTTCCAACTTCCCGATGCATTCCCCCTTCTGGTTTTTGAGTTCTTCAACCAGTAGCTCCAGTTTCTCATTCACTTGTTTCAACCCATCCCTTTCCTTTTCTGCTTTGAACCTCAGATTCCTTTCCATGGTGAGATCTTCGTAATGTTTAGGTAACGTACGGCCCAGGAACTGAAATCTGGAGGTATTCCAGTCGTAGGCAACAGTTTCCTCCAATGACAAAGCCAAGAAAACCATCTCTTTGTACGGATGAAATCCAAGAAAGCGGATAGTTTCTGACCACCATGCCTCTTGAATAGCATCTTCACCGTCTAGGATGTTATCGTCGTCGGAGTTCCACTCGTACTTCTCTTCCACCGGTGCTTCGTAATCTCCGTCTGCTCTGCGATAGTACTCGAAGCAAGGGCACTTGCGGTAGTTAACATCCTGCAAGATCCAGCGCTTGTCCATCTGTTGTTCACCATAGTCCCCACGGAGTAGATGGAACTTGCGGGCAAAGCTCTCGAGATTAATATCATGTTTCAACACCCACTTTATCTGACCGCACGATGATTCATCGAGATACCAAAGCTGAAGTGCACGATAACTATGACTATGAGATATTGCATAGTAGACCCCTCTCATAGATGAGTGCTACTGCTACATGGAAATAAGCCCAAACGACCAGGCATTTTAATCACTTGATACTTCGAACTTGACAGGCACATTCTGCAAAGAGGAGAATCAATCAATTGTTGCAAAAACCGGTAGAAACAAATTCTGGAGGGTGGTCGGGATTACCGGTTACCGCGGTAACCAGAAAATCCCGACCGATTACCGGATGAATTTAAAAAATAAAATTCGAAAATTCAAAAAAAAATGGTACCCTATTTGACATTTGCCGAGGGATTTTGTTAAAATTTAAAAATTCAGGATTTGTTGCCTAGGATGACCATTTCCTGGGGGTGGTCGGGAAATCCGGTTACCGCAGTAACCAAAACCTTGGCAAAAACCAATTAATAAACATCATACATAAATGAATCATCATCTTAGAAAGGCAATGATGATGGTCAAGAAGTAAGTACGCACCTCAGAACAAAATCACACTGGCTATGTACGTAGAGCGCGCCTCGCCAGTAGACAGCCCGATGTTCCTCGGCCCATGAACGACACGAAGCCATGTCAGCCACGACCCCTGCACCCGGCCCTTCCAGGACAAACGTCTTCTTCTCCCACCTCCCGGTCATCGACGAGAAGACATGCATCACATGTGACACGGGAGGCCACTCATCCGCCCAAAGCAGCAACGCTCTGTCGCTGTTCCGTTCGCCGTACTGTGGCACACGCGGGATCAGATAGACCTCGTAGTGCGGCGATACCGCGGGATCGAACGCGAGGTAGGCGGTCCGGTGGAACCCCGGCGTGTGCGGCGGAGGGCGCCGGGGCAGACGCGCCCACCGCCGCGTCGCCGGGTTGACGACGTACTCTTCTTCACAGTCGTTCCAATCCGAGCAGAGAAGAAGGCCGTTGCAGTGGTCCGTCACCTTGGCGCCCTTGCACGGCAGGCAGCCCTCCGCAGATCGCCGGCCCGTCCGAGGGGCGCGAGAAGAACTCCGACATGGTGTGCTTGGTGTAGTTGATCAAGATGCCGCGTACCGAGCGTGAGAGGAGATGGCTGCGCAGGTGGTCGTCGATGGCGTCGCGCCACGCCTTGCACACCCACCGGGACGCCGCCAGATCGTGTGCCGCCAGACGCCGGAGGACCTCCACGATGATATCATCGGGGGAGCGCCGTCGGTTCCTGTGCCATCGCGATCGTCGATGTCGTTGGTTGCTCCTTTTCCCGGCCGGTTTTCTCGATTGAGGGTGCTGGGTGCAAGTTGTTGCCGACATGGAAGGAAAACCCCCGGAAAATAAATCCCTTTGTTTTACAAACACAAATGTCATGATACAGAAATACTTTCCAACTACATAATGTTAGGTTGTTAACATATTCCCTCTACCCTTTTTCGTTAACACCATCCAACCATATATAGCTATATCTCTACTATATAATATGTCTTCAGGTGATGGTCCGTTTTTCACTTTCCGGTTTTACCCTTGCATTGCTAGGATAATTACATGATATGCCACCGCCAATTGAAAAAACGATTCGAGCAGGCAAAAGTGGAAAAGATAGTTTCGAGTCGCTCCGCTTCGAGCACAGGCTGCGCCCACGCTGGTTGGCGGTGGCCCACGCACCACGCGCGTAGGGGATCCCGTACGCTCGATCCCCTGCACAAGAGCGCTGCCACGAGCAGGCCAGGCTCTCCGGCCGTTCGCCAACCCGACGTTTGGCGGAGCCCCTCCTCTGGCGGCCTGGCCCGGATTCATTGAGAGCCCCATGTCCTGATCCGTCCGCCGCTGACCTCAAAAAGCGGTAAATCAATCTTGCAATCCCTGTCCACCTCGATGGAGCCGACGCGCGCAACGGAGGTCGCTGGAGGCGCCGCACCGAATGACAGCCCGCCCGTCCGCGCTCTCCCCGACGGTAGCGTGGATAGCACCTCCGTGGCGGCGCCGTGCCAAATAGCTGGATTGTAGGACGAGGCCCCTTGGCAGCAGCAGGTGCACAACGCTGCCCTGCCCCGCCGCCGTCCCATCCGTCCCCTGCTCGCCAACTTCTGCACCACGTTCGCCGCTCTGCCTCGACGAAGACACTCTCCGTTCCCTCGCCGACGCGGGCCTCTCGTCTGGCGCGCTGGCAGACCGCTTCCCTTCCCTGTCCTCCAGTCCGTGAATAGATCGGCGGCCTCGAGGCGGGCCGCGCCTTGCAATCGGCCCGCTGGTGCTCCTGCCTGGCCGCGCTGGTGCTCCCGGCGGCTTGGTCATCCTCGATACGACGTGCTGGACGACTCCAAGTCCACCGCGTCTGAATTTTAAAGACCCACTGCTCTGAACTTTTTCAAGCGAGGCAACACCGTAGCAGCATGCGGTCCTGCTTGTTTTGTGCAGTATGGATAGTTTTGATATTTCGATTTTTGCTTAGTTTGAGGTCTGCTGCTATGAGTCCAGGAGAAATTCATACGTAGGAGAAGTTGAGAGATTATCTTGTTCTCGACTACGGTGATGAGGTGCAGGACTATACTCCGAGCAGCAGCTTTGTACAGAACAATATACGTGCTTCATAAAATGCCGCCGGTGTACTTAGTCATTATGTTTGTGCTCTGTACTGGGAGTGAGTTAGCTAATGCTTATGTGAATACTGAGATGGGGTTTCGGATATTCTCTTGCATGGGATTATGTCACATGTGAGATGTCAGCACACCTAGAATGGATGTCCTGATTAGCTTTATGCATGCATATTTCCTTGGATTCACAATTAGGTTAGTATTATGTTTTACTGTACCTCCTTCGATATTTTGTTTCTTCAACCTAATTCTTTGGCGATTTAACAAGGTTTGTTTTGCTAGCGAGCTTCCGTATAATTGAACAAATTTGTCATAATGATTTTGTTGCCTGATTCATAATCTATGTGTGCTCATGTCAATAAGTTTTGATATTCATGTTATTTAAGCACATGAGATTGGAAAATAAGTGGCAACGTTTTCTTTCTCTTTTTCATAAAGGTTGGCGTATCGACGAAACCGAATTTTAAGAGATTCTAAATGTGGCAAATGTATTTTTAAGCATCAATTTGATGTCACTGCCAAATATAAGTACCCGTTGCAACGCACGGGTACTTTGCTAGTATATATATGTCCCATTGTCTGGCTGAGATGTTTTCTACTACAAAACTCACTCCATTTACATGTCTTCTCCAACTCTTCCTAATAAACCAAGGGAAATTTATAATATCCAATGTAATTTAGAACATTCATGGACACTTAAGAAATGTACTTGAAAATATAAATTTTATAAGTAATTATGAAGTCTGATTGTTTTCGTCTTTTCTTTATTACCCTGTCCACCCCCGCATATTTTCTTCTTGAAAATGAAGTGAGACAAAAAAAAACTGCCCATAGTCCTTGAAAATAAAGTGAGACAAAAAACAGTCGCTAATCCTCTACTTGAAGGATCCTTGAGTGACAATGAGTGCTCTCTTGACGACGAATAGGTGACCTTATAGACGCACACAAAGCTCTGTCGTTCCCCTCCCCTCCTTCTACAGTAGATCGAGGCGATCCGGAGGCGGCCTAGGTCTTCCCCCCGCGTCCACCGGCGAATCCGTGGGTTCCCTCCCCCTCCGCCAGCCGCTCCGGCGGCGGGAGGGTGGGGGAACCCCGGCTCTTCGTTCCGGTGTGTACATAGGGTGTGGAGTTGCGTGCGTTGCGCCGTCGATTTGGGGGAGGTGGCGGTGGCGCGGTCACGGGTGTTCTCCGAGCTCTCACCTCTTCCCGGCTTCGTCCTGTGCGGCGGCGTCGTGGGGCTCGGGGAGGTAGATTCCTGCCGCGCCTTGGGTGCGGTGAGGCTAGGGTTCCGAGTCTTGGCCGGCGAGGTGGCGGCGGCGGCCAAGGCGGTGGATTTTGTGCCGGAGCTTCTTCCCCACCTCGTTGATGTGTGCTCTGGCGTCGACGACAAGCTCTTCGGCTTCCTGTCTCCGGTTCCTCGGCGGTGTGGTGCGTTTTGGCCTCACCGGGGAGCTTTTGGAGGTGGTTCTGGAGCAGGTGATGCTGGCGTGCGCCACTGGCTTCCCTGGCCGGCCGTGGTGGCGAGGGGTGGAGATGCAGTGGTGGCGTGCTGGCTAATGGCGGTTCTGGCGCTTTGTTTCTTCGTGTCTTCTCCAGCCGACCGTAGAGGTAAGGGGAGGAGGCTCTGGGAGGTGAAGCTCTGGAGCGGAGAGGTTTGGGGCTTAGCTCGGGCGCAGGGAAGGAGGGCGCGAAGATGGTGGTCCTGGCACGGCTTGGCCGCTCCGGCGGAGGGTGGTGCTGGTGCTGGACGTGCGGACGGCTTGGCTGTGCTTTTTCACCGACAAGATCTCGTCGCTTGCGTCGAGTGGCTCATGCGGTCGTCTTCAAGGTTGGAGGTCTTCCCTCATCCAGTGTGCAGGAGGTTTGTTCTCTTCTCCTCCGGCGATCGTCGGCGTTGTGAAGTTCTGGTGGTTCAGCAGTTCTTTGCTGCTGTTGTGCTCTCTGCTGAGTTCCTTTTGTACGAATTTGCGTCTGTTCTTCCTGTTTGTTTCCTCTGATTGTACGCAAATTTGTACTCCTCTCGTTCAAAAAAAGAAGAAGAATAGGTGACCTTGATGAGCACCTAGTCGTGCCGACCGCCAACTTCATGAAAACCTACTGATGTGGAGCTTGTCATAGAAGTCTTTGCCTACGACTTTCTCTGCACAATGTGCCGCTAGTGGCCTGATATATCGGTCAACACCTTTTGTGCACCCCCAATATTATTCCCTCGTAAGTAACTTCAACATGTAATAGATGCCATATTTGCAAGTTTGTGTTTTAATTTTCAAACAAGCTTGATGTTGCCGTGGCATAGTGGTCAACTTTTGTTCAAAACTTATTTTTTATACCATTTAATTACTGCCGTGTGCAATCCTAACATTAAGGATAAAAAGAATAATATGCAAGAAAAGAAGGAGATTAAGCATAATCTCCACGGCTGTTACGCTTCCATTTGTCTTACGAGACATTTACATAGTGCTGGAGTGGCTTTTCACAATTTATACCACCATAATTTTAACCAAGGAACTTAACACCAACGCGGCACCGCGCCCTACAAGGGTCAAATCGGCCGTTCTGCATGCGGTGATTCGGAATATGTACCGTCATGTTCTCTATTCTTATTTCAATACAAAATAAATAAATATGTAAATGTATCTTGCATGCTAAATACCATCTACTTTTCCACCTACTTTTTCATTCTATGACCTGTGGCTACAACACATTTGTGTCCCACACGTGAGTGAGTGGTGGGTACAATCTAGTGTAAAGTACAAATTTTGTATCCACCCACCCATCATTTTTAGTTTCATTCTCAATATTGTAATGGTAATATCTTTTGAACCGAATGTCAGATTTTTGATCTTGAGTACATGGTGATGAGATCTTTATAACAAGATCAATACTGGACACGTTTTGAAAAGTTTTATAATTTGGTTGTGAAATTGTATTGAAATTAAAATGAAATTTCAACAAATAATTTATTAAATGACCTTTTTCATTCCGATATGACATGTTTGACTATAACAGGAATTTCATGCATATTTCATTGTGGTTTCTTGTGAGACCACAAACATTTCATAAAAGTTTCGCACAAGTAAAGATTTTCATCATGTTTTTAATACATCTTTACAAATTTATTCCAAAATAGACGAAACCATAATGAAATTTGTAAATCTTTTTAAAATCCGTAATTTATTGAAACATAACTGAAATAATCCAAATTATGTGTGCAATCTACGTGGAATGTTTCTGTAATATGTGTTGCAAATTTTGAAATTTCCATTTTTTTTGTAACAACAACATATCGTCGAAAATAATAAGAAATTTAATTAGAAAACTAAAATTTTGAAATATTTGTTAAAAAGATTTTGTGGAAATCCATTGAAACATTATTTTGGGATTTATTAATAAATATTATTTCTGGTCAGAATATATTGTTTATACGTTACAATACAGATGAAATATAGATCTACGTATAAATATGCAGCCACAGGTGGCAGCTCGTGATTAGGGCAGGAGACTCCGGTAGGAACCGACTTCGCTAGAAAACACTTTTCGAACATAAAACCCTAGATAAACATCAGGATGGTCAGACAAAAATACAAAACGTTGCATCACCAGACAATTCGACATATTTAAAGATGAGATCAGAATAGGTCACATCAATTCCTTCTCTGCTTGGACCGAAGCCCTATCTCGCGAATCAACGAATAGTACCTTGATAAGTAAACATCTGCCTGGAGCAAAGCATGATATGAAGTCTGAACTCTGATTGTCCTTGCTCTTTCACATTTTGTAATCGACCTCAACCGCACTTGTTCTGTCAGTCCACATTTACGTGCCCTTGTAACATTATACACATTTTTATAACTGACTAAGCCTGTAAAAGAAGTAATTAATAATTGTTTGTCATGTATTACTCATGCCGGCATATATAGTGCAAAATAGTACAAACGAGTGCTCCAATTATTCAGAATGTAACAAGACTTTAGTAATCGTTTAACTCGCTGCTAATGTTTAACAATATACATATGCTTTGCTATTTCTGTAAAACAAGAGAAAAATCACTACTAATAAGGGTCTCCTTGTAAAAAGTTTCGAAGACTATACATAGCATTTAGATATTCCGTTGGGTGACCTCACATTGAGGGCACATGATCCAGATTCAGTTTCGACGTCTAACTTCCAAATTATGGTGCGTTGGTACCAAAGAATTGGAAAATATCCATGATCTGCAAATCAAATTGTATTTGCTGCATGTCCTCTCCACAATACCTGTGTTTGAAAATCAAGAAACATATTTGGGCTGTGATATTGTTAAGTTTGAAAAAGCTTGGATCATCAGCGATTTGGATTTGAAGATAGAGACCAATTCCAGTCCCCTGTAAGCCTGCACTTTCTGGTATCGTCCAGTTCTTCCAAGATGTATCAGAGAATATCTTGACTCCGACTTGAGTGTTCATCCGGTGGCAGAGGATCGACAGTTGGAGCATGAGGTCTGATGGCATATGCCAAACCTGTATATAGTGAACACAACAATACTGGTTAGGGAGCGACGACGTGGTCACGGGGTTGCTGTTCAATGGCATGCGGGCTACCTGCACATCTCTCTCCTAGTGAAGCAGGTCCCATGGGTCGGCCGGCTACTTCTCCACCGTCCTCGCCCCTGGAGGCTACCTGCTCATTGCTACCCTATGCAGGAAATACAATCAGTCGTGCTTATATACATACACAAATGAAAGATCATATGTATACTAGCTCACGCGATCCATGGACCATGGTGTTTTGGATTTGATTTCTGACACTAGTAGAAAATAGGTCTTCCGTTCGGAGTTTTAGTCCCGGCTATGTTTGGAATCGGGACTAATGTGAGCAGGGTGGGACCGGTGCGAGCCCCTTTAGTCCCGGTTGGTATCTTCAACCGGGACTAACGATAGACATTTAGTTCCGGTTGGAGACACCAACCCGGACTAAAGCCGTCGTATTTTTCATTTAATATGGAATAATTCATATATTTAAATCCGTAAATCGAAATTTAACAAATAAAATGTCTAAATCGATTAGAAAAATAAGAGGAATCCAAATATGACAACTATATCATCTTTTGCATCACAAAAACTCATTTAACTAGGCGAAATTACTTTCGAAAAATCGGCATAAACACATTTAACTAGGCGAAATTAGGTAGAAATCAAGAAAATTACTAATACTTAGGGATTGTTCATAAAATGTGGATTACTCTTTGTGAAATTAGATGGGCCCATTGTGCACCATATCTTTTTTGGAGGTTTTTTTTACTTTATTTGATTTTTTTCAAAAAGCGGTCAAAATGACCACCATGACTCTCATCGAAAGAGGTCAAATTTTCTAAAACTATCATTGTTTCTATGATATAACCACTAGTTGTGTATCTTAAAATGATTTAAAAAAAATTCAGACCAAACTATCAAACACTTGTAGTTCAAATTTGGATTACTTTCAGAAAATCAGCATAAACTCATTTAACTAGGAAAAATTAGATAAAAATCAAGAAAATTCCTAATACTTGGGGATTATCCATCAAATCAAATGTGGACTACTCTTTGTGAGAATTAGATGGGTGCCATTTTGTACCATATTTGTGGCGCCCCGATGATACGTCCATTTTGCATCACTATTTTATATCATAATTTACTGCTATTCATCGATATATTTCATATTTAGAAGTGTTACTTATGTTATTTTACCTATTTTGCATGTTTGATGAATAATGGAGAATTGGACACCGGAGTCAGGATTCTGCTGGAAAAAGCACCGTCGAGATGCACTATTTCTGAAGATCAATAAATCGAAGGAGACATATGGAAGTCCCTATTTTACCAGATGACGAAGGAGGCCAAAAGGGGAGGCTGAGAAGGGCCAAGGTGGGCCCTCCTCACCAGCTGGCGCGGCGGGCCCACCAGCCGCGCCGCCAGGTGGTTTGGGGGCCCTGGCCCACCTCAGCCGTCCCCCTTCGTGTACTTGACCCCCTGGGAACCCTAACACACGGAGAACGGCCATCGAAATATTCCGCCGCCTCCACGAGGCGGAAAACACCAGAGAGCGAAAAGCTCCCCTGCAGGAAGAAATCTGCCGTGGGAAATTCCCTCCCGGAGGGGGAAATCGTCGCCATCATCACCGTCATCGAGCTGGACTTCATCGGGATCATCATCATCATCATCTCCACCGCCAACACCATCATCACCGCCGCTGCATCCCGTCTCCGTTGTAACATCTAGGGCTGAATCTTGTCTATTTCATAGGGGAAACTCTCCCGGTGTTGATTACTCTTGTTATTGATGCTATTGGGTGAAACCATTGGAGTAAGGTTTATGTTCAGATTGTTATTCATCATCATATCACCTCTGATCATGTTCCGTATGATGTCTTGTGAGTAGTTCGTTTAGTTCTTGAGGACATGGGAGAAGTCTTGATGCTAGTAGTGAACTATGTTGAGTAATATTTAATGATTTGATGCTTAAGTTGTGGTGTTATTCTTCTAGTGGTGTCATGTGAACGTCGACTACATGATACTTCACCTTTATGGGCCTAGGGGAATGCATTGTGTATTCGTTTGCCAATTGTGGGGTTGCCGGAGTGACAGAAACCTGAACACCCGTTGGTATATCGATGCATGAGGGATGGCAGGATCTCAAAGTTTAAGGTTGTGGTTAGTTTATCTTAATTACTTTCTTGTATTTGCGGATGCTTGCAAGGGGAATAATCACAAGTATGTATTAGTCCTAGAAGGGCGGTGCATTAGCATAGGTTCACCCACACAACACTTATCAGAACAATGAAGATTAATCAACTATATGAAGCGAAAGCACTTGACAATATTCCCGTGTGTCCTCAAGAACGTTTGGTCATTATAAGTACAACAACCGGCTTGTCCTTTGCTGTAGAAAGGATTGTGCCACTCGCTGCAACTATTATTACTGTATTTTATTTACTTGTACTTTATTTATCTGTCATATCAAAAACTCCTAAAAACTTGTCTGTGAGCATTTACAGTGAATCCTTCATCAAAACCGCTTGTCAACACCTTCTGCTCCTCGTTGGGTTCGACACTCTTATTTATCGAAAGTACTACGATACACCCCCTATACTTGTGGGTCATCACCCGACCCGACTGCTATACAGTGATGATGTGTGTCACCGGTTAAGCGATACAACCGGAGGTTACGGGTTTACCAATCCCCGGCCAAAACCTTTGGCAGGCGTTGCTCGGAATGGATCATCGGCAACGCAACTCCCCGATTGATGCCTTAACACAGGCACAACCCTCAATGCATAATAGAGAGATCAAGACTTGTGGAACAACTGGCACATCACAGACTCTACGACACAGATCATTATAGTTCAACTCTTATAATAGAGAAAGATAGCAAATGACAACCAGAGGTCACAGACCCAACATTACAACAAGCGGAAGCGAATTAGGTTGTTCTAAACAACAAGAACCAAATTATGGCCTAAAAGGCCTACAGATAAACATCCAGCGCCAGCTGTTCCGGGATGTCCCAAGCTGCCACCTGGGAACCCCAGACTACTCGTCGACGTCCACAAAGAACCCACCTTCGAGGTCGGTGAAGTCCTCCTCTGAAACAAAACAAACAACGTTGAGTTCGACGAACTCGCAAGATTATATATAGAGCATTAGCTCGATGAGGCTTTCAAAGTTATATGGCTGTTTTGCATAAAGCTGATTTTATTTATGAAAACATAACTCAAAAGCATCGACTATTCAGAGTATTTTTAAAAGGGGTAAGAAGTTCCTCTTTTCTTTGATCACCTTTCTCAACATCAACCATCATCTACCACGGTACCTGTTCATCAAAGGCACCTCCCCGAATCACCCTCGAGGAAGCTCACCTTGCATTTCTTGAGTGGTACCTTTAGTACCCAGTTTTTAATCATTCCGTTCAAGTTATCCTATGATCTTACCGTCCTTTCCCAAGTCGTCCATAACCGTGGACACGGCTTTTCGAAAAGATTTACCCTGCAGGGGTGTACAATGTTTGCCACACATACCGTCCGGCCCATTACCTGTACAATTAGCTCTCTTCCTTAGAAAGTCGGCTGGGTGGGAGCGGTGTCGACTTCTCCCTCGTTAAGGACTTTCCAGGATCATCAGTGGCGGCAGGACACGAGATCACAACACCCTGCCCCACGGCCACTCATTTTCCTAACACCACCATCCTCATCTCAGTTCAACCACCATCATCACGCACGCGCAAATGGAAGCCCGAACTAGAGGACCCTGGCTAGCCCCGCCCGAGTTATTTAGTCTATGAGGGTTCCTGCACTGCGAATGCATAGGCCTCACGCATGGTTGCACGCTCAGTCTTGGTTCAGGAGGTAAAGAACTCGCACCTAGGCGGCGAGAATGAGACAAAGCACCACAACCACAGTGGCCTCTCATCCCCACCTTTAGCATCTTAATTACCTGTCACCACAATTCTCCAACATCATCTGAACATTTCATCACCTGTTTCCAACATGAACCATCCATCGTACAGCTAAGCATTTACTAAGCATGGCTAAGCAACAACATAGCATAGTTAAGTATCTCCGGCCAATAGTACAAACCTATGGATAATAGGAGGGAAGCAGGTAATGGCATCGGAAACTTAATGCAACTATAGGATACTCTAATCCATTAAAATTGACATTTGGAACTGCATGCAATATTATAGTGGAGAAAATATTTGCGGAAACATAGGATAAGATATGCTCAGAGGGGGGGGGATTACGCTTGCCTTGATCAACGTGCTGGTAGTACGGATCGTTACGATACCGTGGTGGCACTTCCACTCCTTGATCTACCGAAGCACAAACAATACCGGAGAGGAACAATTAAAACCACCGATAACACCGGTGCAATGCGCAAACACATGATGACATGACATTTTAAGGTACCGAATTTATTTGAGCTATCTAGCAATTTAAATGGGGTGCGAGAAATAAATACTTCCACCGGAGGAAAAATAATACCCCACATTTAGCTTAATGATTTATGCATGATGTTTATTTTAAAGATTTATTCACAATTTTTGGGCATTTTGGTATATTACACGCATTTTTCTGATGCACCGATAAAAAGTTGTTATGTTTATAAATTTCCTTTTTATTATGACCTTTTGATGATTTATTTAACGATGATATCAAATTCAAATCATTTAGAGATAATGGGGTGAAAAGAAAAATAGAAGTTTCAAAACAGTATTGAAATCCGGTTGTCAGTCCGGAAATTTCCGAGTTTTACACCGGGAGAAATTAATCCGGAAATATTTCCGGTTCATTTCCGGTCGTATTCCGGGCTAACACATCCGAGTCCAGTACCGCTTTTCTTATTCCGGAATAGCATCCGGAAAAATCCGGGATTTAAACCGGGTTCTCCCAACGCTGCGTAGAGGAGCTATGGCGTCGGCAACCACGGCGCGACCACAATGAGGATTCGACGAGAGAGGAAGGGAGAAGGGGTGCTACGGCACGGGAAGGACCCATACCTCACTCTGGATGCATAGGCGTGCTCGAGGGAGGCCGGAGCTGGGCCACCGCGGCGGCGCGAAGCTCGGCGGAGCAGCGTCGGGGACGGAGACGAAGTTGAACGGCGCGGTCGATGTACCGCTTCCCAGCTCGATTCCTCGTGCGGAGAAGGATCACTGGACGCGGCGAAGCGGTTGGCGTTCTTCGATTTACCCGGGAACCCTCCAATCAACGGCGACGGCAGGCGGCCATGGCGGCTTGGTCGCGTCCGTGGGGAAGCGAGATGGGGAACGGGAAGCCGAGGAGCAGGCGAGTGAGCAGGGCGGCTCGTGGGGGTGAGGTCTGATACGTCTCAAACGTATCTATAATTTTTGATGTTCCATGCTGTTATTATATCAATTGCTACATGTTTTGGTTACACTTTATATCATTTTTATGCATTTTCTGGGACTAACCTATTAACAAGATGCCATAGTGCCAGTTCCCTGTTTTCTGCTGTTTTTTGTTTCAGAAAATCTATTAAGGAAATATTCTCGGAATTGGACGAAACAAAAGACATCGTCAATAATATCACGAGGAGATCACGGAGTCCAAAGGGGAGTCGGAGCAGACCCACCAGGGGGCCACGCCACACTAGGGCGTGGCCCAGGGTGGGCCCGCACCCCCTATGGCGTGGTGCCCCCCTCGGCCACCGACGCCGCCTCTTCGCCTATATATTCTCCGCGACGTGAAAACTCTATTACGGTCGATCATATTCCACGAAAAGTTCCGTCGCGGCCGTCATCATCAATCTCAGATCGGAGGAGTTCTGAAGCTCTTCCCGGCACCCTGCCGGAGGGGAGATCATCACCGGAGGGCTCTACATCACCATGCCTGCCTCCGGAGTGATGCGTGAGTAGTCCACCCCTGGACTACGGGTCCATAGCAGTAGCTAGATGGTTGTCTCTCTACCTTGTGCCTCCATGTTTAGATCTTGTGAGCTGCCTAACATGATCAAGATCATCTTATTGTAATGCTAGATGTTGTGTTTGCTGGGATCCGATGAATATTGATACCATGTTTATTCAAGTTGTTTATCTATGTGCTCTTGATCTTGCATGCTCTCCGTTGCTAGTAGATGCTTTGGCCAAGTAGATGCTTGTGACTCCAAGAGGGGGTATTTATGCTCGATAGTGGGTTCAGTCTCTAGATATCTGGATCAGTGACAGAAAGGTCTAAGATGGTAGATGTGCTGTTGCTACTAGGGATAAAACAT
This sequence comes from Poa pratensis, assembly GCA_947311845.1. NCBI lineage: Eukaryota > Viridiplantae > Streptophyta > Magnoliopsida > Poales > Poaceae > Poa > Poa pratensis. Next base: position 11,420,763 of record CAMZMU010000074.1, read on the forward strand.
TGGTGCAATGTCCAAGGGCACTTGTATTGATTACATTACACACTTTACTTCATGCAATAATCTGTTGTTAGCAACTTAATACTGAATGGGATGCGGATGCTGCCTTGAAGGTGGATTATTTAGGCATAGATGCTGTTGGAATAACGGTCTATGTACTTTGTTGTAATGCCCAACTAGATTTCATAGTAGACATCTTGGCATGTATTGCATTGTTATGCCCTCTCTATTTGTCAATTGCCCAGCTGTAATTTGTTTACCCAATATGCTAGTTATCTGTTCTGAGAGAGACACCACTAGTGAACTGTGGACCCTGGTCCAATTTCCTCATACTGTTTATACAACCTGCTGCAATCATATGTTCCCTGTTACTTGCTTTTTTCCTGCTGTTTTCCACACCATACGTTTAACTCTTTGTTTCTGCAAGACCGGAGAGATTGACAACCTCTCTGTTTCGTGTTGGGCAAAGTTCTGGTTTGTGTCTGTGCAGATTCCACGTTGGTGCAAGCTCCCTAGCGCCAGGGGGAGTCAACATCAACAACCTTCCGATAGATCATCAAGTCCTACTGGATTGATAACCTTGGGTAGATTTCTCAAGGGAAAACTTCTGCTGTCTACATCATAACCTTCCTCTTGGGGTTCACCAACACGTAGCCATCAAGCTGTTTTCTGGCGCCGTTGCCGGGGACTTGGAGGCTATTGGAAAGGGGAGTCTCTCAGTTCCAATCTCTTTACTTTATTTTTTGTCTTGTTTTTTTTTGCTTGCTGTTAAAAATCAAAAACCAAAAAAAATTAAATTCCTGCATCTAGTTTTTAATTTCGAGTTGCCCTGTTGCTTGTTTTAGGCTTGCTAAAATGAGTAATCCTGAAAATACTAAGTTGTGTGACTTTACTAGCACAAAAAACAATGATTTTATCTGTACACCCATTGCTCCACCTGCTTCTAAAGCAGAATTTTATGAGATTAAGCCTGCACTGTTAAATCTGGTTATGAAAGAGCAATTTTCTGGTGTTAGTACTGATGATGCTGCTGCCCACTTAAACAATTTTGTTGAACTTTGTGATATGCAAAAGTATAAGGAGGTAGAGAGTGATATTATTAAGCTGAAATTGTTTCCTTCCTCTTTAAGAGGAAGAGCTAAAGATTGGTTGCTATCTTTGCCTAGAAATAGTATTGATTCCTGGACTAAATGCAAAGATGCTTTCATTGGAAAATATTATCCTCCTGCTAAAATTATCTCTTTAAGAAGTGGTATTATGAACTTTAGGCAACTTGATAATGAGCATGTTGCCCAAGCTTGGGAAAGAATGAAGTCTTTGGTTAAAAATTGCCCCACTCATGGACTGACTACTTGGATGATCATCCAAACCTTTTATGCAGGACTAAATTTTTCCTCAAGGAACTTATTGGACTCGGCTGCTGGAGGGACCTTTATGTCCATCACTTTGGGTGCTGCTACAAAGCTTCTTGATGATATGATGGTAAATTATTCTGAATGGCACACTGAAAGAGCTCCAACTGGTAAGAAGGTAAATTTTGTTGAGGAAATTTCCTCCTTGAGTGATAAAGTTGATGCTATTATGACTATGCTTTCGAATGGACATGGTGTTGTGGATCCAAATAATATTCCTCTTGCTTCTTTGGTTGCTCATGATGAGAAAAATGTTGATGTAAACTTCATTAAAAATAACAACTTCAACAACAATGCATATAGGAATAATTTTGGTAGCAACAATTATAGGCCATATCCTGCTAATGGTAGCAACTCTTATGGTAATTCCTATGGTAATTCCTACAGTAACAATAGAAGTGTGCCCTCTGATCTTGAAGTCATGCTTAAGGATTTTATTAGCACACAAACTACTTTTAATAAAACTGTTGAGGAAAAGCTAGGAAAAATTGATACTCTTGCTGCTAAAGTTGATAGTCTTGCTCATGATGTTGAAATGCTGAAAATAAAAGCTATTCCTAGTGATATTAGAGAGAGTAAAACACTCAATGCTATCCAAATTAAAATTGATAATAACATTAGGATGCTTGCTGAACTTCATGAAAGATGGGAGAGAGAAGAAAGAGAAGCTGAAATTGCTGAACAAAATAGTGTTGTTAGAGTTTGCACTATTTTTACTAATGAAATAAATGTAGCCCCTAGTGCTAATGCGCCCCCTACTGTTAGTGATAAGATAATAAGTGTTGGAAATGTCTCTACTACCTCTACAAAAAGTTTTAAATTGCCTGATAGCACTACTTTTGTTCCTAGTAAAAGTGCTGAGATTTTTAGAGGTGTTGGTGATAATTACTCCATTGTTTTTGATAGACCTTTTTGTGAAGATTGTTTTTGAACAATTTGTCCAAAATCAAGTTTATCATTTTTCATAGCAACTAGTATACATAAAAGGACTCCATGCCAGATGATATCTTTTTTTTGAGGTTTTTTCACTTTATTTGATTTCTTTCAAAAAACGGTCAAAATGGTCACCATGACTATTCATCGAAAGAGGTCAAATTCTCAAAAACTATCGATGTTTCTGTGATATAACCACTAGTTGTGTATCTTAAAATGATTTAACAACAAATCAGACCAAAATATCAAACACTTATAGTTCAAATTTGGATTACTTTCGGAAAATCAGCATAAACTCATCCTAATACTTGGGGATTATCCATCAAATGTGGACTACTCTTTGTGAGAATTATATGGGTGTCATTTTGTACCATATTTTTTTGTAGTTGGTTCATAAAAAAGTCATTTTTGCCACTTAGAAAAAGAAATTGATATTTATAAAAATAATTTGAAAATCCCTTCGGAACCATTTTTTCCTATACCAAGATACACTTATTTGTCGAATATGAAAACTTTATCACAAACTATGTCGTGGGAATGGTTATAACTTGGTCATTTGGCTTGAAACTTGTATATGTTCATACATCATAAACCTTTTTGTGAAGATTGTTTTTGAACAATTTGTCAAAAATTAAGTTTATCATTTTTCATAGCAACTAGTACACATAAAAGGACTCCATGCCAAAGGATATCTTTTTTGAGGTTTTTTCACTTTATTTGATTTCTTTTAAAAAAGGTCAAAATGGACACCATGATTATTCATCGAAAGAGGTCAAATTCTCTAAAACTATATCGATGTTTCTGTGATATAACCACTAGTTGTGTATCCTAAAATAATTTAAAAAAAATTCAGACCAAACTATCAAACACTTATAGTTCAAATTTGGATTACTTTCGGAAAATCAGCAAAACTCATTTAACTAGGCGAAATTAGATAGAAATCAAGAAAATTCCTAATACTTGGTGATTATCAATCAAATGTGGACTACGCTTTGTGAGAATTAGATGGGTGCCATTTTGCACCATATTTTTTGTACTTGGTTCACAAAAAAGTCATTTTTGCCACTTAGAAAAAGGAAAATGATATTTATATTTTTTTTTTGAAAAATCCCTTCGGAACCATTGCTTTCTATATCAAGATACATCTGTTTGTCGAATATGAGAACTTTATCACAAACTATGCCGTGGGAATTGACATAACTTGATCATTTGGCTCCATGCTTGAGGTTTTTTTCATAGCAAGTTTATTGATATTTCTGTGATGCAAAAGATGATATGGATGGCATATTTGAATTCCTCTAATTTTTCTAATCGATTTAGATATTTTAGTTGTCAAATTTCAATTTACAGTTTTAAAGATATGAATTATTCCATATTAATTATTATTACATAATCATTGTTATTTATTCAAAAAAATATTATTACATAATCATTGTTATTTATTCAAAAAATATTATTACATAATAATTATTATTTATTCAAATAAATTTTGAAAATTCAAACAATAAAAAGTATAACATCATGACTCAGGGGTTAATATGATTGATATGATACTAATATCAGTAAGTTCTAACTTCTCATTTGGAAACTAATTTGGAAGGAACTCAAAAGTTAAACATGCTTGAGCTGGAGCAATTTGAGGATGGGTGGCCGAATGGGAAGTTTGACCAGGGTAAGTACTTTGACCTGAGATTATGTATAATTAGAGATTAAGTGTGTGGCTAAGTGGGAAATTTCAGAATAGAGATTAAGTATGTGGCTAAGTCTATAATTAGATATTAAGTGTGTGGCTAAGTGGAAAATTTTGAAATAGAAATTAAGTGTGTGGCTAAGTGTATAATTAGAGATTAAGTGAAGTCCTGACCTTAGACCCAAAAAAAAATCATTTGAAGTCCTTTAGTCCGGGTTGGTAACACCAACCGAGACTAAAGGTTCTCCAGCCTAGCGCTCGGCCGTGGCCACGTGCAGCGCCTTTAGTACCGGTTCGTGGCCAACCGGGAGTGAAGGGGGGCCTTTAGTCCCGATTTGGTAGTCCCAGTTGTATAACCGGGACTAGAGGCCCTTACCAACCGGTAGTAGAGGCCATTTTTCTACTAGTGTGACTCGGGGAGAATTCGAATTGGAGATGGAGTCAGATCAAACTGAAGGTTTGGTATTGTGTAAATCTTGATATTCTATGTGCATTGTGCACACGTTAAGTTCGGCGGAAAATCAATATTGTTCTGGCCTATGTAAAACAGAACAAAAAAAGGTCTCATGAAATGTTTTTTAGCACCAAATTGTTTTTACAAAAGACAAAAAAATGCCAGTTTGTCATGAAACGACTTTGTGAGCATGTAGAATGTCCAGATGTTAGCGCGTTTTCCCCAATTATTTTTACATTTTTGAAATACGTTTAAAACACATTTTAAATTTCAACAGCATATGCTTCCGAGTACAAAACACTCCTCATACACAGTTACACGGTATGTTATTTATCGAGAAAACCCTGTGTATACCATTGAATTGAATAACTATGTATTTCATCATTGTCATATATACTGATATTTTCAGGAAGCATACACGTGAGACATGAGGTGTATGAGTGCACCGGAAAGCGCATCTAAACATGAAAAAAAAAATCGTCACGGCCTTTATTCCCGACATCTTTCGTAGACATACTTTTTTCCGAACCTACGGTTCCATCAGGATCTTCATAGATAGTACTAGTACTTGTCTGAACCTATGAAATTCATCATTTTTTTGCCACGGGAACCATATGCCATGATTTCTTTACCAGTCGCACGGTCCGTCTCTTTAGTTAGACATATGCCAACGTTATTGAACTTTGTCGATTGTCAACTCATGCAGCTTTCTCTCCGAAGAGGAGATCACGTTCGTGCCTACTTGATGATTCTCTGTGTCTCTCTGAGTTGTCTAGCCGTCATGGTCAAACATTTAATTATAAGCATTGATGCCAAGGAATTAGTCAAGTATTTCTAATCTGACCAAATATCTACCTAACAATTACAACGTGCAAATGTTCTCAAGTAAGCCCTCTTTTGTACAGTAAGATTTTCGTAGGAATTTTGGAGGGTTTGAATCCTATGAATTTTATCTTATGAAAGCCCTTTAAATCATAGGATTGGGGCCACCAAATTCCTATATATGTAATCCATTCCTATGGCCTAATTCCATAGGATTCTCAACATGAGTTCAAACCCCATTTTAATTTTCCTACGTGGAGTCCAATACAGTTTCACTCTATCTCTCTCTACTCTCTCTCTTCAATCGTTTAAAATTCATGTGCATCATCCAAAGGCTGCTGTTGCAAAATTCCCGCGCTTCACAATCATGTGGAAATCCACTTCACATGACATCTCAATTCTATGTTTTTCCTATTCATACGTTTTTAAAATCCTACAATCCAAAGAAGCCCAGTATATCGTATAGTTCATATTCCTTGTCTACACCTCTTCCAAAACCTTGTGCAAAGTTCTTTCTTGACCGCGAATGATGTATCCATAGTTCTATACGTGAACCGAAAAAATCATCACGACCTTCATTTCCTTGATTTTTTTTATTTCCTTGATATACTCTGAACCTACGAAATTCATCATGTTTTGCCCCTGAACTATATGACATGCGTCTAAAAGGTTCGCCCGGTCGCTTCCATTGCTGAACTCGTCGATCTTCAACTAATCCTCAGTATTGTATCGGGTCAACTGTTCCGAAGTGCGGTCCATGCCCAGACGGATGCTTGCTCTAGAAAAAAGACAGCTTCCTTTTCTACACTATACACCTCAATAAAATAGCTAGAGAAGGACAGCATGCCACCCGGTTGTGAACACTATACACCTCAATAAAATAGCTAGAGACGTGAGATTCCACTAAGGCAGACTACTTGCTGTAGCCAAAATGCCAAATACAGTCTGGCCCCCGTATTCTTCTGGATATTGAATCTGAATTTCTTAGACGTGAATTCCACACTTCCACTAAGGCAGGGTAGCCCACTACAGTCTGCACCTTATAGAATATCGCAGCTTGGAAGCCAGCGTTCCACTATAAGTAGTCCTCGTGTGGCTTCGGCTTCTCCATAAGCATTCCAAGTTCTAGTAGCCATGGGTCTCACTCTTGTGGTCTCCCTTCTCGCCCTCTCATGTCTCCACGGCGTGACTTCCGACTCGCGCAACTTCACCGCCATGTTTACCCTCGGAGACTCTTACATCGACACCGGCAATTCCGTGATCATGGCCGCTCCATTGGCTGCGTTCGTGCCCGTGTGGCATGACAAGCCTCCTTACGGCATGACCTTCTTCGGCCATCCCACGGGCCGCCTCAGCGACGGGAGAGTCATCATCGATTTCATCGGTATGTATGTTGTTTTTAGACATCTGTGTCCTTGCACCAAACGATTCATTTTCTGAATATTTTATTTGATAAAACTTTGAATGTCTACACATATACTACATTTTTTTACGCATGCTGTGGTTGCAGCCGAGCAGTTTGGTCTCCCTCTTCTTCCAGCCTCCTTGCTGAATAGCTCGGACGTCTCAAAAGGCGTAAATTTCGCTGTCGGTGGTGCGACGGCGTTCAACGTCGACTTCTTCGAGAGGAACAAGCTGGTTCCCTTCAAGATGCCAAACAGTTCTCTGAATGTGCAGCTTGGTTGGTTGGAGGAGCTCAAGCCATCGATTTGCGACACCACGGAAGGTCTGCGACACGCTCTGTGGTATTGCTGTTATTGTGTTCAATTCCTAGCACTTGCAAACTCAGCAACTTGTCAATACAGCATGCAGAGATTACTTCAGTAAGTCCCTCTTCTTCGTTGGGGAGTTTGGAGTGAATGACTACAACTTTATATGGGGTGCGGGAAAGAATGAAACCGAAGTGAGGTCTTATGTACCAGACGTTGTGAAAAATATTGAGAGGGTCGTGGAGGTATATATATTTTGGTTTGTCTGTATCTTTTTTTTTTTTGCGAATTGTCCATATCTTTCTCTACTCTCACTTCTTTCATCTAGTTTTTTGTTATTTATTTTGTATGGGCCAGTAAGAGACTCCATCTGCAATTTTATGTGTTTTCTAAATCCTATAATAATTCATAGTACATGACATATTAATCCCGTGTTATTCCTGTTCTTGTACTCTTTGATTCCTATACTGTTTAAAGTGACCCAGCCCACTCTAGCATGATTTTATTCTTCCCCCGGAATGGTGTAACGGTTGTGATAGGCTCGGGTATATGGTTGGAAATGCATTGTTAGCCCCAAATTCGTTCGCAACATTTGTACAACTCCCTTAGAGAGGGACCTTCGAAATATGTATGATTTGCATGTTGTGGCATCTCACATTAGCTGAAAATAGTAAAATGGAAAAAAAGTCAAAGTTGAAAAGGTAAGAAAGTAATCAGAGTTGTTGTGTTGTTCTTCCGTAGAGCTTTTACTCAAACACGGAAGCAATGTGTACACCTAGATGAAGATCTCACGCATATTAGATCATTAGAGGTTGCCAAACAATATAGATTCAAAAAAAATATGTTTGGTAAAATTAAATTTTACAAGTAAATATACTCAACATAAATGTAACAAAAAATCTAGTTCCCCCTAGAAATTCATCTTGGTTTTTAATTTGAATTCTACTGGTAACTTATAGAACATTTTTATGGATATGTTCCTTGTAGTTCAAATCAAGTAGCACACTCCAATGTGTCATAAACATAAACATAAAGAGTTATTTAGAAATTTCAAATTATTCTACATTTACATATCTTAACTGGAAACTTAACATAAATAGCATTTGACACTGAAAATATGGTTGACGTGATTATATTTGCATCACAGAGGCTTATTAAGGAAGGCGCAATATATGTGGTCGTACCAGGAAATCCACCAACCGGATGCTCGCCTCTCATACTCACCCTTCGCTCGAGCCTCAATGAGATGAAGAACTACGACAACATCGGCTGCCTAAGCAACATCAATCGCGTGGCTATGTACCATAACTCCTTGCTCCATGGGTCAATCCGCGCTCTCAGGGTCAAGTACCCCCATGCTAGGATCATATTTGCCGATTTCTACAAACCAATCATGTCGATTCTTAAAAAACACTACCACTCTAGTAAGAAATACTCGATATTTTCGCTGCTCAGTAGCTCAAACTTGTCTCGATGGTCTTTTGCAAGCCGGGTCACTAAGTTGTCTAAATATTTTACGATCTGCAGAAGTCGACAATGCTGATACTCTCCGGGCTTGCTGCGGAGGTGGCGGGGAGTACAACTGGAATGCCACCGCCCTATGTGGCATGCCGGGGGTGACGGCCTGCAAAGACCCATCGAAGTTCGTGAGCTGGGACGGTATTCACTACACTGAGGCAACCTACGAGTACATCGCCAATGGGTGGCTTGACGGCCGTTTCGCCGAACCGCCTATACTCAATGTCACTAAGTATTAAACTGAAATAAATATACGGGGAACATAAGGGGTGTATGAATACGATTAACCAACTTAAAAGGAATCAATTAAAATTGAAGTCAATATAGTTGTGTTGATATTTGAACCGAGACATAATTTTTTGGGGATAGATATTGTTGGAAATATACTCTAGAATCAATCATGCGATGATGATATTTCCCAATGTACTATCAAATTATTAATATTGCCAATATTATCAATGATATGTATCAGCAAATATGTGATTTGATTGTGAAACTATATATATTATATGATGAATGTTCTAATGGTCCATCTAGTCGATAAGGTTATGGGACACATCGCTTTGAAGTTTGAAATCTATATGACTCGTCCGATGAATCTATACTTCTTATAAAGCAAAACCCCACTAAGTGCATTAATTATTTTTCTATCTCAACATGCAAGCTATCCACATCACTCATTCTCTTAGCCAGCCAAATGTCCATGTCATCCCACTAACATGAATTAAAGCCCATAATTTCTTGCATGCAACATGTCCACATCATATACTTTTCATCTATCCAATTATCCACGTCACCAATTTTTAACCATCAAATATAAAAAAATCATGTCGATTAAATTTAGCCTTTCGACAATGTGATCAACTGAACCTTCCATATTTCTATAAACAACTTCACATTTTATGTTTCTTATATGCCTTTGTTTACACAATAATTTTTTAAAGAGATTTCCGCCGCAACACGCGGGGTATCTTTCTAGTATAACGAAATAGGTCATCCCCACTAACTTATTTTCCTGGCCATGCAGCCTAGCCACGTCATCTGATTTTTTTTTACCCATTAGATCTACTCGCTTGACCCGTCTGCCATGATCCTGACGTTGAGACCAGCTCAAGCGTTTTTCCTTCAGGGCTCTTCAATGCAGTTAACGTCGCGTCCCTCTTAATGCTAGCTAATCGAAATTGTTCCGGTTCCTGTTGGTGGTCCATAACTCTAATCACTTCTCCTGCCCTCTCCTTAATAATTCCCACTCAGTCGGCATCCTGGACGCCATATATTAATTGGCTCATCCCAACCAGGCAACTCCCATGGGCACCATTCCGCTCCAGAAGACACAACGCTTGCGATACCTTCCCGCAACATCATCTCCGTTCCTCTGGATGATGTGGCTGCCCATTTACCAACTGCTATCAGCGACATGGAACTGGCAAACCTTCTCAATCTTATTCTTGTGTTGTGCCTGTATACATTGGTTTTAACCCATCCATCGGGCCGCTGCTTCAGTGGTCTTTCTTTCACCGCGTCCTCTCCTTGTGGCAAGTGAATGAGCCGCATGTGGTGACTGCTTCAAAGGCGTGGGCTTGCTGAGAGGAGACAAATAGTACGTTGCTTGAATGATCACCAGGCCGTTGAGTGAGAATTGTCAGCACGTTTTTTTGCCCCCGGACAGGGATGGTGCTTCCATAGCCAGTTGTCTCCAATCAACTTGGGATTTACTATTTTGAAGCTCCATCTTCACCACCGAGTGAGTGGTTGATTTTTTTGCTTTCGATTAAACTCAACGAGGAGTCAGATGCCATATATTGATATATGCAATTGTATATAAGTGAATTTCACACCCAGAATTCTTTACAGGTTTGTTACTCAAAATCCATTTTCTTCCTGATATTATGTTAAGTTTTTTTTTGTTGTTGTTTTGGCCCAGATGTCAACTATATGCTCTGAATGTTTAGATTCTCATAATAGTGAGTGTTTTTACATGGTCAATGTTTCGTTGCCCTAACCAAATACCATTCAGCTTTGTGGATATCACTGCGTTCAGTTTGGCATACACAGTTTTCTTCTGTGCAAAATCATCATCTCTCATTTTTCAACTAACAAATAAGAATTCATGACTCTCATGATCTCTTACTTTCAGCTTTCTTACAAAATCATGTGTGTAGTGCCAGTACTGTACACTTCCTAACAAAAATAAATCATATATCTCCTTTTACATTATGTATTCATCTCTACTAACAAAAAGGAGAGTTAGATGAATATAAATATCAATTTTCCAGTTTGTCTGTCAAACCCCAAAGCATGTGTTATCATGAAAATATACAGTTGAAGATAATACACATTAATAATTCCATCTGTGAACTGTTTACTATTTGAATTAGTTTGCTCCCCGCTTTCATATGGCCCTGTTTTATTCTTTAAATCAGCATCGTTAACTCAGGGATTTAATATTGGGGTCAGTTGTCCATTTTGAAGGGTACCTTTTATGTACTGCAATTGTTTCGATGCTCTTACAAGCTAGCCTCCGAGGACCATTGTGTTAGTGCTAAGTCCAAAACCGTACCATCTATGCATCCATAGCTTTGTTTCATCTCATTCTATACAAACAATGTATATAGTTCTTTCATGTTATCTATAAATTCAGAAGATACAAGTTCCGCAGCAACGCGCGGGGTATTTTCTAGTATGTTTCACGAGTCATGTGCAAGGTGATGTCGGGTAGTATTGACTTTTGCAAAGGAGTTCATCAAGTATGCACGAGCTATTGCCATTTATTAGTCACAATTATGTATAGGCCATGTCCTTAGACCCAAGGTCCTCGCATGACCTGGGTTTTGAATCGACTTACTTAGGGTCTATCAAAGGCTACTTTGTAATGGGTTAGTTCCAGAGATAGATTTCGAGTTAGTCTAGAAGCAAGCTACATTGTGTGGTTGACCAAGATGGGATTTTACCCCTCCACTTAAATAGATATTCTGTAGACCTCTTGTGTGATCAGATTTGCAAAGCGCGGCCATGCGATGGAGAGTTTGTATCTCACAAGAAAAAAGGTTGAGCTAGGGATGCAGGCGGACGTCCGCCCCGACGTCCCGACCTGTCCGCTAGTTAAACTTCACTTAATGAATTCTAAACTGGACTTAATGGCGCTTAACAAATTTTGTACTTTGATGGGGCTTGGCGGACTGTCCGCCACTTCCGTTGGACCATCCGTCGGCATCCCTAGGTTGAGCTATAATTAGGACGACGCGTTAACCTTGACACCTATCGTGAGGGAAGGGAAATAAACCTATTATATAATGTCGAAGCCAAAAGGCAATTAAAAAGCCTAATCAAACACCCTCTCAGGGTGGAAGGAAGGATTCTCAGGGTGGAAGAACGATCAGGTACCTACGATAAATATGATTGGTTGATTGGAACCAGGATTGAATTGGGCCTTCCCACCATTCCTATGGTGATGAAGGAACATCCTGATGTCTTCATTGGTAATCCCCAAAGTGGAAGGGAACGATGTACACATCAGTAAGAAATTTCCTCGAGTTCTATTGAACCAGTAGGAATATGAAGTTTTTTTGAAAGGAATACGGTAGGGGAAGCCCCTACAGCGGATTTTTTTTTAAATAATAAGAACCCAAATCCGCATACGTGAGGATTTGAACTTGGGTGACTGGGTTGTACATCCACTTCCCTAACCAAGTGAGCTGGGCTCACTTCTTTAGGAATATGAAGTTCTTGGCATATTGATAGTACCTGCACATAAAAAAAATTGTCCCCAACTTTCAGTAAAGTTGCCAAGCTTCCCGTCTTTCTCAAATAAATATTAAACGTATAGTGTGGAAAGTATGGATGAAAATCATTAGAAGTAAAAAAACGAATCTACGAGCTAATGATGGTGAAAAACAAGTAAACACGGTTGTAAACAGTGTAAAAATATAGACCGAGGTCCATAGCGTCACTAGAGGTATCCCTCCATGAAAATATGACACTCTTGGGTAAACAAATTACATACAACTGCACAATTGATAGAAACAAAGCAATTAGGACGCGTCGTGTCGTTCTGTGCCCGCCAGGGGAACCGCTACTCTATGCAACCAAGTTGACCGGCACGTCTCCCCGTAATAAAATATGTTGACCGGCGTTGTGTCACTGACGCCCCGGTCCCGCCCGCCAGGATCCGATTTTGGCGTCGATTGCCGCGGTTGCCGGCACTCCCACTTCCCTCCCTACGGACTGGGCGTACGTGAATCGGGGTTGCCGGACGCGCTTTTGGGCCCGTTCGGCAACTTTGCCGCTATTTGAGACGCCGGTGGGGGGCTTTTTTGTGCATGCGGTAGGACTATTGGGAGCGGTGATGGAGATACTCTAACGTCTATCATGTGCAGGGCCGGGCCGGCAAAATTCAAGGCCCTGTGCGAAACTCTAAAACGGGGCCCTATCTCACACCAAAATTTGAACTAATAAATATTCTAATGTATATGACATAATATTTTACATAACAATTGAATATATTGAGAATCATACCTATTTAACTCCAAGTTGCATAATGTTTATTTGACATCATCATTCTTTTTATGTTTTTTGAAATTAAATCTTCAATGATATCCTCATAATCAATCTGTTTAGAATCAAATGAATCCCAGTTTCTTGGATTAAATATATCAGATTGAAAAGATTCATCAACATCTGCAAGAGGTGAATTATTCAAATTAACATCAATATGATCTTTCTCTACCTCAATATTATCTATCTCTGTCTAATCAAGTCTAGAATAATTGTAAGGAACTTGCGAGTGCAAGGGTAGAAGAATCAACAGACTGATTACCGGATGACACTTGTGATGCTTCTTTTCTAGTAAACCTGTCCACAACACCTTTCTAAGATTTAATTAAATTATGTTCCTTTTCTTTTGTCTTGCTTCCCCATGATCCCTGGCAAAAGTTAATTAGGATTTACTCCGTACAAATTAATAATAGGAGACAGATCAGCCGAAGTTAATCAGAAAGGAAGAATTAGGATTTAGAGTAGGAACATGGAGTACCTCTCTTCTGGACTTTTGGCAACCAGCAGTTTGCAGTGTCGCACGTCGCCTGAATGTGATCCAGATCAGCAGCGAGGCAGGCAACCAGCTAGTCGGGATAGGAAGTGACAGGAGGCAGCCGCCGAGTCGGGATAGGGAACGACGGGAGTCAGCCAGCGAGTCAGGGATAGGGAGCGACGGACGGGAGCGAGCGAGTCAGGGAATCAATGAGCAGATCCACTATAATCTCTTACCGAATATTCATTATTCTGTTCCCCGGAAAACCATTTTCCGGTACCGCGGCGCGTGGGGCAGAACAGATGCGCTTATCCGGTACGAGTTTAGCGCATCTGTTCTGCCCCATGCGCCATACCGGTACCGAATAACAATTTTCAGCATGATTTATCAAATTCATCAATACAAACATAACATAACCAATATAAATTAGAACAAATATAAATATTGTCCAAATGAAATACAACTTAATTATTCATTACAACAATATCAAATCAAATGGTCTGAATGCAAAGAATGGTTCAAATTACAACAATATCAAATCAATTAAAATCAAACAAGAAGCTACTTCTTCCCATACAATTGCCAATGGTGCTCAACAAGATCGTTTTGGAGCTGAAGGTGTGTGCCCTTGTTCTCAATGTTCCGGTAGGTCTCAAGAAATGCTTCGATTCGGTCCGGGTTCCTTTGTGGCTTCATTCGGCTTCCAACATTGTCATAGAAAAATTCCAAGTTTAAACCCCTCTCATCTTCAACGATCATGTTGTGTAAAATTACACAACATGTCATTATTTGCCTAAGGGTTACTTTATCCCAAAAACGAGCCGGTACTCGAACAATGGCAAACCGGGCTTGCAACACACCAAATGCCCTCTCAATATCTTTTTGACATGCTTCTTGAGCTTTGGCAAAGATGGTATTGATGACTCCCAAGTGCAGGAGATCAATTGTAGTACCTTTCGAATAGAAAAGGTTGTCGAACCCACGAGGAGCTGAAGGTATTGGTTAGTAAGAATGATAAATTGACAATAAAAGATGCAAGTGTTTTTGGTGTTTTCGGTTGTATAATTGCAAGACAGTAAAAATGCAGCAGACAAAAAGTAGCAGGTGACAGCTCTCAAAGAGAGAAAAGCCCAATCCTCTATGCAGTAAGAGGACAAGCTCAAGTGTGTATTTCTTATAAGTGGAGAACGTTCTCAAGGGCTACCTAGACTTCATGGCATAAATATTTCTAGAACAACAAAGTAGCATTTTGTCAAGTTTTAATCTTCTTAGGACGGAGCCATTATTAGGTTTAGCTAAATAAATATACTAAACCTCTTATGATGGATCTTGTGGCCAAGTAAATGACTGCACAAGAGTTATTAAGATATAAAATCCCACCATAGCATTACACTCTAAGGTCCCCGATATTAATCCCCTCATAAAGTAACTTCATAATTCGGTCTCAGGTTTACATGTCCTCCCAAGTCTCCCTCACTCCATTACACTACGGTGTTCTCCTATGAGCCCATCTAGGTGAAGTGATGTGCAGTCGACATTCGCACAACACCATCATAGAATTACATAAAAAGATAAACACTAGACAAAATACCAACACATGTTATATATAGATCATTGCCAATCCATCCTATGCCCCCAGGGACATGAGAGAACTACTCACAACGTGAAGACATGATGTGATTCAGTGGTAGAAATGATACAACACAACATGAAAATATAGTCTCACCACAAAACAATGACAAGTAGCTAATCATACACAGGTAGAATAGCACTTAAACAATAGCTAGGGTTCAACAATCTCAAACTATGAGGGGGATGAAGTGGATCACGAAGATGGTGATGGAGATGGTGCTGGTCTTGACGTTGGTGTTGATGGAGACTCCGGAGGGGGGATGGAGGAGCCTACCGGAGGTGATTCCGGCAGCGTTTCCCCCCTCCTATCTTCTCCAGCGGCAGCCTTCTGTCTTCTGTTTCGTGCGTTTCGTGTTTCTCCCCGCCTCCTCGCGAAACTCCTCGGGGGACTCTTTTTATAGTTGGTTTTAGGTCAAGACGAAGCCACGGAGATGAAAATGGACGACATCAGAGCCACGAGGGGGAAAAGAGGTGGTCCCACACGGCCAGGGAATCTGACCACGTGGGACCCTCTAGTTTCTATCTGGCTGGGCTGCTGGTCTTCATTTTAGGCCCATTACGTCCGTCTCGAAAATTCTGAACCGTGCTCTTTGGCCTTGCCCTTTTTGGAGTCCCGAAGCTCCCGGAAAGTCCGAAACTCTAAAAAAGACGTTTTCTGGAAAACAGAGTTAGAACCAAAAGAGGGGGGATTGTTTAGAAATTCCCTGAAATCATTATAAAACATGAGTATAACATCGTATAAGTTGCAAATAAGTTGGAATATCAAGTAATAAAATGTAAAGTTCATGTATGCATTTTACATGCATCAGGTATCCTTTTTGTTGTCCGGGTTTGAGATGGTTTTGACAAAAGTAGCCCAAGGAGGATAAATACCGTCAGCTAGATAATAACCAATGTTATAATCATGACCATTGACGGTGTAGTTGCAAGCCGGAGTATCATCCACACTACCAAGCATTCCCGCCATCCTCTTGCTTCATTTGCGGCCATCAACTTGATTGTGTCCTCTTTATTAGGAGCTCGGAGGTACTCTTTGCCAAATACTTTGATCACAGTTTTGGCAAAAACTCTCACGCTCTTGATTGTTGTATCTTCGCCAATCCGAAGGTACTCATCGGTGTAATCAGTCGGAACACCATAGGCTATCACTCTCATAGCCGCAGAAATCTTTTGGTACACATTAAATCCTAGCAAACCGGCGGCGTTTCTTCGTTGAACAAAGAAACAGGAATTTTGCTCGCAAGCTTCAACAATGCGAACAAAGAGGGATCTACGCATCCGATAGCGCCTACGGAAGAGATGAGCCAGAAAGGTCAGTACCTCCGCGAAGTAGTCCTTCATCAGCATCGAACTCCCCAATGCTAGGTTCCGGGGAATGCAAAGGCGGCCGACCGTGGAGCCCCGCCTCTTCCTCTTTGCTCCGGCCTCAAATCTGTCGACGATATGAGCCATAATCATTTGCTCAATGTCGTCATCGAAGAGTAGGTCCTCAATCTCCGAATCATCCGAATCGGAGGAGGAAGAAGATGAAATCCAATCCATCTAGCGAAATTATAATTTTCGAGGTTTAGACTACAAATCTAACAGCATATGTCCACACAACAAGTAAATCAACAACTAATTTGTCAAAAAACATACCGTGTCACCACCGACGGTCGGATTCGCGCTGCCCGAGCTCCTCAACCGCGTCCGGCAGGAAATCGGCCGCTCTGACGGCTCAGAGTGGGCGACCTTGCTCCCGGTAGTCGAACCTGGCCGTATCGGCGCCTCCCGGAGCGAACTGGCCGTGTGCCCGAGCTCGGCGCCGGATCCATGGCGGCGGCCGCCGCCGCGACCGTGCGGACGGGATACGCCACCCCCGGGCACAAAACGAGGGGGAATCGAACCGGCGGCAGGCGGCGGTACTTTTCCGCGGTGGAGTCCGAACGGGGGGCGGCAAGAGGCGGCGGAGCGCAACGCCGGAGAGAGAAGGGAAAGAGGAACGAGAGCCGCGGTGAAACTTCCGTGCGGGAGGGTTCCCGCCACGAGTAGGGGGAGCAGGAAAAACGGCGGGCGAAACTGAACTGATTCGGCACAGACGGGTGTTTATCCTGCTCCCCGGATATTTTATTGGGATACGGTACCGAGTAGGGTATCTGGTTTGGCCGCGGTTTCGTCCCGGACCTAGAAAAAAGCAGTTATTTTCCGGGCCGGGGCCTTATAGTGGATCTGCTAGAGATGCTCTAATCTATTTGCCGATCGATTTCCGTATTCTTTGATCCTTTCCGATCAATCGTGTGACGTGAGCGACAACGATGGAAAAAGCCCAGCAGCCCACGGCCAGCTCGATTCACGCGGACGCAAGAAGCCCAACAAACTGCTAAGTGTATTTTGCTTACATAAAAATTTGGGACCCCAAAATTGATGGGCCATGTGCGGGCCGCACAGTTGGCACCACTGTGGGCCGGGCCCTGATCATGTGTATAGTCCCTAGGACGCGACACGTTGCTGCGCTCGGGAGTTGGCGATGACCGATCGCAGCGACTTTCCCTACATGCCACAGCCATCGATTATCTGCCGATCCGCTGACAGCCGAGGAGCCGATCGGATCAATCGGCCATCCTGCTTTCAATAATTCAATTCCACCGGCAAGGTACCAGCCTACCAGGACTAATACACCCTAATTTAACCTCTTGTTTTCGAATCTATTGTACATGAGCACTACAATGCAGGGAATTCAGCTTAATTATTTGTTCGGTCTTTATCAAAGCAGATACATGGATAGGTACCTTCTAAACGAAAAGTGCCATCGTAAAATCTAGAACATATAAACTGGGTAAAGGAGATTCAGTATGATCCGGTACAAAGGAAAAGAACTGAAGATTATAATCCTAATCTCAAGAACTTGGTAAGAAGAAAATATTTGATTAATGGGCCTTGTCAATCTCGCACTTATGATTTTCTGCATACACTGATTGGGGATAGAGACAAGGTTTAATCCTGAATGGTTTGATGAGTTTGGTACTTGGCTAGAGTACATCGAGTCCAAAGACAGAGCATATTGTTTGTACTGCTTCTTATTTAGAGACCGCGACAGTAAGAAAGAAGTTGGTACTGTTGGAGATATGTCCTGGAGACAATAATATTTAGTTATTATTATATCTCTAAGTTATTATTAAAGTTTATATCTTTATGCTACAACTACATTGTGCACTTGAATAGCGAATACAAAGTATTCAAGAGGAAAACCTTCAATGTACGTGTAGAGATATGAAGAAAGTAAAGGTTGCTGGTCTTGTCTCTAAGACTAGCTCATCTTGTTGTTAGATGATTATGTTTTCCTGATCATGGACTTTGTATAAATCACACAACTATGAGACTATATTTTCGGGATGATAATATTACTGAACCGACCCAATTGTATGATCTTGGTAAGAGAAAAATCGTCATATATGAAATTAGCAATTGATCATTGATAAGTCTCAAACGTATCTACAATTTTTGATGTTCCATACTTGTGTTTATACCAAATGCTACATGTTTTATTTACATTATATATCATTTTTATGCATTTTTTGGAACTAACCTACTAACAAGATGCCACCGTGTCAGTTCCTGTTTTCTTCTGTCTTTTTGTTTCAGAAAAGTTAGTCGAGAAATATTCTCTGAATTGGACGAAACTTTACGGGGATAAGTTTTACGAAGATATGAAAACGGAGTCCAAAGGGCAGCCGAGGAGGCGACCCATGGCGCCCAGACGCCACCTCGGTGCGGCAAAATGTGGGGCCGCGATGAGGGGTCGTCTGGCCGCCTCGGGTGGCCCCCAGCGCCGCCTCTTCGCCTATATATTCCCCTCGTCCAGAAAAACCCTAAACACCCTATCACAATTCCACGAAAACATCTGAGGCCACCGCCGTCGTCAACCCTAGTTCGTGAGGGTTCTGCAGCTCTTCCCGGCACTCTGCTGGAGGGGGAGAACATCACCGGAGGGATCTACATCACTATGCACGCCTCTGGACTAATGCGTGAGTAGTTCTCCATTGGACTACGGGTTCATAGTATAATTCAATTCCACCGGCAAGGTACCAGCCTACCAGGACTAATACACCCTAATTTAACCTCTTGTTTTCGAATCTATTGTACATGAGCACTACAATGCAGGGAATTCAGCTTAATTATTTGTTCGGTCTTTATCAAAGCAGATACATGGATAGGTACCTTCTAAACGAAAAGTGCCATCGTAAAATCTAGAACATATAAACTGGGTAAAGGAGATTCAGTATGATCCGGTACAAAGGAAAAGAACTGAAGATTATAATCCTAATCTCAAGAACTTGGTAAGAAGAAAATATTTGATTAATGGGCCTTGTCAATCTCGCACTTATGATTTTCTGCATACACTGATTGGGGATAGAGACAAGGTTTAATCCTGAATGGTTTGATGAGTTTGGTACTTGGCTAGAGTACATCGAGTCCAAAGACAGAGCATATTGTTTGTACTGCTTCTTATTTAGAGACCGCGACAGTAAGAAAGAAGTTGGTACTGTTGGAGATATGTCCTGGAGATAATAATATTTAGTTATTATTATATCTCTAAGTTATTATTAAAGTTTATATCTTTATGCTACAACTGCATTGTGCACTTGAATAGCGAATACAAAGTATTCAAGAGGAAAACCTTCAATGTACGTGTAGAGATATGAAGAAAGTAAAGGTTGCTGGTCTTGTCTCTAAGACTAGCTCATCTTGTTGTTAGATGATTATGTTTTCCTGATCATGGACTTTGTATAAATCACACAACTATGAGACTATATTTTCGGGATGATAATATTACTGAACCGACCCAATTGTATGATCTTGCTAAGAGAAAAATCGTCATATATGAAATTAGCAATTGATCATTGATAAGTCTCAAACGTATCTACAATTTTTGATGTTCCATACTTGTGTTTATACCAAATGCTACATGTTTTATTTACATTATATATCATTTTTATGCATTTTTTGGAACTAACCTACTAACAAGATGCCACCGTGTCAGTTCCCGTTTTCTTCTGTCTTTTTGTTTCAGAAAAGCTAGTCGAGAAATATTCTCCGAATTGGACGAAACTTTACGGGGATAAGTTTTACGAAGATATGAAAACGGAGTCCAAAGGGCAGCCGAGGAGGCGACCCATGGCGCCCAGACGCCACCTCGGTGCGGCAAAATGTGGGGCCGCGATGAGGGGTCGTCTGGCCGCCTCGGGTGGCCCCCAGCGCCGCCTCTTCGCCTATATATTCCCCTCGTCCAGAAAAACCCTAAACACCCTATCACAATTCCACGAAAACATCTGAGGCCACCGCCGTCGTCAACCCTAGTTCGTGAGGGTTCTGCAGCTCTTCCCGGCACTCTGCTGGAGGGGGAGAACATCACCGGAGGGATCTACATCACTATGCACGCCTCTGGACTAATGCGTGAGTAGTTCTCCATTGGACTACGGGTTCATAGTATAATTCAATTCCACCGGCAAGGTACCAGCCTACCAGGACTAATACACCCTAATTTAACCTCTTGTTTTCGAATCTATTGTACATGAGCACTACAATGCAGGGAATTCAGCTTAATTATTTGTTCGGTCTTTATCAAAGCAGATACATGGATAGGTACCTTCTAAACGAAAAGTGCCATCGTAAAATCTAGAACATATAAACTGGGTAAAGGAGATTCAGTATGATCCGGTACAAAGGAAAAGAACTGAAGATTATAATCCTAATCTCAAGAACTTGGTAAGAAGAAAATATTTGATTAATGGGCCTTGTCAATCTCGCACTTATGATTTTCTGCATACACTGATTGGGGATAGAGACAAGGTTTAATCCTGAATGGTTTGATGAGTTTGGTACTTGGCTAGAGTACATCGAGTCCAAAGACAGAGCATATTGTTTGTACTGCTTCTTATTTAGAGACCGCGACAGTAAGAAAGAAGTTGGTACTGTTGGAGATATGTCCTGGAGATAATAATATTTAGTTATTATTATATCTCTAAGTTATTATTAAAGTTTATATCTTTATGCTACAACTGCATTGTGCACTTGAATAGCGAATACAAAGTATTCAAGAGGAAAACCTTCAATGTACGTGTAGAGATATGAAGAAAGTAAAGGTTGCTGGTCTTGTCTCTAAGACTAGCTCATCTTGTTGTTAGATGATTATGTTTTCCTGATCATGGACTTTGTATAAATCACACAACTATGAGACTATATTTTCGGGATGATAATATTACTGAACCGACCCAATTGTATGATCTTGCTAAGAGAAAAATCGTCATATATGAAATTAGCAATTGATCATTGATAAGTCTCAAACGTATCTACAATTTTTGATGTTCCATACTTGTGTTTATACCAAATGCTACATGTTTTATTTACATTATATATCATTTTTATGCATTTTTTGGAACTAACCTACTAACAAGATGCCACCGTGTCAGTTCCCGTTTTCTTCTGTCTTTTTGTTTCAGAAAAGCTAGTCGAGAAATATTCTCCGAATTGGACGAAACTTTACGGGGATAAGTTTTACGAAGATATGAAAACGGAGTCCAAAGGGCAGCCGAGGAGGCGACCCATGGCGCCCAGACGCCACCTCGGTGCGGCAAAATGTGGGGCCGCGATGAGGGGTCGTCTGGCCGCCTCGGGTGGCCCCCAGCGCCGCCTCTTCGCCTATATATTCCCCTCGTCCAGAAAAACCCTAAACACCCTATCACAGTTCCACGAAAACATCTGAGGCCATCGCCATCGTCAACCCTAGTTCGTGAGGGTTCTGCAGCTCTTCCCGGCACTCTGCTGGAGGGGGAGAACATCACCGGAGGGCTCTACATCACTATGCCCGCCTCTGGACTGATGTGTGAGTAGTTCTCCATTGGACTACGGGTTCATAGCAGTAACTAGTTGGTAGTCTCTCCACTTTGTGCTATCATGTTTAGATCTTGTGAGCTGCCTAACATGATCAAGATCATCTTTATATAATGCTACATGTTGTGTTTGCTGGGATCCGATGAATTGTGAAGTTATGGTCAAGTTTGTTAATCTATCTATATACATATGTGCTATTTATGTCTTGCATGCTCTCCGATGCTAGTAGATGCTTTGGCCAAGTAGATGCTAGTGTCTCCAAGAGGGTATGCTAGATAGTGGGTTCATGTCTCCGGTAGCCTAGGCTCGAATGACAGAAACGACTAAGCTTGTGGATATGTTGTTGCCACTAGGGAGAAAACAACTATGCTATGTCTATATGTCATTTGCATGGTTTACATTACACACTTTGCTTATTGCAATTATCTGTTACTTGCAACTTAATACCTACGGGAGACACGAAAGTTATTTCGCAGGTGAATTATTAGTCATAGATGCAGCCAGCAAGCGGTCTATGTATCTTGTTGTAATTTCCAATAAATACTACAATGAACATTATCTTATCATATTATGCATTGTCATGCCATTGATATTTGTCAATTGCCCAGCTGTAATTTGTTTATCCAACATAATATCTATCTGTTTCTGTAGAGACACCGCTAGTGAACTGTAGACCCCGGTTCATTCTCATACACTGATAAAAACACCTACACTCATTTGCTCGCTGTTCATTTTTGCATTTACATTTATTTTCCATACCATACGTTTAATCTTTTGTATTCAGCAAGCCAGTGAGATTGACAGCCTTCATGTTTTGTTGGGGCAAAGTAGTTTGATTGTGTTGTGCGCAGGTCCACGTCAACAACATTTCAACGACACTGTTGTTGACACTGTGTTGAAGCTCTTCCAATTCCTACTGTGGTTCGATAGCCTTGGTTTTGCAATCAAAGTGAATTCGCCCCGGAAACGTTCCGGTGTAATTGATTTTTCGTAAGGGTAATGAATCGTTATAGGTAAACGATTTGTGTGGGATAAGGTAGTTATGAAACTTTGACCAATGTACCTTGTAGCACGTATTGTTTGTTGACCATAACTCATGAACTCAGTTACCATAGGGAACATATTCATTCTAAATATCTATGAAAAATATATGTTTCTTTCTCTTGTTTGAGAGAGCCTTTGTCTTGTGAATGCTTGGAAGGAAAGACAATTCCGAATCCGCTTTGTCTACGAATAAGAAAGCTATAAGTAAGGCAACTAACAAATTTTCTAGTGCAACATATATCAGCAGTTGTTCAGCTGCTGGTTGATATCATCATTTGCACTGTATTTTAACCAGAACAAGTATGCAATATTAAGCTCATGGACAATGAGGTTGATCTTTACTGGAGTCATGTGCCAGCATTTGCAGGTTGAATCTCAGGTAAGCATTAGTGTGTTTAAGTTTTCTGTGCACCACAATAACTGAACTATCTTTTATAGCACCCTTACAAAGGATAGTTTTTTGATAGAGATACCGTAGGGAAAAATCCCTACGGTGAAGATTTTACAAAGGATAGTGATGCATGTAAATTCAGTTTTTACCGAAAATACGTCCGTAAAATCATGCAGTGATATTTAATGGAAATGCAAGATCAATTTCTGGAATATGGCACCAAAAAAATCGAAATGCATATGCTCGATGTGCACCAACCAAGAATGTTGAGTTTGTAATATTATTCATCTGGATTCATTGTCTAGAACTAATGCAATTGTCATTTTTCAAGAGGTATCTTTCAGGGTGTGACTTTTTTATGTTCATATTATTTTGACAAAGCATTGGCTGTACTCATGCAGCATTATTTCAGTTTTAGGTGAGGGCAGCGATATCAATTTTCCAGTACCATAGGGATCTGCCAAGGCTCCCTGGTACGATTTCAATTCCTGATGCTAGACCTGTTGCAACGTGTGTTTGGTTATCACGTTAGGATATGATTCACATGTTCCATTAATATATACTTCTTACATTTCCATGGAAAATACTTGTGTTCTTGATCAATTCCAGAATGCCAATGTTGCTGGTTTCACAGAAATATGCAGAAAGGCAACGTGAGCAATCCACGGATCACATAATTCACATGCTGGCAAATGAACCTGCACCTACGTTGTCGAGGAGTTCGTCGGCGCCGACGTCGTCGGATGCGCAGGGCGGCGATGGCGCAGGACAGTCTGCCCTTTTCAGATATTCTACAAGCAGTCTTGCCTGTGAAGAAAATGTACATCATGAGCAGCTTGAGAGTGCAGAAGAAAAACCCACTACAGGTATTTCGTTTCCTTGATCAAAACCCTCCAAGAATATCAAAAAGAGAACGACTCAGTCCTGAATAGATCTATTTACATAAGTCGATACGGATTCATCCATAGAGCCGGAATGTTAATTTTATTCTTGGACTGGGTTTTTCTTCTCCACTCTCGTGGACTGGGTTACAAATAGATCATATAAGTTCGAATACTACACTGTTAAAACAATATGATGGACAGCTCGAGTTTGATGCACAATTCAAATTCATGTTGAAGTCACAGGAGGTAGATCTATTATGGTTTGTACAAAAAATGATTCATTGATCAACACACTGTTATAAAGATGCAAATTTGAGAGGGAAGAACATTGTTACAAAGATGCAAATTTGACAGGGATTAGGAAGCAATGAAGTATGCAAATCAGGAACTGGTCGGCCCCGTCACGTTAGCCTAATTGGATATCCTGTAAAATCATATCGTGTTCCCTTGGTGCAGGCTTGTGCGTTACCGAGGAGTACATCGGTGCCGACGTCGTCGACTGCGGAAGGCGGCGATGGCGGTGATGGAGCAACACTGGCTTGGCGGCGCCGTCTCACTGCAGTGTGTGTCTGTACGGCGACACCGAAGAAAGACTCTGGGATGGAACTGGCCACATATTGCAGGCGCAGAGAGAATATACATCACCTGCGTTGGTGAGGAGCTCGTAGGCGTGGATGTCCGGCTGCGCAGGCCGGCGATGGAGCAGGATAGGCTAGGCGGCTGTGACGCACAACAGAGTACGCCTGGACGGCAAAGGCAGATCCAGATGATTCCCGCATGTTTAGCTATTTGTTGTGAGGTGGACGTGTTTAATTGCCGTTAATTGTGCCCAAGGGCATCTCCAACCGACAGAGAGCACACAAGAGAGAGATGGAGTGTGTCGCACGGCAAGCTCAGGCGATCGGCCCGCCCACCACGCTCCCCGCCACCGCGCCGGGGATCTCGGGTCTCCAGTGCGCTCCGGCAAGGGAAGAGGACCGCGGGGTGCGACCTGATGGGATCTTCCGGGAAGCGGAGGAGCAAGTCGCGCAGGACGGGCGCGCGGGCCAATCTCCGTCATCCCGAGACTTAGGGCTTGGCGGAGGGGCGGAGGACCAGGAGGAGCGGACTCAGGAGCGAGGAGGACCGTCGCGACGTGCGGTGGCGGAGACTCCTCCACCCGGAGGTAAGTTCTGGGATTGTGAATCGGATTCCGAGCCGGACGATCTCCCTCGAGGAGCGACACAGCAGATCCAGTTGGGAGATTTTCTGCAGGTGGCGTTGAAGAAGCCGGCACGGCGGGCGTTTGCCCCGGGAGGAAAGGGCTCTAAGTTTTCTTCAATGGTGATCACATCGCTGGCGCCGTCGGGGAGGCCCAAAGAGCTTGTAGCGATCCCACGGGCGAGATCATCGTCGCCAATCAGATCGAGTTTGTATGATTTGAAATCCTTGGGAGTGAAGAAGGAATTGCTTGGTATAGCGAAGGGGAGTGAATTGCGTAGGGAGCCAGCAGATGGACAGAAAGTGGGAGTTCGTAGGGAGATTCTGCCTAAATGGAGATCTAAACCTGTGATGAATAGTCTGGAGATGATCCCGGTCAAACCATCGGGTTTCTCTATAGCGAAGAACAATCTGGTGACTCAGGGTTCGCCGGAAATTCAGAGAAACTGGATGGACCAAGTCTGTCTGACGAACTGCTGGTCAGAGGACAGAGGGGGTGAGTTGAGAAGGAAAGCAGGAACAGGGGAAGGGGATAAGTTCAGAGAGCCGCAGTTTCAAGCCCCGGGATGCTTCCCTCCATTGAAATCAAATGTGGGAGGTAAGGCAACTCGTCAAGTTGGGCCGGCATGGACCGAGCTGGGCCCATGGGAAAGGTCGTTGGCATGGGAGGCACATGATGCTAACAAGAAGCTGGGCTGGCTTTGGATTCCAAAAGGGTCACAGGATCCTGATCTAGGGTTCCTAGCTATGAGTGAAGAGGTAAGGAGATTTGGACACGGTGCTCGTGTTCTACTCCGGCGCCCGCTGCTACCTCCACTACTGCGATCTTTTGCGGAAGCGCTGGCTGGAGAAGAGATGGATAAGGGGAGAGGTGCGGACAGATATCGGGAGTTTCAGAGAGAAGGGAACAGAAAAAGATCGCCGGAAAGGGAGAGGGGAAGAGATCTAGAAAGAGAGGAGTATGAGTTTAGAAGAAGGGAAGATATCCGCAGAGAGGA
This sequence comes from Poa pratensis, assembly GCA_947311845.1. Taxonomy (NCBI): domain Eukaryota; kingdom Viridiplantae; phylum Streptophyta; class Magnoliopsida; order Poales; family Poaceae; genus Poa; species Poa pratensis. The sequence continues at coordinate 11,447,346 of CAMZMU010000074.1, forward strand.
AGATCTGAGGGAGAAATTGAGACAGGGAATGGACATAAATCAAGGGAGTTTTGGTCAGGGAAGGAGAGGGGCGTTTGAGAATAGCAGGATGCGAGACAGGGAGTTTGATAGAGATAGGAAGGAGGATTTCTACAGAAGGAGGGAGGACTACAGAGATGAATTCAGGGATCGCTCTCCGTATCGTGGTCGCAGGGACGAACTGGGCCAGCAGGGACACAGAGCGGGTGAGGAAGTGCCGCCGAAAGGAGTCAAGTGTTTCAAGTGTGGAGAGGAGGGTCACTACCAGGCCTCTTGTACTAATAAACTGATTTGTTATCAGTGCAAGAAGCCAGGGCATATGACTTCTGGGTGCCCGGAGCTTAACAAAAAGAAGGAACTACAGTTATTTGGATTTGGGATTCCAGGGCAGGGATTTTATGCTCTTGAGGTTGATGTGCCAGAGGAAAAGGAGGCTGCTCAGGGTGCAGGGGCTGTGATTACTGTGGTGAGTGGGAGTCACTCTTCTAAGATCATTGAAGCAGAGTTGAAATATTGGGTGGAAGAGAATTGGAAGTGGGAGGTGAAACCGGTGTCTGAATCAGAATACTTTGTATTGTTTCCATCTAAATCAGTCCTGCGAATTTGTACTAGGAGTGGAGATTTGATAGAGCTAGCTTTATCCAAGATGAAGATTACCCTGAAGGAATCGGCCATGGAACCGGGAGCTAGTTCAATTTTGTCAACAGTGTGGGTTAAAGTGTTTGATGTGCCAAAGCAGGCCAGAAATGATGGGGCGATGAAGGAGATTCCAAAAACCTTTGGGAGGCCGCGCATGATAGATATGTCTTCTTTGACAAGCAAATCTCACATCAGGATTAAAGTGGATTGTAGGGATCCCAAGAAATTGCGTGGGAGAATTGAAAATTTCTTGAACTCCACAGGGTTTAAGTTCAGAATTGAGGCAGAAGGAGTGGTTTGGGATAGGCTGGATAATAATAAACCTGATGACAAAAGCCAGATGATCACAAAGGAAGTGATGAGGAGTACTCGGATGAAAGCTTGGGTGAGGAATGGGATCTGAAGAAACTGGAAAATAAACACAAGGGATCAACTTCAGGGACAAAAAATGGGGGGAGTTTAGGGGGTAAACAGGTTTGTGCTGGTGGGGATATGTTCATATCTTGCTTTACTCCAGATAATGGAGAGGTCGAGGGAGCTGGGGAAGAGGGTGTCCAGGGGGAGATAGAAAGTAAGGGATCGGACAAAGAAATCACCCAGAATGATGTGATAACAAATGAGCAGTCTGAAAATGATAACACACTAAAAACTACTGATGAGGTTGCGGAGGCGGTAGAGATGGGGAGTAATAAGAAGAATGCTGAGGAAGTAAGAGAAGAGGAGAAAAATTCCTGGAACTCGTCTAAGGTAAAGGAAGCAGCCTTGAGTGGGGATGTTTCTGAAGAACTGTCAGACGCTGAGATACAGAAATCAATGCCAGAAGATGCAGTGTTCGATAGGGAAAATGGTATGGAGGTTGACAGCGAAGGATCAGGGGAGGAGGATGAGGGGGAATCAGAGTCGGACAAGGACCAGTGGATTGTAGCAAGACATAAAGGGAACAAAAGAAGCAAGACAATCCCGGTGCAAGCAATTAGGAAGAGTCTTAGGGCGGGGAATCTAGGCTTGACGATTGAAGAGAAGGCCATTATGCTCACGGCGAAGAAGAATCAGACAGGTACAGATAAACCCAACCTAGATTTCGCTGTTTTAAATTCTGTTTCACCAGAGTATTTAGAAAAAATTGCCTTAGATAGTAAAGTGGCTTTTAATCCTGATAAAGGTTCAAATGTACATCAAATTTCTATGCTGCAAGCTCACGAATTAGTGCAGGCAAAATTAGCTGAAGCAAATTTTAAAGTTCAGAAGGAGTTGGAAGCAAGAAGAAAAGCGGAGTCTGAAAAGCAAGGGGAGAGCGAGTATGACACAGTAACAGAAGGGAGTCAAGTAGGGAACTTGAAAAAACCTGTGGTGTCTGAGGCAAGGGTCACAAGGAGTAAAATGAAAGCAGCGTTGCTGGATGAGGGGAGTAATATAGTGAAAGGGAGTCCAGAGGGAAAGAAGCAGCAGAAAACGAGTAGGAAAACTATAAAAAAATCAGAATGAGTTTGAATATTTTTGCTTTCATTTGGAACATGAGAGGGTTTGGGAGTTATGATAGAAGGAGACAATTGAAGAACTTTGTTAGAAGGGAGCCTGTTAATATCATTGGTTTACAGGAGACGATTCGACAAGAGTTTTCAAAAGAGGAGTTGGAAGGGATAGCTGGGGGAAAGCATTTTGATTGGCATTGGCTCGCTGCAAAAGGCCATTCAGGTGGCATTTTGTTGGGAGCTGACTTGGATATCTTTGAAGTTATTTGTAAGGAAGCTGGGAGTTTTTATGTGAGTCTTACCCTAAAACATATTGCTACTGATGTGGTGTGGGAATGTATTGTGGTTTATGGTCCAGCTAATCATGCCTTTTCGGAAAACTTCTTGCGAGATTTGGACGCAAAAATCTGTAGAACTACAGTTCCGTTCATGATGGCGGGGGATTTCAACCTTATCCGGTCGGCGTCAGATAAAAACAATGACCGGTTGGACTTTAACTTGATGGGTTTCTTCAATGACTTTATAGCTCATCATCAGCTGCGGGAGTTGAAGGCGATTGGAGGGAGATACACCTGGTCTAACAACCAGTTAGTACCTACTATGTCTCTTCTTGACAGGGTGCTTATGTCCACTGAGTGGGAGATGCTGTTTCCGTTATGCACGGTCAAGATTGAGACCAGGTTGGGTTCTGACCATTCTCCACTAGTAATTACGTCGGGGGAGTTTAAAAAGAAGAAGATGCACATATTTTATTTGGAAAGACAGTGGTTCCTTCAAGAAGGGTTTGGGGAGTTCTTGGTTGCTAAATGGAGAAAACTGCTCAATAGTTATGAGGGAGATGGCTCTGCAATTGATTGTTGGAATTTTTGTTCTAGAGGGTTGCGGAAAAGTTTGAAAGGGTGGGGAGCTAATTGGCAAAAAGACATTAAGAAAGAAAACTGGAACTATTGGAGAAAATTAAACATATTGATGAAGAAGCTGACAGGAGTGGGCTTTCGGAAGGACAGTGGGCGGTGAGATATTCGTTGGAAAAACGAATGGTGGCAATTTTAGATGCAGAGGAAATCTATTGGGCGCAGAGAGGTCATATACAATGGTTGAAAGAAGGGGACGCGAACACTTCTTATTTCCATGCTAAAGCGAATGGAAGAAGGAGGAAATGTATGATTGTGAGTCTAGAAACGGAACAGGGAGTCGTAACACAGGAAAAAGAGTAAGTAGACCACATCTATGCCTTCTATAAGACTCTGTTTAGGAAGGAGGAAAAGGGTGGAATGGGGTTAGATCAACAGATTTGGGAGGGGGACCAGAGGGTGACTGACGAGGATAATGTATTATTGGCAAGGAAAGTGACTTTACAAGAGATTGCTGAGAACATCAGAGAGATGAAATTAAATTCGGCGCCGGGACCGGATGGGTATCCAGTGACGTTTTACAAAAAATGTTGGGGTATGGTGAAGATGCAGATTCTGGGGATTTTGGATGATCTTTTTCAGAATAAAGGTAGGATAGGGAGGTTGAACTATGGGGTGTTAACTCTGATTCCGAAAGTGAAAGGAGCGACAAATATCAAACAGTACCGACCTATTGTAGTTTTGAATGTGATTTTAAGGATAGTAACAAAGATTTTGGCTACTCGTTTGGCTCTAGTGGCACATGCAGTGATTAGTCCGTGTCAGTCAGGTTTCATAAAAGGGAGGAATATTATGGAAGGGATTATAGTGATCCATGAGGTGTTTCACGAAATTAGAATTAAGAAGAAATCAATTATAGTGATGAAGTTAGACTTCGAGAAAGCATACGACAGGGTGGACTGGGAGTTCCTTCAAGAGGTTTTGATGCGCAAAGGTTTTACGGAACAGTGGATCAAAATAGTGATGCAGACAGTGAGACATGGACATTTGTCAATTAACATAAATGGGGAACAGGGTCCTTTTTTCTCTACTTCTAGGGGAGTTCGGCAGGGGGATCCCTTGTCTCCGTTATTATTTGATTTTGTTGTGGACTCCTTGTCAGCTATGATTGAGGCGGCGAGGAAAGCTGGTCACATAAAAGGAGTGGTGCCGCATTTGATTAATGGGGGAGTGAATCTACTTCAATATGCCGATGATACGGTGATTGTTTTAGAAAATATTGACAACACCATTTTACACTTGAAGCTTTTGCTGTATTGCTTTGAGAACATGTCAGGGATGAAGATCAACTATCATAAAAGTGAAGTATGTGTGTTGGGCGTGGACAGGGAGGAAAAAGAGAGAATTGCAAACATGTTTAACTGTAAGTTAGGGGAGTTGCCTATGTATTACTTGGGCTGCCAATTGGGGATCATAAGCTTACCCTGGATCAGTTCATGTTTCTAGTGGGCAAGCTGACAACGAGGACTGATCCATGGCAAGGGAAGCACATGTCATCTGCAGCAAGATTAACTTTGTCGAACTCATGTTTGGATAACATTGCTATGTTCATGATGGGATTCTATCTGATTGGAGAAGGAGTACACTTGGAAATGGATAGGGTTAGAGGGAGATTTTACTGGGAAGGATGCAAGCAAGGTTTTAAGTACCACATGATGAAATGGGAAGGGGTGTGTAGACCTAAAGATTTTGGAGGCTTGGGCGTGATTAATACCAGATACATGAATATAGCTCTGCTGGTGAAATGGATCTGGAAACTTTTCAACGGAGATGATCAAGCACCATGGAAACAAATTCTGACAAACAAATATCTGAAGAAAGGGGAGTCAATTTTGATGTCTGAAGTACGAGGCTCTCAATTCTGGAATGGGCTTCAGAAAGTGAAAAAATGGTTTCCATGGGGAGCGAAACATATTGTAGGCAATGGAAGGAAGACTAGGTTTTGGGATGATTTATGGGTGGGGCAGGTTCCGTTGAAGGTGGCTTTCCCCAAGTTATATTGGGCGGCGACAAAACCTTCTGCAGCTGTTGCTGATAATTACGACCTTCAGACTCATTCCTGGGACATCCAATTCAAGCGAGCCTTTGGGCATGAGGATATGAGAGAGTGGGAGTTGTTACTAGAAACGGTTCAGGAAGTTTTCCTTTCTGGAGAGGAGGATAGAATAAAATGGTTGTTGCGAACAAAAGGGGAGTATTCGACTAAATCTTTATATAGATGGCTGTCTTATCAGGGAGTGTCGGACGTGCAGTTACAGAGGATTTGGAAACTAAAAGTACCTATGAAAATTCGGATTTTTCTGTGGCAAGTTATTCAGGATAGATTACCGACGAGGGAGCAAATTTTGACTCGGAAAGGACCAACCAAAGGGAACTGTCCGTTATGTGTTTGTGTGGAAACACTTGAACATCTTCTTTTTGAATGCCCGATAGCTAGGTTTGTCTGGCTGGTTATAAAAGACGCTGTGGATTGGCCTGATGCCCCACAGTCCATTTCTGACATTGTTTCGCTGGTTAGAACTGGGGAGAAAAACTCTTTTGAATTTATTTGGGTGGGAGTGGCTGCGACGATGTGGTCTTTGTGGACCATTCGGAATAAACTCATCTTTGAAGGGAAGGTGTTGAAGAAGCCAACTGACGCTGTATTTCGGATCATTTTCTTTTTACAGTCTTGGCGTCCGTTGTGGGAGGAGCGCATGAAGCTGGTGATGGATTGGACATGTGAAGAGGTGAAGCGCAAGATCAGAAGATTTAGAAGGGGGAGTCATACAAACTGATGGTTTTTCTCTCTTTTAGTTGTTGGTTGTGTTGGTAGCTTGGCACAGGTTGCTAGTGATGGTGTTAGCTTCGAAGTGTGTGGTCCTGTAATCTTGTTTACCTGTACTGTGGTTTCTTGGGTTGTTGAGTGTAGTAGTCTTTGGGGGTGCGTGAGTTTAGCCTTAGTGCTTAAAACTGTGAAATCTGGAGGTCCCCAGATAGGTTGGATGTAAAACGTTATGCTTTCCTTAATAAAGCAGTGCCTCGGCCTGGTGTTCTAAAAAAAAGGGCATCTCCAACCGGCTGGCGCAAACGGACACGCAAATATGTCCGTTTGGGATGGTCCGCGGACACAAAAATGTGCTTTGTCCGTTTGAGGTGGACACTGCCCCCAACGACGCACCGCATATTTTCCCGGACATGTCTTTTTTTCTTCTTCTTTCTCTATTTCAGCTAGCACACCACGGGTGCTCTGGATCATCTTCACATCGATCAGCTGAAATCGATTGGCCGCTACTAGTACTACTTGGTGGCACGTCGGCGGCCGGCAAGCCAGCGCGAGAAGGAGGGCAGCAGCGCACGGTTGGTCCTAGCTTGGAGCGCAGCGCGAGCTCCGGCCATGGCTGCCAGACGCGGGAGGGAGGCCAGCTCCGAGCAGCGTGACGGCCATCTCGCGGGGTCCGTGCGCGCAGAGCTGCGCCGCTGAGCAGCGCCACGGTCGCCGCCGAGCATCGCCACGGCCATCTCTCGTAGAGTTGTACTACTTCACCAGATGAGAGAAAGAGAGGCATCACCGGGAAACAGAGGAAGCCGGCCGGTCGGGCAGGAGATGGTTGACTTGGAGAAGGTGGGGAGCGGCGACGCGGTCGAGGGTCGGCCCGGTGACCTTGGGGGAGCTGGGAGCGAGGGGACGAGGAGCGCGGCCTCGGAGACGGCGACGCGTGCGGCCGACCGGGCAGGTGCTCGCTGGATGCGCTGCGGCGGCGAGGACAACGGGGACGGGCGCGGCCGGCCGAGCAAGAGCTGGCTCGATGCCTCCACCAACCCGGCCCCATCCAGCACTCCCGCGTGGCCCGGCGTCACCTACGCCGGTGGGCGTGAACCAGGCACGCCGGGAGAAGGAGGGCGACACGCCGGAGGGAGCTCCTGAACGGGGCCAGCGGCTGCGCCGGAAGGCGAGCTCCTGCATCGGGAGGAACGGGGGGCACGGGTGGAGAAGAAAGAGGAAAACAAAAGAGAGAGAAAAGGTGGGATTTTATTTCGCTGGCAGCTGGGTTAGACCGGACACGGGAGGAGGACACAGCAGACAGCCGGACAACATCTTTTGTCCACGCTCGCCCCAAACCCAGACCAAACTTGGGCCAACTTTGGTCCAGAACGGAAAGTCCGCCAGCAATATGTCTGTATGCGCTGCGCCGTTGGAGCCACTCTTTTGTCCGGTCGGACAAAAACGGACAGGGCTGGTCCGTATGCGCCAACCCGTTGGAGGTGCCCTAATCTGTAGTTGATTGCTCGTGAGGCTCGTGTGTTTTTTCTGGACGCGGACGATGGCAGAGTTTCGTCCGCTCTTGTAAATTGCTAATCGTAAACAGGTGAGGGATGTTGACGGTTAGATCTAATTAGGTGGACCTGATTGGGGGTGGTATTTCGGCTTGGTTGTCCTTAGTACGTTTATCGGGTGGGCTTAGAGAAGAATATATTTGCTTTTTTTTTTTAGACTTAAATATATTTGCTTCTGATTTCGAGGAAAACACCCGTCTCTTCTATTCGGACCATCTACGGACTCGGTGCACCCGCTCCGGCCCGGCCCGGCCCGCATAAATAGGTGTCGGACCCGCCTGGTCAATCCTATTCCTATCCCCGTGGACGGTGGACCCCGTCACGCCAAAGCCAGAAATCGATCCCCATCCCGACGTAGGGTTCCGCCGATCTCCCATCCCCAACCGCCGCTCGATGTCGTCGGAACCGCCGCCCTCCGAGGCCGCTGAGGCGTCGGCCTCGCCCCCGAAGGAGTCCTCCGGAGGCGGAGGCGGCGCCGCTCCGCCGGGTGCGGCCCACGAGACCAACACGCTCTGGGTGGGCAACCTGCCGACGCACGCGGGCGAGGACGACGTGATGGCGGCCTTCGCCCCGCACGGTGCGCTCGACTGCGCCCTCTCGCGCGCCGGCTCCCGCAGCTACGCGTTCGTGCTCTTCCGCGCCCTTGCCGAGTCCCGGGCCGCCCTCGAGGCGCTCCGGGGGTCCAAGGTCAAGGGATCTTCCATCCGGATCGAGTTCGCCCGGCCGGTAATTCCTCCCCTCCCTCGCCCCGCCTGGATCTGCTCCACCTTAGATCTCATCTCCCCCATGGTTTGGTCGCAGTTAGTCACCGCGCTAATGTGATTTTTGCGGTAATTAGGGTTTGGCTACGTGTGATTTGGACTAGAGCGATTTATCATCCCATGGTGCTGCTCATATGTGCCATTTACTTTGTGCGGGCTGAGGGCTCCAGCTGTTCGGATAATATGGAATAGTCCTAGAATTGGTGATTGTTCATTGTTCTAGGGTGAAATTGCTCAAGTCATATATCTTACGTGCTGGTGTTGTGTTAACATTTGTGCTCTTATGATGGCAATTTGATGTTATTCAGACATTGATTTGCTATAGCTATACAGTGCATGTTCTCTTTGATATGTGTCAGTTGAATTTAGAATGAGTATCTTCATACCTATTTTATTGTTTTTTGGTAGTGTATTTTATTTCATTATAGAAATGTAGTACTAAATGTACTATGCCTTCTGATGGTTCATTATTTCTTACAGGCCAGAGCAGTTAGAAACTTATGGGTTGGTGGAATAAGTCCATCAATTTCAAAGCTGGAGCTGGAGGAGGAGTTTCAAAAGTTTGGAAAGATTGAAGGCATTGCATTCTCCCGTGATCAGACTTCTGCATACATCGACTTTGAGAAGCTGGAGGATGCTATTTCTGCTCATAGAGCCCTGAATGGGACAGATTTAGGCGGCAAGGAATTGTGTGTTGATTTCCAGAGGTCCAGGGGCAGAGCGGTATGTATCGGTTGACTGAACTAGTGAATAGCAGTTCCAGGCTACAGTTTTTAAGGGCACTGTCTTATTGCTAGTTGTTTCTACTGATATGGATAGGAACGGCCGGAAGCGGGTAAGAACTTCAATGGTAGAGGATCGGCACCTCCAGCTGAAATGGGAGTTGGGCATGCAAAGGTACATGCTGTTTACATGTCTTGGTTCTTGCCTGTTGTACTGTTCTCTTTGATCTGCCAATGTTTCTTACAGTCGTATCATTGTCAGGCTTCTGCTGGAGTACGTGCACGAGAAGCAGATCCTACCAATGTTCTGTGGGTGGGTTTTCCCAATACACATAAAGTTAACGAGGATGCACTCCGACGAGCCATGGCAGCGCATGGTGTGGTTACAAACATGAAAGTTTTCCCAGAAAGGCAATATGCTTTTGTGGAGTTCGCAACCATCGAAGGAGCGTTTAATGCCAAGAATCTCCTAGATGGTCGTCTTTTCAATGATAGTAGGATTCATGTTGTTTTCTCCAACAGTGAGCTAGCACCCAGTAAACTTGATAACCCAGCACCACCTGCTGGGTTTCCTAGATCGGACTTGTACAGTGACAGTCCGTACGCTGCTCCTGATTACCTTGGTCCTGGTCGTGGCACTCCACAAGGGTACGATCCTCGACGGGGAAGATCAAGATACTTGGACTATGGTGCTGTGCCAGCAACTGGTGGTATCCTTCCAGCACCTGAACTTGGCTCATCTTTCTTGACTGGACGTTCTGCTCAGAATGTTTTTGATCCGAGAGAAACCAAAAGGACGAGGCTGGACGCTGGTGCAGACCCTTATTATGCAAGGGCAGGCAGTGAGGGTCTTCATCCGGGTCGGTTCTCTCACCAGGATGGTGCTGCGCTTGCTGAGGAGAGCTTAAGCCCTGTTATTCGAATCCAGGGCATGGTGCACCAGATTTCATCCTTTGGGCACTTTTGGCGTGGCAGTATTGCCAAAGGTGGATCTCCTGTTTGTCGTGCTCGCTGCTTGCCTATAAAGAAGGGCATTGAGATACCTTTGTATGTATACATATCACTTAAATCTTGTTCTCTAAAGTTCATTCTATAGTTGATTGACCCTTTACATGTTCTGCCTCCTTTTTGCAGACCGGATGTTGTTAATTGCTCTGCTAGAACAGGATTAGATATGCTTGCAAAGCATTACGGAGATGCTTCGGGTTTTGATATTGTCTTCTTCTTGCCGGATAGCGAAGATGACTTCGTTTCTTATACTGAATTTCTGCGCTACTTAGGCTCAAAGAGTCGAGCGGGGGTTGTAAAGGTTGATTCAGGGACTACTTTATTTTTAGTCCCGCCATCAGATTTCCTGACAAATGTTTTGCAAGTTGATGGTCCAGAGCGCCTTTATGGCGTGGTACTGCACATTCCGCAAATGCCCCCTGCTGCTGTCCAGAGACCATTGCTAACTGGACCAGAGTCACAGCCTTATTATGGTGAAAGGGAAAATATGTTTACGTCACAAAGAAATTATGGTATGGTTTCTTCTAATGAGAACAACTACCAGGATGCTGAGTATCAGGGATCTCGGCGTGAGGAAGCAGTTCATTCGTCTCTATCAGGTTATCCTACGAATCAAATGGCAGGACATCAAGCACAGTCTTCGCTAAAGCCTGACATTATGGCTACTTTAGCTCAACTCATGCCAAATGTGCAGTCATCAGTTCCGGCAAGTGGTCAGGTACTCTCGAGTCCTAACAGATTTGTTCCCTCACTAATTCATCATGCATCTATAAGTTTTACATATGGCTACATGAAAAATCAAACAAAGACTTCTGTTTCATCCTTTGTGCAGATGGGTAATCTTCAGCAGTCAGGCCAACAATTTGGCAATCAAGCCTCAGCAGCTCACTTGACAAGCTATGGGAGCATGGTGGGTGCTCAGGAGCAATTAACACAGCATACTGCTTACAACCCTGAAACTACTTTAAACCTGCCACCACCACCTCCGCTCCCTACACAAGCACACAGTTCTGCTATGTCATCATCGGTAGCTGGACACGGTTTGCCCACACAGATGAACCAGCAACAGTATCAACCAGAACAGTATTATGCGTCTCAAAACAACTACAGTGCACTAGGAGCAGCTAGCCATTCTAACCTCCAGGCCAGCAATGCTAACTTCCCCGTCCCCCCTCCCCCGCGCCAAGTGTGTAATGAATCTTTGCCAGCAAATAACCAGATGGGGGCAAACCCAGATTTCTCTTCTCAGGTACAACAGCAACAAAATGTTGCTTCTGGTTCTGCCCAAGCTCCTGATGAGGCAGATAAGAACAAGAAGTACCAGGCGACCCTCCAGCTTGCTCACAATCTATTGCTTCAGCTACAACGTGGATCTGGAAATCAACCTTGATAGTACTATGTTACTGATTCAGGTAAGCGCGTCTCTGCATATAACATTTTATTTGTTTGCTATATCTTTTCTGCTAAAAATATAGAGGCAGTGAAATAGATTTAGCTAACTTAAGCAGCAGCATGGATATATTTCCTAGCTTTGAAATCTTAATTCCTGCAAACAAGGGCATCTATAGAGTATAATGTTGAGAAATGTTAACCAAGGCAGAAAATAGTGAGGAAGGTTAACTTTGCTGAGTAACGCCTAGCTATCATGTCCCATATTGCATGCAATATGCCACAAACGGGTAATATTTGCGTCATACATAAGTTTCTAGGGATTTTTGCCTGTTCTTTAGAAGAAATTGTTGAAAAAGTTACAATATTTTGGCTATTGCCTGAAGTGAAAACCCTGCTAGCTCCTAACCATCTTAGAGGTTTTAAGATGACCATATATCTTAGAATGTTCTCTAACATTCTAGATAGATTATAACTTTTAGTAGATGGTATAGATTAGGGCAGGAGCTGCAGATTAATGGTTGCATGATGCGTGCGTGGGCTGTGGTGCAGATCATGGGTATGATCAAGTTAGTGGGACTCTAGGGCGGTATATACTAAAGTTTTTCTTGCAATTCTACACTTATATCTTTTTGGCTAAGTATTTAATTTGCATTTGATGTTAATTTTTTCTTGCTTGCATAGTAAACTGATATCTGCATATTCTTTCTTGATTGAATACTGGACAACTCTGAGCTACATAGGGTTTGCTGTAGTCAAATTCTATGAGTCTTTCAGCGTTGCAGTTGCTTGCTAGCGGCATTATTAGTTCTTTAATTTGATATATGTGTGTATGAACATCTTCCATGTAATAGCCTTATGGTTTCTAAACTCTGCTGATATGAAACGAAACGAAAATCATTCTTCACAAGCATATGTAATTTGCAGTCCGCGTTTCTCATAGTACAGTGGGAATGTACACTTCTCATGCTGCGATGAGACTCGATTTCAGCTTGGTGCTTCGCTTTCCCTTGCGAACACTGCTGATGCCTGCAAAATTCCGCGTAGCGCGTACGTTGCCATCTAGGGCCAGGTATCAGAAGTGAGCTAACCTGAGAAACGTTTACCGTTCCCAACTACATATCTACGGGCTTGAACAGGGCTGCACGAAGCCCTAGCCTCCAGCACGATCATACGCATACGGTTATCGGTTCAAATGTTCTCATATAAACATTTGAATAGAGGGCCTCTGTTTTGAAGTAAAATGGCCCACGATCCACCTTCATCTATTGATGCGCTCCACTTCTAAGCTATCACGCTAAAGTTACTACTTTGTAGTCATAACCAAAAAAGAGACAATGCGGAGTAGCAAGTTTCGTTCAAGTTTTCTATTTTGAGTGACATTCATTCTCGAGCTATTCTAGACACATCACTGATTGCTTGATCATTTCTGCAAATGTAAACATCATGCTGTGGCGAGCGTTCAACCAGTGTGCCTAGTGACTTGCTAGTATCGACTGTAGGCATTTGCAAATTAGTGTTGCAACGGCAGCAATCGACTCGTTTTGACTTTCTAAGTGGCTGACAGTCACTCCACGACGGTCATTGGTTCTGACGTGACTGCACAATCCCAACGTATATTCTGTTAGCAGAGCAACATGATTTAACTTCACCTTATGGAGCATCAAGATGATGCAGCTTCACTACTAACCGTTGTCGTCGCTTTTCTGTAACCTGATGGATTCGACTGTGTCTGGATAGTAAGGTACGCTCTTGAGCTCTGTGATCCCTGGGTAATTCTGATCCGGTCGAACAAAGCTTGGCCATGCGGGCTCTCCAGGTTGATCAGGCAGTTGGCCCTGGAATAATATTCCAGCACACCAGGCCATCCGAGCCGTTTCACTCATTATTATACAAGTAAACCACGTCCTCTCTCTCTCTCTCTCCATATGTGGCGTTGTGCTTGTGTCTCTTTCCCTCTCAGCGTACCATCGCTTTCACAATATTATTATGAACATGTGGTGGTTGCAACTGCACTTCGCCTCCACTAGTTATTCTATTCGGATGAACAGATCCGGCACTGGATGCTGTCAACACCGTGCGAGTTAAAAGTTACACTGCTGCAGTTAACACCGTGCGAGTTCGTGAAACGCAGATTAATCCATGCACCAGACCTGCTCAACTTTCTTAGAAAACGTCTGACGCTTGGAAGAAAAGTTGTCTTCTCTTCTCTAACCTGTTTGCTATACAAAGTCCGACCTGCTGACATAGGGGAAGGGAATTTTGTCGTTTTTTTTCCTCTTGAAAAGCTCAGTCCCATGGACTCTGCAGCACACAACCATTTTTTGAGCTGATATCGTTTTGTTCGTTCTATATTCATCTGCAAATATTCAACAAAAAAACACACGAAATCCACTCACCTGGAGCCTGACAGATCGTATATACATGTGTAGGTACTCTCGATCGAACGCTATCCTCTCCTGCAGCGCACAAAGGAACCGGCCCATGACGGTGGTGGTTAGCTGCTCCCCGAAATGCAATCAGTTGCTACCTACCTAGCCGTACAAGAACAAACGAGCGTCAAGTGTACCTTTCCCTTTATCCAGTTCCGTCTCAGACTTATCATCAGATGACAAAAAAAAATACTTGTTTTGTTTTTATATTCGTGTAGTACTTCATGTTAGCTAGTTATTTCAGCTTGGAAGTTGGAACATCGTACCTGTTTGTATGTGGGGCCTCGTTGGTTGACATGCACTCATGTGTTTCTTTTTTTTCCGAATAATGGATATTTGTTCAGAGTTTAGTTGCCCCTTTAGTTCCTACTAAATCAATGTTTTAATTCTCTCGGGCTATTCCTAACTGGGATGGATAAAGCTAAGATGATTGAAAAATTACTTAGAAACGAATAAGATAATATAGTTCCTCAATGGAGCATTAGAAGGCCCAAGACCTAATGGTTTTCCCATAGAGTCCGATTCAACTATGTCAGTTGTTCATTTTTGGCAAAGTTGTTATCTAGAGTTATCTGTTCTTTTTTTTTTTTTTACATGTTTTCTCTTAGTTCTATTCCTAACTAGGGTTTATAAATCTCCAATTATTGAAAAAATTACTTAAAAGAAATAAGAAAATATTGTTTCTCCCTGGAGCACAAGAAGGCCCTGACCCTGTTGGTCTTCGCATATAGTTGGATTAAGCGCCGTCCGCTGATCACTTTTGGCAGATTACTATCCAGAGTTATTTGGTTTTGTTGATTTTTTGTCTGTTTTTTCGTGGATGCATAAAGCTCCATTAATTGAAATTTTACTTAGGAGATATTTTTTAAAAGGAGTTCCATCTTTAGAGCATAAGAAGGCCCTAACCCTGCTAGTTTCTCATAGAGTTGGATTCAGCTATGTCAGCTGATCATTATTATTCAGAGTTATTTGGTTGTGTTGATCTTTTACCTGTTTTTCCCTCGGTCATATTCTAATGGGGCTACATAAGCTCCTTTAATTAAAAAAATTATTTAGAAAGAAATAAGAAAAATGTAGTTCATGTGTTGACCATAAGAAGGCCCTAGCCCTGGTTGTTTTCCCATTGGATTCAGCTCTGCGAGCTGATTATTTTTGGGAATTATTATCCAGAGTTATTTGGTTGTGATGATTTTTTGCTTGTTTTTTCCTGGTGATTGAAAAATTAGTAAAAAAACAGACAAATTAGGTCATCTATGGAACATAAGAAGGCCCTAGCCAGATGGTTTCCCCTAGATTTGGATTCGGCTCTGCCATCTATCATTTTTTGGCAAAATTATCATCTGGAGTTATTTGGTTGTATTGATTTCTTGCCTTTTTTCTCTTGGGTCTAGTCCTAACCTGGGTTTATAAATCTCAGTTATTGAAACAATTACTTAGAAAGAAATAAGAAAATATAGTTTCTTATGGAGCATAAGAAGGCCTCAACCCTGATGGTCTTCCCATAGAGTTGGATTCACTCCGCTAGTTGATCATTTCTAACAAAATTATTATCCAGGGTTATTTGGTTGTGCTGATTTTTTTTGTCCTTTTTCCTTAGGGTGCATAAAGCTCCATTGAAATTTTACATAGAAAGAAATAAAAATGTAGTTCATCGATGGAGCATAAGAAGGCCCCGGCCTGATGGTTTCTCATAGAGTTGGATTCAGCTCTACGAGCTGATCATTTTTGGTAAAATTATTATCCAGAGTTATTTGGTTGTGTTAAAAAAATTACCTGTTTTTTTCTCGGGCCTATTCCTAACTAGGGTGCATAAATCTCCATTGGTTAAAATTTACTCAGAAAAAAATAACAAAAATGTAGTTCATATGTGGAGAATAAGAAGGCCATAGCCCTGATGGTATTCCCGTAGAGTTGGATTCAGCTCTGCCAGCTGATCATTTTTGGTAATTAGTATCTAGATTATTTGCGTGTGTTCATTTTTGCTTGTTTTTTCATGGGGTGTATAAGGCTCCATTGAATGAAAATTCTCTTAAAAAAATAAACAAATTTATTTCATCTATGGAACATAAGAAGGCCCCACCCTGATGGTTTCCCATACAGTTGGTTCCAACTCTACCGCTGATTATTTTTGGAACAATTATTATCCAGAATTATTTGGTCATGTTGATTTTTACCTGTTTTTCTCTTGGGTCTATTCGTAATCGAGGTTTATAAATCTCCAATTATTGATAGATTACTTACTTAGAAAGAAATAGGAAAATATAGTTTTCCTGTGGAGCATAAGATGGCTCCAAGCGTCATGGTTATCCCATAGAGCTTGATTCAGCTCTGTCAGTTGGTCATTTTTGGCAAAATTGATATCCACAGTTATTTAGTTGTGTTGATTTTTGCCTGTTTTTCCATGGGGTCCTAAAGCTCCATTGATTGAAAATTTTACTTATAAAGAAATAAAATAGGTTCATTTGTGGACATAAGAATACCCTAGCCTTGGTGTTTTTTCCATAGAGTTGGATTCAGCTATGCCAGCTAATCACTTTTGGCAAAATTATTATCCAGAGTTATTTGGTTATGTTAATTTTTGTGCCGATTTTCCCCTCAGGCCTATTCCTAACCGGGTGTATAGAGCTCCATTCATTGAAGATTACACTTAGATGAGAAATAAGAAATGTTAGTTCATCTGTGGACCATAAGTATACCCCATCCCTGATAAGTTTCCAATAGAGTTGGATTCAGCTCTGCCAGCTGATCATTTTTGGCAAAATTATTATCCAGAGTTATTGTTGTGTGGATTTTTTTTCCTATTTTCCCCTTGGTCCTATTCCTAACTATGTTGCTTAAAGCTTCATTACTGAAAACTTTACATATAATAAGAAAATGTAGTTCATTCGTGGAGCATAAGACCTGGCTTTATCATAAAGTTGGATTAAGCTTTGCTAGCTGATCCTTTTTTGGTAAAATTATTATTCAAAGTTATTTCATCGTGTTGATTTTTTGCTTTTTTTTTCCTCGCGCTATTCCTAACTGGGGTGCATAAATCACCATAGATTGAATATTTTACTTATAAAGAACTAGAAAAATGCAGTTCCTCTCTAGTGCAAAAGAAGGCCCCGACCCTGATGTTTTCCCATAGAATTGTATTCAGCTATGGCAACCGATCATTTATTTTGGTAAAGTTACTAGCTAGAGTTATCATGTTGTGTTGATTTTTCGCTTTTTTCTTCTATGGGGTCTATTCCAACTGGGTGCATAAAGCTCCATTGAGTGAAATTTTACTGAGAAAGAAATAAGAAATGTAGTTCCTTTGTGGAGCATAAGAAGGCCCCAACCCTGATGGTTTTCATATAGAGATGGATTTAGCTCTTCTAGTTGATCATTTTTGTAAGAAATATTATCCAAGGTTTTGGTTGTGTTGATTTTGTTGCATATTGTTATCTTGGACCAATTCCTACCGGGGTGCATAAAGCTCCATTGATGGAAAAAAATAATTAGAAATAAATAGGAACATGAGTTCCTTTGTGGAGCATAAGAAGGCGCCAACCATGATGATTTATCATATAATTGGAATCAGTTGTGCCAGTGTATTGTTTTTGGTAGAATTATTATTGAGAGTTACCTGATCCTGTTGATTTTTTTTTGTATGTTTCTGTGTCGAGGATATTCCTAACTGGGGTGCATTACACTCCATTGATTGAAAATTTTACTTAGAAAGAAATAAGAAAATGCAGTTATCCTTGATGGAGCATAAGAAGGGCCTAACCCTGATTGTTTTCCTCGTAGATTTGGATCGAACTCTACCAGTTGATCATTCTAGGTAGAATTATTATCTAGAGTTATTGGGTAGTGCTAATTTTTTTGCCTGTTTCTCTCTCTCCCCCCCCCCCTTCTCTCTTAGCTATTCCTAACCGGTGTGGATACAAAATTATGTTAATTGATTTTTTTACTTAGGAAGCAATATAAATTGCAGTTTCCCCCTAGAGCATAAGAAGGCTCCATGTCCTTGATAGTTTTGCCATAGAGTTGGATTCAGTTTGCTAGTTGAAATCTTTTTGCACCATTTTTACATAGAACTATTTAACCATGTTAATTTTTTGCATGCTCTCCCAGGGCCATTCCTAACTGGGGTAGATAAAGCTGTGTTGATTGAAAATTTTACTTATAGTAAGAAAAATTATAGTTTCTCAATGTAGTGTAAGAAGCCCCATGCCTGCTGGTTTCCCATAGAATTGTTTGGCTTTGTCGCTGATCTTTTTTTGGCAGTATAATTTTAAAGAGTTATTTGTCGGTGTTAATTTTTTCATGTTTCTCACTCGGGACTATTGCAAACTGGGTGGATAAACTCTTTTTGATTGAAAATGTTACTTCGAAAGATATTAAAAAAAAATTCTCTATGGAGCATAAGAAGGGCCCATGCCCTAATGATTTTCCCATAGAGTTAATTTCAGTTGTATCATTATTACTAAGAGTTATTTTAGTCATGTTGATTTTTTGCCTCTCTCTCTTGTAGAGGATGAAGAAGTTGATTCATATATGGGGCGGATAAAGCTACATTTATAGAAGTGTTTAGAGAAATGAACCGGTTTTGAATTTACATAAGACAAATGCTTAACTACACAAAAGAAATAAGCAATTACACTTATGAGAAAGGCTGGTTTATTTTATAAGCAATTATCTAAGCACCTCACATTATACATGGACTAACAATTCCTAACTTTAATTCACACTGGGCTAACACTATAATACTGTGATGGTTAGAGGATCCCTGGTTCTGTGATGTTGTGTGTGTGTGTGTGTGTGTGCGTGTAAGACATTCGAGATTCTTAATGAAATTAGGCCGGAGGGCTCCTTTTATAGAAATTTGTTTGGCAATACGAAGTTGATATATGTGGGGCCGGGTACTACAAGATCCATTATGAATATATTGTCCTAATTTCCCTATGTTATTTAAGAAAACATTCTAGAAAATGATGGTAACAATGTCTCAAAAAAACAAAACACACCAATATCCCATACTTCAAATTCCGACACATAGATGGTCTCATGATTACATAGTATTATCTCCCAACTTTATTCGCCAATTGCTAACTTGAAACATTTGTAGGAACTTTTGTCTTCTAATGAAGATTAAGAAAACAACAAAGCATTTGAGGGAAGCCTTAAACATGATCAACTCATATATCCAGTTATTGGCATATTAACGGATTCCATCACTTACTATATGCTAAACAAATTTATAATTTATTAGTTACCTAAAATCTCAATATTGTTCTTATGGATAAGTAGATACATAAATCTAGATCCGATTAGTTGCCTAAAATAGCCATATTCTTGTACATAAGTACCAATTAAACATTATTTTTTGTAACAAGTTGCATAATAGTGACATCCTCGGCGTGACGGGCCAATGGTGCCGGTCAATCATCGTTTTCCTCCTTGACAGTCATGTCCTCTTGTACCTAACTTGATCATGTCATACCCATACAAATAGTACCATTGTCCATGAACATTTAAGAAAACAATACACCATCTAAAGGGAACCCTTAAAGACGAGCAACTCATGTATCCAACATTTATGTCTATTAATCTATTTTGAGTCATGACACATAAATAAACTAATCTTATTAATTACCTAAAATATCAATATATGATCTTCTTATTTTTTTTGCAACAAATTGCATAATAGTCACTTATCTCGTGCCAACACCATGTATGAATCAACCTCTTTATGTTCTACAATACATGTTTCTCAGCCCGAGTTGAGAATGCAATACTAGTAGGAATAATAGTTCTATCGATTGACAAACTTAAAAAAAATGCATATAAAGAGAAGCCTTAAAGACTGACAACTCATGTATCGAAAATTATGGCCTATAAATGCATTCTAATCACCTCCACATAAACTAAATCATATTAATTACCTCATATATCAATAGTTTCTTTATATAAAGCATATTATTTATTTGATAATAAATTGTAATAGTGCTCACTTCTCCTATACAATGCATGTCAATCACTGAGTTCTTTTTTTCACAACACTCATTTTTCCCTCTCGACAAGTTGAACATTCCACCCTCATCTTGTATTAGCCTTTGGGGACCATATCACCCCTCATCCCTGTAACGACAGCCACCTAGCATTGGCATTGCCACTAGAGATGGAACTGTTGTTCAACCTGTCATTGTCGTTTGCTGCATAAGTTGACTATCCAGGTAAGCACTGTAGGCCGTGGTGAGAATAACTTGAAATTTGTAGCTGCTGGTTTGAAAGGGCTTGTTGGCCTCTCGACAATTTGAACACGCCATCCCCACCTTGTATTAGCTTTTGGGACCATCTCCCGCCTCGTCCCCGTGATGACAACCACCTACTAGCGCTGGCGTCAACACAAGATGAAACCGTCATTCATGCTATCATTGTCGCTTCTTGAATAAGTGGACTATCCAGGTAAGGCGGAGTAAAAATCAGAGTGAAATTTTCTAGCCACTAGTTTGAAAAGGCTATGAATAACAATCTATTATTTCGTCTTGAATAGTTGAACTTTTGAAAACCTCTTAGGGCGTTGTCCTCGTGATGGCAAGCACTCGATATCATCAATATTGCTAGTAGAATTACGCCTATCCTTCGTGCTAGCATCATTGTTTCTACTTTCTACCACGCATCATCGACACGCTCTCGTCGGAATGAGGTGATTTCATCCACAACTTTCACCTTCCTTGGCACTCGACATAGCCCAGAGCCATGAATTAAAGATATTTCACAGCTCTCTCAAAAGAATGATAGTAATTTCACTAAGAGGGAAGAGACTAATCATCACAAAAATGTGATCGACATGCTTTTGTCACGTCTCACTTTACAAGAAACTCAAACTCATCCTCCTTGTAGACATGCCCTAGCAGGCCCGACACATGCCTACGCTCACCAGGAATGAATGAACCAACCCTTGGCACATCTTTTCTTCCAATAAAACCGAATAAAAAACTGCTATAAATAAATCTCTGTCATGACTCATGAGTCTGAGTTCTATCATCTCGTCTCCCTCGTGCAAACGATGCCAACGAGTGATAGATAGATCAGCGAGAGGTGAACAGCACACAAATCTCAGGTGACAGAAAGAAACAGACCAGCCTCATCCCCTCTTCCTCCCTCCCCGCGAATCCCCTCCCATTTCCTCTCTCCATTCCGTGTTCTTGCAGCCCAGGTACTAGATCTTTCTCCCCCTCCGTCGCAGGAATTTCAAACCGATTTCCGTGGTTCCGGTTCTTGTTCTCTCGCCAAGGTCCGCGCTCACCGTTCGAATCTCCCGATTCTTTTGCAGTCGTTGAGTATAATTTTGAGTCTGAGCCGTATGTGTTTTTCTTGGTTGAAGCTTGATTAGCTTGGTGGGCTTCGAAAGGCGGCGCTTTTGAGGAGATTCGCGGTGTTTCTTGGCCCGAGAAGATGAACAAGGACCGGTCCCTGATCTCGGCGGACGGCGGCGGCGGCGACGGCCTGCCGCCGCGCCGCTCGGCGACTCCCCCGCCGGAGTACGACATCAGCCGCATGCCGGACTTCCCCACCAGGAACCCGGGCCACCGCCGCGCGCAATCCGAGATCCTCAGCCTCCCCGACGACCTCGACCTCAGCGCGCCCGGTGGCGGCGATGGGCCTTCGCTGTCGGACGAGAACGACGACGAGCTCTTCTCCATGTTCCTTGACGTGGACAAACTCAACTCCTCGTGCGGGCCGTCGTCGGAGGCCGAGTCCTCCTCCGCCGCTGCCGCCGGAGGGATGGGCCACGGGATGAGGCCCAAGCACCAGCACAGCCAGTCCATGGACGAGTCGATGTCCATCAAGGCGGAGGAGCTGGTGGGGGCGCCGGGGATGGACGGGATGTCGACTGTGGAGGCCAAGAAGGCGGTGTCCGCCGCGAAGCTGGCCGAGCTTGCTCTTGTCGACCCCAAGAGGGCGAAAAGGTCCGATTTAGCCTTCAATTGCTCTTGTAATCTCATCTTTTGTATAGTTTAGGTAGCCTTTGGTGAAATGCCTGCATTTTTTCCTATATATTTCACATCAAGTGTTCGCTTCATCCATCGTAGTGAGATTCTTAGCTGTCGCAGGATTTATACACTTGACTTGGTTTGAATGGATGCAGGATGTTATACTCACACAAGTGTTGTTTTATAGTTTATAGAGGTCATATGAGAACTGAGAAGAAAGATAGTTCTCAGGTTAGGTTAGAGGGTCTGAGGGTGAGGGAAAATATTCATTTCAAGGACAAAAGTGCAATTGGAATCAGATGCCTCATTTTCACCACCCTTCTGTTGCCTTCTTTTTTATATCATCTTTGTTGAAGATAAAGTTTATGCAGTATACATCATAGCAACCATAAACTGATCTGTGATATGAATCATTTTACAGGATTTGGGCAAACAGACAATCTGCAGCAAGATCGAAGGAAAGGAAAATGCGGTATATTGGTGAACTTGAGCGCAAGGTGCAAACCCTGCAGACAGAAGCAACAACATTGTCAGCCCAGTTGGCATTGCTACAGGTACACGTTGTTACTTTGTAATTTTTGTCCCAGTTGGCAAACAAATCATTTTGGATGGGATGAAGAGAAATCCACAGATGTGTTAAATGCGTAGGGTTCTGTTCTATCTGATAACATTGGAGCTTAGGATTTGGATTTAGTAATTTATCTAAGTTATTTGAAGTAAGAACCATCTCTTGCATGCCTTTTGGCGTATGGTGGTTTCCTGGAGATGACGTCGCTGTCATGGAGATCTTCTATCGTATTTAACAGATCTTCTATCATAGTTGTTTTAAGTTTTCAAGAAAAGCTATTCTAAGGATGGAAGTTGTGGTATTTATATATTAGCACTAGCACACGTGGCATTGAGTACAACAACGTTTCCGATGATGCCAGTCGGAAGCATCATGTTGTATGTTACGAGATGCACTATCTTGTCTCCCTGTTGTGTGAAACTAATGATGAAGCTCTGTTGTACTGCTATGCCACATGCATTTTTGAATGAAATGAAACTATTAGGTTGCCACTTCCATGGTGTCTAGTTGGTAGGTCTCAAGCTTATATCCATTATAGGTGCAAGACAAAAATTAAAGACTATGTAGGACACTTCAAAGCAACATCCTTTTCAATATGATATTAATATATTGAATAAATCCCAAATGCATCTGATATGCCACCTGTTACCTGTGGCCCATGGGCGACGATCTGTGTGATATATAAGGCTTTGCTTAAAAGTAGGTAGTGCTTGCTTGCCTGCCTTTTCTGGTTTCTCTGTTGAGAAGTTTAAGCAAAATGCAAGAGTTTTATTTTTTTAATAATTAGAAGTCTTTCTGGTAGATAAATGCATCAGATTCCTTCAGAACTTCTTCAGCAGATCCATAACTTGGATTGACCTGCTTCTTGCCATTACCAAGTTTTGAAACGTAACTTGAATCACCATTAGATGCTATCCAAGTTTGTAGAAAATAAACGAAATTGTGATATGCCAAGGAATGTAGCGACTAGCGCATACACAACAAGAGATAGTATCCATTGTGGTATGAAAAAGGGTGCCCAGTGCTGCCCATTCATGTGACAGTTTGGGGTTGTTGGTGTTACCTGGTTTTATCCATGTATCTTCAGAATGAAAATACTGTTAGAGAATTCTACAGGCTTTTTCTTTATTCGGGAAGGTGGTGTTTTTATACTTCGTCATATTCTAAATGAATGATTATAAAAACGTGTAAAAGTATGTGTCGTATGTATGCCAAGTTGCCAACGAACAAAAGTTTGACATGTTAATATTTGAATGAATTGAAGTTCCTTCTGGCCAAACCTATAACTATTAAGGTCATCACATGGTCTTTGCTGTATTCTTGCAACATCTAACATCTGAATTTGCCTTTGACGTACCATAAGGTAATTCAATCCGCAGCCAAAGGCATGCAAATTAACTCATTGATCTGCTGTTAGATATATGTAGAGTGCAGATGCGGACCTTGAGAAGATCAAATTTTACAGTATTCACATAGCTTGTTCCCTGTGATATCTATCCATCGATGCACTGAGTAGCACCCAAACATATTTTCTTACGAGGAAAATACTTGATTTTTGTTCTCCCTTATGCTCTATTATTATGTAATGATAAGTTCTGAGTTCAATTCAGATAACTAATGACTATTCTGCTCGTTATGTCCTATGTTAGAGAGATACCAGCGGGCTAACAAGTGAGAATAGTGAATTGAAGCTACGTCTGCAGACCATGGAGCAGCAAGTCCACCTACAAGATGGTAATACTTATACTTCTGAGTGACCCCTATATTTGCTTTGATTTTGCTATTTTGTAACTTGGCATTATTTGGTGCTCAACATTGGTAGTAAATTTTGGAGGTCATGTTCAGAAGTAGGGTAGAAGATCTTTCAGTTTTCGCAGTGTAAGTACCTGTATTAGAGGAAATTTACAGTGTGAAGGATGATTTTAAAAAGTCAAGGATGATTTTAGAAAACTATCTAGTCTACAGTATAACCATATCAAGGATATACAAATTTCTCTGTGAACTTCTTTTTCTTTCATTTTTATCTCTTTGCTTACTCCTTTATAGTTGCTCCTCATCCATGCCTAAGTTACACCCTGAAGGGGAATTAGAGGAGTATTATTGTTTTGCTTAGCAACCTTCATTTTCCTGGTGTAGCTCTAAATGACACTCTGAAGACGGAGGTTCAGCGGCTGAAGGTCGCGACAGGCCAGATGGCCAACGGCGGAGGGATGATGATGAACTATGGAGGCATGTCGCAGACGGCGCACCAGTTTGGAGGCAACCAGCAGATGTTCCACAACAACCAATCCATGCAGTCTCTGCTTGCGACACACCAGCTGCAGCAGCTGCAGCTCCAGCAACATCCCCAGCAGCAGCAGCAGCAACGCTCACACCAGCACCAGCAGCAGCCGCTGCACCCACTGCAGGCGCATCAGCTCCAGCAGGCGGCGCGCGACCTCAAGATGAAAGGCCCGATGGGCGGCTCCCAGAGCATGTGGGGCGATGGCAAGTCGTCAGGAGGCAGCGGCATGTGAAACGATGTATTGTCGAATCTGAAACTTTTTGGTGGGAATCGTGTGGAGATGACTATGTTTTACAAGGGTAGTAGTTTCAAGATAGCTTCAGTTGTAACAGTTGGGTGGATGAGCACAGGTGTTGTTGACAGTGTCGTGGGAGTCGTTTGTTTGTAGGGGAGGAAGTTGCTCTGGGAACTCCAGGTTAAACCTTTTCGTTTTGGTCAGGTAGAACATCACCAGGATGCGTTGTTGCATCCAGTTATGGACACAGCTTTTAGCGGCATGTTGTTAACTTAAACCCAGGCATTTTAGAGGAAATGGACAGACTAATTGCATGATGTTGTTAAACTTGGTCACATTAGACTGCTAGATGGATGGATCCATTCTTTTGCAACTATGTTATCTTAGCTTGAAGTTGCCTACTCGACTCCGATGGCTATTTCCCAAACATGTCGGAGACATTTGCCCAGGGAGAGTAAATTAAAAGCCATAACAAGCGGGCAAAAAAGACACGAGAAACAAAAAAGATGAATTATCCTCTCTCGATCGCCATGTGCCAGAACCATAACTTTGTTTCGAGATCTTATGGGTTTCAACTCTAGCATACCCAACTTGTTTGGAATAAAAGGCTTTGTTGTTGTTGTTGATCCTCTCTCTCAATCGCAACAGCAACACGGCTTGCTAGTTGATACCATTCCAATTGCTCGTAGCCAACATTTACCGATACTTTGAGTTTCGAGAGGAACTTCACATGCAAGTTATGATTCAGTTAAATAGTTGGGGGATGAGCCTAGGTGCTGCTGGAACATGTTTATGCGCGATCATCGTTGCTCTTGTTATGATGATCAGCTGAGCGCACAAAGGTAGAGCGATGCCGTCTGCCTGCGTGTCCGACGACTAGAGTGGAACCACCTTTTCCAATCCAAAGGCAGTGAGGCCAGGCGAGGCAGCCAATCAACAAAAGAGAGCTTGCAGTAAGCCATGGCTCGGGTGGAGTTGGTGTGCGTGGTGGTGCAACCATCGGCACCAAACAAATACTTAAAACATAGCCCTTTTTTTGCGGCTTCTGGTTCAACCACTGCTAGCTCACTGGTCATCTCCGTGCATATAGCTCTCAGGAGCCTCTCAGTCCCACTGACCTCGGTCGGTCGCACGCGCTCTCACGCTCACGCCGTACGCGAACCGATTAGCCTTGCTGCGACGCGATGCCGCTGCCGGCGCCTGCCGTAGGAAGCGGGTGGCCGCCGCGCCAGGACGAGCACGCCGCGCGGTACCGGTGCGTGCAGCGCGAGCGCGAGGAGTACGCGGCGCGGCGGGCGCTGTTCCTGCAGAGCTACGGTTGTCCACGCGTGGCGATGACGAGGAGGAGGCCATGGCCATGGGGCTGCGCGGACAGGTGGCCCGGCGGCTTCGCGATGCCCGCGTCGCCGGTTGGGCCGCGGCTGCGCGTGCGGCGTCCCAGGCGCGCGGCGCGGCGCGGTGGTGGCTCGGTGCGGGGCTGGGCAAGGCGTGGCGCGGGTGGAGGCGGCGTCCCCTACAGCTGCGCGTGCACGGCGGCGCATTGCTCGGCGTCGGCCAGCTCGGGTGCTTCGGCGGCCGTCGACCCTGCCGCGAGTACCACTTCCTGCAGGGCTTCGCGTGACAAGTGCGTTGTGTCGCTGCACGCGCCGGTGGTGTCCTGCACGCACGAACACAGCACACCGCAGCACGTACGCGGTCGATGTACAAACTTTTACCGATTCACTTTCAACTGCCGATTCTTTTTCTCCACACCGGCCGGCCGCATAGATCGATCGACCAGAACCGGCAAACTTTCACTTGTTCGTTTAATTTGGTGGTCACATGCATGCAGTCACGCACTAGCCTATCTGCGAGTCTTTCTTCCAGAAGTTCAGATCACAAGTTTGACTCGCGGTTGGCCCAAAGCTTTTACACGAGCCTCCGATCATCGCAGCCACTCTGTCCTGCTTCCATCCCACCCACGCACGCGCAGTACGAAAGAGCTAGTGCGCCGGCGCGCGCGACGTGTCGGCCGGGACCGGCAATGGGCAGCAGCACGGCCTCCTCCTCGTCCTCTCCGCCACTGACGCCGCCATCCCCGCTGCCCGTCAGCATCGGCCCCGGATGCCGGCGGTACGTGTTCACGCCGTCCCCGTCCGCGTCGCCGCCATTCTCTCCGGCAGCCACCTCGCCGTCCCGGTCGTCGCCGCTGCTGCTGCAACGAGCAGTGCAGTCCGAGCCGAGGCTGCATTACTCAGCCTTCTCCACGGACGCCGCATTTGCTAATCGGGAGCAGCGGCGGCCGCCGAGAAGACGATTCAATCTCGGAGCGTGGTGGTAAGTGTACTAAAACAGACGCATTTCCTGTTTGTACTTTGGATTAGTTAGTGTTTTGACTCTTCTGTTTTGCTTGCAGTTTGGAGTGGGTGCTGATGCTGGTTTCCTGCTGCTGCCGCCGCCGCTCTTCCAGGCCGGTGTCCAAGCTACAGAATTGAGCCGAGTACACGGTAGACCGAAAGTTAAAAGCAGCCCCAGTGCGATATCCTATCCTACTATATATAAAAGTTGGTGTGATCCACACCCCATTCCAGCGTCCACGTCATCGGCAAAACGTCGGTTGTTGGATTGCGGCAACGGACGATCCAGATCACTCTCTTACTGTAGCAAGCGAATATCTACCAATAGCGTTGCGCCACATCGCACTGCAGCGCCACTTTTGCAAAAACCCGCCCGCAAAGGACCGAATTGTAATTTCGAACAAATCGAAGGACCTCCGTGCAAAAACCCGCAAAGGACCGAATTGTAATTTCGAACAAATCGAAGGACCTCCGTGCAAAAACATCAGCGCAGCTCCCTCTTCCCTTTCTTCTCTCGCGCGCGCGGCCGAACCTCTCCGCCGCCCCGACGCACGGCCGCGCCGCTACGCGCCTCCCCAGGCAAATCGAAGCCTACCAGCCGCTCCGCCGCCTCTTCTTCTCCGTCATCGCCCACTTTCACTTGCTGGAACGCTGCGCACAGCTCGGAATCGCCGTCGCCGCTCTCCACTCGCCGCCGCAGATTGGCTCGCCGCGGGCGGCTCCGGCGACCATTTGGTCCGCCGCGCCACCCGTTCGCCTCGCCCGCGCCTCCTCTCGCACGGATACGAGTTTACCGCATCTGTTCTGCACAGCGTACCGGTACCGGATATTTTTTCTTATCAAATTCATCTCATTCGACATTGTTTCACCACCGAATTACATAGAATTTTTAAAATATGTCTCATCACCGAATTTGGTCTATTACATCAAACTAGCATAATCAAGATCATGCGCAACTAGATAGCAATAAATTTGTCCAAAAGAATGCGCAATCAATCAACTTGATGATCAATCAAGGATCAATGTCCAACACATCCGAAGCTTGAGAAAAACCACCACCTCCACCTCCGGCATCACCACCACCACCACCACCACCACCACCACCGTCACCACCACCTCCTCCAACATCACCACCACCACCACCATCACCACCACCACCATCATTGGCCGAAGCACCATCACCACCACCACCATATGCCGGAGTACCATAACCAACCATGATATCATGAAGCTCTTGTCTCCTCCGAAACATGATCTCCGCTCTTGTTAGTTCCCAAAACTCTCTTGCCATTGGCTCCATGGTGGTGGGATCAAGCATCATCAACCGGTTCTCTTCGACTTTCTTCTCCGCCTTCATCTTCTCCTCTTCAATGAAGATCTTGCGCTCTTCAAAGGAGCATCTTGTCACCCACTTCTTATGTTTGCCCTCATTTTTGTTTTCGGCCAATGCCACCTTGACCTCCAAGTGTTTGGCCATCATTACTTCCTTGGAGTTCATCATCGAAGCAACTTGGTCTCTCAAAGATATAGCCTCGGCCGACCTCTTTGCTTGCTCTTTCTCCATCTTCTTTCCATCCGGCTTATCCTTGTTTCTTCCTCCTCTTGGTGCATCATCACTATCTTCACCATCTTCCACGTTGAATGCACCTCTCTTCGGTATGTTTTCTTCATCTCTCAACCTCCATTTCTCGCTATGTTCTAAAATCTTCCAACAATGTTGAAGCATGAATGGTCTAAACTTGGAAGGCGGCATTTGCTTGAATCTTTCATGGGCAATGCCATCCTATGTTGCAAAAACAAACATATGTGAGTCAATTGCCGAAGTTGCAACCAGACGGAAACATGATCACCAATTGTGTTAAAGAAAACTTACATAGTCATCAATGTTGCAACCGGATGGTGGTGCATTCCTCACTTGTTGCAAAAAACCATTCCAACGACTACATGTTTGCTTGATGTAGTCCCATCGGCCTTGGAGAGATCGTAAGGAGCGCAAGGATGGAACCGGCATTAGCTTGTGGTACTTGTCCTCGATGCGGCACCAATACCTTGCTCTTGTTTGATCATTCCCCACATCGCCATCAAGAGTCACACTCTCCCAAGCTCGGATCAACGTGGTGTCCTCCAACTCGGTGTAGTTCCCGGTCCTCTTTCCCAACTTTGCCCCTCGTTCATCGAACTCTTCCTCCCCAATCTCTTGTAGGTCATCATTGCCAAGTCCATCTCCCATGCCCACCTTGGCCTCGGGAATGTCACAATCGAACTCGTCAAGTGGAGCACTCAAGAGGTTGATCGAGTTTTCCTCCAACATTTGCGAGTATGTTGGATCCACGGGATAGCTAAGCAATTGAAACATTCGGAATCATAAACACATTCATCGATTGAAGCGAAGAATGGATGAAAAAGAAGAAATTTACCCTCCGACGTTTGATCGAACACGTTGTGAGCGGCGGACAGGCCAGCGGACGGGGCGGCGTGCGGAGCGACGGATGCCGCAGCAGATCCTCGAAGAGCACGGCCACGGGCCGCGGCGGGACGAGGAGGATCCGATGCCACGGGAGGACGGGCCACCCCGAGTGTGAAAGGACATTTTGTGATCTCTTAGTTTTGTGTGTTAGTTAACAACACTTTGGATGTTTTAATCTGGTGCTAAGTGATGCAGGTTTTATTGTATACAACATATGCACCAACACCAAAAAGAGAAAAGAGTTTCTGGAGCATTTCAGGCCGGAGTTTCCGGCCTCCAAGGCCGGAGTTTCCGGTCCTTGGTCTTGTCCTCGAAGAAACAGCAAGCTGCTGATTTGCTGCTCAGCCCCTGGTGTGGGGCGGAGTTTCCGGCCCTCAGGACCGGAGTTTCCGCCCCTGGCCGAACATTCCGGCCCCAGGGCACCGGAGTCTTTGCCCAAGCCTCTGCTGCGAAGTTGCTGCTCAGCCCCTGGTGTGGGGCGGAGTTTCCGGCCCCCTAGGCCGGAGTTTCCGCCCCTGGCCAAACTTTCCGGCCCCAGTGCACCGGAGTTTTGGCCCGAGTCTCTGCTGTCAAGAAGTTGCTCAGCTCCTGGTGTGGGGCGGAGTTTCCGGCCCTGTAGGCCGGAGTTTCCGCCCCAGGCCGGAGTTTCCGGTCACTAGGACCGGAGTCTCCGGTGTGATTCTTCTCTGCAACGGCTACTTTTCTGGGAGGGGTATATATACCCCTCCATCTACCTCCAGCCAGCTAGCTCGCCCAGAATACAAGATCCCCATTGTTGCAAGCTCAAGAATCACTAGATCTCCCAATCCCTCCACCCAAACTTGTTGATCTTTGGAGGATTGAAGGAGAAGGCCCCGATCTACATCTTCACCGAGCCGTTTGTCATTTCCCCCTCATTCACTTGAGGGACCATTTGCTAGGGTTTCCACTAGGAAAACCTAGCCCCCATTGTACTCACTTGATTGTCTTTGTGACAGATTGTAGCTGTTTGGGAGCCCCCAATCCTTTGTGGGTTGTGCCCCAAATCGTTGTTGTAAAGGCTCCGGACTCCGCCTCGAAGGTTTCCGATAGTTGAAGTGAACCAAACCTTTGTGGTGCGGTTCACCGGAGAAGAGGGTGAGGCCTTTGTGGCCGTTGAACCATTGTGTTGGTTCACACCTCTCCAACGAGACGTACTCCCCTAAAAAGGAGGAACTCGGGATTACATCCGTGTCTCCGCGTGCTTTGACTTCGGTTACCTCTATCCTTGTTTACCGCCTTATATATCGTGCTTAGTTGCTAGCTTGTCATATAGGTAAATTCACCGTAGTTGCATATCTAGAGAATTTACCTTTTGTGTCAAGCCTAAATTGAAAAAGACTAAAATTGGAGTAGCACCTATTCACCCCCCCCTCTAGGTGTCATACCGATCCTTTCAATTGGTATCAGAGCTAGGCTCTCTTGTTTTGGGTTTAACCGCCTAAGAGAAGTATGACACAAAGTGAGGATGAGGCCGATCTTGCCAAGGCCAAGGAGACCATGGCATCCATGGCCGATATCAAATCGTTGGAAACAACATTGACATCGTCCATGAATGACATGAATGTCAAATTTGATGAGTTGCGTGACATGCTCATGAAACTCACAAATGCCAAGGTTTCGGAAACCATCCCACTAGAGGGTATCTCTAACTCCGATGAAGGTGATTCCGAGGAGGGTAAAAAGAAAAATGAGAAGGGGTTGGAAACCATCTCCGGATCTAAACCATCTCCTCCTCCTCCTACCAAGCATGAAGATGGGAAGGAAGAGTACCATAACGTTCCGGGATGGTACCCTATCGACCCACCTATCACCACCCGCATAAACCCCATTGGTCCTCCACCTAAGCTTAATGCATTAGCCTTTGCTAGTTGGCAACGCTCAATGAAATCTCATATTAACAGTGCCTCTATCGAGCTTTGGAGGATCATTGAAGATGGGTACAAGGTTGCGGATCCAAGCAATGTGACAAGAAGAGAATTTGCCGAAAAGCAACTCAATGCCTCCGCACTCCATATGATTGAACTTTCAGTGGGTGAAAGTGACAAGCATTATGTTCTCAATGCCACCACCGCCAAAGAAGCTTGGAATTGTCTTGAGGTTGCATTTCTTGGGAATGAAAGCATGAAGAGAAACCGATATGAGTCTTTGAGCAATGATGCCGAAGGCTTCTACATGTTTGACAATGAGACTCATGAAGACATGTATGGAAGACTCAAGACTCTTGCAAAGGCCTTCTTTGATGTGGGGGCAACCTATGTGGATGATGCTTATGTCAAGAGGAAGTATGTGAATGCTCTCTTGCCTTCCGAGCCCATCGAGGTGAAGGCCATTCAAGGAAGACACAACTACAACGAAATGACATCCAATGAAGTTATGCAAGAAGTGCAAGCCTCCAAGGTTGCCACCAAGAATGCCGAAGATAGCCGTGCTAGGGCCATGGGGATGAAACAAGGCCCCTCACTTGCTTTGAAGGCCAAGGTGGTATGTCTTGATGAGGTTGAAGCGTGCCCAAGCAACATTGCTCCAAATGATCTTGAACCGGCTCTAAATGGTCATATAGCTCTTGCCACAAGAGAGTTTTGGCAAGACCCGGCAAAAGCTAAAGCCAAGGTTGATAAAGAGAACAACTCAAGTGGGAAGAAAGAGCTAGCCTCAAAGTGGAAGACGTGCTACAATTGTCATGACAAGAACCACTACATAAGAGAGTGTCCTTATGAGAACCGAGAGCAAAATGGTGGGAAGCTCATCCCCAAGGACCATTCAAAGTTGATCCAAAAGAAGCCCGCAAGACCAAGGAAGCCTTTCTTCAAGAAGGCACCAAGAATTGTGTTGGTGGCACAAGAAGAATATGCCACAAGTGATTCCGAAGATGAAGATGCACCTACTAAAGAGGTAGCCGCATTGGCTATTGTATCAACTTCATCATCTTCTCTCTTTGAATCCCCCAATGAGAACTTCTCCACCAACAACGCTCGTTGCCTCATGGCTAATGTCACCGAGGTATCATCTCCTTCTCCCAAGACTATGCATGAAATGAGTGATCAATCTAGTCTTGTGATTAAGAAAGAACTTGTTGCTTTCGATACTTTCATGACTAACTTGCAAGGTGAAGCTAAGGAACATGTTGAGTCTCTCATGAGACAACTATGTGCGGCCGAAGAACTTCTTCAAGAAAAGAGTAAGATTGAGAGAGAGGATTCTCTCACCATTGCCTCTTTGAATGCTTCCGTAGCATCCTTGAATGCCTCTCTTGATGAAGAGAGTGAAGAAAGATGTTCTCTTGAGGAAAGACTTGAGTCTCTTGATGCTAAAAATGATGATATCATTAATAAAATCATTAAGGATAGAGATCATGTTGTTGCTAAATATAAAGTGCTTAAAAAGGAGAAAGTTGAACTTGGGGTTGCTAATGCTAGACTTCTTGAGGTATGGAGAAGCTTGACAAGGCTCACAAGGCCTTGGAAACAACTCACTCCCTTTTAGTCAAGTCTCATGAGCAACTTCAAACTCAACTTTCTAAATCTAGCTCAACTAGCATATCTATTCTTCCTCGTGTTCATGAAAATGTTATTGAAGAAAATGTTAGTGCCAAGACCTCTATTCCCAAAGTAAAGATAAGGGTATTGCTTACTTATTTGAGCAAAAACCACACAAAGGGAAGGAGGGTCTTGGTTATGTAGCCGAGCCCAAGAAGAAAGTGGGCAACAACAAGAAGATCAAGACCAAGCCCGCACAAGCCGAGACTTCCATTGCGGGTGGTAGTGCCACAAGGGGCAAGACCACTCGTAGTGACTTTGCGGGGCATAACAACCCCAACTATATTCTTTATGTTGATTATTATGGGGATGTTTATGCTCAATATGTTGGTCCATATGATGGTTACATTGATTACTCTATTTGGGTCCTAAGACCTTGTTGCTAACCAAAGAGGACCCATTGAGAAATGGGTACCTAAATCCAAGCAATGATTTCTTGTAGGACTATGCTTCCGGTGGATCGAAATGGGTGGTTGATAGTGGATGCACTAGTCATATGACCGGAAGCAAGGAGATTATGACGGACTTGAGACCAAATCTAGATTATACAATAACCGTCTCTTATGGTGATAATTCAAAGCTGAGGTAAAGAGTCTCGGCAAGGTGGTAGTT
This sequence comes from Poa pratensis, assembly GCA_947311845.1. Lineage (NCBI taxonomy): Eukaryota > Viridiplantae > Streptophyta > Magnoliopsida > Poales > Poaceae > Poa > Poa pratensis. The sequence continues at coordinate 11,481,047 of CAMZMU010000074.1, forward strand.
GCAAGGATATCACCCTTGTAAATGTCATGCTTGTTGAGTCTCTAGGTTACAATCTTATGTCCGTTCGTGCTCTTAATAAGATGAACTTTGATGTCCATTTTACTATTGATATGGTGGTACTCTTGAGGAGCAAGACTCTAAAGGTCATGTTCGTTGGGTATGTTGAAAATGAGTTGTTTGTGGTAGACTTTTCGGGGTCTACCAACACTCAAGCAATATGCCTATTCGGAAAGGCCGACGTGGGGTGGTTGTGGCATCGCCGCTTGTCCCATGTCAACATGAGAACTTTGCAAAGTCTTCACAAGGGTGGCCACATTCTTGGACTAAAAGAGGATGTTTCTTTTTCTAGAGATCGTCTTTGTAGGGCTTGTGTTGAAGGAAAGATGCATGATTCTCCCCATCCGGGCAAGACCATTATTTCATCAACGAGGATTTTGGAACTTCTTCATGTTGATCTCTTTGGTGCCGTGCCTCAACCTAGTCTTGGTGGGAAGAAATATTGTTTGGTGATTGTTGATGACTATTCAAGATTTACTTGGGTTTATTTCTTCAAGACGAAGGATGAAACCCAACAAACCATCATCGACTTTTCCAATATTGTTCAACGCCAATACAATGTCCCTATTTTGGTCATTAGGAGTGATAATGGCTCCGAGTTCAAGAACTACACCTTAAATGAGTTTCTTAGTGAAGAGGGGATTCGTCATCAATATTCCGCTGCATATACCCCTCAACAAAATGGTGTAGCCGAAAGGAAGAACCGGACTCTCATGGATATGGCAAGGTCTATGTTGGCGGAGTTTAAGTCTCCGCTATTCTTATGGGCCGAGGCTATCTCCACGGCGTGTCACTCATCTAACCGGTTATTCTTTCGTGTTGGCAAGAAGTTTACATCTTATGAGATGCTCACCGGCAACAAGCCCAATGTCTCCTACTACCGAGTTTTTGGTTGTAAGTGTTTCTATAAGAACAAAAGTGTTCGTTTGTCTAAATTTGAATCTAAAGCTTTAGAGGGTGTTTTTGTTGGTTACGGTGCCGAATCTCACACCTATAGAGTCTATGACAAGACCGTTGGGAAAGTCATAGAATCTTGTGATGTGAGGTTCGATGAGAATGACGGCTCCCAAGTGGCGCAATTTCATGTTTGTGATGTAGATAATGAGGAACCTCAAGAAGCAATAAGAAGAATGGGGGTTGGTTTCCATCGCCCCATTGAAATCCATCATGAGCCTCCTCAAGCAAGTCCTAGCTCCACTCATGTGGAGACTCCATCATCACAAGTTGAAGTTGCACCTTCTATGGAAGCAAATGATGCACCTACCCAAGAACAAGTTCAAGGCCCTCCTCAAGTTGACCAAGTGGCTATTCAAGAACCAAGTTCTCCTATTGTCAACACTAGCCAAGGTCAAGACCAAGATCAACCCTCTCCTTCCTTTGTTGAAGATGAGCTTCAAGATGATCAAGGTCAACACTCCGGTCAAGACGGGGACTCAAATGATCAAGATGATCAAGCCGAAATTCCTCGCATCAATGAGGATATCGAAACCCGTCGTATAGCAAGAGTCAAAAAGGATTGGAGAAGAAAGAGTCTTCATCTAGAAATATCATTGTTAATGTCAAGAACAAGGTCACCACAAGAAAACAATTGGCAAATTTCAATGAACATCAAGCTCACATCTCTATGGTGGAACCAAAGAAAGTCTTTGAAGCTCTTGAAGATCCGGATTGGTTGGAAGCCATGCATGAAGAACTCAATAACTTCAAGCGCAACAAAGTGTGGAATCTAGTGGAGAAGCCAAAAGATTGCCTCAATGTTATAGGCACCAAGTGGATATTCAAGAATAAGCAAGATGAGCATGGAATGGTTGTGAGGAACAAGGCAAGATTGGTAGCACAAGGGTTCTCTCAAGTTGAAGGCATTGATTTTGGAGAGACCTATGCTCCCGTGGCTCGCCTTGAGTCCATCCGTATCCTTCTTGCATATGCATCACATCATAATTTCAAGTTGCAACAAATGGATGTGAAAAGTGCCTTTCTTAATGGTCCTTTAAAGGAGTTGGTATATGTTAAGCAACCTCCGGGATTTGAGGATCCACACTTCCCTAACCATGTCTACAAACTTGATAAGGCGCTCTATGGTCTCAAACAAGCACCTCGTGCTTGGTATGAGCACCTAAGAGAGCTATTAGTAGACCGTGGCTTTGAAGTGGGGCAAATCGATCCCACTCTTTTTACCAAGAGGGTTAAAGGGGAGCTTTTCATATGCCAACTTTATGTTGATGATATCATATTTGGCTCTTCTAACAAAGCTTTTAATGATGAATTTTCAAAGCTTATGACCGATAGGTTCGAGATGTCCATGATGGGAGAGTTGAAGTACTTCCTTGGTTTTGAGATCAAGCAATTGAGTGGAGGGACCTTCATCTCTCAAGCCAAATATATCCAAGACATGCTCAAGAGGTTCAAGATGCAAAATGCTAAAGAGAAGAAGTTTCCTATGGACACCAAGTGTCATCTTGAACTTAATCCAAAGGGTAAAGATAAGGATGTTGATCAAAAGCTCTATCGCTCTATGATTGGTTCTTTGCTTTATCTTTGTGCATCTAGACCCGATATTGTGTTGAGTGTAGGAGTGTGTGCAAGGTACCAAGCGGCTCCCAAAGAAAGCCACCAAACGGCGGTTCTTCGAATCTTTCGATATTTGGTTCATACCCCAAGGTTTGGTTTGTGGTATCCTAAAGGCTCAACTTTCTCTCTTGCCGGTTACACGGATTCGGATTGGGCCGGTTGCAAGGATGATAGGAAATCAACTTCCGGGGCTTGCCAATTCCTTGGTAGGTCCTTGGTGAGTTGGTCTTCTAAGAAGCAAAATTGCATATCTCTCTCCACCACCGAAGCCGAGTATGTGGCGGCCGCTAGTTGTTGCACTCAATTGTTGTGGATGAGGCAAACTTTAAAGGAATACGGTGTCCATTGTGACAAAGTGCCTCTTTTATGTGACAATGAAAGTGCTATCAAGATTGGCCACAACCCGGTGGAGCACTCAAGAACGAAGCATATTGAGATTCGCTATCACTTCATCCGTGATCACATCATCCGGGGTGATATTGAGCTTGGTTATATTCCCACGAAGATCCAACTTGCCGATATGTTCACGAAGCCACTTGATGAAGCAAGGTTCACTTATTTGAGGCATGAGCTAAATATCATCGATTCGGGGAGCGTCGCTTGATATCTTGCATACACACCTATCTTAGCTATTTGTTTGGTTTAGGTGTAGGCATGGACATAGGGGGAGTGCGGTCCTAATCCATTGGACTATCCCTCCCCCCATTATGCCGATAGAAAGAACTCATTTTGTCTCTATATTGTTCATTTTATGAATTGTGAGCTTAAATGACGAGTAGTGGCGGTGAACCCAAGATATATCTTCGCGGTGTCACACCACATACACTCATACATGGTGGCTTAGGCCACCGCCATCTTCTTTGTGAAGATTTGATCTTGTTGGAGCTTTATGGCCTTTTTGCCTATCCGTTGGTTTTATGGAAAACACACTCAAATGATGCTTCTTAATGTTTTCTTTGTGCCTCTTACCAAGTTTGAGTGTGAAGTACCATTTCCAGTGACTTTGTGTCCCATCCCAGGCCTCTCCCTTCTGAAAACTTGCTCCTCTTGCATCTTGCATGTTCACAACAAAATCTGGCATTTTTGAGTTGGTGGGGCCGGAAACTCCGGTCCTTTGGGCCGGAATATCCGGTCTGACTGAAGTTTCCGCCCTAAACCCGGAATCTCTGGCTTAGGCCGGAGACTCCGGTGTTTAGGCCGGAAACTCCGGTCTGGGCAGTCTCGCAGGGGTCCAAAAGGGGATCGGGGTGGGAGTTGACTTCACAACTCCCACACACCCCCGACCCCCAACCTCTCCCCTGCAGCCGCCGCCGTCTCAAGTGCCACTCCGGCTGCTCCCCGCCGCCGGAATCCGCCGTGCCTCCGGCCTACTCCTCCTCACCAACGCGGGAGACCTTCCTCTCCTTCGTTTGGGCTGCACCATGGACAAAAAGGGTACCTCCTCTCTCTCCTTAGGTTTTTCACCTCGATCTAAGTTTGGAGAGTAGTTCCCCTAGTTTTTCATGGTGTAGAATCTTCTAGATGGCAAGGTGTATCCTAGATTTAACCCTAGAATTCTCAGCACAAAGTTTCTTGAACTAAATCGAGGTTCCCCATCTCAGGGCCGGAGACTCCGGTCTTCCAGGCCGGAAACTCCGGTCAGGGCCGGAATCTCCGCCCCCTGAGGCCGGAAACTCCGGTGTAGATCAGACACTTTGTGCCCAGAATTCTTTGGTTACTTCTTCTTTGGTTCCTGGACATGCAAGCTTATCCCCATGCTTTTCTCCTATTCTGTTATTTCACAGGTGGGCAGAGGACAAAGGCTTCCATGAAACATCCTGAAAAATCACCAAGAAAAGTCATCCGTGCTCAAACAAGGGACAAGCTTCTTTTTGACAGCAGTGCTGGCCGTCTGAGACAGCAGGTACCATAGATGAAGAAGCCACAAGACATGCTGCCCTAGGTGGTTTGATAATGAAGAAGAGGCCGAGAGAGCTCATTTTGACTCCTTGACCACTGTTTTGGGCATGGGGAAGCTCGAGTTTCGTCGGATGAGATCTCAGCAGTTCTATGACTTGCCATCCAACACCGATGATCCTAGGTTTCCAAGGAGAGAGCAGCAGCTGATCATGAATGAGATTTATGCCCGCATTGAGAAGCATATGGTGTGTGAGCAAAAAGTGTTGAGCCTTGAGAGCTTGGACAAGAAGCCTTATTTTCAAGAGGCCGTGTGGATTGCTCGGAAGCTTGGACTTGAGAGGCTCATCTCTCATGTTCATGAAGATTATGATATTCAGCTTGTGCATCAGTTCTTTGCCACAGTGGTGTTTGATAATGATGAAGATATCACCATGACTTGGATGACCGGTTCTCAAAAGTGCACCTCTAACTTTGTGGAGTTTGGAAGATGTTTGGGATACAAGTTCAAGGGTGCCACTACTTGTGTTGGGAAGAGGATGCATGTGGAAGGGGTAGCCTACAACAAACGCCGCTTGCGCCCTTTATATTCAGTTGCAAAATCCGTTGGCACCAATCAAGACCTCCTCCCCACCTTCAACATTTTCCTTCGCATGGTTCGGCTCAATCTTGCTCCTCAAGCCGGAAATGTGGATGCCATTCGAGGAGGGCTTGTCAATCTCTTATACCATGCTTACAAGGTGCTCCAAGCCGGTCCGGATTGTGAAGGCCAAGAAGTTGATGTCATGGATTTCATCAAGTGTGAATTGCTTTGGGCCATTTTTGAGCACAAGAACCCTCTCTATGCACCTTATGTGATGAAGCTCATCCTCTCCAAGGTCTCCAACATCGATACCTCTCGCCTCACCAAGCATGCCAAGGGGACTCTCCACCAACTTAGCAAGCACACCAAGCAACCGTCTTCCTCTCGTGCACCTCCTCCGCAATCTAGTAGTGAGGAAGCGGAGACCGAGGCCCCAATGCCTAGAAGGAGAAGCAAGAATGCCGACCCTCCCTCCTATCTTCAAGGAAGGGCTCAAGTGAACTCGGAAGTGAGTAAACTCTCTTGGTGGAAGAGAAAGTTGCTTTGCATGGATGTTGCACTTCACAAGGAGAACCATGCCTCATATGTGAGAGAGAAGCATATCATTGACAACCAACAAATCATGATCAAGGAGTTGCGCAAGCTCAACAATGGTAGTATCACTCCTCCTCCGGAAGAAGATGAAGATGGCAATCCTATTATCTCCTCCTCGTCGGCCGAGACTATTCCTCTTGAGAAATGGAACGAAGACGTCTTTCCTTGGTCGGATTATGCGGATGTGACTTCATTGCCCTCCTCTTCTCGCAACACCGGCAAGGCTCCCATGAACCTTTCCGATGAGGACTACAATCAAGAAGGGAAGGTGATGATGACATGGAAGAAAGCTCCGGGTGATCTCCATGGGTATCGTGTAGTTATGCTCTTTTCCCTTTTTGGCGTCTCGATGCCAAAGGGGGAGAAGTAGTTCTATTAGGTTCTCTCCGGGATTTGCATGGGTTGGACACAAGCATGTGCTTTTATCATTTTATTGCGCTTGTGTCCATTTTATGTTATTTGGAACTTATTTGCATCTTGTGTTGTGAACTATGTGAGTGTAAGACATTGGATTTCTATTATGTATGGTTGAACCTATATTATTGTGCTATGGTTATATGGATGTTTATCTACATTTATATGCACAAGGTATGGTTTTTATCTCTAGGCTCAACCTACTTTGTGATATGTCTTGTTTGTGCTTTGTATCGTTTACATATCATGTCACCTTTTGTGGAACTTGTTTCTCTATATGTGTGCATTTGCATTCCAAAGCAAATGAGTTATATGCACACATCTAGGGGGAGCTTTTCCTTTTGTTAAACATGATAGTATGGTGAACTATATTGCAAATCCGTGTGTTGTCATCTAACACCAAAAAGGGGGAGATTGAAAGGACATTTTGTGATCTCTTAGTTTTGTGTGTTAGTTAACAACACTTTGGATGTTTTAATCTGGTGCTAAGTGATGCAGGTTTTATTGTATACAACATATGCACCAACACCAAAAAGAGAAAAGAGTTTCTGGAGCATTTCAGGCCGGAGTTTCCGGCCTCCAAGGCCGGAGTTTCCGGTCCTTGGTCTTGTCCTCGAAGAAACAGCAAGCTGCTGATTTGCTGCTCAGCCCCTGGTGTGGGGCGGAGTTTCCGGCCCTCAGGACCGGAGTTTCCGCCCCTGGCCGAACATTCCGGCCCCAGGGCACCGGAGTCTTTGCCCAAGCCTCTGCTGCGAAGTTGCTGCTCAGCCCCTGGTGTGGGGCGGAGTTTCCGGCCCCCTAGGCCGGAGTTTCCGCCCCTGGCCAAACTTTCCGGCCCCAGTGCACCGGAGTTTTGGCCCGAGTCTCTGCTGTCAAGAAGTTGCTCAGCTCCTGGTGTGGGGCGGAGTTTCCGGCCCTGTAGGCCGGAGTTTCCGCCCCAGGCCGGAGTTTCCGGTCACTAGGACCGGAGTCTCCGGTGTGATTCTTCTCTGCAACGGCTACTTTTCTGGGAGGGGTATATATACCCCTCCATCTACCTCCAGCCAGCTAGCTCGCCCAGAATACAAGATCCCCATTGTTGCAAGCTCAAGAATCACTAGATCTCCCAATCCCTCCACCCAAACTTGTTGATCTTTGGAGGATTGAAGGAGAAGACCCCGATCTACATCTTCACCGAGCCGTTTGTCATTTCCCCCTCATTCACTTGAGGGACCATTTGCTAGGGTTTCCACTAGGAAAACCTAGCCCCCATTGTACTCACTTGATTGTCTTTGTGACAGATTGTAGCTGTTTGGGAGCCCCCAATCCTTTGTGGGTTGTGCCCCAAATCGTTGTTGTAAAGGCTCCGGACTCCGCCTCGAAGGTTTCCGATAGTTGAAGTGAACCAAACCTTTGTGGTGCGGTTCACCGGAGAAGAGGGTGAGGCCTTTGTGGCCGTTGAACCATTGTGTTGGTTCACACCTCTCCAACGAGACGTACTCCCCTAAAAAGGAGGAACTCGGGATTACATCCGTGTCTCCGCGTGCTTTGACTTCGGTTACCTCTATCCTTGTTTACCGCCTTTATATCGTGCTTAGTTGCTAGCTTGTCATATAGGTAAATTCACCGTAGTTGCATATCTAGAGAATTTACCTTTTGTGTCAAGCCTAAATTGAAAAAGACTAAAATTGGAGTAGCACCTATTCACCCCCCTCTAGGTGTCATACCGATCCTTTCAGAGTGTCCGCGGCCATTTCTGCCCGTCGACGGCCGGAACTGGTGCGGCGACGGGGACACCGGCCACCGGCTGCGCGGGCGGTCACGATTGTGCCATTGGGTCCGGCGGAGGGACCAAGCAGCGTGCGGAGGTGGGGAGGATCCATCGGAGGCGAATCGGCGGTGGGGCAGGCGAATTGGTGGCGGCGGCGCCAATCCGGCGGGTACCCGAGCTAAAAGTTCAAGGCGGGAAGGTTCGCGACAAGAGTGAGGGGAGCAGAAAATCGGACACCAAAACGCAACAAGTAGGGAACCGGCATCTAAATATCCTGCTTCTCGGAAAAAGTTTCCGGTACGGGGGCTTATTCGGTGACTGATCGAGCGGAAATTTTGCCCCGGACCCGGAAAAAAGCAGTTATTTTCCGGGCCGGGTCCTTATCCGGTAACTGCTAAAGTTGCTCTAAGAAGGTATAGAATCTCAAACTCCTACTCCTACACGTACATATAATCTAACAAAGAACCCTGGTCAGAATTTCGATACATCGGTTGTTTGCTAGCACCAACCATGACTGTTTTTTGTACGGTATTTAGGGACGACCCAAAAACACCCCCACCTTATCTTAAACTTAAAAGGTCTACCACACACTTCCCCAAATTGTTTCATTCCGTAATCCATCGGTGGGAGGAAAATTTTCCTCCGCACCAACCTCCCACCGCCCACCACTCCGCCGCCATGAACGTCGGCGACCCCCTCGCACACTCCTCCCTCTTCTTTGGACAACATGGCTCTACTTCTGAAGCCCCGTCGTCGCGCTGTCGTGAAACATGTTTCAATCAGACACGGTGCCATGCCTATCTGCCACCGTCCTCATAGGGTACATCGCCATTCCCCTCCTCCCGCCTCCGTGTGGCCTCCCAACTCCTCTTCTTGCACACGTGACGGCCATGCGGACTAAGGCGTCATGGATGAAGAAGAGGGGATTTGTGATCCAGTATGGTTTAGTAGATACATGAATACTCTCTATTAGGTAGCAACATAATAGGTGAAAGGGGTCCCCCATGAATCCGTCTCAAACAATGTGTATGATCATGAAGGTTGAGTTCATGAGTGAATGTCACAGCTTATGGAGAGCTGTAGCTAGGTGCCATTTTCTTAACTAATATTGCTTTCTTTTGGCTCATGAACCCTTCACTTTTCGGGTGAGCAATTTCGTGGATGATGTAACTATTATTTGATACAATTACGGCTAGCTGTGACAGCCTTCCTTACAAAGAGGACTAACTAGTTGTGGACGTGTCATGCATCCGAGATTTCTTTTATAGACAATTTTTTTGCAATATTTGTAGAACGTATACTTTTGACATCTTTAATTACCAAGATATTTAAGGCTACCAAAATAACCATAACGCACATAGACACAATGTAATCCATCTAAGTGGCACAGACTAGTCCATGTATGAATAATGGTTTATATTTTCTTATATCTAGGAAGATTTAATAAAATGGCAGGTATTACTAGAGTAAATGTATAAAATTAAATGTAAGAAAAAAAAAGATAACATAAATGTTGTTGAAATATATGAGCAATTTAATTTATTGGTATTTACATCAGAGCCATGTAATCACTGCATTATTACGTTGTTAATTTTAAGATTATCAAACAATTTATGAGAAAAGTAAACAAAATTAGTATAAATAAGTGACACCCTTTGCTTTTAGTGGACGTATGTAAGAAACCTGGGTCCCGATCGAGCCATTATTTGGGTTGATAGCATTTAAGATCCTTGTCCCCAAGAAGAGTCGGTCATTTACGTTCTCCACTGCATGAACAGCATTCCCATGATCAATTCACTCTCTCTCGAATCTTCAGCTTCCATGTCGCTTCTAGATTGTTCTTTCTTGTGTTGATGCGAGCTAGGGCCTCTATTGCCAGAATTAGCTGATAAACGAGTCGACGACAAAATAGAACATGAGGGTATTTATAATCAACTTTCTATTCTGGCAACTATATATCAACATGACAGTTAATTAACAACATAAAGATTTACAAAAACTTCTATCATTGCAAGTGTTAAACTTAATTAATTTAATGTTTTTTGCTTCGTCCGAGTCTCCATAATCGACATTTTCATGTAAAAGCAGGTACCATATAAACCCTGAACTTAACAAAGTTGACTACATACTACGTGTTGTGATGACGGAACTTTGGTTTTACTCAATTATTTTCATCGCAAAAAATGAATAAATTCCTCAATAGTGTGTCTCATGTATCACTAATTTGATCAGAGCCACACACAACTTTTGATCCAGAAACTATTGTTTCCTTGACACCTTGTTTCGTGGATATATTTTTCACATGCCAGTGTATTAACTTTTCTACTAAACTCCATTACCACTGTAAGAGAAAAAAATTCTCTGCACTCGCTTAAGCAAATTTAGCTATTCGCTAAACATGCTCCAAAGTTCAATGCAACCACTCATGTCATTTTCTTTGAAGCAGATTTTGAAACCAAGCCGCTAGTTCTCTAAATCTCAACAACTGGACCACTTCGCGATTTTGATGAGCAGACCTTTAATTGGAACCCATGTACACACATATACCCAATTCTAAAACTTCGGATAAACTTACTCCGTCCGTTCGTGAAAAGAAGGCCTATACGTTTTTGTTTTCAAAAGTCAACAAATGTTAACTTTGATCAAGTGCTTGAAAAACTACCAGCAACTATAATCCTATACAGATAGCATATATAAATATATTTTAGGACGTAGCTAGTGAAATTGGTTTGGTATTATTGATATTTCTCAAACTTTACATTTTTTTTACTTAAGAAAACTTATATGTATTCTTTTCGAGAACAAATGTAGTAGAAAATGAGAGCGCTACATTATAAGTATTAAAACATAAATTGGAGCATTATGATTTTCATATAAATTAGAAAATTCTTATTTTTTATCCCACTCTGTTCAGTTATTTCTATGCGAAATAACAAATGGATTCTTTTCCAAACATGTACATAGATAAGTTTTAACTTAGTATATATGTGTGTATTTTATTTTAAGATTTTTACAAAATTTAGAAATATGCTTGTTCCTTCTAAGATTTATAGCGTGGGTGCACTAGAACGTATTTTTATTCTCTTTTGGCATTTAGAACATGAGTGGTTGGGTCCAAACTAGTATCTCTTAGTTTTCCCTTTGACTATGCACCCAACTGAATCGCCGTTGCATTTCCTCCCCATCCTCCTTCCCTTCTCATAAGCATTGGTCTCATGAATTGATGGCCCTCTCTTATCACCATTGTCTTTGCTCGTATACTTTCACCTCAACGGCTACCATCTCATGCTACCGCCTACCATATAAGCAAGTTATGTTGCTTGTTTTTACCTTTGTGGCATCGATCCTTTTCATGAACCCTCCAGTCAATTCATCCTCGATGTCCGAATCTGTGAAAAAATACAATGTAATATTATAAATATCTTTTAAATTATTTCATGAGGCACATACACGATAAGTTTCTATCCTAGGAGCCACAAACAAGAGTACTTTTGTGTCACACATTGTAAGTAAATTTACCTCTTATACCTCACTGTTGCAATCTTGTGATAGTCTTTACCTCCTTTACAAATGTTTGCCTTATTTTCCCCTTTAGTTGTGATAATGAGATTTTTTTTATTACATTGTTCTTAAACTGAAAAGCTGGATCCACTTGTTAGAGTGACATTAAAAGCGACTATGCATTCGTTTCAAATCTCCTCAAATTTTATAAACTTAGTCATTTTTTTGAAACTATATCGATTCTACCGCATCGGTTAAATCTTAAAGGATAGATATGTAAATTGCCCATTGAATCAACTGCCATATAATCCTCACAGGTGGGTCTATTTTTGTCAGTTTGAGAAAATTAATAAGTAAATAATACAAAACATCACGAGGCCACAATCATGAGATAAAATACAGCAACAATTTTAAACGAGATAAAAGTTTTTTTTTGAGATAAACGAGATAAAAGTTGTTACAACACGTAGGGATTAAAAGGTGGAATCGCCTCCAAATCCCTGCGGTTTTGAGGTCCTCCGATTATTATTTTTTGTTTTCGAGAAACACAGTACAGACGCAGACGCTTACAAACACCATAAACGCACGCACGCAACCCTACCCCTATGAGGTCCTCCGATTATTAGCTACACAAAACACATCGGAAGGGAAACATTTATCGCCACGTGGCACTGATCCGACCGTTCTCGCCCGCGTGCCACCTCATCATCTCGTCCTCGCCCACCTCTCCTCCCGTCCCGTCTCCCGGCGATCCCCACTCCCTCACCTCAGATCCCATTCGGCCGAAAAGAAGAGAAACAAAACACTACACCGCCTCCTCGCCGGCGACCCCTTCGCGCCGCCGCGCCAGCCGGCGGACCTCCTCAACTTGTCTCCCCTATCGGCGTCGTCCACCGATTTCGGCGCCCCGCATTGCTGCTAGGGTTGGCTGGACTGACCGGCCTATCGCTCCGCTTGCACGGCCCGGCCGTCGGACCCCGCCCGGCGACCTTCTGAACCGGCGTGCTCGGCCCAGATTTCTGCTCCGCCGCTGCCTCCGTACCAAACTCGCGCTCCGAGGTACGTGCTCGCGTCCGCTCTGCTTCGCGCGTGCTCGTGCCAGTGGACGCTTCAACCCTTGCGCTCCGTCGCACTCCAGGGAATGAACAATGAATGCATGCAGGATCGAATTGGGAAGCAGGCAGCAAGATCCGGCGAAGAGAAACTCCTGATCGGTTGCTCTCCACCGGCCTCTCCGGCGATTCGGAGTGACCGGCGGCCATGAGTGGCGGCGGGGGTGGCGGAGGAAGCCCCAACAACTCGGAATGGCGCTTCAACCAGACACTCCGCAACGTGCAAGGGTCAGCCGACTACCTCTCGCACAACTCCCCTACTATCTATTTGATCAGGATAGGTGGAGTCAATAGTATATCATGGCTACTGGCCAGTGATATAATGTTTGTGTCTAAATTTTAGTCCATGATCATAATTAGGGATACGACTTAGGGCATGTACAATGGTAGAGAGAACATGCCTTCTCTTAGTACTCCACATCATTTAGAGAAGACAATACATATAACTTGTACAATGCATTGTCTCTTATTGTCATACCTAAAAATTGATGAATATTAATTAACTTTTAGTGAGAAATTGTGTTGCTAAGGGAAGACATATGATACAATGGGGAAAATAGCCTTCTCTTAGCATTGACACGTAGGATATTTGTCTAGTTGGCAGAGAGAGAATGAAGAAAGGGGAGGTTGTCTTCCCTTAGCTAAGAGATGATCTCTTATGAAATAAGGGAAGGCTAATTTCACCATTGTACCATTTGTCTTCCCTTAGAAATACAATTTCCTACTAAAATATAGTTAATTCTCATTAATTGCTAGGGATGACAATAAAAGATAATGCATTGTACAACTTATAATTTTGTCTTCTCTAAATGACGTGGATGGCAAAGAGAAGGCGCGCCTTCTCTACCATTGTACATGCCCTTAGGGAAGTCAGCCTCCTCTTTCTTCATTCTCTATCCTCCAACTAGGCAAATATCCTACGTGTCAACTCTAAGAGAAGACTGACGTCACCCCAGTGTACATGCCCTTACTGTTTGCTAGCTATTGCAAAATCTGTTTTCTTGTAACCTTACAAAAAGAGCTTATTGCTATTTTTTCCCAATTTTTTGTCAGAATGCTCAAAGGACGGAGCTTTCCGGGGAAGGTTTTGCTAACCCGAAGATCAGAGCCTCTTTCACCTCCCGAATACTCACCACGCTCCGAGAATGATCGCTATGATTTTGAACAGAATGAGGGCTCACAGGAGGTAATGTAGCATTTCTTGGCATTGTTTTCGACATGTCAATATTGCAGATTGTAACTGATGGCATTCTACCTGTTTAGGTAGAAGGGCAAGCATCTGGAAACACAACCGACAACATTAGTGCTAAGAAGTCAATTTCACCATCAACAAGCAGCGTCAGTTCATTACCAGATGCCCAAGGAATAGTTTCTGGGGCTAGAGCGACAGATTCTGCAAGAATCACGAAATTTATAAATGAACTCTCTAGGCCAGCTGTTATATTAGGTATGCATTTTCTATGTAGGACTTTCCAATCAGCTGTCTAGTGCAAGAATTTTAATTTGGGAATCAGTATGGAAGTTATTTCTAGTTTAAAAAATGATTTTTAGGTAAACCCTGAACTCAAACACTCACCCTTGCATGTAGAAAATCCACTCTCTCTCTATATATCTGCTTCTATCACGTCATCTGAATGCAACTCAATTGGAGAAGGGTGCAAATTGTATGTAGAGCGTCAATATAAATCTAGTTATGGCCGCAAAATTTTGTGACAGTTATTTTTCCCACTCTGGTTTGTTCTAACTTTTTTTACAACCATCGGAAATTGGATCAAATTCTGATAAAGGATAAATTTTCAGTTTTTAACTTAGTGAACTTGTGGCATTAGTTTGAAAGGTAATTAGTAAATTAATTCGTTCATTAGTCATGCTTCAAGAGCATGATATAAAGAGCATGCTATGTTTCTAAATTTCAGGGTTCATTCTGGTTGGGTTCTACATAACTCATTAAGTGTATACTGCTACAGTACTATGATTTGGTTGTTGAGAATTCAGTTCTCATACATTGTTCTTACTTGACTATGTAGATAAATTGCGTGAATTATCTTGGAGTGGTGTGCCACCTTATATGCGACCTAACATATGGAGGCTTCTTTTGGTGAGTATACATATAACATGTTTATTGTGTGATAATATAACCTTTTTTTTAGTGTGTTGTTTCAGTATTGAGTTTAACATCAGCTGGCTACAGGGATATGCACCTCCCAATGCGGATAGAAGAGAAGGTGTTTTAACGAGGAAAAGACTTGAGTATGTAGAATGCGTTTCTCAATACTATGATATTGCTGACACCGAACGCTCGGATGAAGAAATTACCATGCTTCGCCAGGTAACATGTAGGCTTGAATTCGTTTCATCAGGTTTACCCCCAGTTTTTAATAAAATCCACTATCTTAAACTAGCATGCTGTCCTGTAGATTGCTGTTGATTGTCCAAGAACTGTCCCGGATGTTACCTTTTTCCAGGACCCTCAGATTCAGAAGTCTTTGGAGCGCATTTTATATACATGGTGAGGAACTGCACTTGGCTGGTTCATCTGGACTTATTAATAAAATGCACATATAATTGTCTTAGCAAGCATTCTGATTGGTTTTGCTGAAAATACTAGCTTTTATTTACCTCCTCATAGTTTTCAATTGTCAGCATCCGTTATGGGGAGAAATGTGATTGGATGGGTGGAGTTCTGCATGAAACTAGACCTGATCTTCTTCTCCTAAGCCATTTGTCCCAAACAAGTTGGGGTAGGCTAGATATGAAACCCTTTCACGAGGACTTCGCAGGAGGTCACCCATCCTAGTACTACTCTCACCCAAATGGATTTCATACCCATGGGACTGGCTAGTTTTTTCCTTTGGCACGCCAAACCTATCACAACCATTAGATATGAAATCCTATCACGAGGACTTCCTAGGCGGTCACCCAGCCTAGTACTACTCTCGCCCAAGTGGGTTTCATACCCATGGGACTGGCTAGTTTTTACGATGGCTCGCCAAGCCTATCACAACCCTCCTCCTTTCCCCGTACTTGGTACCGGCTATGCCTAGAAGACATAGGCGGAGTTAAACTAGACCTTTCTGATGCTGTCATAAAAAGTTTGTTATTTGCTTTTCTTCGCTATTTATTGATGCATTGATGCCTTATTTTCAGGGCCATCCGGCATCCAGCAAGTGGTTATGTCCAAGGAATAAACGACCTTCTTACACCATTCTTGATTGTGTTCTTATCTGAGCACTTAGAAGGCAATATGGACACTTGGTCCATGGAAAAGCTTTCTATGCAGGACGTTTCTAACATAGAAGCAGACTGCTATTGGTGTCTCTCGAAGTTTCTTGATGGCATGCAGGACCATTACACCTTTGCGCAACCAGGAATACAACGCCTTGTATTCAGGTTGAAAGAATTGGTTCATCGGATAGATGGTAACGTTCCACTGATAAACATATATGATGGCCTTTTATAATTCAGTATACTACAAAGGAAATCTAAGCAGTTACAGGACATTAGGAGCACTGCAAGGAAATTAGTAACAGAAACATCATATTAAGTACCTTGTAATTAAATTTTGCATGACTTTGGACCTGCTGGTAATACTTTACAGTTTTGTTTATTTGAAATACTGATTTGGTCCACCAACATCTTTGGGGTAATACAGAATCTTTATCAAAGCACATAGAGGAACAAGGATTGGAATTCCTTCAGTTTGCCTTTCGCTGGTTCAATTGTCTTTTGATACGCGAGGTTAGTCTAGTCAAGGTCCATTGTTTATGTGATCTGCACATTCATGTCGCTGAATATCTTTCAACATTGTAGGTTCCTTTTCATCTCGTGACACGCTTGTGGGATACATATCTTGCTGAAGGAGATTATCTACCAGATTTTCTCGTGTACATATCAGCTAGCTTTTTGTTAACGGTGAGTTAAAATACTCCATGCTCTTTACTGATTTGCAATGCACGTTGTTCCCTTTTTGGTCGTGTGCACTCCAGCTTGCCTTTTGACAAACGATCCTGCTTGTTTAGTAAATCATTAATTATACGGCAGTGTCTAAGCCTCAGAGAGTGGTGTTTGCTTGTTTCGCTCTTTCGTCCCCAGTGGTCAGAGAAGCTGCAGAAACTGGATTTTCAAGAGATGGTCATGTTCCTCCAACACCTCCCGACAAGGAACTGGGCGCACCACGAGCTCGAGGTGGTACTCTCCCGGGCATACATGTGGCACACGATGTTCAAAAGCTCGCCCAGCCATCTTGCCAGCTAGGACGACAATGCGGCCGTGGATCATACATGGAAGCAGGCCCCTGCTTCCGTTGCACTGTAGACTCATATCTTTGTTTTGAGTGCTGTATTATTGATATTGCTTCAGTTTGTATATGTCTTTGAGGTGAAATTACTGCCTCAGTGGTAATGAATGGATGCCATTGGATTTTTGACGCCCTCATTTTATTGCTTACAAATTGGCAACTTCCTGGTGTAAGATGGAAAATTGGCAACCTTCTGATGTAAGATGGAAAATTGGCAACCTTCTGGTTGATACGGTGACAGTTCATAGTCAGAACTTGCTTGATGGTCGGTCAGCAATGGTGACATTTTATGATATTGTTTATCTTTTATTGAGTCCAAGGGTGGCCAGACTTATTACATCCTATACTCAGGAAAACATGCAGTATTTTTTTTTTGTCAGCGATGCATCATCAACTGTATACTTGAACCATGTGATTTCTCATGTCAGTAACTTATGGCCAATGAAAGGATAAGATTCTCAAAGGATTCTTTTGCAAATGTCTTAATCCCCCAACAACCGTTGACTCTGAATATTTAATTGCTATATTATAATGTTTTCCCATAACTATCAATGGCACAACGGATAAGACCATGATGTCATTTAGGAGAAAAAAATAGCGCAAAACTGAACGGTGATGGTGCACCCGAAACATTTGTTAAACAAATATTTGGTACAGCTCCACGAATTGGAAATGCACATGGGGAACACCGCATCGTTGAACACTATCCTATTTGTGTGAAATACCTTTGAGGTTTTGTGAACTTTCAAAAGGACAAGCGAATTGCACAAAATCCCAACCATTGGGACAATTGTTGCACAAAACCATAACTATTGTAATTTTTAACCCCAACTGTTGAGGCAGTATGTTCCAGTGACCCCAAATCACGGGTTTAACCCATTTAACACCTATCCTGAAACGTTGGGTCCACTGTCACTGCTGTGCCGTAACCTAATTATTTGGACAAGACTCACAAACATGGTACATTATCCACGCCTCGAGCCATCAATAAACTGGATGTAGTTTTCTGTCCATATTTAAGTAAATATTGCTATTTCATCAATACTAATTTTATCACACTCGAATAAGCATGCATAGAAAGATCATATTTTTGGACAAATAATTGTTTCATATAATTTTTATGGGTTTACTACGTTGGTTTGGTTGCAAAAATGAGCTGACCAATTTTTTTTTTGTTAACATCTATGTTTCTAAACAATGGATCTATTGCAGCCTAAAATGTATCAGCAAATCCCCATCGGTCTCAACAAATACCTAAAAGAAGTCATCACACGTATGCATGATGGGAGGACAACGTTTACGCTGCTCACGGAAATATTTGCAACATTGAAACAACATTTGCAGCAGACAATCACAATCGTTATAGCATCTCGCTCTTGTGTTCGCAGCAAAATACGCATGCTTTTGCAACATTTGTAAAGCACACATGCAACATCTGAAAACCAACGAAATCTTATCTTGACTAGAACACAGACTTCGTCGGATCAAACTCGCGACAAGGGCTTGCCGGAGCTTCGTCGGTGTCGGATCTAGCTAGCCCTGACCCATTTCCCCATCTCCCATGTTTTCTAATGTGAATCTCCACCTCAAGGTCAATCGTAGCGCATGCTCCATGAGAAGGACTTGGGGATAGAGGAGGAGAGGACCTAATGGGAGAGGAGGAGCTCGCCGGTGAGGAGTACATGGGAGTAGAAGCTCGTCGGCGCGCTGCGCGGGGAGGTGGCGGTTCGATATGTAGCGCTGGAGAAGGAAAGGAAAGGAGGCGCCCGTGAAGAAAGACCAGAACGATCGTCCGGGTGAACCGTGGGTGACCCGTATTCTTTTCCATATTATATCTTCCCCATAATAATCAATCGAAGAGGGGAACTCTCTCCGTTCTTTCCACAAAAAAGTATGCACTTTGCCAACTGTTGTTTGTTTGTTCCCAGTATCAAAAAATATACCAGTATATATACAATCTGCTCCATCTATAAGACGCCACGTTGGCCTTTGGCAGGAAACATAAGGTGGAACATACAGTTATAGCCTTGCTCTTGGCGATCAATTCATTCCAAGGATACTAGGTGGAAAAATGGAGGAGGTGTCCTACAAAATTACAGATGCAATCTTTTGTGCTATCATGGGCGAACTAGCCAATCGATCCATCTCTTTCCTTGTCGGCAAATGGCGAAACAACCAGACGTCGCCAATCGAGGAGGAGGAGAGGCTGGAGGACAGCTTGCGACGACTGCTACTCCGGGCACGCGCCGTCGTGGAGGAGGCCGAGGGACGGCACATCACAAACATGGCCATGCTGGAGCCACTCAACACGCTGCGAATGGACATGCATAGGGGCTACTACGCCCTGGACAGGTTCACTTGCGGAGCCCCGGATGATGAGGGCGACAAGGTGAGCCGCTCTTCCGCTCTGCAGTCCAATTTCAGCTCTGCCAAACGTCTCTGTGTCCGTGGCGGCGGCGGCAGTGCGTGTGAAAGCACGCACGGGCTGCAGCGAGTTCTGGCGAGGATCGAAGCCGCCGTTGAAGAGGCGGGGCCAGAGTTCGCTGGGCTCTCCGGGCGTTACCCTCGTCTGTTTCGGCAGCCGTACAGCGCGTACCTGCTCGTGGACAGGTGCATGTTCGGCCGCCAGATGGAGATTGTTAGCGTAATCTTGAGTTATAGCTTATTAGGTAGGTTTTCTCGTACGTGAGCTACTAGGCTTGTACTAGTTCGGCTGGATTAGCTTTGTCGTAGGTCATGTACGAGTCGGTTAGGCTGATTAGAAAAGAGTTGTATACGAGTAGGTTTAGTATGTGTTGAGTCGGCTGTTTATGCGCCTATATAAGCAGCAGCAGTCCACGGTTGTAATCATCAAGTTGTACCGAGACATTGAGAAAAGAAATAAACAGAAAGATTAGAGGGAGCGATACGCACCCCTGGCCATAAGTTTTTCGAGTGTGTCGTTTCGTCTAGTTTGATGTGATCGATCCTGTGGGCGAAACCCAACAATTGATATCAGAGCGAGGTCGAAGATTTGAAGCCACACTTGCCCCGGGGAGGCGACCTGGACTAGCGCCTCGGGGCGGGCGATGTCGTTCGGCGGAGCGACACGGAGGAGACGGCAGAAGGCTGTCGTCGGCAAGCTGGTGGAGGTGGATGATCGTTGATGGAGCGGTGGTGCCGAGGTGCGGTGCTGGGAGTCTCGTCAAGATCGTCAGCCGGGAGTCTCGTCAAGATCGTCGTCGGAGGAGTTAGATGAGTCAAGGAGTCATGGCCATGTGAGTTGGCACGTTGAGTCGTCGTCGTCGTGTCAGTGAGTCATCGGTGTGTCCAAGTGCTCGTCTCTGTGAGGATCCGTTGCAGTGGAAGCGTGGACGTCTAAGTGTCTCGCCGAGAGGATCAAGTTCAAGTATGAGGGGGCGGTAAACCAGAGAAGGTGAGTCTTTTGAATGAGGCCATGGCTCTACATGAGGCTGGAGTGGATGGTGTAGTCCACGAGGTAGTCGGCATGTATCGCGCTAGGTGGATGGTACGATCCACGGGTGGTGTGTTCCACAAGGTTTCTAGCGTGGCTGGGTAGTCCGGATCATGTTTGGATTGGTCCGTAAAATTCGCCAAGTTAATATTGGGAGGGCCAATAAGACTTGTCGTGGTGCGAGGCCCGGACAAGACGAAGATCTGCAGGAGTCAAGATCAGAGGAGCACGGAAGACGAAGAGTCAAGATTAGGGAGAGAATGTTAGCGTAATCTTGAGTTATAGCTTATTAGGTAGGTTTTCTCGTACGTGAGCTACTAGGCTTGTACTAGTTCGGCTGGATTAGCTTTGTCGTAGGTCATGTACGAGTCGGTTAGGCTGATTAGAAAAGAGTTGTATACGAGTAGGTTTAGTATGTGTTGAGTCGGCTGTTTATGCGCCTATATAAGCAGCAGCAGTCCACGGTTGTAATCATCAAGTTGTACCGAGACATTGAGAAAAGAAATAAACAGAAAGATTAGAGGGTGCGATACGCACCCTGGCCATAAGTTTTTCGAGTGTGTCGTTTCGTCTAGTTTGATGTGATCGATCCTGTGGGCGAAACCCAACAGAGATGGAGCATGTCGTCAACTTTCTACTGCAAGCAGACGATGATCAGGCTCGAGGCCTCGGCGTGCTGCCGATCGTCGGCCCGGGAAAGTCGGGAAGAGCACCTTCGTCCACCACGCCTGCGCCGACGACAGGGTGCGCGACCACTTCTGGCGAATCGTCTTCTTCCGTGCTGCCGCCGACGATGATCTTACGGCCGTAGAGAGGGAAATTACTCTCGGCCCGGACGGAGTTGCCGATCAAAGGGTACTGATCATCCTTGAGCTAGATGGGGATGTCCAGGAGGGCCCATGAAGAAGGCTGTGCAGCTCAGCTTCAGAGAATCGCCGCGTCATGATAGTCACGAGTCGATCCGACAAGATCGCGAGCTTGGGGACGACTCTGCCGCTGAAGTTAAGCTTCTTAACTCCGGGAGCCTACTGGTACTTCTTCAAGGTGCGTACGTTCGGAAGCACGGACGCGTCGGAGCACCTTAAGCTCGCAGCAATAGCCATGGAGATAGCCAGAGAGCTAGACGGGTGCTTCATAGCTGCAAGTATCTTCCGCGGGATACTGAAATCAAGCATGGACGCTCGTTTCTGGAGCTTGGCCCTCGCAACCCTGAGAGAGTTCAGGCGGAATAACCTGTCCCTCTTTGGCGCTGCACGCCCGGTTGATTCTTGGGACAGTACACGAGGACCAGTGAGAGTACCCACAACGACAAGCAAATCCACAAGTCCTGGCCGCCATAGTTTTGTGATTCTTGATAACTATGAAACACCCTCCTTTCAGGGTGGTGCTGAAGCTCCAGCCGTGACGGTGCAAGATGTCTTGTATGGAGGTGCTAGGCTTCAAGGGAAGTTCGATGTCCTTGCATCCAGGTCTCACTTACCACCTCACTACTACTACGTGTTTAACTGTGAGGTACGGACGCCAGAGCATGTGGTATCCAAGAAGAAGAAAAACCACAAGATTGCCCGCAGTTGATCCTACTATCCATGGTTGCTCTCAGTTTGGTCAGGACGTGTGTATAAAAATGTATCCCAATCTCTGCCGTTGTAACCCACAACTACTTTGGTATTGTTGGGGGACAACAAGAGATGGTCCTCTCCAGGGCATACATGTGGCACACGATGTTCAAAAGCTCGCCCAGCCATCTTGCCAGCTAGGACGGCAATGCGGCCGTGGATCATACATGGTCCCTGCTTCCATTGTACTGTAGACTCTTTTTTTGAGTGCTGTATTCTTGACATTGCTTCAGTTTGTATATCTTTGAGGTGAAATTACTGCCTCAGTGGTAATGAGGCATTGAATTTTTGACGCCCTCATTTTATTGCTTACACATTGGCAACTTCCTGCTGTAAGATGGAAAATTGGCAACTTATTGGCTGATTCTGCGACGGTTCGCAGTCGGAACTTGCTTGTCGGTCAACGCCTTTCTAGTTTCTGCCAATGCTATATTATCTGCTTCCTGTTTGCTGCTACCTGCCAACTAGCCCTGCATCTCTGGCGTGGCTCTCTTGAGGCTGAATCTTGAATCTGTCAACTCTGAACTCTTGGTCTCACACCATGTGCATCAGAATGTGTGCATTCACGCCAATAATAAGATATCACTAACTGTTAATAATTTGCTGAGTTGATGTCGTACCAATTCCGTGTTGGGACTTGGCACTTGTCAAATAGATTTGTTGCATACATCTCTGTTCATATTTTTTAATTCTATTGCATGTTAACTACGAAGGGTTTTATTTGGAAATCGAGTATTTTATAGACCATGGAAGTATCACTCTAACTTCCCCTGTATCTTCCAATGTTACAAGATGCACACAACCAATTTTTTTACTCAAATGCAAGACACCGAGGCCGAACGACATACACAGTCAAGGGGAACCAAGACACAGACTTCAGGAAATGTAACGGCGAATAAATCATTGAAAATGAAAAAATGGCAACATTCTTGTCATCAGTCCATACATGATCACATACATGGAACGATAGAAGCATTCAGTGTTATATTATGTTCTTACGAATTCAGTTCGATGATATATGGATCCAATAAATTCAATTCGATGATATATGGATTCAATAAATTCAATTGGATGATTTATGGTACGCAAGATGTTTTTTTTGCATACATGGATTCAGGTCAATGAACTCAATTCGATGATATATAGATTCAATAAATTCGATGATATATGGATTCAATAAAACATCTGCAAAAATTAACCACATAGTGCTCAAAGGATCTTAG
The DNA here is from genome assembly GCA_947311845.1 of Poa pratensis. Classification (NCBI taxonomy): domain Eukaryota; kingdom Viridiplantae; phylum Streptophyta; class Magnoliopsida; order Poales; family Poaceae; genus Poa; species Poa pratensis. The sequence continues at coordinate 11,504,115 of CAMZMU010000074.1, forward strand.
CTAGTCATGAATTCAATTTGATGATATATGGTATGCGAGATGTTTTCTAGTTCCCTTAATTTGATGATTCCAGGTAGTTGTGACATTTTATCTTGTTGCATCCACCATTATATGATGCCCGTACGAATTCGACGATACATGTTATGCGGAATGGAGCTCCTTTAGTTCCTTTAATTTGATGATGATCTTAACTACTTGTTCAATCTAATCTAAATGCATCGATCACTAGTCTTGTTATTAATTTGATTATGATACATGTTATTGCAATCATAGCAACAATGTGGCACTCCGTGGCAAGACAACGGCCAGCGCTGCAGTTGGCCACGATGTCCGGTTGTTTAATGAAGCCACTATCAAATGGTTATTATTTTGTTTATATTGAACTCCTTTACCTAGTAACTTATTTTAAAAAGAAGATCCTAGTTGGATATACATATTTTTCCAATTCAATAAAGTTAAGCATGTTACAATTTTGGCCAATATTAAGACACAAGAACGACTGTTATATTCTCCGATGTCTATGAATGCAAATATACTTCACAATTTTAATAAAGTTTGATACATTATCATTGAATAAAATACTCCATTCAATTCAGTTCCTACATATAAGCAAACATAAAACAAATTATTAGTTTGGGTCACTTACATAGATTGTACTGTATATATAGGCGTCATGTTCACTTGAATCATCTTAAATATCTTGTAGAGACATAGAAATTATAATCCCAATAAATATCTTTACGTTGATTTAGTATAATCTATCTTTAGATGTAAATAATAAACATAATTCTATAAAGTGCATATAACATGCCTACATGTAGTTTGGCCTTGAACATAAGTTCCCAATAAAAATGGCAAAAAGATATAGGGTCAAGGAAGCTTGTTTCTTGGTTCTTACATGGTCAAATACGACGGCTAGTCTCGGTGGCAACTCGGTGACGGACGTGACTTGAAGGACTTGCGCAGGGCGGGGGCGCTGTGTGGAGCCGTGGCGGCTTCGATGGCAGGGCTGGTGAGGGCAATGCGGATCCCTGCTCTGAATATGGCCCGTGGTTTGGCGGAGGTGACGATGCATGAGGTTCTTGCTGAGAGTCTACTGGATCAGATTTGTCCTCCTGTTTCACCATAATGTGACTCGATGATGCCCCCAGTACTTAGCTGGTGGGGGTGTTGATGGTGTTTTTTAGGGCATAAGGTTCTGATGGCACTTTCTTCTCGCATTGTCGGGTTTGTAGGTGTTGCATGGAAACTTCGGGTTGTTTGATGTAGGCTCTTACTAGATTTTTGTTAAATAAATCATGAATAAAGGCCATGTGCATCATTTCAATACAGAGGCCGAAGGTCTCTGAAAAAGTATGTCACCTATCTTCCTTATTGATTAAGTAATTACCTACAGAACAATGTGCATTGTACTGCGCACGAGATTTTTGAACACAATATATGGTTGTAATATTGCGTGCATATGCATTTCCTTCGTTTGATTTGTAGTTTTCATAGTAATTATATCATTATGCTCATGCATGTTTTCGTCAATTTCTCGCCCGTACTCACCATTGCATGTGTTGCACTGCATTGGACTGGATATAAGGCTACAGAAATAACAATGCATTTCATTGGTTTGATATGTAGTTTGCATAGTAATTGTATCATTATGTTCATGCATTTTTACGTAAATTTCTCGCCCGTACTAACTATTGCATGTGTTGCACTGCATTAAATATAAGGCTATAGAAATAACACCCATGCAATACTTGCACCTTATACACCGTCATGTCACATATCAGAAGTTACTCTATGGCTTTATACGGTTATGCTATAGGCGCGCTCAGTTAATTCCCAACCTAACACCTTTTTCTTCCATGTCGCTCCTTTTCTATTTGTAAGTGGTCTTAGGCCTTTCCAAGAGTTAGTTTCTTGGCACGTTATCATAGGTAAAGTATTGATGTGGCACTGTTTTTTAAAGATAAAGAGCATATATTAATATCGCGGATAAACCAATTACACCCAGCCTCTGCAACAACGCATTGTCCTAGCGGCCACACGGATGCACACAGCCCAGAATAAGAAGAAGAATTACAAAAAAGAAAAACCCCGCTACAGTGATCCATTCCTTGTAGCAGCAGACCTAACACCACCAAAACAGTACTAGAAGTCCAGATTCTTTAAAAACGACGCCTCCAAGAAGGAAACAGTGCGCAAGCGCCGTCGTCGTCCTGATCATAGATCATGGGTTTTCACCCTGAAGAAAGTCCAAACAATGCCTTCAACAAGGCAATTGCAGGTACAACCAATTAAGTCCAGACCTTGGGTTTTCACCCTCATGTGGCACTGTTAGTTAATGAGCAGGCCTTACGAGTATTGTTTGGAAGATGGATAAAATCTTCTTGCCTATACAATGAGCGTCCTGCTTAAATATTTAATCGCTGTTTGGATGGTTGTTAATTTGTGTCTGCCATGTCTCTTTGCCAAAATGTTTGTTGCAAGCATTGGCACATTAGGATCCTCATTGGCACATGGCATCCATCAGCTTCAAACGAAACACCACCAATAAAAGAAGACATTAGCAGCCTGCTATATCTCAGATTCAGATGCAAAAGTATTATTTTTGACTGAAATACAAACATATTATGGCTGGAAGCTACCTCCTTGCCATTTCAAATGAAGTTCAGCATGCCAGCAGTTTAATTTCAACCCCCACTGACCCTCCTAAGAACATTTCTTGCTCTAACAAGTAACAATAATTCTAGACAAGAAAAACTGTCAAGCTAAAATATAACAATTTTGGATCGTTGCTTTCAAACAAGGTTGGCAACCAAGCAATAAATTTGCTCTCTGCGTCGACCAGAAAAGGACTAGCAGTGGGCATGCAATGGCCCTGTGCAGCAGCCTAGCAGACATAGAAGCTCAAGGTCAAGGTGCAGCTGCCTAGGCATGAGTCTCCCTCCCTACAGAGGTCGTCTATCTAGTGGCATCATGCCTTCACTGCGTCAGCCTCCTGTTAGATGGACAGCCGCGTCAAAGCAGAACTCTTTTCCGGGTTCAAACGCCGCCTCAAGCTCCTCGTAGCTTTGCAGGACCTTCAGGTTCTTTGACGCGTCGAGTTTCTCCTGCAGCATGTCAATGCAACAGAGGTGAAGTAGCCAACCGATTGTATGGTTGGAGCTCACACAGGATGGTCTTGAAAGGACGCATATTCGGCATTTAAAGCAGGAAAATTATGGAAAATCGTTGTTACCTTTTCGACATACTCAGCGACCACGCGATTAATGATTTTCTTGATGGCTGCTTTCTTCACTTTTGATGGTCCAATCAAGTGCAGAGCGACTTCTTTTGGTACCTGCGGTGTGACAAGATTATGGAGCAGATCAAAACACTATGTCGTTAACGTTCGCACATGTTCCGAAGCGGGAACTAGTTTTTGGTTGTTACGGGAACTTACATCTGGCGTTTTCCCTGAGTCGTTCAAGTAGCACCATGTGGATAAAAAACGTCAAGGGGAATGACCAGTGTTAGTATTGTATACAAATTTAAGGAGCTATTTAAGTTGTAACAATTAAAAGATGCTAAACTAAATGTGTAAATAAAGAAAATAAATGCAAATCGACATCTCAACAAATTTAAACAACTACTCTGTAGATTAACATAAATAGTTTTGCTAATGGTCCATAAGACATACTATGAGTGTCTGACACATGAAGAAGGCTATTATTCTGAATGGTACTGCAGATGTTAAGCACTGAACTCATGTGTTTGAAAAAAAAGTTATATTTTTTGTTGGGAAACAGTTACTATTCTAGGATGAACTAAAACAAACACAATTGCCACAGCTGCAGTTGGTTCTATGTGAACTGAGATACATAGGAAATAAACGCTTCGCTACCTCCTTTCATTCGTCGAAATCCTGGAAGTGGTTGTGCCGCGGCAACATGCCTTGAAAAGACTTTCTCGAAGATAGAATCAGTCATTTTACTGCTAACGGTTACTCGTATCTGCGTCTTGTAACAAATAAAATGGGCAGGTAAGCAGATTAAGATGAGATCACCAGAGAGCTAGATGTTATTTTCACACCTTCCCATTACTGAGAGCAAAATGCCAACCAACCTTTATCACTCCATCTTCCTCGCTAAGGACAGAAACATGAAAATCTTCAAATGCTACCGGTGCTTGCGTCAGGTTTTCCGTACCTGATAGTACGGACAAAAAGCCCATAAGGTAATATTTTCGTTACACAGTTCGGATAAAATGATAAGAGGATAAATGTGTACATTGTACTGGTGATACTGCCTGAAGCGCTCTGCAAACTTTATGGTTGATTCTGGACAATAAATTCATAAGCAACTATGAACTGTGAAGTAATCAGTTAGCCTTAAGACTAAGAGAAACATAATTTTGCAGACTGTCGCCGATTTGATCCAGACAATTAAACCGTATAAACCAATTTGAAAAGTGGCAAATTTCCTAAAGCAACCTACCGTTTGGGACATCCTGTGTTGAACATCATCGAACAAGCTGAATATGTTACTGCATGAGAAAACTGAAGTCGAGGTAGGACCCCTCTGGCACATTTGTGAGCCACCGTCTGCAGGACAATCCACAAATTTGGAATGAGATTCACATGAGTGAGATGAAGTGGGAAACGCTACACCGAGGGATGAACAGCTATGTAATGGATGCAGCATCAATGTTGTTTTTTCCCTTAATTCAGTGAAAATTTCAAGCAAACTGCCATATACAATCCATTAGTGTGCAAGACCTTTGCCTTTCTCAGCAACAATGCCATTGTGTGGGTGCCAAGGCTAAAAAGAACAAAACAGAGGATCCGACCTAAGCACCTCTGAACTCTCTCATAAGTGCATCCTAATAATAACTGGACCTAAATTTTTTCACGAGTTGGAGGTAAAATTAAGAGCCAGACAAAAAAAAAATCCAACCATTCTCTTGAACTGCAAAATATATCACCCTAATGCAAAACATTCTCTTGAACTTCAACAAACTGCGCCAAGAAAAAACTTTCCCCCATATAATTCACAGCAGATAGCCTTAAACCCTAGGTCAAGATAGATGAAATGCCCCTCAAGACTTTCAGAGAGAGAGAGAGAGAGAGAAAGACAGATGGTACCTTGGGTTTGACAAGGCTCATGGCCGCGGCGAGCCTCCCATGGAAATGGATAACTCCATGGCTATCCAATCCAAGAGAGTGAGCTTCTGCTTCCAGGCGACTGGAGGAGGTAGTTATCCAACTGGCCATCTCGCCCTTCGATCCTGACCGTTGATTTTCAATCGGTCGGACAAACCGAGAGAGCATCCCTTGTCGACATGTTTCACTAGCAGCACCACACTCACTGTTGGACGCGCACGGCGGCGGCGGCGATGGAGGTGGCGGCGGAGGCAGGGGCGTACGAGGAGATGCTGCGGGTGGTGGAGGCGTGCGCCGTCCGCATCCGGTGGCGCCTCCGGCCCCAGTCCAAGCGCCGCCTCCTCAACGGTCGGTGCCCACTCTCATTATTTATCGTCCCTCTGTCTGATTGATTCTCGTGCCGTCTCTTGCTAATTCCTGTCCCGTATTACATATGAGTTTCCAAACCATGTATGATTCGGTAGCTAATTGATCCAGTTGTGCAAATCAAATCCATCCAATACCTTGGCCCGGCTTGGTTTAACTTGAGCTAGGTTCAGATAATTTCAGAGCCCTGGTTAGTTCCACTAGGTTCAGAATTTGGTACCAATAATATGTTGGTACATTGATCGGCAAGTTGTGGAATCCTTGTGTGGATAGACGGTGTTCTGTATATCGAGATTGCATTCGGCATTAGTGTTTAGTGCAGTGAGAGCAAGCTTACTGAACTGGCATGATGAATTATTGGCAGATATCCTGTTCCTCTGCACCGGGCTGCGGCCTGTGATACTGATGGACTATGGTGGCACCATGCCTCAACTACAGGAGAATCTCTGCAGCCTGCTGCATCACGCTCGGCAGGTGATTGCCCGATTTCCGTGTTTTGAATTCTCTGTATGACAAATAGAACAAGGCATAGCACATCTGAGCATCTTATCCTCCGTCGCAAGTGAATAGTGAATATCCATCTATAACAACTCTCCCTTGCATCTCATTCAGCAATGTTTATATCATGTCTGCCCTACAGGAAGCAAGCATCTTGAATCCACTAAGGGTGATGGTTATCAACGATATGCTCTATTTGATTCACGTGCAAGGACTTGCTGAACGTGTGTCACCAAATGCAAGGTCACAGCACCAGCTAGCTTTTGTGGACCTAGAGAAAAGCTGCTGCGAAGTCTTTACCTTCACACATCATACTTCTCTTTTATTGGTCTATTGCCCCGTTTCACATTACTGACTTATCTCCTGCTACAGCTGATTGCCAACACAGCAAAGAATGAAACCATGTTGGAGCTTTTATCGACCCAAGATCGTTTTTCAGCAACATTCCCCGTTGAAGCAGATGTAGAACCTGGAACAACAAAGCAGAAGTCAAGACTTCCAGAGAGAGCCACTGATGTGAAGTGCAGTGGCAGCATTGCCGACTCGACCTCACTGGTTGTTGATCTGAGTGCCTTCCTAGAGAGTACCCAAATTGCACTGCCTTCTCTGAATGGGTAAAGTTCTGGTTCTCACTTCCTACAGAGTACCGGAACTCACAGCCATGGAACACTAGCCCACCTGTAAACCAGAAGGATCTCATATCCTCATTATAGAACATGACAACTTTCTTTTTGCTAATTCTTCTGACATGAGAAGGAAATGCCTTGCACACTTACATGTTTGCCATGTAGCAAGAAGTTTAGCCATTCCAATTGGCCTCTCTCGGTACATTGTTTGATGTTGCAACATTTGTAGGTGGCTTTTGGGTTATCCTGTAACATATTTGTTTTGCAATGAAAGTGCTGAGGCAGCCACGCGGAATCTCTCCAAGCATTCTCTTCATATCTATAGGATATATGTTGCCAGGTTTGGCTTTTTTTTCATGAACGTTGAAGTTATCTTCTTTTTTCGGTAAAAACTTACAATGGTAACATCTTACTGTAGAAATTGCCATTCAGATGCTAAACAGTCGGAAGAGGAACTGTTGAGGTGAACTATCTTTTCTGCACAACTTGTTTTGCTCTTTTTCCAGAGGGTGTTTCACTTATGTTTCTCGGTTATCATCAGTGTCAAATACTAAAAGTGACATTCTATGCCAGTTTCTCAGTTCCTTGTGGCATGAGCGCGAAACGCGACGAAGAACCATGGGCCAAATCATTTTTAGCTCACATGAATGAGAGGGTCGAGCGGTGCAGCAGTATCTGGGCATCGGTGCGGCTAGAGATCGAGGTTTTCCAAAGCCAGTCGGGGGTCATCGTGTTGTAGTTCTTCAGATCAGCAGCCGGTTTACTATTAAGCAAGCTAGCATTCAATGCCAAACGTATCTGTACTCTTAAGTCTGTTGGTCGATTCTCTGAATGACGAGAAGACCTCCCAACTATTTATTTCTTTACCGGATATATAAGAAGAAGACATCTAAACATCTTAGCATACCAAGCTCTAGCTAGTTCTTGCATTCGTACTATGAAATAGCACTTCTCGCCGCACCAGAAAATATTCTACCTTGAGTACTCCGCACAATTATTTAACTAAATATAAAATAGTTGTTGTTGATGTTTAAACAACATACGGACCATAAATAGCAACCACTGCAGTACTGCACTGCCCATGTACCATGTTATTAAACTAATTTTTCTACTCCGACTGATGAAGACGCCGGAACCACTGGAGCAGCTTCCCCGTCGTATCGTCGCTTCACTTCCACAGCACCCCTTTGCTCCACCGCGGTTTCCCCGCCGTAGAGTCGCTCTAGACCCTGGTTCCACAGAGATTTGGACGGTCAATGACAACAAAAAGGGGAAATCATGTCCAAATTAAAAATGATTTCTAGACAAGGGTTGTAGTGAAAATATCAATGGATCCCAGCTCTGATAGTGTGTTGACATGGATGTAACCATCTATGGCATGTTTCGATTGCTCCGTTCACATTATCCAGAATTACTTAGAAAACCTACAAACAAAATACATCTATCCTTTTCCTCGTCGATCCGATGTTCTGCCAATAATGTCTATCTTCATCCACTGCTTGCACTCACTGTACATGGACCACCTGCTTTAATCGATGCATTTACCTGCCTACTTCATTGTTCTTGTCTAGCTCGAGAAAAAAAACAAAAAATGCAATGTGGAGTGTCGTATATAATTACCTTCGATGCACGGAATCCTGCAAGCTTTGGATCACCAGCAAAACCAGGTGGAAACCTCAGAAACTTTTCAGGACCAAATGATGAGTTTCTTGTGAATTCTCTAGCTGCTTTGATCATCTCTGGAACAACTTTGTAGGCTTTCAAAAACCGCTTGCTGCTATCCTGCTCAAATGAAGTTTATTTGATCAGATGCAGGATCTAAAAATATATAATGAAGAAAAAACTGAACTGGTTTGAGCAACTATACCGCAGCTTCATTGTAGATAGAGCCAGAATGTCCTATGACTCGAAAAATATCTAGGTCAATATTGTGCCTCCACATAAGCTCTAAATTTTTGGTCAGTTCATCATTCGGTGTCAAAGACCTGATTTTCAGTGTATGCAGGTCATTCCCAAGATCTGTAAGATCGTGTGTGATGTCACCGACGATCAGATTTCCAAAATCCATAATAGAGTTGTGTACGTAATGCAAACCACCATTAGATAAGCTGGAACAGTTCCAAATCAAACCAAGTTGAGTTAAGCGAAATATAATAGCTACAGAATATCGATTGGAAAACAATTTTAAACGACTATAATTTCTACATTGGATTAGAACCTAGCTGAAACAAGGTATAATTTCCACATTGCATAGATTTTATTTAAATTAATGCATAACCGTATTACTTAGTTGATAAATGAAGACTTAATTTATATCAGAGCAAAAAAGAAAGATGACTAGTCAGTTTTAGAGAAAAGTTTTGCTAGCACGGGCAAGCGGCAGTATGCACCACTATCGGAAAGAGAGAAACTGATTGGATCCAGAATGAAATCGCAAAAAACAATTAAAAAAATCATTAAACCTGTTCATAGAACCATCAGTGCTGCCTGAAGGAAAAGGAGTTAGTCGTGTAGAGTCCATCTTGTTTTTGCAACTAACAAGCCGACAGACATCATTTTCTAGCTGTTCAACATTATGGAAACGGATCAATTTGTGGTACATGCAGTTCCCTTGCTATAAGAGATACAACACAATCGAAAGGATACAAACATAGATATGCCAACCGGAAGCAGCAGTGCCATTAAGCATTGGTAAAAGCAGTTTAGACATTAGATTTAGTTCCTTCACTCCTAAAGGCCATTCTACATTGACCATTTTCTCCACACTCCCCTTTGGTTATTTCCAATGTATATTACATATGACTTTAGGGGCACGCACTATCTCAAAAGCAATAAGTGGGCTCATGAATGGGGTAAAATCGTCATTCCATGATGTGTCTTGGTTGAAGTACAAAACATAAACATCATGTATGCAGAATCAGAGTATGTATATGGCTTTCATAGATAAAAAAAAAAGGAGGCGCAAGATCATATAATATGTACTAACAAAGATCCAAGACTATCGTCTGTTAGACTTGAGTTTATGACCTTTAGACTAACCTGACAGATCATAAATACTACCTGTTCAACTTTCGACAGTACCATATCGCCAAGTAGAATACAGTATGCATTCTTATTATCGCAATGCACGACCAATCCCTCATTTCTTATTGCTAGCAAAACAAGCTCAACCTATAACATAAATAACATAAACAAATCTGATCAGAACATTTTTGTTACTATTACTGAACAAAAACAAATAATTTTGCAATTACTTATTCTACTACCTCCGATCCATATTAATGGGCACAACTTTGTCTAGATACACATGTATCTAGTCTAAATACTTAACTAGATACATATGAATTTAGACAAAGCTATGCCCACTAATATGGATCGGAGGGAGTATGATAAAATTAAGAAGCAAAAAACTAGCTACAAGTCATGGGTACCACATATCTAGTTTTATTTGCTTCTTCTGCCAGTAGCTAATAGTTTGCACTACACTTGAATATGGCACTAAACTATTCTAGCTGTCAGTGTCCGACATACAATGGCTAACATTGTAAAGCGGAGAATTTAGTACATTGTGCACAATGATGCCGAATAACAAAATGTGAAACGAAGAATTTAGTACATTCTGAAAAATGATGTGAATATTTCCAACAGTTTAGCATTCTATGGTTGACGCAAATATTAGACAATAGAAAACATGCATGTGAGTTTCCTCAATAAGTGTTAAGTGGCAGCAAATTTTTCTCATGCCAACCCCTGCAATGTGCATGTTGTAACCACTTACCTCAGTGTGCACGTAGTTCAGGTTTTTTTTTCACTATAATGCCCTAGATTAGAATCATTAATAACTGGATGAAATAAATTACTCCAAGTTACAAAACTTGAGTGCGATGGATGATAAAACAATGCAATATAGTTTAGCAAAGATTAGATTATGAGCATAAGTAAACCTGGAGTTCTTTTATTTGAGCCACAAATTTATCAATGGAGTCATTGCACCATAAATTGAGGACCGCTAGCATTTGATCATAATGGCTTATTACTGCATCCAGTCTTTTGGCCGGTCCTTCAACTATGTCAATGAGCGCTTCAATGATATCAGTCCGGATATCTTTATTATTTCTCCACTGGAATTTTCCCTCTTCAATGTCCTTTTCTATCCTTGCCAGACCATCTAAAATTTCATCTCGGTCATCAGAGGAAAAAAACCCTGCAAATTATAACACACAAGCACAGTTACATAACTAAGTAAACAATAGTGGGACTGACTGGGCCCGAAAACTAGTGACAGCGCAGAGACCATAGTATTTGATCGAAAAAATACACTCATGCCTTAAAACAAGATAGAATTTTCAGAACATTCGCATTATTTTGATACTGTCCCAGTGCTACATAGACATTTAAATGACCAAATACTCCAACTGGAAGCATGCATCCATAATTATCAGTTCCACATCCATGGATGCTGCAGGATTTCGGAGAGAAAGGGATAGAAAGAGTACCTCCTCCATAATCATATTAGCGTTCTCTTTACTGGCAATTAGAATGTATTTGTAGTTCTCGTTGTCCGAGGAGATGTACTCCATTAGGCCATCTACAAGATCTCTTGAGCGCTTTTCACGAGACTCCTTGTGCCGCTTGCGCTGATCTGTTACCTCCGGCTTTGTTCTCCCTAACTTGAAATGTTATGAAGGAACACTTGTCAGAAAAAAAAAACAGCCTAATGTATGTTAGACCTGAGAAATATCAGTCGATTTTGCAATTCCATTTTCTAAGGGAGAGGAGACTTATTTAGCATAACACTTTCTTACAACCAGATAGCAAGTATCCATGTTTTTCTAAATATATGTTCAGATGTCAATAAACTAAATAGCAACCTTGCAAAAATCACAATCATAATACTATATATGAATCAGCGAGAACATGTACACAATGATGGTAACTTCACAGGATACTGATGCAGCGTTCAAAAAATCGGCCGATATGCCGATTAGTCGGCCAATCGTGAATCATGGGTTGAATGATAAGATTACAGCATATCGTCTGAGTTTATCGCCGCCGCCGATTTATTAGTCTGACTTCCGATTTATCGGCCTATTTAGCTCGAATTTCGCCACATATGGGGTACCTTACCTCGATTTATCGGCCTAACAGCCAATACAATTGTAAAACTAAAACTATATGTTAGCTCAAATTTTGTCATTTTTGTTGATTCAAAGGCAAGAAATCAAGATAACACTTATGTCCAATACTCCAATGTTAGTTTTCCATAGTATATTTTAGAATTTTTAGTGCTGGAACTTTGAATTTTTTTAAAAAAATAGCCGATAAATATGCGACTGATAAAATCGATTAATTGGCGATAAGCGATGAATCTCTAATCCGAAACCGACCGAGCAGTAAACCATAAACGATATCTTTAACATTGGTTTGTAGCATAGCCAATTATCAAATTTACTACAGGGACATTCACCAACCAACAAAGGAGAAGTGCAAAAATTTGACAAAGCTACCAATTTGACCACTAGAAATATCAAGGAAGCTTGCTAGCCCTCGAACCAATTTCCAATGGTATATATAGCAAGGTGAATGAACTTCCAACAGTACAGCAAGATTTCTACCATGTTTCAGCATGTTTCAATCAGACTGTGTACTTGTGAGCAACTGATGTCAATAAATTATCCTTTCCAATAGGGCATGCTTAACTGCAAATAATTTTTCATGTGTAACTTAACATTAATGTTGCTCCGAGAGTGCCTACTATTTCTAATGTATATACCCCGTGGATACACCATGCCTGACATGTGACACAACTTGGAGCAAAGGATCATAAGCAAACTTAAAATTCAAAATAACAAGATACTCTTGGATAGATGCATGAGAAGTACCACTGGATCCCGATAACGTGTCCTGTTGAGAAGGTCGATGTATATTGCCGAAGAGGAAAACCATGAGTCTGTATGTAATGCTCGGGCATCATAAAGATAATCGTCGTTTTGTGGAACCCACTTAGCCACCTTCAAGACAACGTTTACAATTATGTTAAGCAATGGTTTGTGAAATTGAGTTTTAAAGAGGATATTACGGATCCCTGCACACAGAGATACGTTTTCATATTGTCCACTAAACATGATATCATGAGAAACAACTGAAAAGTGTAGTGCATATATAAGCTACTCTTGCCTTGAGATTTCCGAGCCCTGATTCAAGCTATCAGGAGGTAGTTAGGATGTGCGTGTACACAGACTGAAATTTTATTTCCCGAATTTCCTTGCAGTAAGAATTCATCTCCCAGATTGTACCGTGTACCTTGCTTAATGCTTAGGCTTAGCCCTCTCTCGAACTAGTAGCAGAGAAAAAAAAACATCTGCGGCGCACTACTCTTACCTGGGCCTTGAGTTTCGTACCCCTTGCGCCGCTGCCCATGCTCCACGCCATGGACGGAACAGCACCGCTCCGTCGGTCGCGGAGGCGGCTACTTGGAGGAGGGCTCTGGACGCCGGAGAGGCCAGACGCCGGGAAGCAGTGCCCCTTCAGCGGCACCGTCAGCGCGAAGGCCGCCATCTGCAGCGAGAAGGAGCTGATTCCAAGGAAGAAGAAAAACCCTCGGCGGAAGAGGAGGTGATCGAGCACGGTATACTTGGCGCGTGCGCTAACTCTTTTTTTCTTTACGAGCACTACTCTAATTCTGTAACTCATAAACTGCACCGAATTATTCAGGCATGTAGAGTAGCGCCCAACGCGGAATTGATATATCTAGACCATGTACTGGTGCATCAAGATCCGTTGCCAATATAGTGATACGGTGGGCAATATTAAGTGCTGGGGCCTATCATAGTGAAGGTGGATGGTACTTGTGATTTTATTTCGTGCGGGCAGAGTAGCATGCACACAATGAACGTGTGCATACACTGTTGTGTTGGTTAGTATCTTACTTTTACTTATACTAGTAAAAGGGCACGTGCAACGCACGTCTACAAGATAATTACGTGTATATATGTAGATTTTCTCACGGTTGCACCAAGCTACCAATATTTAACACTATACAAAGAAATGGCTGCCTACTTCAAAACAAGCTTGATTATGAAATCTAAATAAATAGCAAATATCTATTTTAAAAACATGATAAATAGCCCAACAAATGATATTTGCAGAGAGGTAAATGCATTATAAAGAGCACCAACATATTTGTCTATGCATATACACACATTTATGCATATCAATGGCACGTTGAGGGGTTAGACTAAGCCTGTTTTGTTAATCATGGGTAGAATAAATTCTGAAAACAAATATTTCTGCTAGGTGCTTATACAGAAGAAACACCTGAACATCATATTCCAAATTTTCTTTAGGTTTAAATAATCCAGTTTAATCGGTGCAAAATGCTCAAACAAACAGAGTTCAGGAGTTAGATTACCCTCAAAGCAGAGGATTCCATGAAGCAAAATATGAACGTATTAATTAAGTACACTGCAGTCCATGTAAGCCCAGTAGTTGTGAAGCTCAGATTACCGGAAGTAGCGGCGCAGTTCACAGTATGGGGGGAGCGGTGAGCCGGTGACATTAAGGTGTACCGTAGTTGAGAGAAGAGAGAAGATGCAGTTTGGACTGCTGCGGTTGGGTTAACGTGTGGCGCTCGAGGGCGGGCGGTTGCCGCTGTTCAGGAAGACAAGGGTGTGCCACGGACAGAGCCAACGACTGCCGCTGGTCGGGAGGTCGAGGGCGCGTCGTGGACGGAGTTAGGAGACGACATGGACACTGCGGCATTGCCGATGGAGGTACTGCACGACAAGGTCGGCTGGGCGGCTTCGGGTGGTCGACTGCGTCGGGAGCGTAGGCGGCGGCAGGGTGGAACCCTCGCAAGAGTACCTCGTTTGGGATCAGGGTCATGACTCGCAATCACAACACGTACAAGCTATGGGCCAGTTTTATCAGAGAAGAACAGTTCTAGAGCGCAACAACAGCTACAAAATCAATCATCAAAATAGATTTATCTGCCAGAACACGTACAGGCAATAGCCCATATCGAGCAGAACACATACAAGCAATACTGCAACAGCCCAGAACTTCCGTCCGTCCGGTGGTCCAGGACGTCGGGGCTGAGGCTGGGACAGAGCTGGGCGAATTCTGGACGGCGGACCTGCGCGAGGTAAGGAGGGTGGAGCTGGGCGAAATTGGGGACCGGAGATGGACGAATTCAGGACGTGGAGGCGCTGCGGCGGATCTCCGTGGCCGGTCGGCGTCGGAGCTGCTCGACCCGGAGGCGGCGGCGGCGCAGACGGTCAGGGTCGGCGTTCTCACCGGCAGCGCTGCCTGCGGGAGGTCACCGGCGGCGGCGCGTGCGAGAGCTCCCGCGGGGCGACGCGCTCGGTAGGTTACCGACGGAGGTGCGCGCAGGAGTCGCCGGGGACAGCGTACTCCGAGGTAGCCGGGCGGCGCGCAGTGGAGGTTGCAAGGCGGCGCGTCGCCTGCACCTTGCGGCTCGCCACCAGAGGCTGCCTCAAGTGCGCGCTCCACGCCGGGAGCACCTTCACCATCGAGTCCGTCCACGGCCGCCCCGCGTCGTCGCGCAGTGGGCAGACCCCGAGGACCGCATCGCCGACGCCATCAACACATGCCCCGTCGACTGCATCTCGTACGCCTTGTGATTTTATCTGATTCAGTCAGTCTCTGCTTTCTTGATGATCTCCATGAACGATTGAGCTGATTTCTGTGCATCCGTCCAGGATGGTTGAGAGGTCGGACTGGCGGCGCTGGAGTTTCTGATGTCCGTACGCCTTGTGATTTTATCTGATTCAGTCAGTCTCTGCTTTCTTGATGATCTCCATGAACGATTGAGCTGATTTCTGTGCATCCGTCCAGGATGGTTGAGAGGTCGGACCTGGCGGCGCTGGAGTTTCTGATGTCCAAGCTGCCGCGCCGCAGGGTCCGGGTCTCCGAGGCCAACGCGGCGGGGTCGCCGGACATCTTCGCCGAGGTCCGCAAGTTCAAGGCCAGGTTCCAGGAGATGGAGCAGAGGTCCACCACAAAAAGAAAAATAACGTTTCGCTAACTCAACACGGACTAACTCAACACGGACCAAACAATCTCATCCGTTGATCAAAAATCGGACGCGTAATATTTAATGTATCCGGCGAAGTTTGCTCTTTTAATAGTAGTATAGATCTTTTATTTCTTATGTATTTCCCTTTGGGAGTTTGGTGTTTTGAATAAATAAAAGTGGTAGTAATGTTGATCATCCTTAGTTTAACGTATTATCAGAAAATTGTATTAGTACTGTGATACAAAAGGTGAAGTGGATATTAAAATATCAAATACTGATTTGATTGTATGTTCTAGATATTATTACCTTAGATTTGAAAATAATGCTCAAATGTCAAGATTATATGTTGTAAAGTAGATAATAAAAATTACTGATCCGAAAAAAGTGGCGCTAGTATAGTTAGAAGATAGTGCTGTGTACGTTAAACTCCCCCGACACTTAAAACGGACCGGAGGGAGTAGAAGATTTCGATTAGATTTTATAAGGGTATGACTAGTTCTCAATCGACTGAGAATTACGTTAATTCTCAGTCGAATGATGTCATCGTGTTGATTTCTAGCTCTTTTCCGTTATTCCGATCGATTGATATGCTAGCGGTTAAACCGCACCGCACAAGTCTACGCTACGTCTAGGGTTAGGGCTCTGGCGACCCCGAGGCGATCGGGCGCCGCCACCCCCCATGGACGGGAGCGCTCCGAGTCTTGGTCGTCTACGAGTTATGGAATCTGAAGGAGAGTCCGGATTGGATACTACGGGCATAGGAGTCCGCATAGATCACGATTTGGCTTCAGATCGGAGGTCTTTTGCCCCCAATAAAAGGATCCGCCAGGCAGGGGTGGTGGCTAAGCTCATTGAGATTTTCGATAGGCAATCTGCGACTAAGGATCCAGGCGCGACTTCGATGGCCTCGTCGGTGCGATCTACGCTTGCAACCAACGGTGGGGGTGATCAAGGGGGCGCCGATGAGGCACCTACCCACCCGAAGCCGTTTGGTGGCGGCGAGATTGTGCCGATACGCCGTCGTCTGCAGCCGGAGGTTGTCGTGGAGGAGTTGGATTCGGAAGGGAACTGGGATGCAGCGGAGGAAGCAGGCACGAACGTTGGCCCGGAGGCACACCTGGATGGGGAGATCGAATCGGATGATGAGGCCTGCGTGGAGCTTGATCCTGAGGAAGAAGAGGAAGATGAACAGAATCGGGGGGGGGGGGTCAAAATCAGCAGGGATGGAAGCTCTTGGCACGATACTACAGTTTGAAGGCTGTCAACTACAATGAGATCAAGAATCACTTCATGAGGGTGTGGAAGATCAGAGCAATCATGACTTTCTCGCCGATGAGAGATAATTTCTTCGTCATCACATTCTCCTCCAAGGGGGACTACGATTTTGTGGCAAGAGGTGGACCATGGATCCACCTCGGTGTTGCACTGTTGATTGCACCATTCGTCAACAATGTCCGACCTTCTGAAACCGTCCTAGACTCTGTCCAAGTCTGGGTGCACTGCTATGATGTTCCATGGGACAAGCAAACGGTGGCTTATGGGAAGAAGATTGGGGCTGAGCTTGGAGAAGTAAAAGAAGTGGATGTGGATCCTGCAGGCCTTGAGTTTTATGACTACCTGCGTATGCGCATTGCCCTACCTCTTGGACGACGGCTGAAGAAGAAATTGAAGATTGCTGTCAAGGGACAACCAGGAGGCGTTGTGTATGATCTGAGGTATGAGAGAGTACCCCACTTCTGTTTTCATTGTGGCATCATTGGACACTCTGAAAAAGAATGTGAGAAGAACCTGATGGGACGGCCCTCCCTGAACTATGATACTAGCCTGCGCTGCTCACCTCGCCGGAAGTTCAATCACAGACCTATTTCGGCTTCCGCTATTCCAGCTGTTAGGAAGGGGCTTGACTTCACTACTCCAACCGGGCAAGGTGTGTCCACACCTCTAGGCAGGCCACGCAGCTCACAGCAGGTCCATGAGATGCACACACCGCGGTATCGTGTTGAGGTACCAGAAACTGATACCCCGGAGGCGGTGGATGCCCACGACGGATTTGAGGAGTCGGAGCGCAGCGCTGGGCCGGTGATCGATCAGGAACTGGCGGATAGAATGGAAGCTCTGTACCCAAACGCTGATCCGCAACAGGACCTGCAGCGCTACAGGAGGGCCAGCTCTGAACCTCTCAATATTCCTGATGAAAGGCTGGCGCTGAAGTCCAAGCCTGGGATGATGCATAAGGTGCCACCACCGCTGATGGAGGATGATGGTAGTACGGGCGTGCCGCAGGAGCCGGGCCCAGTGATATGATCTCGGCTGTGAAGAATCTGTCCAACCAGGTTGTATCTTTTGGTTCAGCTACAGACACAGACATGACAGCGGCAGATTCAGTCCTTGGCAAACGTCTGCCTGAGGATATAGATGAAGTGCAAGGGCATAACCTGGGACTGACGCTGGCACTGAACTATGACGGACAGGGAGGAGGGCAGCACAAGAAGGGAAGGAAGACGGAGAATAAGGAGGCCAATGGACGTTTCAAGTCGGCTGGGTATCAGAGGAAGGCAAAGACAAAGGAAGCAACCGGGCATGGGGCTCCTGGTAACCTGACGAGACCAGCTGATGGGTCTCGTCAGGAGCAATGAATTGCCTCACGCTGAACTGCCGTGGAGCCGGGAATGCCACGACAGTTCGAGAGCTTGCACATCTTTCCCAGTTATGGAGTCCTCGTTTGTTTTTTCTTAGTGAAACTAGACAGCATAAGAATAAAGTTCGTCGTTTACGTTCTAGATTAGGCCTTAAAGGTTTTGCAGGTGTGAGTAGTGATGGTCATAGTGGGGGCTTGGCCCTGTTTTGGCATGAGAACTTGGTTGTAGAAGTGCAGTCTCTTAATGAAAGGTTTATCGATGTGTATGTGCGTGTGTCTGCCAATGAACCGCAATGGCGGTTGACTTGCATTTATGGGGAGCCTCGGGTTGAAAATCGTCATGTTATGTGGGATCATCTTCGGTCTCTAAAACAAGAGTCGAACCTTCCCTGGGTAGTTTTGGGGGACTTTAATGAAGCCCTTTGGCAGGAAGAGCACTTATCCTGCACTCCACGACCCATTAGACAGATGGAAGCTTTTAGGGATGCTTTATTCGATTGTAATCTGATCGACCTGGGTTTTGTGGGGGTCCCTTATACTTATGACAACAAAAGAAGTGGCCAAGCTAATGTACGTGTCCGTTTGGACAGAGCTGTAGCTACCAATAGCTGGAGAGACTTGTTCAATGATTACATGGTTAAACATCTGACAACTTCTGTCTCTGACCATTGCCCAGTTCTTTTGTGTCTACTGCAGGAAACAAGGGCAGCGTGCCGCAAACCCAGAAGGCAGTATGAGATCCTCTGGGAGAGGTCTGCGGAGCTGCCTGAGAGGGTGGCACAGGCGTGGGAAGATGCATGCCACAAAAATGATCTTGCTGATATCCGTCAGGGTCTGGACAGGGTTATGGATGCACTGCAAGATTGGAGTAAAAAGAAGTTTGGCAACATCTTGCGGGAGCTGGCAAAGTCGAGAAAGGAACTAGAAGCCTTGGTGGCTAATAATGCTGATCACCGTGAGCTAAGGAGGGCAACTGACCGGGTAAACGATTACTCTACAAGGAGGAAATGCTATGGCTTCAGCGGTCTCGTATCAATTGGTTGAAAGAGGGGGACAGGAATACTAAATACTTCCATCAGCGTGTTGTTTGGAGAGCACGTAGGAACAAGATAAAAAAGCTCATGGATAGTGATGGTACATGGAAGGACGCCCCAACTGACATGGAACGGATGGCTACCTCTTATTTCAAGGAATTGTTCACCGGGACCCCTCCTTGTCGTCCTCTGACTTGGTTGATCTTTTTCAGGCCAAGGTTACTACAACAATGAACGAACAGTTGTGCAAAGATTTTTCGGATGAGGAAATTAGTGATGCCCTCTTCCAGATCGGCCCCCTTAAGGCCCCGGGAGTGGATGGTTTCCCAGCTAGGTTTTATCAACGCAATTGGCTGACGCTGAAACATGAGGTGATTAATGCAGTCAAACTTTTCTTTGCTACTGGTGTGATGCCACAGGGCATTAATGATACTGCTATTGTGCTGATCCCTAAGAACGAGCAGCCGGAAACACTCAAGGATTTTCGTCCAATTAGCCTGTGTACTGTCCTGTACAAGGTGATCTCGAAATGTTTGGCTAACAGATTGCGACCAATTCTGGGGGATATTATCTCCATCAACCAAAGTGCCTTTGTGCCTGGCAGACTGATCACAGATAATGCATTGGTGGCATTTGAATGTCTGCATTTCATAGAGCACAACAAGAACCAGAACAAGAATTTCTGTGCATATAAACTGGACCTTTCAAAAGCATATGATAGGGTCGATTGGGATTTTTTGAGGAAAGCGATGCAAAGGTTGGGTTTCACTCCCCGATGGGTTGACTGGATTATGTCGTGCGTCACCACGGTGAGATATATGGTTAAACTTAACGGAACCCTCCTAGATTCGTTTTCGCCTTCTCGGGGTATCCGACAAGGTGATCCCTTATCCCCCTTTCTGTTTTTGTTCGTGGCCGATGGGCTATCCTATCTCCTTCAGAGGGAGGTTGGCCTGAATACAGTGGAACCAATTCGTATTTGTCGGAGTGCACCGGGTATCTCTCATCTATTATTTGCAGATGATAGTCTCCTGTTCTTTAAAGCTGAAGCCATGCATGCTCAACGGATCAAACAAGTGTTGGACATGTATGCTACAAGTACAGGGCAACTAATAAATCCTGAGAAGTGTTCCATCATGTTTGGGGAGTCATGTGCTGCCGATATCAGGGAGGAAATTAAGCTTATTTTGGGTGTCACACAGGTGGCCTTTGAAACTAAGTATCTAGGGCTCCCCACCCCTGATGGTAGAATGAGTAAAGGGAGATTTAAAAGCTTGCAAGCAAGTCTGGCTAGAAAACTAGTGGAGTGGGATGACAATCACCAATCACAAGCTGCAAAGGAGACACTTATCAAGGCCATTGCCCAGGCTCTGCCAACGTACATCATGGGTGTATTTAAGCTGCCTCTTGGCCTTTGTGATGAACTAACCAAAATGATCCGTGATTATTGGTGGGGAGCTGCCGATGGGAAACGCAAGATGCACTGGGTGGCATGGGATAGCATGCTGCGGCCAAAGGACCAAGGTGGCGTGGGCTTCCGCGATATGCGTCTGTTCAATCAGGCTTTGCTGGCCCGGCAAGCCTGGCGTCTGATACAACATCCTAATACTCTTTGTGCTCAACTCCTCAAAGCTAAGTATTTTCCTAATGGTCTTTTGGTTGATACTGTCTTCTCAGGTAATGGATCGTCCACATGGCAAGCAATTGTGTATGGGCTGGAGCTGCTCAAGAAAGGCATAGTGTGGCGTGTGGGCAATGGAGCAGGCATAAGAGCTTGGCGTGATCCCTGGATCCCTAGCAACCCAAGTTACAAGCCGGTGTCACCCAAGGGGAGATGCCGGTACAAATGGGTCTCGGACTTTTTAGAAGCTGATGGTACCTGGAATGTCGCGCGCATGCAGCAATTCTTCAGTCCTGAAGATGTCTCGGCGATTCTGAAGATTAAAGCTTCGAGGAGGAATGGACAGGATTTTATCACGTGGCAGCCGGATAAGCGGGGAATTTTTTCAGTAAGGAGTGCATATAAACTGGGCCTCAATAATCAGGGTTTACAGGCTACTAGCACTTACCCTGATGGCTGTAGACCTATTTGGCGACTCATCTGGCACTGCCCTGTTCCTCCAAAGGTGCGGCACCTGGGTTGGCGCATTGCGAAGAATGCCCTGGCTACACAACTGAACAAGAGCAGACGGGGTATCAAAACTCCCCCCCACATGCCTCATTTGTGGACAGGAACCTGAAGACACTTCCATGTTTTCGTTAAATGCCCACATGCGCGAGCATTCTAGGAAGCTATGAGGGAGGTGTGGCAGCTACCGGATGACGATCTATTGAGGAACAACGGTTCAGAGTGGTTGTTACATCTGCTACATCAAATTCCTGAACATCAAAGGGCTATGACGCTCATGGTACTTTGGAGGATTTGGTTTGCACACAATGAGGTCACCCATGACAAACCAATGCCGTCAATTGAAGGTTCTAGGCGCTTTATTGTCAGCTATATGGAATCCCTATCGATGATAAAGCAATACCCCACTGGTGATCTGGAGAAAGGGAAGATGGTGATCAATGATACTAGCTACAGCACGCCTAAATGTGGATCAGAACGGAGGAATCCAGACATGAAGAAGTGGATGAAGCCTCCACCTGGTACTCTGAAACTGAATGTTGATGGAGCCTTCACCACTGAAGCTGCAGGTGCAGGTATGATCCTAAGGGACCACAATGGAGAGATGATCGTCGCTGCGTGTTGGACTGTACCACATTGCAATGATGCCCTAGAGTCTGAGCTTGCCGCCATGGAGCTGGGCCTGGAGCATGCCTTCTTGCACTCGCAGGGTGCCATGATCTTGGAATCAGACTGTGCCGAAGCCCTCAATATGATTCGAAGCTCTGATCAAGACATGTCGTTGTATGCTACGAGGATACAGGCGATCAAAGAGTTTATTCGGGAAAGGGATATTAGATGCGCTAAGGTAGATAGGGATGCAAATTTTGTTAGCCACTCCTTAGCCGCGATAGGTAGAGTACAGGGTCTCTCACATGTGTGGCTCGTTGATCCCCCCTTGGTGGTCAAGCGAGCCCTCCTCAAGGATTGTACTCCTACCTCCTCTTGATGTAATTCCTTTCCCCGCAAAAAAAGATATGCTAGCGGTTTTTAAACGATCGATTTGCTCAGTAACCACATACGTATGTGCTGTTTCCGGTAAAGTGAATAAGGCCGCAATCTGTTGGGCCTTGGAGCTCATGGGCTTTTGCTTTTTTCCAATGTACGGTCCTAATACTACCTGAAAGCGTATGGAAACAATTTATATTCTTCGTTTATTGTCAAAAAATAATATTTGCTTCGTTCCTCTGCTTACGGCGGTAGTCTCAGTTGCAATCTATTGTACCTAGTTTGTGTTGTAAATCATTTGTACCTGGAATATATTGATTGCAGTTGTGCAACTGGGAAATATTTAGTTGCAAAAACATTCCAACAAATTCAACAGGTATTGACATTCGTAGCTGAGGCAACGTTGGATCTACGCGTGAGTCATCAGGGCACGTTAATGGCACACTGCTTCCTTCCTATCAGCGTAGCGATGTCTAGAGAACCGTGTCAGCGGGCCAACCCACGTACAAGCCAACTTAAATGCCCAACATACATATACAAGTGTCGGTTTTATAAACGCGGTGCGCACCGGCTCTTCCAGATCTAATGGCCGTCGCACTCACCATTGACTATTGACCATTCACCTCCAGTTATCTCTGCAGGATCGGCGAAAATGTCCAACAACGATAAAGACAGCGGAAGCGGCAACGACAACAGGGGTGACAACTAAAACTGAAACAATCTCAATTCAACCCTACTTACAATTAGAAAAAAAAACATTTTGAAATGGAAAATCTTAGTTACGACTCCCACTGGAAAAAAAAACTCTAATTCAACCCTACTTGCAACTAGAAAAAAATCGGCTACAACTCGCTTGCAATTTGGAAATCTCAATTGCAACTCAGTGTCAACCGCACTTGCAACTAGAAAAAAATCGGTTATGATCCGCTTGGAACTAAAAAAATGTCAGTTCAACCGGACTTATAAATGGAAAAGAATTCAATTTCAACCCAACTTCAACTATAAAATAAACTAATTTGCAATCTACTTGTAACGTGCAAATCTTAGTTGCAACCTCACTTGCAACGGGACAAAAATTCACTTACAACCGAAAAAATCTCAGTTGCAACCCGGTTTGCAATTAGACCAAAAGTCACCTACAACCGAAAAATCTCAGTTGCAATCCTAGTTGCAACTGGACAAAAAGTCACTTACAACCGAAAAATCTCAGTTGCAACCCCACTTACAACTGGACAACTTACAATAAAAAAATCTCAGTTGCAACCCCACTTGCAACTGGACAAAAAGTCACTAACAACGGAAAACTCTCAGTTGCAAACCCACCTGCAACCGGACAAAAAGTCACTTACAACCGAAAAATCTCAGTTGCATCCCCACTTGCAACTGGACAAAAAAGTCAATTACAACCGAAAAATCTCAGTTGCAACCTCACTTGCAACTAGACAAAAAGTCAATTACAACAGAAAAGTCTCAGTTCCAATCCCACTTGCAACTGGAAAAAAAAATCACTTATATATAACCAAAAAATCTCAGTTGCAACCCCACTTGAAATTGGACAAAAAAGTCACTTACAACCGAAAAATCTCAGTTGCAACCCCACTTGCAACTAGATAAAACGTCACTTATAACCGAAAAATCTCAGTTGCAACCTCACTTGCAACTGGAAAAAAGTCACTTATAACCGAAAAACCTCAGTTGCAACCCCACTTGCAACTGGATAAAAAAGTCATTTACAACGAAAAAATTCTCACTTGCAACCTCACTTGCAACTGGACAGTTGCAACCTCATTTGCAACTGGACAAAAAGTCACTTAATCCGAAATTCTCAGTTCCAACCCCACTTGAAATTGGACACAAAACGTCACGTACAACCGAAAATCTCACTTGCAACTGGAAAAAAATAACTTATATATAACCAAAAAATCTCAGTTGCAACCCCACTTGAAACTGTACAAAAAAGTCACTTACAACCGAAAAATCTCAGTTGCAACCCACTTGCAACTGGACAAAACGTCACGTACAACCGAAAATCTCAGCAACCTCACTTGCAACTGGAAAAAAGTCACTTATAACAGAAAAAACTCATTTGCAACCCCACTTGCAACTGGATAAAAAATTCATTTACAATCAAAAAAATCTCAGTTGCAGCCTCGCTTGCAACTGGAAAGTTGCAACCTCATTTGCAACTGGACAAAAAGTCAATGCAAAATTTTCAGTTGCAACCCCACTTGCACCTAGAAAAAAAACCACTTGCAAGTGGATAAAACCCAATTACAACCCCACATGCAACTATAAAAATCCTCATTGTAACCCACATGCAACTAGAAAAATCTCAGTTACAACCTCACTTGCAACCTTAAGAAACCAAGTTTTCAACCCGTTTGAAACTCAAAAACTTGAGTTGCAATCCATTCACAACTGTCACGTTGTTACAAATCACGACGAGATGCAATGACTCGAGAGTCTATCGAGATGTGATTTTAAACTCTGACAACCAAGAATTGGTAAAACTCATAAAAATTATAAAATAGTAAGGTAATGAAAATTTTATTGATAATACTTTTTTATGCGCGATATCGACAAGGACTTTAAAAGACTGAAGTAAAGTATTTACAAGTTGAAAATAAACTAAAACATAAACATTTTTTAAAAAGAAGGTCAAAGTACTATTCTTTTTACACGGAACAGAAACCATTAAAAGACCACGCCCCGTGTACGTCGTTACGTACCAGATCTAAGGTTGACGGGTGATTAAAAATTAGTTAATTATCAAGCAACTGAGATTCAACAAAAGTAAATAGCAACATACAAAAAGACCTAGGATGACAAATGGAAAACAATTTCTAATTTGAATAAAGTATTGTGAATGAAAAATATCTAAAGTATCACACAAATCAGAAAAGGAAAACAAAAGCAAAAGAAAAATAAGAAAAAGGGGGAAAATACTACAAACAATAGTTCCTGCAGCCGTGAAAAGGGAAAACTTTTTTGTACCCATGGTACACAGGTAACTAGCAATGAGAATAAGTAACCGGAACAAAAAAGAAGCAGCGAAAAACTCTAGAAGGTGCTCATGGCCCAGGAAACAAGGACGAGCAAAGTAAAGGTAGCCAAACACAATTTCTCGTACGACTGAAAAGGCCCAAGATATGCTCGGTGAAAATCAGCGATCAATCGATCAAGGTAATGGACGGCTAAACAGTCGATTGAGAATTAACAAATTCTCGGTCAACTGAGAATTAGCAAAACCGAAATATAAACTTATATTCACATGTAAAATCCAGTTGCAACCGGCGTGCAACTAATGTAAAATCCAATTGCAATGGCGTCCAACAGTTGTGACCGTCGTACAACTAAAAAATATTAGTTGCAACCACGGTGCAATCGAAAAATTCATTTTGACATAAAAATGTCTAGTTGTGATCGGTGTGCAACTGATAAACAACTATGACCTAGTGCAACTTGAAAATATTCAGTTACAACAAGTGTGCAGTTAGTACAAAATTAAGGAAAATATTTAGTTTTAATCAATTTGCAACTCATATCAAATTTAGTTGCAACCTAGACAATCATAAGCAAAATAGACATGCAAAAGAGTGGACAAAAAACCATTTAATTCAATAGACAAAGTAAATACACATATTAGTAACAAAAAACCACACAAAAATGCCTAGGATGATGGGAAAAGGAAAACAATTTCAAACTTGAGAAAAATCGTGAATGAAAAACATTAAAAGTACCACACTGAAATCAGAAAAAGAAAACAAAAGTATAAAAACAAACAAAAGAAAAAGGAGTAAAAGGGAAACATAGCTACACACAATAGTTCAAAAGGTAAACTTGTTCGTACCATGCTACACAGGAAACTAGGGATGAGAATAAATTACAGGAGAAAAAAAGCAACCGAGTACACGGCCCAGTAAACAAGAACAGCCGAAGTAAACGTACAGTTTCCCGTTGAAAGGAAAGGGCCCACAGTAGCTTGTTTGTGCACGACACGAAACGCTCAGTACAAATCAGCGATTAATCGATCAAATAAATGGACGGTAAAGCAATCGACTGAAATGAAAATTCTCAGTCGACTGAGAATTAGCAAAACCAATTTTATAATTAGGAAAATGGGCAAATTAATTGTGATCTTAATTCTTATCTATAAGTCTATGGTTTATGAATAACGGTGATATCTTAAATTAGAATCACTGAAATAAATTACTAATTTAAATGGTTAATAACTCATGTGCACAACTTGTTAGGACAAAGTTAAGTTCTACTCCAATCTATTTTCCAATCAATTCAGACCTTGCTAAAAGGAAGCCTGTCGCCCTGTCCCCACCAATCTCAAAGCCTCTCCGAGTCTTCTTCCCGCCGTTCCCCTTGACGCCTCACCGGTCATATGACCACAAGGCAGCGGAGAAATTTTGACAAAAGAGACCACCTCGCGAAATGAATTGTCAAAAAGGACCACCTCCGAAAATTATTGTCAAAAAGGACCACCTGAGCCGTGGCGGCAGGATCCCCAGGCGACACGTGTCCCCTGCCGCCACGGGCAGAGGCGGCCGGAGCCTGCCGTGCTCCACGTCACGTGCCGCCACGGGCGCTGGCCGCCGGGCCCACGACGGCAGGCGCCATGTCAGCATGCCGCCACAGGCGGTGGCGGCTGGGCCCACCAGCAGCTCTGCGCAGTGCCGGCGGCAGGCTCCACGTCACCATGCCGCCACAGGCTGTGGCGGCTGGGCCCACCACCAGCAGCTCTGCGGACGTGCCGCCTCTGCCCGTGGCGGCAGGAACCTGCCGCCTCGCCCGTGGCGGCAGGGACACGTGTCGCCTGGGGATCCTGCCGCCACGGCTCAGGTGGTTCTTTTTGACAATAATTTTCGGAGATGGTCATTTTTGACAATTCATTTCGTGAGGTGGTCTCTTTTGTCAAAATTTCGGCAGCGGAGCGATGGCCCCTCTCCCTTCCAGCTCAATGTGGGGAAAAAAAGCAGTACTAAATCTCCAGATGTAAGGCCTGTGTAAGGATGGCAACGGGGCGGGTTCGGGCGGATATACCAAAACCAGATTCAAATCCAAATCCATCAGCATCACTTTTGCCCACCCACGAAAGTATCCATGGGCATGGATGTCGCCCCATATCCAAACCCGCCGGATATCCAGATATCCATGGATATCCACGAGTAATGCATCGGAGTATTAAATCAACAATATTTCAACCACAAAGTACTTAAAATATGTAGAATCTCAAACAAATCACACCATAAAATACATAATCTCATCTCAATCTCACGAAAATAGCCAATACTTCTTATTACAAGTTAGCATTAATTAGTAATTACGTGAATTTGGGTCATTGGGTGAGTTGGGCTTCAAGAATATTAAGAGATGGTCGTGGGGAAAAAATACATAACTCACTGGCATGTGGGTCCCACAAGTCAGTCGGGTATCCATTGGATATCCGTGGAGCAAAATCTTTGCCTGTGCCCAACCATGAGTTAGCGGATATCCGCCCCATGAAATCCATGGGCAAAAACTGCCCTCCAAACCCTCATCCATCGGGTCGGATATCCATGGATACCCGGCTCCATGGATAAAGTTGCCATCCTTAGGCCTGTGGCGCCATGGCCAGCCGCCGGCAAGCAACATCAAATTCCAGAATAAATGATCAAAAGCCAGTGACAATTTTTTTGAAAAAATGACTCTGACAGGTCACGAAGGATGGTGGATGCTGAAAATTTTAAAATCCACAAAGACAGCACTTGCTATTCAAAATTGTGTCACTGACACCGGGCATTTCAGAGAACGTTGTTACATCAGGAGGCATGGACAGCTCCCCAGGCTTGTTGTCCCACTATTTCTTTTGATCCAAGAGACACGAAGGAATGTACACGGGGAAAACTAGTAAAACTCTTATTGCTGGCTCAGAGTTAAAAATTATCGCTGTTCTCAACAAATGCCAACAAATGCCTAACAACTAACCGTCTATGGTCCTCATCCGTTTCTTTACCTCTCGCCTCTAACACACCTTTCATTATCCGGGAGTAGAGCCTCTCAAGCTGCGGTACCCCGTAGCCCGCGGTGAGCTCCATGAAGCGCTGCTTCACGGCTTCCAGCTGTTCAGGCGTGTCGTCGCTGGGAGGCATGACAGCCTCCTCGCCATTATCAGTCACCATGGGTTCTGGAGGAGAGCCAGGCACTGCCGGTGCTTCAGCTGGTGCACTGTCAGCTTCAGGTTCTTTCAGAGGGCCATTTGAATCTGGTCCTTTCGGAGCTTCTTCTGGGGTAGGTGGCTTTGACAAATCCACATCGCCAGGAGACGTTTCATCTCTCGCGGCCGATTCTTTAATAGCCGAGCCTGAAACAATGGTCAGTTCAATAAGTTTATTTTGTATCATCACTTAATATGCAAGATTGCAAGCACAACAGTCTGCAGCCGAGATAAGAAAATTACCCTGTTCGTTTTCAGTGCTTTTCTTGTGCCGCTTTAGCACTTCATAACTTCGGGACAGATCAACATCTGGTTGTACATTACGAAGCCTCGCACTTGTTCGAGTAACAGAAACTAACTGAACAACAGGTGGCGCTTGGAGAATGGAGCTACCCTCGCCATCCATAAACTGCAGTGGTCCCCCCTGTGCAGCAATTTCATCACAAAAGGACACCAAAGATGGGTCCATCTGTGACAACATACCTTGCACCTGAACAGAGATATTCAATAATTATACAAACAAACGCACAGGCCTAGTCAACAATTAAGTATGGCCACAGTGGCAGAACAAATAACATACCACATCTCGGAGTTCACATGCTCTACTGACGATCCTAGATCCATTGTAATCCTCACCATTGTAAGTCTGCAAAAGTTGTAGAAAGTTTAGAAACAAACTGGTAGATAGAGTAATTACAGAAGTTTTGTCACTGTTTTAGCTGACATCTTCAGAAAAATCACGACGAACTATTACTACATTTTTTACGAATGTTTGGTAATTGTTTCAGTTACCACCATAAGAAAGATCAGCATTAAATTAGAGCTTAATTGCTATGAAAAGTAGGACCAGGAATGACCCACAAAAGAAAATTCAAACCTTTGCATTCGATACTATAAGATCAATATCCTTCATGAATGCTGCCGGAGTGAAATACTGTCCAGAGTCCACGCGCTGCAAGACAGCAGCCATATCCATGGGGTTGTGAACTATTGCTCGATAGTCCGGTACTTCCTCTTCTGATACTGGGAAATGGAATGCACTGAACCTTTTGTTGTACAAAATCCTGAAAAGATGAAGGCATACCTTGAGTATCTACATCTTTTTTGAATGTCAAGTGAACAGTACTGTCTGAGAAGATACTGGCTAATTTTTGCATATGCAATGCATTAAACAAATTTTAGGTGAGTATCTACAGATAATATGTTTCTCACAGACATTTAATATTTAATACAACATCTTGCTTCTGATTAAAAATTGAACTTCATAGCTGCAGCCTGACAGTGTTTTTTTCACTACAGTATTGAACCATACAATTTAATAATATATATATGTTTTATCACGGCACAACCTGAACTTGTTTATTCTTCTGGAACGAAACTGCCGAGCAAAGCTCACGTACCATTTCTTGAACTTGAATCAACTCAATATGGATCCCAAGGTTCAGAATAAGCATAGATTGGGGGTTGGCTAAAGACCGGTCAAGAACTAGGTTGTGTTATATATTATAGCACATAAGGGCAAGTTTTCACTGTCCATAAAAGAAGTGGCATACCTATTCATATTGCCTACAATGTTAATTAGTGAAACTAAGAACAAATGAGAAAACTGAAAAATACATGCAACTTTGTAATGAAGTGAAGTACAGACCGGTTGCAAATATCTCGGAGACACATTCTCATCCGACGAACAGCGTGTTGCTCAGCTTCTGCCTTAGCTTTCAGCTCAGATACCTTAGGACCATCTACTTTCTTTGGTGCTTTTGGAAGATCAACAGAAGATTTCTGGTCTTTTGACTTGCTTCTTGAATCTTCCATTTCAAGTGATAGCAATGACTCAAACAGTATACTGAAGTATCTTAATCTATCGTCGTCACCTGGTCGATCAACTTCATATCTGTCAAACAGAAGATTTTCTCGGTGAAAAAAAAGAGAGGTGAGAGGACATGAACTGAACCTTAAGCGAATCAAGCAACATGGAACAGACAATAAATCTATACAGTGAACTGAAGACTAGCAAGCATGTCAACAAAAAGGAAAATACTTTGTTCCCATCCTATTAGCAAAAATACCCCTTGCCCATGCAAAAGAGACTGTTTCCATGCTTCTTGGTGAATGGATAATTAGCGTACTACATCCTTCAAGCATTCACAGAGCTCAAAAGAGTAAACAGAACTGAATAATCATGCAGAAATAAATTATCTACACCAATCAAGACAGTCAATATGGTACGTGTGTTAGATAGTGACAAGAACAAGGCAAAATTGAACAAACATATGTCCAGGAACATACACATTACGAGAAGAAAATATGGAAGCACACTCTTCGTCGAGGTCATCAAAGGTCACTGATGAAGTTCCTAGCAACAAAACTGGAAGGTTGGAAGCCAACTCATTCAACAGAGTCAATAAAACAGCCCTAAGCTGTTCATGTGCCTGTTACATTAAAGATTAAGTGATTAGCACATAACTGATTCCATATATACTCGAGAACCATTTCATAGTACCAAACTTTATGACTTAGTACCAAACTTTATGACTTGGACAGCATATACTAACCGTATCCCACCAAAGATGGAACTGAGGCAAGTAGAGGATGGACGGTGTTGTTCTCCTTGCTTCCCCAAAAATATGCACAAGAGCTTCTTCAGGTGTCTTTGCACTTGGATCGGAGAGAAGAGATGGCAGCCCCAAGGAGTGAACAGAAAATTTCTCAAGCTCATGCAGAACAGCTGGCCCAACATGATCCTGCTAAGCCAAAACACATTAGTAACAGGAAAGGAGCGCATGGCGATATATATCTATATAGAAGAGGAGAAACCCTACCAGTCCAACACCCTCAATGCCACATATCAAAAGGCGAGGCCTATAAACAAGAGAGATGGAAGATCCGTATGAAAGGGCCGAGTATTTGCTAACATCCGACGATGAAAGGTAAGGAAAAACATCAGATATCCGTTCCATTATTTTCTCGAGATGCCTCTTCAAACATGGAGCAATAACTGGTGACAGCGGCCTTGAATGCACAATCGATCCCCTATGCGCAGCTGGAGTTATTGTAGACATAGCTTCCAAGAAGTGGTTTTTCTCAACCCTAACAGAGTCAACATCAATGACAAACTTGTCATCACTAGTGTAAACCTGAGGATACTTCTCTCTAAATGCTCGAATAGCAGCTTCAGTACATAATGCTTTCAAATCAGCCCCACAATATCCGACACAGCTTGCAGCAAGCTCCATCTTTAGCTCCTTTGGCGGAGGTTCCTTCCATTTCCGTGTATGAATATCCAGTATTTCAGCTCGTGCGTCATAGCCAGGTAAAGGGAAATAGAACTCGCGGTCAAAACGGCCAGGTCTACGCAATGCCCCATCAATGGCATCAATTCGATTCGTTGCTCCAATCAAAACAACTTGACCACGTGAATCAAGACCATCCATCAAAGCAAGCAATGTTGAGACTATTGAATTGTGAATCTGCTCTTGCTTGCTAGATCTCACAGGGGCAAGGCCATCTATTTCGTCGAAGAAAATGATTGCTGGCTGATTCTTCTGAGCTTCCTCAAAGAGCAACTTGAGCTGCCTTTCAGCCTCTCCAACCCATTTACTAAGAACATCAGCTCCTTTTCGCATGTAAAAGCTGACCTTCTGGCCAGCTTTAGAGGCTGCACAAGCTAAGGCACGTGCAATCAGTGTCTTCCCTGTACCAGGAGGGCCACAAAGAAGAACTCCTCTAGGAGGAGTGATGTGATAGTTTGCAAAAAAATCTGGATACAGCAAAGGGAAGAAAACCATTTCCTTTAAAGCATCTATGTACTCAGACAACCCGCCTATATCATTAAAACTCACACTCTCGTCAATCTGCAGAGGCTGAATATCAGCTCCTCCCTTGGAACTTGGTCCAGCAGTTTGTGCCCCTGGCATAAGTGATGAAGTACCGACTCCACTGTCACCCTGATGACCCCATCCAGATGCTCCAGCATTGAGACCCCATGCTGCCGAATTATGCATGTCCATTCCACCCAAAAGCCATGGCATACCTCCTCTCCCACTACGCATCCATGGCATGGATGAACCTTCATCCGGCTCGTCCACAAGAAGAGAATCATCTGAATCGTCTGGCAGTGAAAAACGAGGGCGCTTGTGCATGCGTGACCCACTTTTTTTTAAATACTTGCTGTTCTTTGGACCGATGCCATGTACAAGAACTCTGCGGGGAGACTGTGGTCTGTGCTTCCCTTCCTTCCGTGGGGAAGGTCTACGAACTTCTGCACGATCCCTTAGATCATATCTCCTCCTTACTTCTTGCTCTTCCTCGCCATCTTCATCATCTCCATCTTCTTCAGCTTCATCACCTCCATCAACCTCCTCTTCATCAGCATCATCCTCTTCAATATCATTACCATTTTCTCTCTGATCTTGTTCATGTTCTTCTTCAGAACTTTCCTGGTCATCATCCGAATCTTGGTATGGAAGATGTCTTTGTCCCCGCAGAGATCTTCTAGGCCTTAAACCTTCACGGCGGGGAATGGAGTTAGAGTTAGACGTTTTCTTGCGTTTCGGCTGTCCCGAAGCTTGATCATCCACTTTACTCTTCGAAGACCTATATCTGGGTCTCTGAAAAAAAAGGGCGGATGTAAGCTGGTTCAGCCAATAATCAGAAAATTGAGTTATTAATTGTTGGGTACTGGTCAGGCTTACAGAACAAATATCATTAGTGGAACTCTAGAAACTCACCATAAGATCGTCATCTTCCATACTGGAACTATCTGTGCCGTAGTCCTCTAGAGTTACAGCCATTCTTCGCTTTCGCGTTGAACGGCGCAGATTTGCTGCAATAGTCTATAAAAGGAGCTATTATAATAAAGTTACTGAACCTCTCTACATATAACAAGCCCAAAGAAAAAGGCACATAACACTTATAATATTCAGGAAATAGCTGAAGGAAGTGGCCCAAATGTCCCTGGTATGTGAGTACCAACATGAATGAAACATACTTCCCTACAATAACAGCTTAAGGAGAGTCTAGATTCGTTGATCTATCGGAGATATTTGCTGCTGTAAACATCCAGTAGAAATGTAGAATCAGGGATATAATGTGAACAGCTAAAACCAACAGATGGATCGATAGTAATTTCATTCATTGGCATGCAAATAACAGCTGATCAAAATTACATAATATAAGACACCGTACACCAGATAAACATCTTTAGCACATCAGATAAGAACGTTTTTAATGATAAGAATAGTAACAACTAGCATACAAAGTTGCTTACATCAGCGGGAGGATCCCGTGCATCCGGCTTGCGAAGCAGCTTCTTGGCAATCTGCGACGCAGCCGTGCGCTTCTTGTTGTTCATCTTGTTGCGCATGTTGGGTGAATAGTAGAGATATCCACGGCCGTAGTACTTGGGCCGCTGCCGCAACCGGTCGCTAGTCCTCACAGGCGCCACCGACCCGTCACCCTTCCCATCCATTCCCGCCATATACCTCCCTCCTCCTCCTCAAGCACCGTTGCTGCCGCCCATTGCTCCCTGAATCAGGCCAAGCACTCCGTCAATTTTACCAAACCCTAGCCCCAAATCCTCGAGGATAAACACGCATGTAAGCAAGGCGCCGAGCAATAGCAATTGTCTGACTCGTACATTACGAAATGGAACCCGCCGCATGCTCCGCGGACCACGAATCCCCCAAAAAACAGGTCGAAAATTCAAACCACGATGAGAAAAATAGCATCCGAATCCAGCCGGCCAGGCGCCAATCAGCCGACCACGACTCCGGCGAACTCGCGTGCAGCCAACGACGCGGCGCCCCTCGCCAGAAACCCGAGCTAAAGCCCAAAATGGGCCGCTACGACGGGCGAAAAAGGAGAAAAAAAAGTCTCGAGCCGAGGCGCGCGCCGCGGGGAGCTGACCTCGGGGATTCGACCGGCCGGGGGCGGGGCCGCGAGCTCCGGTCGGATTCAAGGCGGCGGGGACGGCGGCGGAGGCGGCGAGGGTTTCCTTGGCGTCGGGGGTTTCGAAGCGGAGGAGACGACGCGAGGGTTTCCTTTCCTCCCTCTCTCCTCTGCTGATGAGCACGCGCGCGGCACGTGATGGGACGCCTCCGTAGCTGAGTTCACATGGGGTTGGTGCGGGTGGGGTCCCTGACTTGTGGGGTACAGTCTACGTGGGACCAGGTGGCAGTGAGAGCAGGGGTGGCCTAGTTTTCGAACTGGAATGAGCTAGGAAATTTGATGTGGAATTTTGGTGGCCGTTCGATTCGGATCGGACGGTGTAAAAAGGGTTTCCAGGATTTATGGGGAAGTATATAACGAGCTTGTGTACCGTTGGGGGGAGCAGGACAGCAGGATGTAATAGTTTGGCACCAAAACACGCATATCGGAGTAGAAACTAGCATGACTACATGTCATCATCTACACTTGTATTTTGACAAACGTCGAGACCTTCCTCAAACTTTGTGCTCTTCAAACGGCGGACTCCGTTGTTGAATTTATACCGAGGCTTAAAATAGATGGCACAAGAAATAACCCATTCAGTAGTGAATCTACAATTTAATAATTTCAAATTGGATGTATTGACAATGTACTATTCATTTGTTTTAATTGTTAGTTAGTTGAATACAGATGGTTGAATAATTGAAGGAAGCTCATCCTTAAAAGGTGAATAAATCACACTAGGGATAAAAATTAACCATAGGGATTTTTCCCTATGGTCCTGGTGTTCAAAAAAAAAATCACACTAGTCAAAGGGAATAAGGTAACCTCTTTGATCATGGAAAAACAATATGAATTGGATTTGTTGTCACGTTCTACCCATTTTAATCGCGAGTTATATCAAATAACCGAACAGATGATTGTATGGTTTGAGTAAGAGAGTCTAACTTTTAAGGGTAGGCTCGGTATTAAATCAAAATGATCCCGATTCCCTCCATTTGGACGTTTTCAAATAGTTTAGTAGTGTAAGGTGCGCCTAATTAGGGTCATCTTCTCCTCCGGTAAATACCGTCTTGATTAATTCTCATTGGCTGCATGTACTATATGCTTAATTAATTTTCATAGCCTGAATGAAATCATAAAACATAAACTTAGTCTTTTATTATGGGCCAAATATGATTATCTCTTTCTTAAGCATGCCTTCTTTGATTTGTGTATTATTGATTGATGTTACAAAAAATATCCATGGGACAATTTCTGCGTGTACAATTTTATTTCGTGGTTTCTTAAATACAAATTAAGTGCTAACCAGAGGTGGTAAAGATTGTTCTATCATGCACGATAAACATTATCAGCGGGGTAGTAAAATGATTTTACAATAATAAGTAGACCCATTAATTTCTCAATCGCCAAAAATAATTTCTTCGTCCAATGAACACGACTATCAATAAAGAGACCCCACAGCAAAAATGCAGTGTAATGAACTGAAGCTCCCACGACATACGCGGGTCTATAAGATAGGACGTCACAAGGGATCCCAGTAAAATCCAGGCGTTACACGAACTGGATGAGGTCAGGAAACGGTCAGGCTGCTGTTGTACTGCTCCTCCAGAACAAGCACTCATCTCCAGGACTCGCAGCTTCTTTTTCCATTCCGGACGCCCTTGTTTTGGCTTTTGCCTCGGACAGAATTCCATCAGGTACTGTATATAGTAGTACAGCATTCCAGCACGTGGCTGGGTGCACCATAGCTTAAAGATGTAATGTAAGTGGCATATTTTCATGCTAGAAACACATAAATTATGCGTGGAGCAGTCTAATTCCACGCGAATTCAGGAGAGAAATCAAACAGGATATACAAAAAGAAAACTCGGGACGGACAAAAACAAACAAAGAACAGAATAGTGAAGATGTTTTGTGAGAAAAATAACAGATAAGCATATACTCCTCTTCCAAGTGCAAGGAGTGATTTAAAGGAGGAAAAGCCAGCAGGGGGGATGCAAATATTCCTATGTTGTTGGTACAAAGTATTGGCCAGTGTGCTAAAGCATAAATAAAGCATGACCCACAGAACTGTTTTGGTATATCAACTCTAATGGCGACGGTACTTGAATTCTAAATCTCTGGACCCAAAACTGGCACTCATTTTTCAGCAATTTTAGCAGATCAGCTATACATGTATAACCCTGCCAAGGCCATGAAAAATACTAGGACATTCGCAAGTGATAGACAGCAGCTTCTCTTGAGCATGACAGACATGGGGAAGCATCACAGGTTCCGATTGTCATGTAGCTTAACCATGACTCCATGTCACTTCGTGCTTGCAATGGCTCAATCGTCATTATTCTGATCATTTCCGTCGTGATGGTTGTCCCCATAGTCAACCCATGGGAGCAGTGATTCCAGGAAGACCAACGCAGCATTGCGCCCTGCAACTTCTCGTGGGGCACGGAGTCTCTCAGGCCCAGCTTCTTGTTCAACAGGCGGCATATCATGCATCATTCCTGGACCCATTCCTGGACCAACCATAAATGGCCGCAGTTCTTCCGGAGGGAGCGATGGTGTTGTGTCAGAGAAGTCTGAGACAAGCAAATGAGAGTACCTGCATAGTAGGACACAAGTTATCAAAGTGTATCTTCCATATATTCCGAGGAGTCAAGAACCAAAATCCGGAACATATATTATTAGATCGCTGTGCAATGAACTGGAACAAAATTGCCGTCAAAACTAAACCATCTTACTCTCCATTATATGTGGAACAAACTCCTTAACTTTAGTTCCAGTTTCATGCAACTATCATACTAACCATACTGATAAGTTGATATGGAGTCTATAAGTTAAACACTGAACGCTATAATTCTATACAGCATTTAAGAAGGATGCGAAATCTACACCTCACATTGACTTCACAAAAGGTAATCTGGTCAGTACAAAGCTCAAACTAAACCAAGCATCAGTTTTTGGCAACTTAAAAAGAGGAAATAGGCAATCGAAAAGTACTGATTGAAAAAAAATGAAAGACATCGCCAAACAAGAAGGATCAATGGAATTCGTGTAAAGATTTTGGAGCCACTTACTCATTCTTTTCTGAAGAAAATGCCTCTTTCCTAACACATGCCCAGTCCTTGGCTTCTCTGCTATCATGCTTTAGTGATTCAATCACCAAAAGAGCAGCTTCTTTGAGTAAGTTCTGAAGTTCCGGGAATCTCCACATGATATAATGACGTTCAACATATATGTTAATCACATGCTCAAGTGAAGGGCTTCCTGGCTTTGCTGATCCAAAGAACACATTCTTCAGTATTTGGGTCCATGATGAGTCTTTCAAAGGAGCCTTGTCAACAATCTTAGAAAGCACCAGAGGATGAAGCATCAATGCTTGCTTCATGAGGTCAATAGCTGTTGACTTGTCAGCATGAGCAGAAACATCCTCGGATGCCGCATCACGTTCAAGATAAAACCGTGCAATGGCGAGAGAATAAGAGAAATTAGGGAACAACCAAAGGGAGTTATCACACTGGTACTCTTCAGCAAACTGTTCCAACCATTTGTACTGCTGCGATCTTAGAGCAAAGTAATCAATGCAAAACAGAGCACCCTTTGGGTCGTCAGAATCCAATGATAAAAGGAATTTGCAGGCCTCTAAAGCTGAACGATGGCAACCACGCCTATCCAGATTTTTCATATGACTGAAAAGGGCTGTAAAAAATGGCTTATTTGTGTCATGGCTGTATTTCAACTGGTAGTTCCCCTGCAGCGGACCAAATAATGGATGCCAAGCACACTCCAGTGCAAATAGACACTTCTCAACAGCATCTGCTGATGATTGATGTTCTCCAGAATATTTGAACAGATCAGCAAATGTTAACAATGAGTCTGGGTGATAGGGATATCTTGCTAATACAGCAGCAATAGAATTGAGGTCATTGGCTGATTTGGCAGCTTCAAACAAATCCTGCACGTGGCTGGCAGAAGGATCATATACATACCTGCAAGAATTAAAACATGTGGTTACTTAGAAAGCCAAGAACTCTAGTTCTGCAAACCTACTTCTGAAATTTTACTACACCTGCAAAACTACTTAAATATTCTTAAAAATGAACTACAATTGTAAGCACATGCAGTACAAGTGATGCTATCTGTGCCCTTAGAAAATAGTGATGTGCTACAAAATGATGACAAGCCAAACAATAATAATCACAGACGAAACAACATTCCAGCTCAAGCCAGAAGTCAAATTCCTCATGTTATGACAAGGCTATGGTGTCCTCAAAGAACCCTCATCTAGTTTTATTACCAAGAAATAAATGCATGCCATGGAGGGAATAATCATTGCATGACAGCTACCAATTATAGAAAATGGATAAATATTTAATCAAACTTGGAGCCTTGGCGCAGCGGTAACAGCTGCTGCCTTGTGACCATGAGGTCACGGGTTCAAGTCCTGGAAACAGCCTCTTGCAGAAATGCAGGGAAAGGCTGCGTACTAAAGACCCAAAGTGGTCGGACCCTTCCCCGGACCCTGCGCAAGCGGGAGCTACTGCACCGGGGCTGCCCTTTTTTTAAACTTGACCTTTTGGCTATGGATGAATCAAGAAACAGGTTCTCCAAGTATCTCAGCAAAAGAGTACCGAGTACTAAAAGTTTTTACAAACAAATATACAACATATTAGCATGCACAGTTCAAAGAAAAGATATGCCCTCACCTGAAGTAATTCAAACCACCCTTTGTCTCAACAAGTTCCATTGACATTAACTTATCCCATGGTGGCCAGAAGCTAGGTGCAGATACAAGGAGGGTTCTTCTAGGATTATGGGCAGCGCGCCTAACACCACGTACTTGCCTTGAAGTGCCAGGCATATTCCGCTGGTTTTCAAGTGAATCCACTACCTTTGATCCAAAAATGCGCCTCATCTCATTTTCAGCCTTGAGATGCTTGGGATCAATTGCGAGAACTGAGGATGTCCCAACGGTAGTTTCGTTTGTCTCAATCTCCTTGCCAGCTGCTCTGTCATTTTGATGAACTCTCTGCTGCATAGGCTTCTTTTCAATAGCTAAATCTTCCAGAATTGAATCCAGTGACTTCTCATCCCTTGACTTTGCTGTGACTGGTGGTTCTGCCTTGCCCTTTTTCTTCTTTTTCTTTGATTTCTTGTTTGTTTCCGGAACAGCGCTGGTAGGCTTCTTTTTCACAGTTTGTTTCTGTTCTATATAGCTCACAGTTTGATCAGTATCCACTACATCTTCCTGCAGAGGAGTAAGCATGTAAGATTAAAACCAAGACATCAACCACGGCTAATATATATGGTCTATACATGAGTATGGTGGCTAAATCACAGATAAGGACCACTAAGATTTATAAATATGAGCTCATCACCTTGTCATCATGATTGAATGCAAACATGCACCATCACAAGATAGTGCTAGACATGACTTAAGCAATCCCCTTAGGAAGCAAAGTCACAACCAACTCCTAAACAACAGAACAAATCTCCGATTCCATCGTATTAGTATTAGCTGCTCCATCCAGAGGTGTAGCAAAGTGGCAGTTCAAGCGGGGTCAAAAGTATTCACCGAATTGCAACAACAGCCCACTGCTAAAGTGCTAATGATTATAGACAATAAGTAACATAGTAACACAGCCTACAGAATGCAACTATCCTTCCAAACGCCAGAGCTACTAGAGTTCTACCCTTCCTGAAAACAACCACATGTGCACACAAACAACAAACCTGTCTCTTCCCTCCTCTTCCCCAACACTAACCATGGCATCTCAAATTCCTCACACGACCACACAAGGATCACCTCGTCTCTACTTGCATTCTACCAATTTTATCACAGGCATAGGATGACACACGGCACCACGAACGCAGCACGCATTGCACTATAGCAATTATTAGACCGGAGAAGCAGTTCGGAATCCAATTAAACCCTAACTAGGAGCGGCACGGGGGGGACGAACGGACCTTGTCCTCTTCTGCCTCGTCGTCGTCGTCGTCGAGGAGATCGAAGGGGTTCCTGGCGGCGACGCGGGTAGGGGAGGCGGCCTCCTCGTCGTCGTCTTCCTCCTCCACCACCACGAGCCCGTCCTCGGCAGCGGCGGCGGGGTCCTGCGGGGAGGCCTCCCTCTCCTGGAGGACCCGACGGACCAGCCTCCCGGACATGTCGGGCTTGGCGGCGGCGGCGAGCTGAAGCGAGGGCTAGGGTTTGGGCTCGGGCTCGGGCGGCTGGTCGCTAGGCGGAGGGGCGAGAGAGAATTCCAGATGGAGAAGAGGTCACGAGGACGATGACTGTTTTTTTCCAGGATTCTGGAGAGGGGCAGATCGAGATTTGGGCAGCGCAGATGGGTGTTTCTGGAAGATGGTTTGTTTGCAGTTTGCGTGATTATGGGGTTGGAAATCTGATTCTACAAGGATACTATAAATACTACTTCACATTCGACAAGAACAGCCCTTATAGCTCAGTGGTAGAGCGTCAGTCTTGTAAACTGAAGGTCCGTAGTTCGATCCTGCGTGAGGGCATCTCTTTTCCGTTCATTTTTTTTCTTCCGCCCCACAAATGACAAATCTCCCTCGGTTTTTTTCTGTAGCCAATTTAGATTCGACCGAGCCAGGCCGAAACGAGACTAGTCAAAAAAAAACTGACGTAATGGGTAATTAATAAGGGGGGAGAAATAGTTGTGGTAACATATGTTACTATAAAATATCATATATTTCGTGTGTACAACCTAACAAGTATACTTGTGCATGACACTATATACATGTTACTCCCCACTATGTAGATTCTAACTTAGAATAACATATGCATTTACTGATCTAACTAACTCCCCATTGTGAGCAGTCTGAGGTAAGCGTGCGTGTAGATGAGCCATGACCGACCCAATGTCCACACCCGTGCAGGTTTTTTTAAGGAATTTTTTTCTCGTCCACACAGAGGTCACCTACATGAATGCAAATATAGTTTGTCAAAACCTGAGAAACTTGGAGGTGGCCCTAGGTAAATGGGTTATATGGTGACAAAATCTAGGCCAAAATAAGATTTAAAACTACATTTTTCAAAGCACACATTTTGCCTTTTTTTATACAGACTATGGAAAGTGTTACTTCTTTCCGAAAGTTTGCACGGATGTTGAAAACTTGTATATGTGTGTGCCCAATTATTTTCAGTTTTTTCAAAGTGTTTTCATATTTTTAAATTTTGAAAAACATAACAGGAGCATATGCAACCGAGTGCTAAAACGCCTTGTTCTGATCCTCTCATCTCACCTGAAGGAGAAATCCTATACAAGTCTACCCGACCCCCCCCCCCCCCCCCCCACACACACACGACATGGCAACTCATTCATAACAACACACGAGTTTATACATCGTATGAGCAATGTATATAAAAAATATTACTTGAAGTCATCTCTATAATATGTGCAGATTGAAATCTTAGTAAATAAGAGATAGATCTTTTACTCTATGTCGATTTTTAGCTTTTTATCAAATCATATTTGAAGTAAAGTAGAATCTTATTGTGTTGGGGGTACTATGTATTTCCATGTACACGTGAATTCTTATGTGTATTACCTTTGTATGTGTGGGCCGTGTGGCACAAAAAACTTGAGGGGTTAGGTGGTAACAC
This sequence comes from Poa pratensis, assembly GCA_947311845.1. NCBI lineage: Eukaryota > Viridiplantae > Streptophyta > Magnoliopsida > Poales > Poaceae > Poa > Poa pratensis. The sequence continues at coordinate 11,546,326 of CAMZMU010000074.1, forward strand.
ACGACATTCAACTAGTTGGTACAGTATTCCAAAAATACAACAATGGAGGGTCCCTTTTACAACCCAAAGACAATTATACATAGTAACAAGTCAAACGATAGTTCAAAACAAGATAAACATGCATGTCAAATATACAGAGCGGCAACCTGTCTGATTACTTCTTATTACCCAATTAAAGTAGTGTAAACTAGTTTTCACTCTATACCCATTTTTGAAATCTCACGAGCCCAAAGAAAGTGGAGTGGCTGGCAAAACGAGCGAAAGAAAGTACTATGTTATCTTTCTTTCCTTTTTGAGAACATGTCAAGACCAAAACCGAGAGGACCTTTGTGTCGTTGTTTGATCTCGGGAGTTGGATCCTGAAACCAAGAGATAACGATTTTCATGAAAAGGGCGGCAGAGCGGCTTTTCATTAAATGAGAAGAGGGGAATAGAGGTTCAAATGCAGAAAAGAATTAAAGAAGGATAGAAAGCACATATATACCTTAGGAAGCCTCTGTATAATCTCTCTTGTCAAAGAAAAGAAAACCTGATCGACATTCAGGTTCGTCTTTGCGCACTAATAAGCAATGAAAAGAACATTATGCATGGGAACAAAATCGAGTGCAAAGGAATGCCACACCATGCAATACGTAATCAGTATTTTTAGAGGGAGCGCTGTGAAGCTCTGCTATCTGTTACCATCATGATAATATGTTTTTGAGAATCCATGGTGGAGTCAGATGCGAAGAATGTCATGAAAGCCGAGATATATGAGAACTAGCGATGGTGGTTTGAAACTTTGTGGCGATTTGAAACTGGCTTGGTGAGCTGGAACTTGCAGCAGCGACCGTTAGTGGAGGCGACATCACAAGAGATGTCCACAGTCTTAACAGGGTGAAAACCCGAGGTCTGTCTTTTATTGGTTGTGTCTGAAAATGGTCTGGTTGAAGGCATTGTATTTGCGAGCAGATGACTTTCTGACGACGGCGCTTGTGCTCTGTTTTCCTTCTTGGAGGTGTCGCTATTGAAGGGGTTGGGCTTCTGGTTTTGTTTTGGTGGTGTTAGTGTCACTGCTAAAAGGATCTGATCGTTGTAGCGGGACTGTAATTCTTTTTCTTTTTTCGGTTGTATGCATCCGCAATGACATTAGGTTAATGCGTTGTTGCAGAAGCTAGATGTAATTGGTATCTTCGCTATGCTCTTTATTTAAAAAAAATGCAATACATAATTGTGTCTTCTGACTACTAACCGTTTCAAAAAACTTGATCCCATATTCGTCAGCAAGGGCTTGACCCCTCAAAGTAGTTACAACCTGCATGAAAAGCAATCGAGCAGATCAGTTAGCTATGAGTCCCGAAAGAGATAACGTTGTGTAAAACACGATGCAGTCAAAGTTTTCTAACTTTTGCTACGAGTATTAATAAGAAACAATTTGAGATACGTTCTCTATTCCACATTACGTGAAATTTTTGCTAATTAGGAATAGAGAAATGAAGTCAAGGTGAATGGAACAGCTATACAAGAAACATAGATCTAGTTAAACAAGCCAGAATAACATAGCGTACCCTTTTGCTTTCATCCAAATCAGTTATGTTCCCCACCAAAATCATGTTCACATCTGAAGAAGCATGTTGTTTGACGTTTGTCTTCCAATTTCTTATGTCTGCAGGCCATTAACAAATAAAATAATCAGAGGCAGAAGCTCAAATGTTCAACGTCTACCTTATTGAAAGAGCATCTTGAAGCATAAAGGTGCATGCGAACGGAGAAGAACGTTTGGCTCCCGTGCACCACTGCACTCTATATCACGTCTGTCCTTTTGTGCGTCAAGATATGTGCCAGATTACTATTCGTGTGCTAGAAAATAGGTATACATGCAATACGGGGCAGAACTGCTTAGAAATACGGTGCAGCAAGTCAAGGCATTTACGCAGAGTAGTTACCGGGTGTGCCACTGTGCTAGTCGTTGGCATGACATATGTGCACATTGCACAGTGCTTTGCAGGGCTACCATGTGCAATGATCTACTCTCTCCTTCCAAAGCTACCAAATCTTTTGACATTTTTTTAAACTAAGCTAGGCTTAGCAAGCTAAGTGCTAATTTTGTTCAAGAAGTAATACAAAATTGATTGAATAATTCCCTACCGCGCACGGGCCCCGACGAAGCTCCGCCGTGGAGAAATTCCCTCGCCCCCGAGCTCCTCCGGCCCTGCCGCGCACGGGGGAGGCTCCACTGACCCCTCCTCTTCATCCTCGTCAAGGGAAATAGGCCGGCGCCGTCCCGTTCCTCGCCAAGAACGTCTTTCTTCCACCTCCTGCTCGTCCATGGTGAGCAGCCTGCCTCGTCAAAGCGTCCGGCCTCCCACCGCTGGCCCCGTCCTGCTCGGGCGGCCTCCACACGTGGCCCCGTCCTGCTCGGGCCGGCCTCCCGCCGCTGGCCCCGTCCTGCTCTCCGGCGCCGTCGATCTCGCCTAGCAAACTCGCTTTCCTCCCAGCCTCGGTCACGAAATCAAGGGAGGAGCCGGCCTGCCACCGCCAGGTTTCGGTAGCGAAGGTCACCGCCGTCCTGGTCCTGGCCGGGTGGAGACGAGGCGGGGACTCGACGGAAGGCGCCCCCGGTGGAGAAGGTTTCCCGCAGAAGTTTTCTGCCATGACTTTTTAATCTGTATTTTCGTTTTGTTCATCATCAGCGGTCGTCCGAATCCTCTCCGTTTTGTTGGTGATGCGAGCAGGAGCTGGCTGTGGTCATCTGCAGAGGGAGCGGCGGCACCAGGTTTGTCCGGCGGCGTGGTCATCTGCAGCTCGCCCCGTGCGTGCGTCCGGCGGCCCGGAATTCAGCTATAGTTCGTCCCGGCCGGCTGGCCCCGAATACAACCGCAGCTCGTCCTCGTGTATTGTTGTCTAGACTAAATACATGTTATGATTTTAGATGTTTTTGGTGCCAGGTTATGAGCTTTCGGATGTTTTTGGTGCCAATTGCCAAGTGTTCGATGAAATGTTTGAGCCAAATTTTAGTTTTAGGGAGTTAAGTTTTGGGGATCGGTTAGGAACCGTTGTCCTTTAGAGGAGTACTTTTACTCCTCTAAGTTTTCTCCGGAGGTTTACTCCTCTAAACTTTAGGGGATCGGTTAGAGATGCCCTAACCTAGCTCTCTATATAGCTGAAATGTGGGAATACTCATCACCTGCCCCGAGGTCAACTCTTCGCAAACCCACCACAGCCCACTGCATCTAAATTATGGAGAGTAACAAGGATGACTGCAACTGGTGCTTGCTTAAACTAGTAAAGGTAAGGGTTTAATTAGATTTCAGTTCGTGGCGTACTTCACCCATGTGTGTTCATCTCATACGATTGATCCTGGGTAAATTTTATCCAACAATGTCAACGCGCCCGATGTTTCTCCGATCAGTTCCGACTTCCGCGGCATCAAAGTGCACTGACGGACTCGTTGTTAGCAAAGGCCGAACCACTTGTCCTTGTCGAGTTGCACCTCATGGACCGCGAGGCCGGGACAACCCCATTTCTAAAAAAAACCTCATGGACCGCGAGGTAAGGATGCGAAAACAGGAAAAATTTGTGCTATGCATGTATAAAATGCTTAATAAGTGGGACAAACGGGTCCGTTTTCGCATCCTACCGCGAGGAGGGCCAACTATATGCAACTCTCAGCCGACTCTCTCCCCGACGTCTACCATCGTCGCCCCTCATGCCTTGCGTGCTCCATGCACTGGATTGCCAGCTCTCCGCTACTCCATACCCAAAGAGTTGACAGTCTCAATCCACTCTTATCCTTGGGTCCAAGATGTGTATTTTTTTTCGATAAAGAGAGTTTTATTGGTTTAAGCGTTACACCTGAACTCTGCATAATCAGGAAGCACACAGGCCGAAAAAGATCCCAAGTCTGAAAACACAGGAATAAAACAAAACGAATTAATGAGAAACTGTAAAAACGTCTAAGTTTCTAGAGGGCCGATCCGACGATTATGTTGCCATCCATGGTGGGAAAGAAAATCCCTCGCCGCAGCCTCCAACCGTATAGACACCTCTGTAAAAAGGTCACGGTGCTCCACATGCTGTAGAGACCGGCCATGATCGGATCGTAGCTGTGCACCGGTAGATGAACTGCATAAGAGAAGCATTGTTATAATTAAAAACATTGTCATTTCCATATAGCAAAGAAACCAAATAACGGCAATCGCCCCCACCCTAACATGAAGCTTAAACCTACGATTCACGTCATTGAGCCAATTGCTGAATATATTCGTAACGCTACGTGGTGGGTATAAGTTAGAGACTATTTGGATGACTGACCATATAGATCGAGCGGAGTTGCACCGGAAGAATAAGTGCTTTATAGTCTTGTCATGTTGACAAAAGACACAAGCTTTACTTTCCTGCAATTTCGCTTTGCAAGGTTATCCCTTGTAAGAATTACCCCTCGTCGAAGATACCACGCAAAAACCTTAGTTTTAAGCGGGATCTTCATCTTACAAATTTTATTATTATTATCAACTGGAACATCAACTTGAATTAAAGCTTTGTACATAGAATCCACTGAGAATTTACTGTTCTCCTTAAGATTCCATCAAATTTTATCGGAACCCTCCGTTAACAAGGCCCCGGGTTTGAATGGCTCCCTCCTCTTCCTCTTCCTCCCTCTTTAACCGACACAAAGCACTGGGGTTAAGAGACGGCAGAAGGTACCTTTGTGGAGTTAGAGGAGAATTATTTCTCCACCTACCCAGATGTGGAGCGAGCGAGGTATTTCCCCGAGAAGAGGATGCCAGCTGCGGTTGCACGACGTGTCTTAGTTTTACCCTAGGCTCTCATTTGTTTAGAGACTAGGGAGGGGAGATGGACAGACTCATAGGGACACTTCTTTTAGGCTTCTGCTTATGCATAAGCCTGCTTATGGATTGTGGTGGGTAGAAGCACCTAGAAACTGGTCAGAGACTTCTTTTGGGCTTCTAAAGATTTAACTTATTTTTTGTGTTGAGTTGTGAGATGCCCGAAATGCCCATGGATTTGATGTGTACTTCGAAAAAAGTCACCTGCATTGTACGGGTTAGGACGAGCCACAAATTTTTCATGAGTTTAATGGAATCAAATTGAAGATTAAATTCCACCATCGGATAGATTTTTTCAAAAATATCGAGATACATATGAACATGACTGAAATCGAATCTCAAGCATGACGGTTACGAAATTTTAAGGATCTTACGTTGACAACCAACGCTTGCTCGCACCGAACCTCCCTCAGGAATGTCTTAAATTAAAAGTCAAAAAAGTTCTTCATCGGTTTTAGATGAGCAACTTTGTTTTTTGGTTCATCTCAATCCGACGTAATATGCTATCTCTAGATAATTTAGAAACAATCGATTGCATGTAGCCCTGAGTAGGGCGCCGTGCTAGTAAGAGTATGTCTTACGGCCTTGGGCGCCATGCAAGAAAAAAATGTCCCGTGCGCATCGACGTGGCGTGGTCAACAGGATAGCACGACGCTTTTGACCAGGATAGCTTGCTACGCAATTGGTGTGGGCATCATGAAAAAGGTCAAAATTTGAATTATTTTTTAATCCGGTTCATTATCTGTTTAAATTTCAAATTTGGGTTAAATTTGTGAAATTTCAGAGTTGTTTACATGTGAGTCGTGGATGTCGTGAGAAGATCTATGCCCTTCCTGCCACATCGCCATGGCTTCTTGCTTGCAGCGTCGCCGGAGAAATTTGTACCCGGATAATTCATGTTGCTACACCTCGTGCCATCTTCCAAAATCATCGTTTTTTTTACCGGCCAAATAAGCTATCCCAAACAAAATATGCTTAAATCTGAAATTTGCAAATGCATCGCACATCTTTAGGCATGAGAAAACAGGCATATTTCCGGCATATCGATCAGGTCTCAAACTGGGAAGGAAAATAGGAGTACTAGACTATTCGAGCTAAAATTTCAATCCCCTTTCAATTCCGGTTCGTCTAAAAAAGAACCGGAATAAACGCTTCACGATCTACGCCAACATCGAACGGATCGATCCTTCCTGCTTCGCTTCGAGGAGTGGCCGTCTGACCGACCCGACGCCGCGTACCGTAGCCGCCATGGTCTCCCTCCCCGAGCCGTTCGGGGTTTTCGACGCCGCGGTCGTTTCGATGCCGGCCTACGCCAGGGAGATGCTGGCCGGCGGCGTCGCGGGCGTGGTGGCCAAGACGACCGTGGCCCCTCTGGGCCGCGTGAAGCTCCTCCGCCGGATCGGCGGCGCACCCGGGGCGGAGGCCGAGGGCGCCGTCCGGACGCTCGTCGGGATCTACCGCCGAGAAGGTTTCGCGGGGCTCTACCGCGGCAACGGCGCCAACGCCCTGCGCGTGTTCCCGTCCAAGGCGCTCCACTTCGCCGCCTACGAGCGCTACAGGAACTGGCTAGGGGGAGGCAGCAATGACGGCGGCGGCGGGGCTCTCGTGGACCTCCTCGCCGGATCTGCCGCCGGCGGCACCGCGCTCCTCGCCACGTACCCGCTCGACCTCGCCCGCGCGCGGCTCGCCTCGGGCGACGCCTGCACGAGCGTGCACGGCGTCCTCCGGGCCGCGTACGCGGAGGGCGGCGTGCGCGGGCTGTACCTTGGCGCACGCCCGGCGCTGGTGCGCGCGCTGCCCAAGTCGGGGATCAAGTTCTGGGCCTACGAGTCGCTGAAGGGGCGGCTCCCCGAGGGGTGGGACGGGCGCGCGGAGGCGCAGATGGCGTGCGGGGTGGCCGCGGCGCAGCTGGCCAGCACGGCGACGTACCCGCTGGCAGTGGTGCGGCGGCGGATGCAGCTGGGGCTATGTGCCGCCGCCGGCGGCGTGCTGCAGGGCGTCCACAACATAGCGCGCGAGGAGGGCGTGCGGCGGCTGTACGCCGGGCTGGGGATCGCGTACGTCAAGGCAGTGCCGTCGGCGGCCATCGGGCTGGTGGCGTACGACCAGATGAAGGCTCTGCTGAAGCTGCCGGCGCCGTAGTTGGACGATGAATGCACGAGAGCTGGTCACGTCGTGGGAAGAGAAATATTGTATTCAAGTTAGAATTTGTAAAAGCTAATATGCGAAGGTATCCAACACTCATTGGATAGAGTAAACACTAGACAACACATTTTTTTCCTAGTTAAAACAAGTAAATCAAAAATGACATTTTTAAGTCTAAAAAATTCAGAAAAAAGTTCATAGACATAAATATTGTTGAACTCTACTAGTGTGCAAAAAACCAATACGAAGTAATTCTTATTCTAGGCTGAGCAAAAATGACAAAAGTGTCAATCTAGGTGCCACATTTTGAAAATTTGAAAATTTGTCGGATTCGTTATTTTTATGTACCCTGAAATACAAATTATTTTGTATTGGTTTTTTACGCACTGGTCAACAACAACTTTCATTCCCAAACAAGTTGAGGTAGGCTAGAGTTGAAACCAATAAGATATCGAAACAAGTCATGGTTCTGACACATGGATAGCTAACTTCCACACCCTTGTGCATGTCTAGTTCTTTGGTGATGTTCCAATCTTTTAGATCTCTTTACATACTCCTCACATGTCAATTTTGATCTACCTACCACGACCCTCTTAACCTTCTCATCACTCCGTCCACTATGCACTAGTGCTTCGGAGGCCTGCGTTGTACAATGTTGGACAAGTTTCTCTTCGACATTATACATCTAGAATTTTTTTCAAAGTTTTTTGAAACTCTGGAATGGAGATTTTGAATTTTCAAAAAGTTATGTTTCATGGAGCCGAGCTCTCTTTGGACTTTTCGGAAACCTCATCCTCTATAGTTCCACCCCCATCTCCGGTGATAAAAATGTACATATAACCTCCCTCCCCCATCGTTCCACCCTCTCCTAACTCTTTCAAATTTTCTTCGCGACATCGCCACCATCTGTCCAAAGTCAAATCCTAACCTCAACATTCATATCCAGGGGAAAAAATATACCAAGTGTACTACCAACAAAGAGGTGTCATCTAAGAAGAAATATGCGTGGGTGGAGGAAATACGGTGTTGTCATCTCCGGAGGACAAAGCACGCCCACTAGGACACTAAGGGTGTGTTCGGTTGTGGAATTGGATGGAATGGAATGGAACCATTCCGTCCCTGGGGCTCATTCCAGTGTTCGTTTTTGTAGTGGAATGGAACCCAGTCGTTCCTCGGAATGGAATATTCCATGTAGATGCAGGAACCCGTCCGGCCAAATCGGCCCGACCGAGTGGAACCGAGTGGAACGGTCGCTAAACAAAAAAATTAGTCTCCTAACTCGCATCGTCTCTCTCTAGCTCTCTCTCCTTCCTCTCTCTCGATGGGCAGCACGGCAGCGGTGGCCGGACTAGCAGGGCGGCCGCGACCGGCGGCGACCTCCCGACGCGGCCGGCGAGCACCGAGCTCCCGAGGCGGTGGCGACCTACCAAGGCAGCGGGCGAGCGCGGTGGACAGCCAGCGGGCGGCGCGAGGTCACCGGAGGTCGCCAGGACGCGACGGCGCGAGGTGCCGGAGGTCACCAGGGCGCAACGGCGCGAGGGGCCGAAGGCGGGCGGCTGGCTGGGTCGGCGCGGGGGCGGAGGCGGGCGGGAGCGACTGGCCGGGGCGGACGGGATCGCTGGCTTGGAGGAGGAAGAAGGTGGCTCTAATTAATTTGGCTCTAATTAATTGATAATTTAATGTTTAGATTAATTTAGGTTCTAATTAATTGAATGTTTAAATTAATTGGCCTCGGTTCCATTCCACTTTTCCAAAATCAACCGAACAGAGGAATGAAGTGGTTCCATTCAGGTGGAATGGTTCCATTCCATCCATCCAATTCCACAACCGAACAAACCCTAAGGAGGAGGATATACCAGGTACTTGATGTCCACCAAACATGTTTTTCTTTTGTTCTTGGCTTTTCGATTTCATTGTCAATGAAGTGGTTCCATTCAGGTGGAATGGAATGGAATGGTTCCATTCCATTCCATCCAATTCCACAACCGAACAAACCCTAAGGAGGAGGATATACCAGGTACTTGATGTCCACCAAACATGTTTTTCTTTTGTTCTTGGCTTTTCGATTTCATTGTCATTTTTATCCGCAACAACACAGCTTTTTTACAGGAAGAAAAGGTTATCATTGTTGGCAAAAACGTGATACCAGTTCTTGCAATCCCCACTGAGGTGATCAACTTTCAGAGCTTGAGAAATCCTTACACACTATGATACTAGTTCTTACAATCCCCAATGCAACAACTCTCAGGCGCGAGAAACTAGACATGTCGAATATCTCAAATTAGGAAGACATATAATCTGGTCGCCAAAGAAGAAGAAAATACAATCGGTTACAGTTTTCACCAACCAAAACTTGCAACGCCAATCTGGCAAGAGTGCCACAGATGGTAGACAATCATGTGTGATAATGTTTGGCCATACAGGAAATATACAGCTAGCTGGCTCCTGCATTTATATCGCAGCCAGCCATATATTACAGTACAGTAAGATGGCATCCAGTGCCCATCGTGAAACTGAGAAGTAACAAGGTGGGTTAATTCCACTCCAGCTGCCATCTCGAAGCAAATCATTTGCCGCTTGAGGCGCCGAATAAAAGCGAAACCAAATATGCCAAGAACACAAGAAGAATCATGTCAAGTTATTCAAGCGACGAAAACAGGGAAACCAACACACATACAGGCGGCGACACTGTAGGGTCAAAACTTTCCTAATAACTATGACTGTTTGTACAATGGTGTATGAGGAGCACCACACTGTATGAAGTATAACAGATGCTTTGTAACAGAAGAAGAAGAAAGGCAAAACGTTTGGTGGCACTGAGAGCTGTTGACAGAAGTATAGAGAAACTAATCAGTTTGGGAGCAAGATGAATCGGCGAGAAGGTTGGTGCAGGGAAGTATTCTATCTGTCTACCGCCCACCCCCTCTCTTTTGAAAATTGACTAAGATGGCAGTTAAGCTGTGCATTCTCGGCGATGAATCTCATCACTGTCATTTGTAGTGATCACTGCATATGGAAGAAGTAAAACTTGTTAAGAGATGTGATTTGATTTCAAAACAGAAAAAATATAGAGTATAAAATAAGTCAAAAATATTACTGCAGGGCCCTCTACAAAATACTGTTATTAAACTGCTAACCAGCTTCTGCATGAGCATGGCCATTTTACTATCAGCTTGTGGTTTTGAGGAGTACTAAACTCAACAACAATGTCCACTAACGCACTAACCTGTGGGACAAGCCTTGGTGACCGTCTGGGGACTGTAGAAGGCTTGGTCTGCCTAGCAGCAGCACTTCTTAAGCTAAATAGTATATTTCTGGTAGGTACACCCTGTAACTCCACAGGATCACATGTTCTTTCGTCTACAGAAGCAGGACTATTAGCTCCCCTGCAAAATAGTAAGAGCTCTGTAAGTACACAACTAACAAAACAGATATGTTAACAATGTTTACACAGAACATACTTTGCACCATGCTTCGAGGCCAGGGGAGTAATACCATTTTCCTGCAAAAGAGGATAAAACAGAATACATCAACCAACAAACTACAGAAGAAAGCAAGCAATGAACCACAATCCAGCATATAGTCAGCTACAGTACACACAGATGATAATAACATCGTATAGAGAAATAATCACATGGATGGAATGCTAGGAAATAGAAAATACACGAATTCAAAGAAAATAGTCAGTACAAGAAAGTGTAGTAAACAGAGATAAATTACAACGCATTATAGAATTTTTTATTTTCATTTCACTAATCCCCGTATAAAAAAGAAAACAGTGGATTTGATAAAGTTTGCTTGATATGTTCCTGGTTTTCCAAATAAAAGTGACTGCTGGAAAGATTCGCCAAGCCATGGTACATTAAGGCACTGGTAATGAATACCAAAAGTGCCAGTTAAGGAGGTTTGCCAAATATCAGTTACCAAATAGGTAGGTTTGTAGTTGCAGAATAAAGATTTGGGCATGTAGAGTTGGCCATAGTTAGATCAGAATAATACAGTCAAGCTTTCCTTCTTTCTTCCCCTTTTACTACAAAGTACAAACCAGCAAAATAAGTCAGCCATGCATCTACTAGTTCAGTGAGAGTTGACACTATGACTAGTTGAAACCCTTGCATGGATGACTACATATAGAAGACACCATCTTAAAAGGGAAGTAAGCACAAACCAGCCAATTCAATTTAACAACTGAATAGAAATTTTAAGCAGGTGTATCACCTGTAGGCCTTAGATGATTCAGATCAACCACAGAAACGACACCCCAAAGGAGTGTTTACTTGGCCATATAGACAACCCAAGAAAAAAATCAAGAAATAAGAATAATCTTGGCTACAGCCTACAGGAACGGTTCCTTCCTGGTAATGTAGGAAGGTCATTAAGTTTCATATTCTGGCTAGCAAGTTTCTTTGAAGTAATGTATGATTACAAGAATGTCAATATTATTTTACTATTCTCAAGTCCCACTACATTATTTTGTGTTCATATTTTATTTTGAATGTCAAAGTATTAAACTTTTTAGAATGTGATGGCATGATGCCATATTGTAAAATTAAACTACCACACCCCATTTCAGGAAACAGTAATAGGGACCTTGTCTAAGGTGTTTAAGGCAGTTTATCATCTTTTTGTGTGCAAGTTACTCACTGAGAGTGCACACTGCCAATGACTAACCTAGAGGATGAATTGACAGATCAAGAGTTCACATATCGAATACAAACCCTTAGAAGGCAGTTGGGGGTCATGCAAGTTATTGGAACAACTTGTCTTGGTACTATACAGGGGAGGCATCTGATGATGGTCATGGAGATTAACGTGCTTAAGATTACAAGAACCCTCTAAATGGGTTCATAAACATGTTGTTCCACAAGGCATACGATGGATATGGATATGGTGCTTTTGCATTTTCCCACTACTACGAGGGATTTGACAAGGTTTTTGTCAAGCATAAATCTCCTTGCCGTGATAAAGTTTATACTTTATACACAGTATCTCAAAGTTGAGGACCATCATTAAGACTGGAGGGGCACAGCAAAAGGTTGATATCTACTCTAGAAAATGAACAGACTGTTTAGAGTCCTTTAATAGCCCAGAGAAAACTGATGCAGGGAAACCGTATAATGGTGGGGATTCCATGTTTGCTTCTTGATTCCATGTTGGTCATCCCCGTAGTGGGGATGTTACCCAACATGCCAGGCCACAAGGCCCACCATTGACGTGAATGGTGTGGTCTACCAACTAGCAAGTCATAATTCCCATGGCTTGCCTAGATGATGGCACTTTTACACCCCGCTCAGTCGTCTACTACCATCCTTCAATTAAATTTATCTACACTTTATGAACGTCGATGACTACCTTCAAGTCACAGAAGATGGTTGGTATTACCATTCAGCTAGAAAATGAACAGTGAATTCTCAAGTTCTGTGGACCAGACAAAATGATGCGGTAAAAATATACTCTCTAAGATTTCTTAAGTTTAAATGATCTAGCTCAACAACGGGACACATAGGCAACTTCTGTGTTCTTATGAGAGAAGGAAAATTAAACGTAAATGGAGAAAAAGGATCCAAGCCAACATAATAACGGGATAATGCATCATCCAAGTTCGAAGGTCACTAAATATTGATTTCCTAGTTTGGCAAGATTTCTTCCTGAAAATAAATGTTTTTGAAGTGTTTTCAAGACAACACTTTTCGGATTTATTTAGTATTACCGAAAACACTAGGACCTACTACAAGATGTTCATGCATATGGTGAGTAGGGTGAGAGGACCTGAAGGTCCTCATTTTTGGAAAACCTGAGCTCAATGAGGTCATACATTTTATCAGATTAAACTACTTTTGATTAATTAAATTACCCAATTTCTCGGGGTTTCCAGAAAATCTAGAATGCAAAATTAACACACAGCCATAAGGTAGGACATGAGTAACTAAGAAGCACACTAGAAGAACATGAGCACTATCAACAGTTCAACACATCATGCATATTTGTATTAGGGCACAGTTAATAGTTTAGGCAGCATCAAAGTACAATGAAATTACCGTAGCAACAGATGATGGTGTTGGATCTGCAAGGTTGAAGTTTCCAGCAACGCCACGGTCTGCAGAACCAGCATCTGACTCGGCATCTGTGGCAGGCAGGTCAGCTACTGTCCGCTTGGCTATTTGATCATTTGACAAAGTGGCACCATGACTATTATCTTCTTCCATCGGCACTGCTTCAATTGGTACACTTTTTGTTAGGAGTTCACTTTTATCACTGTTGCGGGTAAGCTTAACCCCTGAGTAACATCTAGCATGTCCTGTTTTTCCACAGATGGCGGACACGAGTTTTCATCAGAGTCGCTTAAAACCACAACATTCAGAGTGCAGCCATTCTTGAAACAAACTTTGGTTTTACCAGGACTCAACGTGTATTCTTTAGTTGGCTGCATGGAATCATCGGGCAGGGGTGCATGGCTTCTTCCAGACCACGCTGAGACATCAACAGATTCTTGAGGAAGCACATTGTTGCCTAAAGCACCAGCCATCATATCAAGTGACATGTTGTTCTGAACATCAGATGTTAGGCAAGAAGAATGTACCACTGGAACTCCCTCCTGAGATCCAGAAGTTTCAACAAGAGTACCAGGCAGTGTGGATGCAGATGACCTTGAGTTTAGAGCAGTTGTATCAGGTGGACAGGACCCAGAGCGAGAGTTCTCACAATCAGTTGAACCTAGTGATGAATTGATGCACACAGCAATGCTCTCAGGTCCCTTGTTTTCTACATCCATAATGATATTATCCAATGACGAATTTGTGTTCTGATCATTCTTACTCCGAAGACTGCTAATAGAGTTAGAGAACATCTCAGGTTCAGTACGATGTATACTTGAAGGGATGCTCACTCCCGCCTTGAAGTTATCAACCCAAGCTCCTGGAGTGGAATTAAGATCAACAAATAGATCAATCCCCTCATCTGACATCACAAAAAGTTGAAAAGGAGAACTCTTATTTGCCGAGATATCATTAGACGAGCCACTGCCCTTATCTATGCCATTTGCACCAACTTTCTTCTGGCTGCAAGACTCTGACACCACACCATTAGGGACAGGATGACTTGCTATGAAAGAAATTGTATCATTTACATGAGCAGCTGATACATGATTTCCAGTTTTAAGCTCCGGAGCTGTTAAGCTAGTTGCAATACCATTGGCAGTTTGAGAATTCACATTATTAGCAATCCCTTGCCCAGAAGATGAACTAAAACAGTCTACTTTTCCATTGTTAACAGAAACAGGAGGAAGACTCGTTCTGGCGCCAAGGTCCTGGTTCAAGATACACAAAAGAATGAAGAAATGCATGTACACTTTATACAAACAAAACAGGTGGCAGGCATTACGAGTACACAGATCACAGAGAAACACTATCTTAGACGTATACTGAAAATTAACTAACAAAAATGATGATGCTAATCCAAGAGTATCCAGTATTAAAAAATGTATGCTGCAGAAGATAGTTTCAGATAAAAATGCCATGGGCCTACATTTTCAGCTCATTGAACAAAACAACCACTACAGCTGCACTGTTAATTGTTCAACCAACAATCCAGTACTTGGATTCAAATTCAATCATACTTTTGCAACAATTCATATTTTTCTATGCATGCTTGAAATTTTAAGCTGTTGACCAACGCTACAAATGAAGCGTCACTCTCATGTTTGGCCTGGCGAATTAAGAAAAAATATCAACCTTGATCATTTCAGAAAAAATCATAATTTATAAAAATTGGTGAAACTATTTTCCATGAGTGGGAAGATTCGCCCTATGCTACATAGGCACCAACCAATTCGTAAGAAATGTCCAAGGAAATCAAAATCTTGGATGACTTGCCAAATTATAGAATTTGGATGGAAATTCATTTCACCCTTATGCATGTCAAGACTAATGTACTATCACGAAGAAACAAATAAATCTTATTTCTGAGTAAATGCCAATATCATCTAAGTCACATAAATTAGCTTCAGGTGTTCAAGTAAAGAGGACTGGGAAACAGATGGCTCCATGAGTTAAACAGGAAAACTAAATAGTCTGACTCCAGTAGCACATTTCGCTTGGTCATGGAACAGGATGAGCTGATACAGAGAATTTGAGTAGTGCTTCGGTCAAAGAGAATATTAGTAGAACTTGATTAGATAAAAATTTTACACAGCATATGTCATGAAATGTACATGGGCAACAAATGAAGCTGATTTGTAGTAAATGATCAAATTGCCTAGATTACTAAGAGTTGAAGAGCCTGCGTCTACTGAACTACACAATCAAAACTCCGAAGATTAAGTATATTGCATTACAGGGACAAATATAAGGTTGAATCAGAGACAATGTTGTACTGTAACAAGATTAAAAGGCAATGGTCTTACACTCATCATTGTTTCATCCACTTGTTTATTAGACCCTTTTTTATGCTTTACATGTGGCGCATCAACATCATCTCTGTCACTATACGTGCCTCTTTTGTGGTTATCCTGCCCGCCTGCAGTAAATTAGGTTTTGTCAGATATACCAACATCCACATGTCCCTAAGTGTGTCCGCTAGCATTATCCATAACCATTGGCAATCTGCCAAACGCTTAAGATAAAGAAGTTTCTATACATACATCTGGATGCTTCTTTCATATTTGGTAACACGGCAGAAGAGGCAAGAGGAGAAGCCTGTGTAGAACGAATCATTTTTTCCCTTTGAGGTCCTGAATTAACTTTTTCCTTCTGGAAAACAAAGATGGTACACATCAGTATCAAATTTCTTTTCCCTAAAAAAAATATTTAGATATATTTTACCCTTGGTAGCGAGAAAAAAACTGATGATAAAACTAGCATAATACATACAGGTATTTGAAGTTCAAACAGACAGTACATACTCAAACTCACCTCAAGAAGCATGGCGAGCGAGCAAGCTAACTGAGAGTGGGTCTTGTTAGCAGGAAGGTTATACTGCTTGCACAAAGATTGCAGGCTCTGGTGGCTAAGGGTGAGGAGATGTTTTTGTGTTTCCTCCAACCCCATCGGATTGACTGTAGCATCACAGAAAAGATACGGCAACATTAGTACATTTCATCAGGTAAAGATCACGAGTTACGCGTACACGTATTCATCAAAATTTCTAAGCAATCTAGGGACTCTGAAGCAATGGCATGTCCAAGCACGACGATAACACGAGACAGGGTACAGCACAGAGCTCAATCTGGAAGCACGGTGCTACAGTAGGCCAGCTCACGACGCAACACAAACACAAGCATCCAGTCAATTTGCTAATCATACTATCCACCCTAGGTGAGGCCCTGAAGCACCTCGAAACACGTTGTTCATATACTGTCCAAACGCGCAAGCACTTTGGAACGCGTTATGCGCCGCAATTCGACCGCACATTGCATTCCCCCAAACAGGAAGGTAGATGGTGTCAAAGCTAAGTACACACACAGAGACTGTACCATCCCTCGCGGCGTGACCCCCGTGCACCCTCCCTCGCCACGCAGACAGCACACCCACACGGAACCGAAATGGAAAATTCCCGAGCGGATCCACACGGAACCGAGGGAAACCAGATCTAGGCGGCCGGAGACGCCACCGGGGACGACACGCGGTCCACCGAACCCGCCGGACCAGCCCGCCCGCCAGCCCCATAACCCCCCAAGCTAAGACATGACAGCGCGAGGGGGCAGAGAGGGTACGCCGGGAGCGGCCCGCTCGCAGCCGCGGCCCCCCACGACGAGCGGCGAGGTGGAAGACGAGCTCCTAGCTACCGAGCAAGGGAGCGTTCCCGCCGCGGCAACACGTCGAATCGAAGCGAGATAGAGGGGCAGGGGAGCGGAGGGAGGCGGGGCTGCTTACCTGCGGGAAGCGGAGGCGGGCGAGGAGGAGGGCGGCGCGGACCGGGGAGCGGCGAGCGTGAGGAGCGGGCGGCGAGGTGGCGCCGGGGTTTGCGCCTGCCTGCCTGCCTGGGGTTTGCGTGCGCGTGGGTGGGGCGGAGGGAAGTACGGCGTGGCGTGGCGTGGTCTGGGGGCGAGCAGCTGCGCCTGTGCCGGCTCTGGCTGCGCGTGACGGCGTTCACATGGGAGGGAGTGACGGGAGGGGGCGACCTGCCGGATCGGGCCGTTGCAGCAGCGCACATGCTCGGGTCGGGGTCGAACCGGATTAGTTGCGCGGTGTTCGAGTTCCGGCAGAGGAGAGAGAGTGGCGTCGGACGGCTATAGCTGGCTAAACGGGCCGGGCCAAATGGGCCGGCCCGAAGCACGCCTTTTTTGGCTTGACACGAGCACGGCACGGCACGATCTAAATAGGCCGCGGCATGGCACAAGCCCGATAGTGCCCGGGCCGCTCCTTGATTTAAAGCACGCGGGCCGGCACGGCACGGCACGATTAGCTATTTTTTATATATTTTTTTAGATTTTATAGCTATTTTTACCTATTTTTTTGAATTTTATAGCTATTTTTACTTCTTTTTTGAATTTTATAGCTATTTTTCGTGGGCCGAACGTGCCGTGCCGGGCTATCGGGCCGCTCGCGTGCCGGCGTGCCCGTGCCTGGCCTCGAGGCGAGGCCCGTGTGCCGGCCCGGCATGGCACGATTGCTGGCGTGCCTTATATGGGCCGTGCCCTATATGGGCCGTGCCTCGCCGGGCCCGTGCCGTGCCGTGCCGGGCGGCCCGGTTGGCCAGCTATACGGACGGCTCGAATTCGAATTTCGGGTTTGGAGCCTAATTGGTGTCAATTTTAAGGCAAGAATTTACTCGAATTTGTCATATTATCACCACCTCTTGCACTGGGCAACAGTACAGCCTATTTTATATTTCCTCCATCCGGAATTAGTTGTCACCAAAACAGATGTATCTAGACGTATTTGACAACTAGAAATATCCGTTCCAGTGACAACTAATTCCGACAGAGGGAGTGTAAGACATTGCACCGGTGTCCTATCTCTTAACACCTGTCAGATTACTGATGTGACATTGTAGTTAAGATGATATATATGAGTGTTTTATCAAATTATGCATGCAATAGTAGGGAAAAAACATTATTTTTGCAATCTTGTGCAATATCCCAACTCGCATAGGGAGAGCGCAAGCATCCCATGGATTTCTAATGACGCTTTCCAAAATGGGAGTTGAAACACTTTGGAACACGTTATGACCAGGGTTGAAAACACATGGTTCGACCACCCATCAAAACATGACACCGTGCACCCTCACCACTTACAGATAGACGATGAAACAAAAATGGAAATTCTTGGGCGGATCCAAGCGAAAATGAGGTAAATCGGATCTAGGTGACGGGAAACGCCATACAGTCCTCCAAATCCGATGGATGCTAGCCCAAAAAACCCCATCAGCTAGATAACAAAAGAGGGGTATAGAGGGTATCGTCGGGAGCGGCGAGGTAGAATACGAGTGTTGAGCTCGCTCGCGGTAGGCACAATATGACCGCGTCGAATCGAGACGAGCTAGAGGGACAGGTTGGTGAGGGGAAGGGGTTGCTTACGATGATGAGGGGCGGCGTACACGAGGAGCACTAGCGGGAGGGCCATGAGGTGGCGCCTAGATTTGTGCCGGATTGTGTGCTCGTGAGGTGGAGCAGATTTGGAAAGTATGGCATGGTCTGATCATGAGGTGAGCAGTTGTGCCGGCTCTGGCTGGGTGTGATGGAGCGTTCGCCTGGGCTTAAAGGGGTAGCCAGCTGGATTTGGTTTGTTTTTCTATCCTCCTTCCTACGTAACAACTCTTGTGTTTGGGTCTGGTCGGGTTGGTCCGGGTCAGTTACACGATGTTCGAGTTTCAGCAGAAGTGAGAGAGCGGCATCGGCTAGAATTTGAATTCGGAGTTTGGAGACTAAGGCAAAAATTTACTTAATTTTTCATCACAACCTCTACGTTGTGCATCAATACGGCCAATTTGTGTACACAAACGGGAAGAAGGGGTATATGCCACCTATAGGACACATTTTTTTGTGAATAATGGAGGATTCCTCTCCACCGTTTGTTATATTACTCGATGGTCACTTTGGCAGTCAATTACAAAGGTGATTGAAAAAGTAAATGGGATTGGGGAGGGAGAGAAACTAAGGAACACGTGATAGCATGTGAGAGTTGAGAGAGTCCGAGAGCTGTCAATCTTCAAGCTTGAACCGCGGCACCTGATCATTGTATCTTTGCAAGCTTGTCGAAGGATTGCATCCGTGAAGCACCAATTTCCATTGAAGGTATGGCCGTTGCAGCCTTACAACGGGTCTAGAGGAGGACCGTGATCCCTGCCTGCCAAATGTCAATTGGAAGGGGAATTAGCACGGCCATGGTCCAAAGTAAGAAGCAGACATTTGGGACGCTCACGCTAAGTCGCGCCCAAACTGAAGCATCATGAATAGAGTCGAAGAAGAGGTGCCTACCCGTCTCATCGCAGGACATGCAACACATACAGTTGAGCAAGCGTGGTGCATGAGAAAGAGGTTGGAGCTCGTACTCCATAAGTGATGTTCAAGGATGGAGGAATAAGGGCAAGGGGAGAGGATCCGGAGAGGTAGAGATAAGGATAGAGGAGGTAGGCCTCGTGCTAGCCACATAGGCGGAGACCAGATCCGCGTATCCACATGTGAGGAAGTTGACCCCACCCCAACCAGTGAGCGAGTGGAATCACCACGCTCGCACAAGGAAGAAGCAGAGCAGCTTCCATGCGGCATCATCGATGGAGAAATGAAGGACCCCCAACATAGAATTCCATGGGCCAAAAAAAGATTATAGACCTCTGACGAGGTGGCCTAGGAGGAGAAGATCCCATGACCATGCCATACGACAACGAGTCCAATGCCTAGCCAGGACAAATTCGAGGGCATTTTACAAGGATGCGAGGGAATCAAGGCTACCAAGTGTGTTATCCAAAATTTGTCGGGCTTACCATGGCTAGCTAGAGGATTGAAAACCATGGTGTAAAAAAAATGAGATCACAGAGTTAAGGGAGGACACACCTTGGGAAGCGTACGACACGCCGACGAATTTGTCCACAAAAGGAAGAGGCTCGAGTTGGACGCCACCATCATCGTTGTAGGGGGACAAGGGCTAATAAGTCACCAGCAGTTGGTGGAGACGCAAAATGACTTCCAGATCTGACGGCCACATCATGAGTCGTTGATGTGGGGGCGGGTCGATTTGAGTCGAAGAGGACCCATGGCAACACAAGCGGGGATGGGGGGAGCAAAAGCTCGGAGGGGACGGATCCGAGACCACCGAGGGAAAAGGTCGTGGCGGTCGACGGGTGGTCGCGCATCGGTGGATGGGAGCCACCAACATAGTCCCTAGGGTTCATCTCCTTTAGCTAATCAACCACTATAGGAAACGCTAATTGGGAGTTCTGGTTTGCATACACAAAATGGTATTGGGAGAGGCGTCCTCTGGTGATATATGTACAATATCTTACCTTCCTCATTTAGTCATTTAGTTATCGTAAGAAACGTTAACTAGAAGATTGACACCTCAATCCATAAAATTAGATATGGGTCTCTTAATTACCTTACTAATTTACCAGAAACCCCATTCATAGTTCCAGCCAAAACAAAGTAGAATCCGCGCTGGAAACAAACTAGCCATCTATGACTGTTTCCACGTTCCTCACGTCACTCCCCAAATGATGTCAGAAACTAAGCCTAGACCGCAGCTAGTGCCTCCGCCTCGCCTCCCTCTGCCACCACTGTTGTCGGCCTCGGCCTGTACGGGTGGCGGCGTCTCTGCTACCAAACAGTGGTGAGGAGGCCCTCCTCTGCTGTGGCGGTCACCATGTGTGGGGCGTTGGTGGCTAGGGATTTGGTATCCGAAGTGACGTCCTCGGGGCTCACATGCATGTTGGAGAAGAATATGGATGCATCCGATTGGGTCGATCCGGTTGTTGATCTGCTGGTTGTCCTGTTTGTACATTTCAAACGTATTTATATTTTTTGATTGATCCATACTATCATTATTCAATGTTGCATGTTTTTATTATGATTTTATATCATTTTTATTGGATTAACATATTAATCTAGTGCGACTCGAACTCATGACGGCAAGTTGAAGGACTAACTCTCGCTGTGTCCAACTAGAATTAAACCTGCAAGGTCACACACACTTAAGAGGATTGGAGCAAGTTGGAAGGAGTTCTGATTGATGGAGTGCCAATGAATCGACTCGAGTCGGCGCAAGGACATATGGCAATAAGGCTGGGCCGCAAGGGTTGCGGACAAGCTGTCCCAATTGTGGGCCCACGTATATGCACATAAAAAGAGTAGGGTGGGACAACAAGGTGACAGGGCCGAGGCGGAGCTGCAGGAGCCGGTATCGAGCGGCAGGTACCAACGACGACCACGAGCAGTGGAGTTGTCTGAACGAGGAGCCGGAAAATGCACGCCCGACGTGCTTCACTGATTCTGCACATGCAAGCCTAGTGGTAACCTCCATGGCTACCTACCTGAGATGGATATTGTATCGGTTGCGCTAGAGATTTTTTTGTGTGTGTGCAATCATGGCACCCAACGCGACCCAACACAAATTATTATTCTTGGTGTTGATATCTGTTTCATGACAAATCCATATGAAGCACATTGAATTGCAGGAAAATGAACATCTTCCCCTGCGTCAAAAGGGAGCCCTGGACCCTTATCCTCTCCCGCGACCTGAGAGGCGATTTCTGAACCCCACCCCGTCAACTCCACCTCGCCGCCGGCGGATCGCCGGTTTCCCCCTCCTCCGTTGACCGCTCCGGCGGCGGGAGCTGGGAGAAACCTCGGGCCCTGGCGTGTACGTAGTGTAGGTGTTGCTAGGGTCTTCGCCGGCGGCGTCAGGGAGTTGGTGGCGCGGCTGGTGTTGGTTTTGCAGGTGGTGCTCTTTCTCTCTGGCGGCGGTGCTCGACGGAGCGTCGCAGCGAAGGGCCCCCTTCCGCGTGCTCGCGGCCCCCCGGGGTCGCCGTGTGCGCTCGTTCCCCTTCCGGATCTCGTCGCGGTGGATCCGGTAGACCTTAGTGAAGCAGCTGGAGTCATTTCAAGGCGATGCTGGCGATGGAGCGAGGCGGAGGCTCTCCGGAGTTCGAGGCCCGACGACTTCCCGTCCGCTCGGGGATCTTCTTCCATCCAAGGCATCAGTGGAGGAGCGGCGGCGTGCCATCGGCACGTTTCTCTCCTCGTCATCGACATCGATCTATAGAAGGGCTGGGTTGTAATTTCTGAGTTTGTGGTGATCCTTTCTGTAATACCTTGATGTATCTTCAGCTGTTTCCTCGCAAAAAGAAAAGAAATGCAGGAAAATGGATTCCCAGGTATCATCATGCTTATGTCATAAAGCTAAAAAATAATCATGTTGCTTGGAATTGAATCTTACATTATCGAACAAAGCACACTGATGTGAGATGTCATTGGATTCAAGCCTTGTCAGATTGTTTTTTGTTCCTTTAGCCTGATAACTTAACTAGAAACTACTCCATCTGTTTCATACTATAAAATGTTTTAACCACTTCAGTGTGAGTAAATACGGATTAAAATAAGTGAAACAACATATTAAAATACACGTCTAGATACGTACGAATTAAGAAAAAACTAAAAGGGTTTATATTTAGTAACAGAGAGAATACTAACTAGAATGCACAAATAAGTATAAATCGATGTGTGCACTACAAAATATCTCAAACAGAACATAATTTGATAGATGAAACATCTTAGTAAATTGAATTAAAGTCTACGAACACAGAAGTTTTGAGTTTCTTTTTGCATGTACAATTTGCATGATTGAATCACACCGTTTGCCATATTTTTTCTTCTCCAAGTGGCGATGTCCGGGACAGGCGGACAGCTGACTCGGACAGTGGGACCCACAGAGTTCCAAGCCGATGGCCCACCCTTCAGTGGCACAGGCGCCCTCACTCTGTCGCCAACCTTCTCCTCCACCCTCTCCATTCCCCAAATCCCCATCGACCCCTCCCACTCAGCTCAGATCTCTCTCCCCCCACCCCGAACCCTAACCGGAGCAGCCAGCCATGGCGATCGCGGCGCGCGCCCTGCGCCGTCTCCCGTTCCACCTCGCCCCCGCGCTCGCCCGCCCCTTCTGCGCTGTCACCCCGGCTGCCGCCTCTGCCGCCCCCGCCGCTGCTTCCGCGAAGGTCTCCGACCGCATCGTGCGCGTCCTCGCCATCGACCTCGACGGAGGGCGGCAGGAGGTGGTCGGCCTGTCCGGCCAGACCCTCCTCCGCGCGCTCGCCAACGCGGGGCTCATCGAGCCGGCCTCCCACCGCCTGGACGACATCGACGCCTGCTCCGCCGAGTGCGAGGTCCACATCGCGCAGGAGTGGCTCGAGAAGCTGCCCCCGCCCTCCTACGAGGAGCGCTACGTCCTCACCCGCGCCTCCCGGAACCGGGAGCTCAACAAGCACGCCCGCCTCGGCTGCCAGGTCGTGCTCGGCCACGAGCACCAGGGGATGGTCGTCGCCCTCCCCGAGCCCAAGCCATGGGACATCCCGTAAGCCGAACGAGCTTAGGCGGTAACTGTGCGGCCCTTCGACGCCGCGAGCCTTCCCTTCAGGTGCTTTGCGAGGCATCCGTTTCATGGTACGGATTTGATGACAGAATAATGAATTTGATGGGCAAAACTTAGAGCTGTTTCTCAAACTCTTGTTTCCTTTGGATGTGGAGCATGTGGATGATGTAACGTGGAATCCCTTGCAATTACCTCAAATTGTTGTTTGTTTTTGTTTTTACATTTGATGAATTGTTGGGTGCAGCTCCACACATACCAAACTGCTACATTTGCATGGTTTCGTATTGAATTCTATGCTTGCATAGTTTTGGTTCCCTTCTCATGATGATTGCTACGCTTTCATAGTTCCATGGTTTTTATCGAAGTATATGCTTGCATAATTTTGGTTTCTTTCTCATATTGAATTCTATGCTTGCATGGTTTCACCCTGATGCTGTGACTTGCTCTCCTTTGTAAATTGTTACAACTAATAGTTGACATGCTAGAAAGGGTTTTTACTGGGTGCAAAATGCTGTCAATTACATGCATGTTACTAGCTACAACCAGTGCATATGTGGTTACAACTAGCGTAAAGAGGGTTCAGTAGGTATTTTGTCAAAATCTTGGACAAGAGGGTTCAATACGTATTTCTCAAGGTTCTATTAAGCGCTAGGCGCTAATTAAGCGTTTTGTCTCCGCTTTTCACTTTTCTAAAGGATTAAAGCACTAAGCGCACGTTTAAACGCAGTTGAGCGCTAGGCGTTTTGCTCAGCGCCTAAGTGCCTTTTTATAACCTTGGTATTTCGTCAATATTTTTGATTTGGTTGGATGGACGTTATTGCATAATAGGAAGAAATAGAAAGCTTGTCAAATCCGTAATCTAGTATCTGTAGTAACAGAAGCATGCTAGGTGATCTATTCTTTCAGAGTTTCATTTGTGTATCTGCAAGCTAAAACAGTGGTGTAGCTTTAGAAGACCAAAATTTGCTGACCCCGTTCCGTTTGTGATCTTAAATTCCTAATGCCATCGGTGAACCAAAAATGCTTCAGAAGCAATCAGAAAGTGATGAGCTTTGTGCAATAGCCTGATGCCAGCAAACAAGGAAGACTACTGTTAGGAGAAGCATAAATAGACTAGTCCAGGAAAACTTGTAATATTGTGTTGCACCTGGTGTGAAAAAAAATCGATGAATCATTCAGAAATTCGAAAGTCATAGACTACATGTTAATAATTTGTTCCAAACAATTGCTGGTGAAAGAACTAGCCTGTGGCACTTGATTGTTATCTCCAAGATGTTTGAGGCTGGTCCTTCTTAGTTGACATCGATTCTCAGGATCATGCTTTGGCCCCATTTAATCCAATGCACTATTTTACCCGATAATCTTGGCACTGCCTATGCCTATCACGAGCAGGTTATCGAAAACAATAGCTTGATCTGGTCGTTTTTACATGCTTAGTGTTAAGCACAATCAGTTCGTTGGTTCATGCCTGAGAAGCGAATACTAGTACAGCACAATATTGTTTGTACTTCAAAAAATTCACATGGATGTAACTCTCCCTGCCTGATGTTTTCACACACCAGAACTCCAAATGGTTGGAGTTGGTGTGTTTCATCTATTGCTTACTTTGGCTGGATGTAGTTGTCCCTGCCTCACATCAGAACTGCAGATGGTTATGAGCTGTTGTACATAATGTGTTGCTTTGGTTGAAAACTTGAAATCTGTCGTATGTAGCAACTTACAGGTTGGAAGTACGTTTTTTTTAGTACCTGAACGGAAGAAGCCAGATGAAATGAAAGGTTTTGAGTATTCTAAGAGAGCACCAGCTATTCCAGCTTCCTGAACCCGACTTTAATTCACACTACTATCCTTCTACTCACATGTGCCCATTTACAAAAATAACTTCGGCGGTTCGCTTGGTATGCTATTGGCAACGATATGTTACTGCCAACGATACGTAGATTGATCGAGCAATCCCAACAAAATAACAGCTAATGCGTCGCAATCATTATAAGCCAGCCCGAATTCAAGGAAATAGCTAGACAATTTGGGTTCACTCACATAGTCACATCACACAAAATTGACAGTGCAGCTGCAGCGTCATCGAACTTCCTAACAGTCTGGGGTTTATCACGACCTTAATAAACAGCCGCAATACCAACAACAACATGATGAGTCAGCCTCTGGAAGGTAAAATAACATAGACAAGGTTCCAGCACGGCTCTGTGTTTCTCAGGAACAAAACTGAAAGATATTCATTCGACCCGTGCCTCCCTCAATCTCTTCCTCTTTGTGCTCATGGTTTAACTGCCATCTCCATTGGCAACTTTCATCATATTCTTGCCCTCCCTTTCCTCTCCCCGATACAGATCTGAGAGGCGATTTTGAGAGTCCACCGTCGGTCCACCTCTTCCGCCGGTGAGGCGTGGGTTCCCTCCCCTCCGTCGGCTGCTCCGGCGGCGGGAGGGTGGGGGAAGCCCGTCTCACGGCGTGTATTCATGGTAGGGCTTGGCAGGTGTCCGGCCGGCGGCGCTTCGGAGGCGGAGGTGCTGTTGGTTCGTCTGTTGTCCGCGCAGATCCCCTCCGGCGGTGGCGTTCCCTGGGGCTTCACCGACCTGCGCGCGATTTTCCCTGCACCACGGCCAGATCCAGGTATGCGGTGGATCTGGATGCAGTTCAATAAGAGGATGATACAGAGGTTCTTCGCGGCGGCGCCGGCGTTCCCGGCAGTAGTCTCTTCGGAGGCGGTGCTCGGTGACTTCCCGTTTGCGGTGTGGTGGGCTCCGGCGATCCATTGTTTGGGGAGCTTCAGCAGCGGCGCGCCATCGTCAGCTCCGGCTCGTCGTCGTCGTCGGGATGCAGAGGGCTTCCTTGTAATTTTTTCTTTGTTTCTAGACCTTTCTGTAAGTTCGGAGAATTAATATATCATCCCTTTCGCAAAAAAAAAAACTTTCATCATATTCCTGGAAATTTCCTTATATTTGTCTATTATTCACAGCAGTTTTGGTGTGATCTTCCCTTCTGCTTAAGGTTTAAACACGATGAGTACTAGAAATGTGGGGTTTATATAGAAACGACTTCTTGCTGAAACTTGCCACGCTTCTGGCGGACGATGTGTTCGTCACAAATTGTGGCGGACAATTTGTCCACAGTGAAAAGTGTGCCACACCACAATTTTGGTCAGGACTTTGGAAATGTATGGCTCCTAACAGAATAGGCCCACGATATTTGCCAAATAACTGTAACAATTCTACAGCGTGATTATCAATTTAACCATGTTTGAGAACGGGGCAATAGCCTAGTGGTCAGTGTTGCAGTTGTGCAACCTATAGCGACCAGAGTTCAACTCCCGTCGGGAGCGGAATTTCTGGAATTCTCGCAAGGGTTAGATTCTATCTATTAATATACCACCAAGGGCTAGTCCTGGTTGGGTTTGTTTTTGTTTTTGTTTTTATGTTTAGATGTGACGAAAGGTAGAATGCATTACTTCCCTCTAAAAAAGAATACATTACTTAACATAAATCAGGGCTCGTCCCCAACTGAGGAAGTTATAGAGTTACGCCGTGTAGACACAAATCTTGCATACTTACATCTCAGTGCTCTAGAATGAAATTAACAAAAGTGACAGTTTATTATCTAACAGAGGCAACACCTTGCCAGCTCAAAAAATAAAACGACATTTTTTTTAACCGAGGCAAAAGACTTGCCATTTTCATTAATTAAAAAGAAGTGAAAATTGACCGGTTAATTAGCAGAAAACCGGCCTAAAACGCAGATATATGAAACTAAGGGCTGTAATGATAAAATTCTACCTGTCCTATGCTCCACCTCTGAAAATGCCAGTTGCCGAAGCATTTATCGAGTATACAGATACCAAAGGTTCCTTTATTTGTGGATTCCCGGGCTCCTGTCTGGCTGTGCTACCGTGTGAATGACCAGCTGCATCAAGTTCCTTCTCTGTGATTGACCACACACGCTTGTTTTTTTTTCTTTTGAACGGGAATAGGCCCCGAAGAACCAGGAAGCATATATTCAACGCGGCAGGAACAAGTTTACAAAGAGGTCTTCACATCTAGGGATAATTATAATGAGGCCCTCACATTTTACAAGCCGAACCCTCAAACAAAGGGGGGAAAAGCAATCAAGTCCTGGGTCCAAGCCGCCGCCGCTTCTTGCAGACCTCCAAGTCCGGGCATCCGCGCCGCCGCCGGGGAACAAGCCACTTGGGGCAGCGCCGATGATGAATCCCAAGCCGAGATCAGGGAAGATCCTCCGAAGGAGGAAGAGAGGCCGAGGAAGAACACCGCTTCCCGGCGAGGAGTGGCTCCGGTTGCCGTGTGTAACTCCGGCGCAAAGCTGCCGGTGTTGGGGAACTCCTCCAGGTGTTGTAGCCTCCATGTCACGCGCCGTGAGGCACGCCCGGTCCCGGTGTCGAGCTCTGACGCCAAGAAGTCGCCAACACCCTTCCTTCTTCTGTCCATCACCACGACCATAGCAAGAAAGAAGGGGAACGAGATGGAGGTGCTCGCGCTGGACTGGCTGGCGCATCTCCTACGCCTGCCCACGACCTTCATGAGCCGCACGAGCTCTGGCGGCCCTGGCACTGGTGGCGGCGGTGTCATCCTCGGCACCACCAGCGAGGCCATGCTCGTCACGCTCGTCGCCGCCCGTGATGCCGCTATGCTTCAGAGCGGCTCCGTCGGCGTGTCCCACCTGCCGCGCCTGACCGTGTACGCCGCCGACCAGACACACTCCACCTTCTTCAAGGCGTGTCGCCTCGCCGACTTCTACCCTGCAAACACTCGTTCCATCCCCACTGGGCCCGAGACGGACTACGGGCTGGACCCTGCCAAGCTGCTAGAGCTCATGCAGGCTGCACTACTAGGAAACACCACATTTTGTGGCGCACCAAATAGCCATGCGCCACAGAAAAATATTTCTATGGCGCATGGGCATAAATGTGCCACAGAAAGGCGCCATAGAAATGTGGCTTTCTGTGACGCATCTAGCTCAAATATTTAGGTTTTCCAAATTATTTCATTTTTTCGTTTTTTCCTGATTTTTTGAATTTTTTAACCATTTTTAAATTTTTAAGAATTCTGTGGCGCATATCTTCTGGGTGCGCCACAGAAATGTGGGAATTCTGTGGCGCACCCACCATATGCGCCACAAAATTAAAATTTAGTGGCGTGATATCTGTGACGCACCCGCAATGCGCCACAGAAAGACAAAATGGTGCGTCACAGATAGCCCTTTTCCAACTAGTGCTGACGACGACGCCGGCCTCGTGCCGACCTATGTCTGCGCCACGGTCGGCACCACGTCATCCAACGCCGTCGACCCGGTGGGCGCCGTCGCGGACGTCGCCGCCACGTTCAAAGCGTGGGTCCACGTGGACGCCGCTTACGCCGGCAGCGCGTGCATCTGCCCGGAGTTCCGCCGCCATCTCGACGGAGTGGAGCGCGTCGACTCCATCAGCATGAGCCCACACAAGGGGCTTCTCACGTGCCTCGACTGCACTTGCCTGTACGTCCGAGACGCGCACCGCCTAAGCAGCTCGCTGGAGACGAACCCGGAGTACCTCAAGAACGGCGCCACCGACTCCGGCGAGGTCTCCGACCTCAAGGACATGCAGGTCGGCGTCGGCCGACGCTTCCGTGGGCTCAAGCTGTGGATGGTCATGCGCACCTACGGCACCGCCAAGCTCCAGGAGCACATCCGCAGCGACGTGGCCATGGCCAAGATGTTCGAGGAGTTTGTCCGTGCCGACGGCCGGTTCGAGGTCGTCGTACCGAGGAACTTTGCTCTCGTGTGCTTCAGGATCAAGGCCGGTGGAGCCATGACGGAGGAGGACGCCGATGAGGCCAGCCGTGCGCTCATGGACAAGCTCAACAAGACCGGCAAGGCGTACCTTGCGCACACGGTGGTTGGCGGCACGTTCGTGCTCCGCTTCGCGGTGGGGTAGTCGCTTCAGGAGGAGAGGCATGTGAGGAGTGCATGGGATCTCATCACCAAGACCACCAGCGAGATGATCATGCGAACCTAAAATTTGCAACTAGTTGGGCTCGCACCCCACCAGCGGTTGTTCAATCTCATCCGTTGCTCTGGTTGAAGACTTGAAATCAGTCACACATCGAGAGCCGTTTCTGATTCGAACTACATTATTGTGTACGTGAAAGGATGAAGCATCCATGTCCAAAGATAGCACCAGCTGTTCTACCTTCATGAATCATGCACCTGACTTCGTACAAAAAAATAACCACTTTCTACAAAAACTACCCCGACTGATCAAAATATTCAGTTCTGCAAAATATGTACTAACCTTTACAGAAAAGGAAAACCTAAAGATCAGATATTAAACTTAGAACAATCACAACAACAGCTGAATACTACGCCAACATTAGCCAAATAGGTCGATAATTTGTGTTCATCCCATCACAAAACTGACGGGGAAGTAGCGGTCACAGAATTCAAAAATATCATTATGCTGTTTACCACGACCTTGATAGCAATCCACACAAACAACAACGTGAGGATTCAACCTCTGGAAGGTAAACTAGCTAGACAAGGTACCAACACGATTATGTTTCTCACGGAGTTTGGTTCGAAGTTGTAACGGCTACTATGGGTTCTAGCCCGTCTGCTCTTCCGACGCTGGGAGTTCAGCTAGGTTACTTTGCATCATCCTTCTGTTATTCTTCCTCCGCCTTCTTGTGAAGTTCCACGATCATACTGGCAGCTGCGGAGCACCTCGCCTCACGTGGGGTCGGGCTAGGCCTACCAGCGATGCTCAAGTTGAAATCAGGGCATGTAAGATGTACGCTGGCACAGAACATTCCTGAAAAAAAAAATGAATAGTGAAGAAATGCTTGAAACAATGTGTGAGAGCTCTGAAAGGGAGACGATGATAGTGGAACAAAAGTTACTGGTGTCTGCTAGTTGCAGGCCTAATCAGTTCTTCACAAGTGATTGCAATGCTATGGCTAGAGCCTAGAGATTATCTCTAATAAAGCCTACTCCGCGCACACGCGCCTTTAGTAACTATCTACAGAACCCTGACGCTAAATACACCCGACACTTCAACAGAGCACAACATGCATGTCATAAACGAACAAGTGGTCTGTTGATCTGACACCTTGATAACTCTGTTGTCCTAAACTTGGTTAGTGTAGTACACCATGTATGTCATCATTTTAATGCAAAAAGCTTATGGGGAACTGTAGGGACTTGATCCAATAAACGATAATCAGAAAGTACGTGGCACAAGACCTACTTGTATGATATTATTAATTACTATGCTTATATGGTCCAAGGACCCAATGCTTGTCCATGCATAAAAATAAAGAGATAAAAAGTGAATATTGTATTTACCGTCTGCGGCTGAAGGTACTATTGTGTATCTTGGGAGTACCCACTTGCACACATTGCAGATCTCATCAAGCTCCTGCATCGACAAATGTCAAATTACAGGTGGCATTCAAAAAATTATAATACATCAGTTCTGCTCGAGGTTTCTTACCTGGCATTTATTGCGTACGAGGAGAGCCTCCTTCAGTCTCTTCCTCTTTATGCTCATGGTTTGACCGCCATCTCCAGAGCAAGATGAAATGGCATCTTCTATCATATTTGAGCAAGTTCCCTTGTATTTGTCTCCTATTGACAGCACTTTGGGTGTCATCTTCCCTTCTGCATAAGGTTTAAACATGATGAGTACTAGAAATGTGGAGTTGATATAGAAACACCTTGCCAAATCTTACTGGACCATTTGTTCGTCGCAGAGTGTGGTGGACGATTCGTCCACAGTGAAAAGTGTGACACACCACAACTTAGCACAGAAATTCTAGAAATGTACGGCTACTGGCCAAAGATTACCATTTAAGATTGTCTGAATGTCCATATCACATTGAATACTTCGTTCTTGAAGTATGCATTCCTTGTGAAACTGAAGCAAAGAGAGAACAGGATGAGGATGAGTTCACATAAGCTTCCGAACTAGACACAAATTATAGGAAACATGCATCATTTTGTCTGAAGTAAAATAGAAGACATATTACTTACAATTTCATCCCGTATTTTCTGAATTGATTGTAGTAAATCATAGATCTGACCATCATTGTTCTCAGTGATGCCGCCTTCAATGAAATTAGGAACACATAGGTTAAGAACCTGGATGAAAAATAACTAATAATAAGAAAAACAAGTTGTCTTGGATGGTTTATCGCAACCTGACTTTTCAGTCACTTCCATATTTTGGCGATCCAAAGCACCGTTCTTGCTTGCAGAATTAACATATGGTGCCTGATACAACAGTTAGTTATTTAAGGTGAAGCAGAGTAAGTAAGTCACAAAGAAACTTGGTCGCCTACTCATCAGGCACAACTGCTAGGCAAGACTTGCCTAACTTATGGAGGCTATTTGGTCACCAGAATATGTTATGATCGCTAGATCATACTGCATATGAGACAACACTCGAGACAGAACTGACCTATGTAAAGGATGAATACTTATTTGGTTGATTTAGCATGGACAGAGTTGCTCCTCTCTTTATATAGAGATAATTAGCCCCTAACAGTAAGATTTAATGTTAACCCATTTATCTTTCCTACAATAAGAATATTCTTAACTAGTAAGATGCTCTTAATTATTGGGATATTATTCCTTATTTGGTAGGATTGGATTGGGTCGTCTTCCACCCACCCTAATCCCTATATCACATTTTCCAAAACATTCACGCGGCAACATGACAGATGCCCCAACTCCATGTTCCTTATAATAATACACTGTGTAGGAAAACACAACAAATAGAATAAAACACAATAACATTTGTATGGATAAAGGATGGAACCATAAAATTTTATAATTATTACCAGGTCATCATATTTGAAAGTTTACTTCTATAACCATTTCAGAAGGTGCATGTGATCCAAAAGGGCGCTACAATTGTAGTTTTTCAACACTTACAAACTGTAATTTAGCTTACCATTGCAGGAAAGACATCTTGGGGCATATTGCCACATATAGACTGCTTCTGTGTTTTGTTCCTATCCACCTGTCCACCTGAAGTTGATTGTATCAGAACACTAATAACTATGGATCAGTAATATCTAAATATGGCTAGAATGACTCACCAGATTGTAGGAGAGTGGATCCTCCATTTACTGCTGCTATTGATTTTGTATTTATTGAATTATTCACGAGTCCTGAAGTTTCGACATAAGGAACAACTAGTGATCCATTTTCTATTATGGGCCCCTCATCATGTGGACCCTCTGCTGCTGTGGCCCTGGAGGCTTCAGCTTTTCGTTTGCTACTTTTCTTGTGCTTGCTGATGCTGGAGTTCTGGTTGCTATTGGCACCAGTTGCTTTTATTGCTCGTTTGTTTTGCTTTGGAGTTGACACTTTTGTAATTCGTTTTTGCATCTTAGACATGCTATTCTCGGCTTGCTCTTCCAATTTTTCATCTATCACAGAGTGCAATCCACGTTGGGGATGAGCAGGCCATTTCCTGAAACGTGTCAAGTGTTACGACCAATTACCATCATAGATGACAAGACCTATTGCCCTAGTTTGACGCATAAAAAGCTGAGAAATCATCTTATGTTACCTGTGGAGGACTTCAAAAAGAATCTCCTTATATGGAAGAATGTGATAGTAATCAACTACAGATGTTGTTTTCGGGAAAGGATCATTTACAAATATGGGACCGGTCATACTGTCAAAGAGGAAAAACTGAAAATGTCAGTATCGTCGAGAAATAGCAAAAGCTAACAATCATACAGCATTGAGAAAAAAAAGGCTCATTTTAAAGGGAAACGGCAATAAATAAATAAACATGATTTACGTAAACAAGCAGAACAACATCACATACATGGAATACATTACCGCCAGATGAAAAAAAAAGGAAGAGCTATTGCAAAGCAACTTGTACTGACATGTTATGCAATAATGTGTTATCAAGCAAAGCCATATATTTTAGAGGGTGTCACTTTCCATCAAAATGTACCATACAATGGTCTTATTTTAAAAACTACGGATTGTTCATCAAAAGGGATCTAAACTAAAATCTTAGAAGTATCTAGTAGGTAAAAGCAAACCTGCTAATCAATTCTTCTAGAGAAATCTCCTCAAGCTTGCCTTTCGTGGTTTGCTTATTATACTGCACAATGAACAACTTGGTAGTCGTCCTCTCTTTACTCAATGAGTATGCCAAAGTTTCATCGAGAACAAACAAGTCTGAGCCCTCCATACCTATTAAGACAGGACATAATGAGCAGCAAACGATGCATATGTTGATCAAACAGAAAATGCACAAATTATTAACAAAATCAAGTTCATGTATCACACTTTTACACGATCATATTTATAGAACCATATAAATAGTGTTCTCTAGCAAACAATGAGCTGCTATTTATTCATGTACAAGGGAATTAACCATTATAGTGTCCAAAGTTATTTTCAGTTTGCTGTTTTCATTATTAATATCTTGTACACAACCAAAAAAAAAAGAGGAACAGTGCCACGACAAATACTTAAGAATTTTTCTTTGCTGATGTTATTGTTTTGCTTGAAAGTAAATGGTTTTACACGAATTAAAGCAAGTTAGAGGCAAATTTTTGCGGTACATTATGGGACCATGCACTTGTTCTTGTTTTTTGTAAAGCAAGTGCACCACTCAAACTCATTCTTAGGGTTCATTTGCAGTTCAAATTTAGTACGATTTGAAACTGTAACTCATGTAAACCTTTATTTAAAAATTTAACAGAAACTCTGATCCATATTCTCTTGTTCTGGTCAGTATGATTGATGAGATGAAAAATATAGTTGGCAATACTACTAATAACCTGTTCCAAGTGAGGAAACGTTGCTAACTCAAAACTGAAAAATGGCTAGTTGTTCCAAGTTAAGGGCTGTGATGATAAAATCTGACCTGTTCTACGCTCCACCTCTGAAAATGCTAGTTGCTGTAGCATAAGTGGTGCATCCAAGGTACCAACGGTTCTTTCTTTTGTTGATTCCTGACCTCCTGGCTGGTTGGTACTGTGTGAAATACCAGCTGCTGCATCATATTCCTTTTCTATGATTGACCAGACACCCTTGGTTTCAGCACTATACTCAATCAAACATTTTTTCCTTGTAGGGTCCAGAAGAAGCACAGCAATTTTCGCTATTGGCCACATTCCCATTTCTGGATAATCTTTAGTCGGGTCGAGTTCCGCAGCGATCTCACAAGCACGTATTGCTGATTTGTCAGTAACAGATAAGCTATCATGCTTTCTCGAATTGTTCTCACGGTCATGGACCATACTCAAGTACGGGAGCAAATCTTCTCCAACAGAAAGAGAAGCACAAATAAAAAACCGATTGGCCTCAGCGAAAGCAAGCTGCGGAAGCATCTTCCTGTGGTAGTAATTGTACAGAATGATAGCTGTGTGAACCTGCGAAACCACACACCAGTGTGATGAGTTAGCAGCTGACCAGTTATATAACACAAGCCTTGTAATAAAAGGAATGGAAAAGGAAAATAAAGTAATACAACTACAATGGTAAATTGACAGGGAAAATGAAATAAACTATTACAACTGCAATGGTAATTTGGCAGGGAAAAATATAAGCATGACCTGGCAAGGACTGCAATCCAACAGACCAGGACATTGCATTGACAAACCAAACACACATTTAACTATCTCAGGCAGCCCCAATACAACCCCATCCGAATTCATAGATGACTTTGAAAGGCGTCGCAAGGTCAACTTGATGGGTAAATAATTTCCTCGAACTAAAAGCTCGCCAAACATTTTCTGATTCAGTTGTCAGTTGTATGGTTAGTACGAGTAGTCGCATCTGAAAAATAATTCGACAGAGCCCGAATTCTCAGATTCTGCAAGTAAGAGAGCAAGCCGGAGCTGGGGAGAAGTACACAAACTAAAGAGGCGACGGCTGCTTGCCTTTGCTGCCTGGCGGCTGCTCCACCGCCGTCAAGGCGTAAGACCCCGCGGTGGCGTCCATCGCTCCGCCTCCAACCATCCACCTACGAGACGCAACGTCTTCATCGCCGACCGGGAGACGACACCACACCGCACCTGCCGCCAAGCAACCGGCTGGTTGGCCGCCGCCGTCGCCATCCCCATCGCGGAAGAGTGTTCTACTCAACAGTCTGCTTTGCATCGCAGGGACGCCATGGTTCCCGGTTGGGCCTGGACAACTGGGCCTCCAACGGGACCGTCCAGGCCCACCACCTCATCACTAACGCAACCCACCCCAGTCCACCACTTCCAGCACCATTTACGACCCGCCACCTCGTCTTCTTGCTCCGGCAACGCTTCCCCTCCCCGCTTCCTAACACCGCCGGCGCCTCTCCGGAATGAAGCCACCTCAATTCCCCCACCACAGTGCGCTGGCAGAGCGAGACACCCCCGTACAGGCGGTCCGTACATACGCCCGCCACCAACGAGAAGGGAGTGGAGGACACAGTACAACTACAAACGAACAGGAACAGGATCACAAGAATCCACCGGAAATCGAGCTACACAGCGGGCATTTCCACGCGTCCGTCCCCTCCCGGAGCGAATTCTACCAATTCTACCACCACAGCACAGATTGACCGGACACTCGGACGGCCCAACCAAAAAAAAAAACGCCGTCGTAAACTCCTAACTACAGGGCAGGCTACACGGCTAGAAATGCAATGCTCACCTGCTGCGCGACGGCGCGCTGCTTCTCGGGTGTCAGGTGGCGCGCGTCCTGGGCGGCGCGGCGCGGCAGTTCCGGGCGCACCAGGTGCTCCACGAGCAGCTTCACCGCGTCCTCCATGTGCACCACCTCCTCCTCCTCCTCCTCGGCCGCCGCCCTATTTCTTCCTCCTACGCCACGAGACATACCTGCCCCGAATACACAATTCTCCGCACGGACGGGTCAGCGCAGCCCGATCTCTAGCTAGGGTTTGGGATTCCGTGCGGCGGCGGCGGCGGTGGCTGACAGGACCTGCGGCCGGTTGGGGTTTTTTGTAGAGAGAGGAGCGGTGGGTGGAGAGAGCTAGAAACGGAAGGGAACGCGCGAAGGGACGTGAGGCGAAAGCGGAAAGGGCGTGAGCGGGCCGATCCGCCGTCCGTTCCGACGGATCGCCGCCGTCCATCGCCGTGGCTACAGACTAGGGGAGGAAAATCCTATGCGACCACCATGGTACGACCCATGTGTGGACCAGGTTCAGCACCGTCCGATCTGATTAGCGGGATGAAAAGCAAGTGCGCTGGGCAGCAGGCGGCCACGCGTCGGCCATGCGGCCGGGTCCAGCCCGGCGACCCGGTCGCATAAGATTTTTTTGCCAGACTAGGCAAGTGATGAAGAGGGACAGGACATGACAGCTCTGCTTTACCCTGTTTCCCGTTACGAATCGCTATCTCTCTGACACGGCGGGGCCACCGATGCGATGCGATGGGTCGGATGCACTTTCCGGAAATGAGGCGCGTCGGGGCGCACAACTCGTTCCAAACAAGTACACTTAGCCGGATGCAAAAGAGGAAGGAAACACACGCATGATTCGGTTTCTTTAGTAAAAAATATTCTATAATTATTACAAATAAGGAAAAATTAAAATAAATCTGAGACACATAAAAATAGTAAGGCAAAAGTAGAGCATAATTGGACACTAAAAATAGTACGACAAACGGTTTGATGAGATTACCGTAGCGAGAGACGATGGTGTTAAGCCCGCGAGTTTGAAGTCCGTGGCCACTCGACGAGATTCTGGCAGCATATCACCAGAAGCATCGTCTTCTTCCATTGCCACTTCTTCCGGCGGTTCAGTTCTCGTTGGCGATTCATGTTCGTCACACCTATGAGTAATTTGAACCCCTCCGAGAACGGTCCACTTGTCACCACAATATATATCCCTTTCTATCTCCACTTCAACAGGTTGTTCATTTTCTACCGGGGTTTTAAGCTGACTCTCTCCAGAAACTGGCAACTTGCTACCACAACCTATATCTTGTTTCATCACCAGTTCTTTCACATGTTTGTTTTCTGTTGAGGCTTTAGGTTGAGCATCTTCCGGAGTATCCACAAATTGATGTATTCCCTTGGATGCTACCGGCGTATTTTCATCGGAGTCGGTATCAACATGTGAGTAGTTTCCATGCCATTCCGGTGGATGGCTATTCAG
The DNA here is from genome assembly GCA_947311845.1 of Poa pratensis. NCBI lineage: Eukaryota > Viridiplantae > Streptophyta > Magnoliopsida > Poales > Poaceae > Poa > Poa pratensis. The sequence continues at coordinate 11,583,954 of CAMZMU010000074.1, forward strand.
GTCCACAACAAGATTAAGCCCTTCGTCTGACTCCGCGCTAAACTTGAAGAAATGTTTTGAATATTTTGCTGACATTTTTACAAGATGGACCATGAGCTTATTTTATCCGTAATATTTTCACTAGCTTTAATTCATGATAGTTGCAAGAGTTAGTCATAACATACCTCTTGGAGCTGCAGCTTGATTTGGTTCCAAGGAATTCATATCATTTAAGCTTGATGTTGGACCACGAGTGCTGATTGCAACATCAGGAGTAAGTACAATGTGGCGAGCTTTCTTGTCTCGGGCTTTCCTCGGGGAGCTTCTATTCCGAGTGCCGCGAGAATTCTGAGTGTTACGCATTTGTGCTTTGTATTGTTGATACAATATGCCTCCCTGATTCATAGGAAAATAAAGGGACAATACAAGAGTATGAAGTGTTTCTTTTATGTAACTACCCATTCATTTTATTCAAATGAATGTAGAAATGAATTACTAAATATTTTCTTACATCTCAATTAAAGGGACTGCATGAACTATAATTTTTTTTTGGACCTTTTCATAGAATTCCGACGCAGAAAAATGTGACAAAACTTTACTATAATATGGAACCAAAACATTTAAAAGTACAACGCACAACATGACGATCTATTGCTATAATAAACACAATCACAACTTCTACGAATGCCGAATGAACATCTACATATGTTTTGGGGCCCATGCACGCAAATAGCCGTTGCGCTCAAAGCAATGTAATCGAAACATCATGTAAAGAAAAAAGAGGCTCAAAACTTGAAACCATGTCTATGTGTGCATACCACTGTAGTCTAAGGTGTTCCAAATGGTCATAGTATGACTTCACCAACATTGTTGACAATGAACCCATCAAAGATTATAAAACGGAAACATCAATTCTTCTTGTCATTAACCATATAATGGGCTGCACTTGCATATGTTTATGTGAAATAATTATCAATGTAAAAATCATATGACCAATTGCAAGAACCAACTGACCATGATATCTACGTTATGTGAACATATACATATCGAATCACAAGCTAATTATCAATGTAAAAATCATATGACCAATTGCAAGAACCAACTGACCATGATATCTACGTTATGTGAACATATACATATCGAATCACAAGCACTCTGTTCAAGTGTTCACAACCATTTTCTTGAGATTTCTGTACGTTAGAGAAATAATTGAGACTCCATCGTCGGGCACAAAATGTATCGCTTGTCATACACGGATACGTACGTACTTGGATTAAATACAACACACTACATGTTCTCATTCTTTTCCTTTTTGGAGTTTTAGTGTCTTCATCGTGGTCGTAAGGCGACAGTGACGTTCTGAAGTTAGGATAAGGTTTTTCCAGAGCCGGTGGTGCACCTAGCACCATCGGAGGACACATAGAGTTATGCGTATGACGGATCTCCTGTGACCAGATTGGTTTTCGTATTCGTTGGTGTGGTTGCAGGTCTGACTCTCCCGATTTAGGGTTTTCATCATTGACGATGGTTGATGCTCTGTTGTGTTGTCCTTTTGGAGTCTTGTTATGACTACTTCTCATCTGTATAATACAATAAGCTCTATTTGTGACAAGATTTTCCTGACTATGGTGATGGAGAGTGAAGACGGCACTACACCTCGTCTCGCTGCAGTACTCGTAATAGTCGCTGGGTGGTCAAAGGACTTATTTGTAACTATTATTACTTTTGAGCTAATTTGTATTGTTGTTAATGATTATTAATATTTGAGTGGGACTTTTCACAAAAAACAGTCTTCGTGACCATTTTAAGAAGGGAATTATTAGCTTTTACCATTAAGATCCATCAAATGAAAAGAAAGAATACCAGGTAGAAATAAAAGGTGAGGCCATAAAAGCAACAACTGTTACCACTACGAGGAATATCCCTGAGAATTTATTACCAAATCGAGAACACCATGTCATACCTTCAAATATTGTTATTGATCTTGACAGCTGTGGTCGTGGTAGATGTAGAGGAAACGCCAACGACCTCAATGATGGTGGTGGAAACCAGAGGTGACCAGGTAGATTGTTGGCGGTAAGATTGCTGATTACTATGAATCAAAAACCTGACATGATAATCCATGAGTATAACTGAGATGAAGAAACATAATAATGACAATAATTTACACTTTAACATCAGATCCAACTATCTATGACTTCCTTGTGAAAATACCATCCTTCATAATTCACTATCAAATCGGAAGATGATGCCATACCTTGAACTCTTGCTTTCGTTCTTAGGGGCTAACGCCAGGATTGGCGTGGAGGAGAGACCCCGGGTATCGATGCGTCGGTAGTGGGAACTGGAGATTAGGTAGATTGGCAATGGGTATGGTTGCGGATTCCAAGAAATCAGAACTTGATTGACTAGCTGACCTATCAAAGGGTAGGGTTATATATGTTGTTCACTAAGGTGTGATTGTAGGAGTCATGGTACATAGGAGTCGGGGTTAGATATAGGGTGTTATCGAGATCTTCAGGGTTATGAGGAGGCCAAGGGAGGATAAGAAGGGAAGAAGGAGAAGAGGGGCGCAGGGGGTGAGGGGTGAGTTGGTGAAAAGATCGTGCTTTTTGTAGGGAAGATACCATTCACGAGCATGCATTTTGTGTTTTGAATCTTGTTTCCTTCTATTTTTATGCCACGACAAAGATACGGAGAAGAAAATATGTTAATACTAACTTGGAATGTTTGCATGGAGGGATTGCATGATAGGCACATTCTCTATTTAATTTCATACCGGCACAAAATTTCATTGTGGTAGGTGACAGTATGGATTGGTGCTTGTTAATTCTGTGGTACATGAAACGATGTCTAAATTACCGTGTCGTGGGTTGGACACGATATTTACAGTGTGTCTCATGGCTAAGACTGGTCAAACGCGTCCGGCTGACTGTTCAATCTTATCTTGATAGGTGTGTCCCATCACCACCGAGCAACCCAACTCCCTACTACCCAAACCTCTTGATGTATCGTTAGAGGTGGGTAGCGGAGGCGGCTACCAGGACGACTGACATGGTTATACATCTCGGGTACCCCATCATGAGGGTACCTGGTGCACGTAATGACTGAGGCCCAATAGCGAAGAGCCCACTCGAAGCCTGAGACAAGAGGCCCAAGAAGATGGAGTACCTTTCAAGATTAGACATAGGCATAGTCGGTTTAGAACTTTCCATATGTATAAACTAGGTCGGTTAAGGACTCCCAAGACCCAGCCTATTTAAAGACTGGGAGGGGGCCGATCTAGGACCAGGCCATACTCAAACCACCAAAGCTCTTGTGAGATTGTCATCTCGCCGGAGCCACCCTGTAACCACATAATCTCCAGCGATCAATAACAGACAAGCAGGAAGTAGGGTCTTTACCTCCACCCGAGGGGCCTGAACCTGGGTAAATCTTTGCCTCTGCTTGTCAGCCGACGAAACTACCAGTACTACCACATTCTCTCCCCATAATCTCAACCCTAGGTCCTTAACCATGGGATTTGATGAGGGTACACCTCGTCAATTGGCGCCGTCTGTGGGAAAGAATAGTGCTGGACTCGCGGTTTCTTCGGTTCCATCGAAAAACGGCGACTCGCCGATCGGATCTACAAACGGCAACTCGCCGGCTGCATCGACAAACCAGAACTCGCCGACTCAGGCGGCACACGGCAACTCGCCGGCTCACTCGACAAACGGCAACACGCCAGCTTCACCCGCAAAAAGCACATCGGATCCTCTGATGGATTTCGAGCCACACTCGCCAGGATTCCAGGAGGCCTTCTCCGATCTCGAGTCAGGTTTGGGTTTAACCGTCGGTTCGTTCAATTTTTTCGTCAACAAGCTTGGTGTGCAGGACTTGACGGATCCACGCCAACTCGCGACTTTCGCACCCGAGGCTCCATCGGCTGCGACTCCTTCGACTGCGGATCTTTCCGCTGCGTCCATACCATCATCAACCCTCCAAGCCTGTTCATCTGCAACAACCATGTCCACACGAGAGATGCATGAGCTCATTGAAGAGCTCCAGGGCGAGGAGGCCGAATCAGCATACCGCACAAACGATCCCGAGCTAGATCAACCACTCGAGGATAGTTTCGACTGCGGGATCTCCCTCAGCGACTTCGACGACCTCGAAACTCATATCGACAACCACGTCGACTCCGAGATCTGCGCCAACAACAACCTCGACTCCGAGGCTCATGACAACATCGCCGACGCCGAGATGGGCATAGGCGACGAAGACGTCGACTGCGAGATCCGTCCAGATGAACCACTCGATGAACATACAGGCTCAGACATGAGCTCGACGAAGATGTCGAGTCCATGACGGGACTCGAAAGTACATACATACGCCCTCGGGTCATACCCCAACAGGTCTATGTGGCCATCGCAGAAACATCAGAAACTGCGGCCAGTCGCAGGCCTACAGAATTCCCGTGCACAGTCACTATGCCGGACGGAGCCACAACCCTCACAATCACTGCTGAGATGGCAGCAAAAGCAGATAAAGTTATCAAGGAGTGCACAATGATGCCAGCACGCAACACAAGAAGAGATGTTGACCTTCCAGTACTTCAACTGGCAGGAGTCACTTCGACTGAAGCAGATAAGAGCCACACTCGAAGAACGCAAAAAGCAAGCTAGCTTGTCGAGTGCGCGCAGAAGACAGCTCTCCTTGAGCTCCACCGGGCGAGCAGACACAAGACCAGATCAAGGTTGTCACACCTCTCGCCAGGCGAAAAGGCGGCACTCACCCGCAACTTAGGCAACTCCTTCATGACATACGACGAGGAAGGACTGCCGGTGCCCAAAACAGCAGCAGGTGCTCTCTACACCGCTGCAGCATACCTGGAGGCAATCAAGCCCCCAGCGGATGACCCCAATGCAAAACTACACCGCCAACAGATCAAATCACTCGCCTTAGCTGCAAAGGCCATACGCCAAGTTCCAAGAACTCCAGGTGGGAGTCGAGACCGTGCCCTAATCGACGCGCCTCGGGAAGAGCATAATCACAGTGGTCGTCGCCACCACTCGAAGGAAAGAAGCGGCTCGCGAAGGCGCAGGTCCAGGAGCAGGTCACGCAGATCATACAGTAGCGACTCATACTCCGATCGAGAGCCTGAGTCACATGGAGCTTTGTGCTTCACTCGGCACGTCCGCGAGACACGGATGCCCAAAGGGTTCAAACTCACATCTGAACAGCCCAAGTACACGGGTCGACAGGAACCTTCCGGGTGGCTGGAAGATTACAGGCTGGCTGTCGCATGCCAGCGGGGCACGAACACCACAGCCATGCAGTACATACGACTGATGCTCGAAGGCACAGCCCGCGACTGGCTCAAGGCCCTACCTTCATCAAAGTACGACTCGTGGGATCACTTCCGCGATGACTTCATCAAAAACTTCGAGCCTCTGTGTGAGCACCCAAAAACGTTCGAGGAGCTGCGGGCCTGCGTTCAGCGTTCAGACGAAGCGTTGAGGTCATACATCAGACGATGGACTGAGATACGTAACTCAGTTGGAGTAGTTTCAGAAGATATGGCCATGGATGTTTTTGTCATGGGCCTCGCCAGGCGAGACCTCAAGAAGCACTTGGCCGCCAAAAGCCAAAATCTGTAGCTTACCTGCAGATCGCGACTGAGTGGGCAGATAGAGAGGATATGGCACGCACCACACGCGGGTCCTCACCCCGTGACAACACGAGAATAGCAGTCGAAGCCATAGAGACTCCTACAGAGACGACCGAAGGCGCAAACGTTCAAAACGTCATTACGACGATGACAGACCCGAATTCATGGCGGCTGGGTTCTCCACACCCCGCAATGATCAGGACAGAAGTGACTGACGGTCGGAAGAGCGAGACAATCGAGACGACTGCCGAGACATTCGAGATGATCGGCGGAACAGTCGAGATGATCGTCGTGATGGCCAACGCAGTGACAACTACAAGAGGAAGGATTGGCGCAAGTCACGGGCACAATCTGAGCGATCATTTGAAGAAAAGATGGACGCTGATTGCAGATTCCACCTGTACAAGGGAGACGATGAAAACTGCGGTCCAACCACTCGATGAGAAACTGCAGGGAGTTCGACCAGATGGCGACTGATTACGTAAATCGCAGAAAGGCAGCAGCCGCACAAGTACCTGCACCCGCGCCTCAGCCAAACAACGTGCCTGTTCTGATGGCACCACCTCCACCACCACAGCCTCAGGCAGGCAGAAATATCGCGGGTGCCATACAACCTGTACCTCGGGTGGATGAACTCAGTACCCTCCACCCCAAGGGCAGATGTACATGATACAGAAAGGTCGCCCTTCCAACAGGGAGCAAAAACTTCGCACTCGACAAGTGAACATGGCAGTCATGTCGCCTCCTGCTGTAACTGAATTTTTGAAGGGTTCTGAAACCGCAATAAGTTTCAGCAGAGAGGACCACCCTCCGTCGGTTGTTCGCCCGGGCACTCTGCTCTGGTACTCGATGCGCAAATTGGAGGCTACGCCATGTCCAAGGTGTTCATGGATGGTGGTAGTGGAATAAACATAATCTTCGCAGATACGCTTCGCAAAATGAACAGGTCAGTCGAAAACCTGCCAAGATCCTCAAACACCTTCCATGGTATCGTCCCAGGCAAAGCAATAAGCCCAGAGGGCACCATACAACTCGATGTAACGTTCGGGGACAAAAACCACTTCAGGACAGAGTCGATTGGGTTCGAAGTGGTCGATTGGAAGTCACAATACCATGCTATACTTGGGCGCCCGACGTTCGCTCGATTCATGGCGGTGCCACACTACGCATACCTCCAGCTAAAGATGTCTGGACCAAAAGGAGTAATCACAGTCAAGGGAAACTTTCAAAAGTCCGACTCTTGCGATAGAGAATTCAGCAAAATTTCTGAGATGTTTGGCATGGAAGCAACGTTCGCCGAGCTAGCGATCTCCAACGACAGAACACTTATGCCGGAGCACAAAAAGTTGGCAATCAACAGAGCAATCAATGCCACCAATGACACACGATCGCATCAGGTGCACCCGACAGACCCGACCAAGACAGTCAATGTCTCGTCGAGTCTACCTATCGCATAGGAAAGCGCGCTCGTCGAATTCCTCCGTGAGAACTAGGATATATTTGCATGGTGTCCAGCAGACATGTCAGGTATTCCCAGGGAATTCGTCGAGCACTCTCTCCAGCTACTTCCAGGTGCTAAACCAGTCAAGCAAACAATGCGCCGCATATCTGGCCCAAAAAGAACTGCAGTCGAAGCTGAAGTCGACAGGCTACAGCGAGCACCACAGATGGCGGCTCTCCTCTCCTCTCCCACCCCCTCCCCCACCCCGCCGGCGTTCTCCCTCCGTTCGTCATGGTTTCTAGCCTAGGTTCTCGCCATGGATTGCCTCCTTCATTGGGACTTCTCCCCCGGCCTCGCGCTGGAGGCTCAGGTGCGTCGCCGCTTCGGCTCCTCGGTTCATTTCTCCCCTTCTCCTACGGCTCGCGAGTTCTTCCTGGTGGTTGCTTTCTCTTCGGCCTCTTTCGATCTCTCGGTGGAATCAGTGGGTCTTGCACTCCAATGCTGTCTAGGAGGAAATCGGCTGCTCTTCAATGTATTCAAGTTATCAGATCGGCGGTTCCGGTTTTCTGTCGCCTCCAATAAGGTGGGGCATTTCATATATTCCCTGCGAGATCGGGTTTGGCCGGATTTTGTCTGTCATTTTCATCTTCAGGGGCGATTCATCCTGGATTAGGCCTCCTGTACCTCTCTGGTCTCTGGATAACGAAATTGAGGAGGTTTCTGTTCGTAGCCCAACAGCATTTAGGCCGTCTCTGAACTTCTTGAAACAGAGTGTAGGTGGTGATTGTTCTTCTGCTCGGGAATTGTCCAAATTTGGGTTCTCGCTAGATTCTCATTCTGGTGCTTCTGTGAATGTTGTCCCGGCCAACAGTCTCTCTAAATCTGCAGCAGCACTTTCGGATCTTGGTGCAGCTGGTCTGAAATTTGGCAGCTTCGGTGAGGTTTCCACGGCGAAAGCGCCGGTGAGTTCGCCGGAGGTCATTTTGAAATTTGGGTCGTTTTTTGGCAAGGATAATTCTTTTCTGGCTGACCCGGATCTTCTGCCCAAGTTTGCGGGTTCTGAATTCTGGAAAGAAATTACTCGTGATAAATTACCGTTTGATTTGGACATAATCAATCGCCTGCTTGATTTTAGGGGGGCACATTATTCTGAAAAGGACATTGCAGAAATTCTGCATTTCCATGGTCTCCCGCCTTCTGACTTGGCTTGGGAAATCCTGGGCTCACGTTGCGCGGCCTGTTCTATTCGTGGACATTCCCCTGCCAAGTGTCCTGGTAGACCAAGTATGCCTTCTGCTTCGCCGGCTGGCCCTTTGGGTTTACTGCAGGATATTTCGCTCTCTGGGCCTCTCCGTTGCTGTTTTAATTGTTTAGAGTTGGGGCATATCCGCCGGTTCTGTAAAAAGCAGATTAAATGTCTGGGGTGCTATGGTTTTGGTCATACCGTACGAAATTGTTTGGTTTCTCCTCTTTGTGGGGCCTGTAATTGCTTGGGGCATAAGCAGGTTGATTGCCCGGAGATACCTTCCTCCTTTTCCAATGATACGGGTATGTTGAAAGGAAAGCATTTGAATGGACAAATTTGGGTTCCTAAGGTAAAGAAGAATCAATCGGTTTTGGAAAATGCTGGTGCGCCATTAATGAAACAGATTTGGGTGCCCAAGGTCAAGAATCCTGCGGTTTTGGAAAGTGCAGGGGAGCCGGGTACTATATATTCTCCTAGCTTGGAGAACGATCTTGATTCACCAAGCCCTTCCCACCTCTCCCGTGCCATTGTTCCGATGGCGAACTTCCCCATGAGCCCGCTTCCCTTCCTCACCGAGCATGCTGCGCTTGAAGATGGACCTGATGATCGCCTGCAGAGGAACACAATTGTGGTGAGTGAACCCCCTCTTTCTCATGAGGAGTTTGCTATTGTTACGCTGGATCCCCCAATGCCAGATCACCGTAAGAGGGTTGTGCTTAATAGGATTGTGCGTATCATTGAGCGTGATTTTCATCATACTGTGGTTTCTGCTGAGCTTAATGCTTTGGGAATAGGGCTGCTTGAATTTGAAACTGTCATTGTTAGAGATCTGCTAGTGCGTGATAGCCCTCACCAGTATGATGATGATACCACCTTTTCACTTGTTAGGCATGATGAAGGGTTTAATATGCGCATACCAGTGTTTGAATATGAAGCTTGGGTTATGTTTTTAGCCTTCCCCTTGGATTACCAAACTGAACATTATGTTAATAAGGCAGTGACTTGTTTTGGTAAGCTTCTGCTTTGGCATAGGCCAGATGAGTACAAGTCGAGGGTGCTTGTTAGGGTTCTCATTAATGAGTTAAGGTCTGTGCCTAGGAGCCTCCTGGTTAAGCGCATCAGTACTTTGGCTGGGCTTGGTAGATCTTGGTCTGTTCCTGTCTATATTCTGAATGGAAGACACATGAACCCTGGTTTAGTTGGTAATGAAGAACCTGCCCCACCTATGAATGCCTCCCCGCACCCTTTTGCCCTCCCATACCCTACTGTTATGCAACAGTTTCACCTGGATCAGCAGATATGGCACCAACAAAACGCAGCTAATAACTGGAACCTAGGGGGGGAGGGCTAGATGATATTGATGAGGAAGTGGATGGTGATCAGTGGGGAGTCTGGCCTGCTAGTCCTGATAGTTCTGCTAGCTCTGACGGGTTTAGAGGTTTTAGTCTGCGTGCTCTGTTTGGATATGATGGTCAGTCGATGTTAGATGGAGTTGCAGACCCGGATAATGTGGTGGATGACGGCCTCGATGCATGGAATGCGCATGTGTTGGAAGTGGAGCTTGCTGCTGATCTCCTGGAGAATGGTCTTAGAGGTGGTCCGCTCTTCTTTGCCCGTGCTGGTGGTGACCTACAGGAGATTTCTGTGCCGGATCTCCCTTGTTTTCTGTCTTTTCTGGGGTATGTGGCCAGGCAAGTCTCCACTAGGCGCATTTTGCCTGCTGAGGATGGGTTTGCTTCTGCATGTTGGTCTATGTTTTTTGAGGGTTTATTCTGTGCAGTCTCTTTTGGAATTCAGTCTCTGTATCTGCACACTTTTTCTCCCACGCTGGTTGTCCTGCCTGGTGGTTTCAGAGTGACTGCTAACAATTTTCAGCTGCTGGGTGCTTTTACTGAGCACAATTTTCAGTTCTTGACTGATGCAGTTGTCGCCTCTGGGGGTACTAATACTGATACCCGTCGGATTCTAGCAGCTGTTGCCTCCTTTGTTTCTGCTGATGAGATGCAGGTTCGATCTGAGGTTGTGATGCACAGCCAGAGGGAGTACATGCTGGTTCAAGACTCTGATGAGCAGGAGGCTGTGGTGCCACCTGTTGCTGTTGAAGGTGTGGTGGTGGATGATGACTTGGCCGTGCTGGCTCTGGGTGATGCTGGTCAAGAGGATGCTGTTGCTCTGGATGCTCCACCGCTTGCAATGCCTCCTGGTAACCCTCCTGTTGCACCTAGGCGTACTAGACATGATACTCCACATCACTCTATTGGCCTGCGCCGTGGGCTTCGTAGTGATAAAGAACATTATACTGAAATGGCTCTATCTTACTTGCCCTCTCGTCGTAAAAAATCACAGGTCCCTCTGGCGTCTGCTCCGGAGGTGATACAGATAGCGGAGATGCAGCGTATTGGAGTTGAAGAATGTGGGATCGATCCTTCTGATCTCACTGAAGAGAAGCTGAGTCGTGCGCGCCAAGTCTAGTGTCTGTTCTTTCGGTTTTTTCGAGTCTGTCAGTTGTTGGTTTTGTCAAATGGCGTTGCACCATTGTCGTAGTCATATCGTTTGGTCTGTGTTCAACTGGAATGGTCGTGGTATGAATGATCAGAGTAAATGGCATGTAATAAAAAACAAGATTGATGAGAGTGAGGCCTCTATTATATGTCTTCAGGAAACTAAAATTTCTTCCTTTGATTTCCCTATGATTCGAAAGTTTGCCCCTCGTCGTTTTGATCAATTTGTCTGTGTTCCATCTGCTGGCGCCTCTGGTGGCCTTCTGGTTCTTTGGAACAGTAAAATTTCAAGGGTCAGCTAGTCTCCCAGGAATCCTTTGGGGTGATTATTGATTTTGCTTCGACTATGTCAGATTTTCATTGGACTCTTGTTAATGTGTATGGGCCGTGTGTTGAGCCACGTCGTGGAGAGTTTGTTGACTGGCTCTTTGATCTCCCCATACAGAATAATCAGTACTGGCTTATGGTGGGGGACTTCAACTTTTATCGTTCAGTTGAAAATAGAAACCGGGGAGGTGCCAATGTCACTGACATGGCCATCTTCAATGAGATCATCAGTCATCATGGTTTGCTTGAGCTTCCTATCAAGGGACGCACTTTCACATGGAGCAACATGCAGTCCATCCCTTTGCTGGAACAGCTGGATTGGTATTTCTCCACTGTAAATTGGACTCTTTTATTTCCTAACATGCAAGTTCATCCCATGTCCAGACCTATTTCGGATCATATCCCATGTGTCCTCAAAATTGACTCAAAAATCCCTAAAGCTTCCATTTTTCGGTTTGAAAATTATTGGGTTCATAGACCGGGTTTCTTGGATGTGGTCTCCAACATTTGGGGCACTGTCTGCTATGGTAATAGTGCTAAAAGAATTTCTATGAAGCTTAAATTGCTGAGGAAAGCTTTGAAAAGATGGAATGGTAATTTGTCTAACATGGATACACTTATTCGTAATTGCAATCTGGTTATCCTGCGGCTTGATGAGATTGAAGAACTAAGGCCCCTCCATCTCACGGAGTGGAACTTCAGAAATGTAGTTAAGAGCAAACATAATCATCTCTTGGCTTGTAAGGATATATTTTGGAGGAATAGATGCACCATTCGCTGGGCTAAGTTGGGTGATGAAAACACATCTTTCTTCCATGCGATGGCAACTGTTAGATACAGGCAGAATTCAATTGCCAGATTCACTATGGAGGATGGCACGGAAGTGGTGGAGCATGCTGCCAAAGCAGCATTTCTTTGGATAGCTTTTAGGAACAGGCTTGGTTTTTCGGAACCGACCATCACTGCAGATGAAGTTTTCAGTCTAGTGGCTCCTGTCGAGGGTTTGAGCAGCCTATCTGCACCTTTCTCTGAAACTGAGATTGATGAAGTTGTCAGGCGTCTTCCTGTCAGCAAAGCACCTGGGCCAGACGGGTTTAATGGTCAGTTCATGAAGAGCTGTTGGCACATCATTAAGTCGGATTTTTATAGCTTGTGCAGAGATTTTCAAGCAAATGACGTATCACTGCAGAGCATCAATGACTCCATCATAACACTTATTCCTAAGAAAGCCTCTCCTGAAAATCCAAATGACTTTCGGCCTATCTCTTTGCTGAACTCGTGTGTAAAACTGCTTACTAAGCTCCTTGCCAATAGGCTGCAAGCTAAGATGACTGCCGTCGTACACAAAAATCAATATGGGTTCATTAGAAGCCGCTCTATTCAAGATTGCCTGGCATGGTCTTTTGAGTATTTGCATCATTGCAAATCTGCTCCGAATGGTGCTGTGATTTTGAAACTAGACTTTGAAAAGGCATTTGACCTGGTTGAACATTCCTCCATTATTCAGATGCTCAGACTGAGAGGTTTCGATGAAACATGGCTTGCTTGGATTCAGAATATCCTCACTACAGGTACCTCGGCTATCTTGCTGAATGGCATCCCGGGGAAGAAATTTGTGTGTAAATGGGGGGTTCGTCAGGGTGATCCGCTGTCGCCACTTCTCTTTGCTGCTACAGCCGACCTCCTCCAGTTCATTATCAATAAACTTTGGGCGGATGGTAGTCTTGTGCCGCCAGTTCTTTTTGAAGGACAAGACTATCCCATAGTTCAATATGCGGACGACACACTTCTTTTCATGGAGGCTAGTTTCGTGCAGTTGGGGTTTCTTAAACAAGCTTTAAAGATTTTTCAGTCGGTCACTGGACTCAGGGTAAACTTTCATAAATCTTGTCTAGTGCCCATCAATATTGACAGGGTATATGCCACGGTGTTGTCTGAATTCTTTGAGTGTGTGGTTGGTGATATGCCATTCACTTACCTCGGTCTGCCGCTGGGAACCACACGGCCTACTGTTCTTGAGCTTGCTCCTCTAACTGACAGCATTGAGAGGCGTTTGAATGCCTGCTCCAGGTTCCTTAATTATGGTGGCAAGCTTACTTTTGTTAACTCGGTCCTCTCTGCATTGCCGACGTTCTATATGTGCATGCTTAAGCTAAACAAGACTGTGGTCAAAAATGTAGATCGGGCTAGGAGGCACTGCCTGTGGAGTAAGAAGGACAAACAGAGACACAACTCGCTAGCAGCTTGGGAACTAGTGTGTAAACCAAAAGAAAAAGGGGGGCTTGGAGTGATCAATCTGGATATTCAGAATAATGCATTACTGTTGAAACATTTGTTCAGGTTTTTTAATCATGCTGACACTCCTTGGGTGCATATGACCTGGTCTGCCTACTATCAAAATTCTGCTCCACACGCTGTTGGTCCGATCGGCTCTTTTTGGTGGCGGGATGTTTGTAAACTTTTCACCGTGTTCAGAGGGATTTCTGCTGTGGTTCCTGGGTGTGGCAATTCCATTCTGTTCTGGAAAGATAGATGGGCTGGGGAGCTTATGGCCACCAGATTTCCCAGGATTTACAGCTTCTTGATTGATTCGGATGTTTCACTTAAATCCATGTTGACCTGCGCAGATATGGATCAGTTGGTTGCCCACTTTGCGATACCTGTCTCCCCACAGGCCTACCATGAACTAGAGCAAGTTCTAGCTTTGCTGATTGAGATGAATCTAGACCAAGACAAGAGAGCTTCGGCTGATGAGTGGAACATGATTGATGCCGCAAAAAGCTACTCCTCTAAGCAATTTTACTCCTTTGCTTTTGCTGGGCTTGTAGCTGACCCGATCTTCAAGAAACTTTGGAAAAGCAAAGCTCTTCACAAGCAGAAGGTCTTTGTGTGGCTATTTTTGGTTGACAGACTCAATACACGTGATATGATGGCGAGGAGACATTGGCACTTGGACTCCGGAGTGAACTGTGCCATGTGTAGCAGGGGACAGCGGGAGACGCGTGATCACTTATTTTTCAACTGCAGCTTTGCAAGGAAGTGCTGGGCAGAGCTTGACATCACCTGGTCGTCGGCTGCTGGGACTGCTGCCATGTTTGATCTCGCCAAACAGAATTTTGCTGGGCCTAAGTTCTTTGAGGTGGCCACCTGTGCTCTCTGGGGGTTGTGGAAGCAACGAAACAATCACATATTTGAAGGTGCTCCTTTTTCGGTCCCAGCCTGGAAGGCGGTTTTCAAGAAAGATTTGGGCTTGCTGGTCCATAGAGTTAAGGTTTCACATAAAAAACCTCTTGAGGATTGGATAGCAGCTTTCTGATGCCTAATTTTGTTTTTCTTCGTATCCCACTAAACCCTTTTTTAGACCGTTCTCTCTCTCCGCTCCCCTGATGTAAAAAACCACTCTCTTGTAACCCATTCTTTTATTTAATTGAAAAAATTATACCGTAGGGGGTTTCCCCTACGGTCCACGGTCTAAAAAAAAGTCGACAGGCTACTCGCAGCAGGATTCATCAGAGAGATCAAGAAATCACAATGGGTGGCTAACCCCGTACTTGTAGAAAAGAAGCATACAGACATCCTGCGGATGTGTGTTGATTTTACAGCACTCAATAAGTGCTGTCCAAAGGATCACTTTCCACTACCTCGAATCGACCAGATCGTCGACTCCACCGCCGGGTGCGCTCGCTTATCCTTCCTGGATGCTTACTCGGGTTACCACCAGATAAGGATGAAGGAAGAGGATGAGGAAAAAACGGCGTTCATAACCCCACTCGGGGTCTACTGCTACACCACAATGCCTTTCGGGCTCAAAAACGCAGGCGCAACCTATCAGCGCATGATGCAAGATTGCCTCAAGAAGCAGATTGGGCGAAACGTCCAAGTCTATGTAGATGACATAGTCATCACCACAAGAGAAGAAAGCACGCTACTCGATGACTTGCGGGAGACATTCGCAAACCTCAAGCGCTTCCACATCAAGCTCAACCCGAAGAAGTGCACCTTCGGCGTGCCAGCTGGGCAACTCCTCGGGTATCTAGTCTCAGCTCGAGGAATCGAGGCGGACCCGGAGAAAATACAGGCCATCTTGACGATGCAAAGGCCTTCAAAGCTCCACGACGTGCAAAAATTGGCGGGTCGAGTAGCAGCGCTCAGTCGATTCATCAGCAAGCTAGGCGAAAAAGCACTCCCGTTCTATCGACTGATGAAGAAAGCAGATAAGTTCGAGTGGACGCCAGAAGCCGAAGCAGCCTTCACGGACCTCAAGCGAGTCCTCACAAGCCCTCCAATCCTCGTAGCACCAAAGGAACGCGAGCCACTATACCTATATGTCTCTGCAACTAACAGGGTGGTAAGCACCGTTCTAGTGGTCGAACGCAGGGAGGAGGGGCACGCGCAAAGCATACAACGTCCAGTCTATTACTTGAGTGAAGTACTCTCCACATCAAAGCAGCGGTACCCGCATTATCAGAAACTGGCATACGCCGTGTTCATGTCCTCAAGGAAGCTGACGCATTACTTCTCCGAGCACCCGATCACTGTAATCAGTACTTCAGGGATCGGGGACATCCTCACAAACCCCAATGCAACTGGGCGAGTAGCAAAATGGCTCATCGAGCTAGCTCCAAGAGACATTAAGTATGATTACCCGAAGGCCATCAAAGCACAAGTTTTACCCGACTTCCACACCGAGTGGATTGAAGCTCAGCTCCCAGGAGCACCAGATGTGTCCAATTCTTGGACCATGTACTTCGATGGCTCGAAGAAAAACGAAGGCGCAGGCGCAGGTGTCATCCTCATATCACCAAAGGGCGACAAGCTCCGCTACATCCTGCAAATGGGATTCGAGTTCCCATCCAATAACGAGGCAGAATACGAAGCTCTGATACATGGCATGAGGATGGCCAAAGCCCTCGGGTGCACTCGACTGATGATCTACGGCGACTCGAATCTGGTGGTGCAGCAAACAATGAAGGCTTGTGACGCAATCGCAGATAACATGATCGCCTACCGTGACTTGTACAACATCATGGAGGGCAGCTTCGAAGGCTGCGAGTTACGGCACATAGGGCGTGAAAGCAATGAAGAAGCGGATAAGTTAGCCAACATTGGCGCGACCAAAGCCCAGTGCCACCTGGTGTCTTTTTCGAGCGCATAGAGCATAGATCAATCAAAAAGAAGCGAGAACCTCCTGCAACAGCCGCACCAGCCAAGAGCAAAGCACCCAGCACAGAGGACCCACCAGTCGAGGTACTCCTCATCGAGCCAACTTGGACTCAACCTTTCCTCGCATACATACTCCGCGGCGAGGTACCCGAAGACTTCACAGAGTCAAGACGCGTCACTCGACGATCTAAAGCATACACTGTCATCAACGGTGAACTTTACAAACGCAGCATATCAGGTATGTTCCAGCGTTGCATAGCATTTGAAGATGGCCAAGCCATCCTTCGTGATATTCATGCAGGAACTTGCGGGCATCACGCCAGCAGTCGATCACTCGTAGCCAAAGCCTTTCGCGCAGGCTTCTACTGGCCCACAGCACTCAAAGACGCGGAGGACATAGTCAAAAGGTGCATCGGCTGCCAAAAATTCCACAAAGCCGCACGCACCCGCATCGGCGTTGAAGACAATACCATTGGCCTGGCCTTTTGCCCAGTGGGGGCTCGATATGGTTGGGCCACTCAAAAAATCCTCCCATGGAGGGCATACTCACCTTCTGGTGGCGGTCGACAAGTTCACCAAGTGGATTGAAGCAGTACCCATCACAAGTTCGACTGCCACTACAGCAGTCAATTTCATAAAGTCCATCATATATCGCTTTGGTGTGCCAAGCAGCATCATCACGGACAACGGTACAAACTTCACGGCTGAGGAGTTCAAATCCTTCTGCAAAGAGCAAGATATCACGCTCAATTATGCATCTGTGGCGCACCCGCAATCAAACGGCCAAGTCGAAAAGGCCAATGGGCTTGTGACAAGTGGAATCAAGAAGCGCCTCCTGGTGCCACTCAAAAGGGCTGCGGGTGCTTGGGTAGAAGAGCTTCCGTCTGTGCTATGGAGCCTACGCACAACACCCAATGCCTCAACGCAATTCACTCCATTCTTCATGGTCTACGGCGCAGAGGCAATTCTGCCATCAGACGTAAGGTTCAACGCACCAAGAGTCGAAGCATACAATGAAGAAGATGCAGACGAGACTGCTAGAAAAGGCGTAACACGGCGCTCGCACGCACAGCTATTTATCAGCAGGACCTCCGCAACTATCACAGCCGTCGACTGCGTACCAGGTCCTTCGAGGTTGGCGACCTGGTACTTCGACTGAAGCAAAAGAAGGTGCATAAACTCGCTTCTCCATGGGAAGGACCTTTATCATCACCGAGGTGGTTGGTGGTGGAGCATATAGACTGAAGCACGCGAAGACAGGAGAACTCTCGCATAATCCTTGGAACGTTGCGCAGCTGCGCCGTTTCTATGCTTAGATTGATCAGTCGAACAATGTAATAGGCACATATGTCGGATAGCTGCAGGTTTCAGACGCGCTCTTTTCCTTACCAGGGTACCTAAGGGGACTGGAAGGTTTTTAATGAGGCGGCCTGCAGCTTAACATTCAAAAAAGGAATATAATTCATGATTCCTCATATTTCTCCCTGCTTACTACTCGCATAAATTGATTTCACAAAATTAGCCTCACCCGAGCACTCGGGGGCTGCGCTATCTCAAAAAGCATGTGTTTCCGCTTGTTCACAACATAATACCCCAGCCGCACTCGAATACTCGGGGGCTGGGTCATAAAAACATACATAAACACAAAAGTGGCTTAACCCACTCAATTATTCGAGGGTTGAGCCTAGAAGCATCAAGTGAAGCTTCAAGTATTGCAAAAATTCATAACCGCACATAAATAGTCATGGACTGTGCAGCTTATGTTTGATACTCTAAAATATTTCTATCAAGTTCACTCAAAATACACGGGGGCTGGATAGTCCTAATTTTACAACATGTTGCTTCATACACCCCGCTCAACAGGCTCGGGGGCTGCATACGTGTAAACAAATAATGTACAATAATCACAAGTGTTGCGTTTTACACTTTGGAGTTACTTCCCATACACATAACCTACTCAACAGGTTCTTCCTTGGGTTCAGTCCATTTTTCCTCCTCCTTCAGCACACGATGGATTAGGACCAGTGCGTCCACTCGTGTCTCTTGGTAGTGCTCCTCCATCGGCACAGGACCACCACCTGGTAGGGTGCGGGTCCCATCGCAATCCTTTTCAAATCAAGGTGCGGAAGGTGCGATCGCACAAAGGCAAGAGCAACGTTAGCCCCGCTAATCAGTTGCTCACGCACAAACTTCTTGATCGCCTTGCCTTTTCGAAATTTCTTCAGCAAAGCCACAAGGCCCTGTGGTTGCTCATTCAAAGGAAACAAAGCTTCGTGGACTCGAAATAAAGCCAGCCTGCAAGTCTCCAGTCGAATGGCTGTGCGCCAAGCACGGTCCAGAAGCCTTACCAAAATGGCACTCTTCTCCCTGTCTGACCAGAAGGGGTGGGCGGAGTATTCAGTGCTACTCGCATGACCATCGAGTCGATCCTGAATTCGTGCCTCCTCCTTTATTGGGTCAGAACAAACACCTGCGCAAAAGCAAAGGGCTCATCATCGCCCAGTCGAGTCACCTTGCTAAGAAGAGATCTCGATGATTCAAAATGTCTTACATTCGAGTTGCAGATTTATTCTCTCCAACTCCTCAAGCAAAAAGGCTTCTCGCTCTGTCGTTGGGGATGCCTCGACTGCAACTCAGCATACGCGTCTTGTGCTACCTTCAGTTCGCCCTTCACATCAGAAAGCTTCTGCTGAAGGTAGTCCATAATTTTCTGGTCGTTCACGCTTCGCGACTTCGAAGAACCACCCACAACAGGGCCAGTTGATGGTTTAGAGGCTTGGTTCTACAGTCAGAATAATTAAATGCATAAGGAAGCATGAAGAGCTCAAGCAAAAGGCTCGGGGGCTGTGCCTCCCGATTACTGAATTTCATAATTCATAACATGACAGATACGATGTCTGATGATTTACACTTAGCAAAAGCAAAAGGACAACATTCCTAGACCTAGTCGACAAAGGGATCACTAACTAAGTCGTCGACTTCTTAGAGGAAGTTTTCTTCGCCTGGACCTTGGCTGCCCTTTCTTCAACAGTTGTCACCATCTGTTGAGCGTATTTTCTGGCGGCATCCATCCAAGGGTTGAACCCGACAGTTTTGCCGTCAGAACCCCGTGGAAACTTTGTCGTCGCCTTGTCAAAATCTGCCTCGACTCCGTGCGCGAGCAACATGAGAAAAGTAGTCTGAGCACCACTTACCATTTGCTCGCGACAGAAATCGGCGACGGCGGTCCCTTCAGGATTGAACAGCTCCACCAGTTCCGCAAAAGAAGATGGAAGCTCTTCGCGGGGAAGAAGCTGCCATGGAGGCCGCCCAACGCACTCGCCGCCTGCGTTAGCATCTCCCCTGCTCTGCTACTGGTGGCCTCCGAGACAGCCACACTTTCATCAAGTGAAGTGCCAAGGCTCTGCTTGCCAGTAGCAGTTGGGCCATCCATCACGCCTAGCATAAGGGTAAAATAATCAGCACCATGTATCATAAACCTCAAACATCTAAGGAGCAGAGCAAAAACTCTTACCAGTTAAGCTGGTGCTGGCGGCAGAGAGTCGACCAATCGCCGACTTCTCTCTATCTTCGGCTGTTTTCAGCCTCTTCTCCAGATCAGCCACTCGACGGTGGCGTTGTTCAAATTTTCTGCCGCTTCAGTGGCGGCCTCTACAAAAACAGATGCACATGATTAGTAGGCTGTAAGAGAAATCACTCTCAACAAGTGGTGATAGCATAAAAAGGTACGCACTCTTTGCAGCTTCGAGTTGCTGCTACAGTATTGCGGCTTCAGTCTCCTTGTGCACATACTGGGCACCAGCCTTTAGCAACTCTCGCACAAACGCCTAAGTACACGACATGGGCAAATTCACAACTCAATAACTGAGTATAGGCAAAAAAAAATCGCATTTGATTCAAAATTTGGCAAGCGCAAACTTACGTGCTCCAGGAAGGAAGAAGTTGACGCAGGGATATCTTCATCCCCAGCTCCGCTTTCAGTTGCCGCCACCTCTGGTTCGGGTGGTGCAGCTGTGGCTGTAACAGCAGGAGTCGCAGACGTAGGCGGCTGCTCTGGTGGCAGCGTCCGAGCAGTTGATGCTGCGCTGCTCTTATCAGCCGTAGGAGGCAGAGGCATATCCTCATCCGAGGAAACACTGTATCAAAACATTATCAGTATACCAAGTGGCATAGTTCATAAAGTAACAAAGCATATGCACATAATACTTACTCCCCAGTGAGGTCACACAAATGATCAGGCGCCAGCATACCCATGCTGGGGCGTGATTTCTTCGGGACGCGAGGGGGAAGCGAGCGAATTGGAGGGATGTTGAGCGGCGCCTTTGTCGACTCCGTCTCGTTCCCCTCCTTTTCCTCAGAATCAACGGTGTCTTCTTCCTCGCGTGCCCGCTTCTGCTTGCCCTGCACCTCAGTATCACCTTCATCGGCTTCTGGAGTGTGTGCAGTGGCGAGTGAAGCCACTTCATCATCTGAGCCTGCATCGAGTGGCTCGTTGTGTGGCACTGGGCCGTCCTCAGGCAGAGGAGGCATCGACTCATATATTCTGTGGCCCTGCACATAGAAAACAGCAAAGGAGTAAATTTCTCACACGCATAACATATTAACTGACATATGACATCGACTGTCACCTCTGGTAGAGGGTGGCTGGACTCATAAGGAGCCACTGGGGAGTTCATCTGGCAAGGTTCTTCGTCGGTGAGCTTGGTAAGGCCTCTTACCAACTTCTCCGCTTCAGCATCAGATAACTCGACTGCGCGCGAGCGGGTTGGATCAGAAGCACCGCTGTATGCCCACAAAGCATGCACTCGAGCTGGAGAGGCTGCACTCGCCTCTTTGCCATGATGGCCAGAAAGTGGATGCCTGTAACCTCTCGACCAGCAGTCGTCTGGAGTTTCAGCACCTTCTCCATCAGAACGTCAGCCTCTTCGGCTTCGACTCCGGTCGGCTGGGAGATCCAGGAGGGTCTCTTCTTCACCAGAGCATCCGCATCAAAAGGAGGCAACCCGAAAGCTTGGGTGCCTATGTTCACATCCTTGATGTAAAACCACTTCTGGCGCCATCCTTGCACAGACTCCAGGAAGTTGATCTTGAAGTACTCGATATCAGGTCGAGTCTGTACTCCAAAACCACCAGGTCCCTTCGCGCTGTGCTGGCGCTTGACGTTGAAGATGCGGCGGAAGAGACCAAAATGGGGCGCAACGCCCAGAAAGCACTCGCAAAGAACAAAAAAGCACGCAATGTGCAAAAGCCCATTGGGCGTAAAATCGTGCAGTTGCACCCCATAAACGTGCATTAGTGCACGCAGAAAGTTGTGAACAGGGAAGGAGAATCCCCTGTTCACAAAATCCACAAAGCAGACCCGCTCATTGGGGCCTGGCGTGGGATTACCTCGGCGCCGGGGATGCGGACTTGCAAAGCATCCTCAGGATCAGCTCGTCGTTCCGCAGTCCGGTCAGCATCCTGTTGCTGCAGGAGGACTTGGTCCAGGCGCCCTTGTCCCTCTTCAAACCGCTGGCGGAGGCTCCAGCGGCGCTATCCGCCGATGCGTTTGCGGCACTCCTGCCCCTCCGGGTGCTAGGCTTCGCCATCGCAGTGGTGGATTGCACAAAGCTTTGCTATGTGGCTATGGCGATGCGCAGGGAGGAAGAAGAAGAAAGAAGCAGCGGCGGCGGAGAGCAAATGGCAAGTAAAAAACACTATTTACTCCGCCGTCCCCTTTTAACCTCACCGCAAAGGAATCCTCACCGTCGATTCAAGATCGTGGGCACATAAGCAAATCCAGCCGTACACGTGGCAGCCGTGGAGGGCAACCGTCGCCGGCCACTCCGCCCACTACGCACGGGAATCTAGGAACTACCATAATGGCCCCGGAGAAATCGTGCCTGAACGGTCAAATCCAGTCCAAACGATTGTACAATGGGCCCACAAGACGTGTCACGTCCCATCTCTCGCAGCACAGCGCACGCCACCGCGTGTCAGGTGGCGCAGTCGCCATAAAACGTCATCCCTGACGTCATTGCAGCAAATTTGTTCCGAAAAGATGTCAGGTTCGCCCAACGCATACTAATCACTCGATTAAGTTGTCGAGTGCATGATCACTCGACTGTTTCTACGATCAAATACATATTACTCCCATCGGGAGCGTATCAAAAATCTCTTCGACTAAAGATGATCATGACTGGCTGATTCTGAGATTATCCTCCATTACAAATAATAAAGCACAATCTCGGGGGCTACTCCCATCGGGAGCGCTGGCGCGCACCCGATAGAATTATGGCTAAAGGTTTTCTTCGACTAACAAATGTAGAGAAAGATGGTTTTGAGATTATCCTTCATTGCAATCAATAAAGCACAATCTCGGGGGCTACTCCCATCGGGAGCGCTGTCGCGCACCCGATAAAATAGTATCAAAGTGTCAGTCGATGAATACGTCGACTGCGTTCATATGCAAAATCATACTCGAAACATTCCCGAGTTGCGTCGTCGCAAATAACTCGGATGCTGCATGCATAGTGTAAAGGTAAGACCCGCCGAACTTTCGAGCTGGGCTAAGGACCGTTCCAGCAACGTCAATCCTTATACTTTCCGTGTCAGCAGACATGATGAAAAATCCGACGGACGCGTTGGGTAAAATTCAAAGTTATACTGCAGATCGACTCAGTAAGACCTCAGCGGCCTAGTCGAATCTAACCAGTTTGTTCCAGATTCGAGTCCGGGGATTCGAGTTTGATTGAAAGCTAGTAAGGTATTACCCAAATGTGTAGTTAACCAGTCCCGATCCGTCGAGTGAACTGGGCCTGCTAAGCTATTATCCCTTGATCATCATAAGCAAAAATCAAAGTCGATGAAATACTCGACATAGCCAGCATGTGCTATTCATACAGGAATTCCAATTATAAAAACAAAGCATATGACGTGCACTTACGAAAGAGTCCATGCCCGATTCTTCGAGTCAGACAAGTACTCGGGGGCTACTGACATGGTTATACATCTCGGGTACCCCATCATGAGGGTACCTGGTGCACGTAATGACTAAGGCCCAATAGCGAAGAGCCCACTCAAAGCCTGAGACAAGAGGCCAAGAAGATGGAGTACCTTCCAAGATTAGACATAGGCATAGTCGGTTTAGAACTTTCCATATGTATAAACTAGGTCGGTTAAGGACTCCCGAGACCCAGCCTATTTAAAGGCTGGGAGGGGGGCCGATCTAGGACCAGGCCATACTCAAACCACCAAACTCTTGCGAGATTGTCATCTCGCCGGAGCCACCCTGTAACCACATAATCTCCAGCGATCAATAACAGACAAGCAGGAAGTAGGGTCTTTACCTCCACCCGAGGGGCCTGAACCGGGGTAAATCTTTGCCTCTGCTTGTCAGCCGACGAAACTAGCAGTACTACCACGTTCTCTCCCCATAATCTCAACCCTAGGTCCTTAACCATGGGATTTGATAAGGGTACATCTCGTCAACGACGGTGGAGTAGTATGTCGACACGGTCGGTGGCCACACCAAGGTGAAATCTACAACCAATGACGACATTATAAGTTGTAGTCCATTGATTTGGGGTCCCGAGAGGATATCCAATGCCCTTATCCCCTAGTACACATACTAAGCGGTGTCAGAACAGCTCGGTGTGTTCACATCTTCTAGCCGTTTTCATTGGTTATATCCCACTTGTCTGGGTTCCGGGAACGGTTTCTAAGGCCCGTGAAGGCGTGAACCCCAAAACACGATTTGAGAGGTGTCGTAAAAAACTAGCTATTTTCGCGTTTTCACACGCTTCCACTGCCCTTGACCCGTGGTACACATCGGGTGCCATAACATCTCGTCATTTTCACATTTTCTAGCTGTTTTCATGTGCTATACCCCACTCTTTTAGGTCCGGGAACGATTTTTAGGGCCCATGAAGGCCAAAGATTGGCGTACTGAGACCCAGTGCCCTTACCCCTGGTACACGATTTGAGGGGTCAGCTTGTTGGTATAAAATAATGGTAAAACATAGAGATATGATCAAGCTAATATCACAAATTCATGATTGGGGAGGTGGACTACTCTCTGTTCATGGTGTAGATCGACCTCCCATCCGCGAGACGAGCATGGTGAATAGTACCGTGTGTTCATACATCATTAGCAGGGGAGAAACATGGATGGTGAATAGTATTCCACCTGAACTACTCCATGTGCCAGCAAACCAGATACTGGCTGCCTTCTGTGATTGGACGTACAAGTACAAGGCCATGATTTCATTATTTCAACCAACAACTGCAGACAACTTGCGATTTTGCTGGACACTGAGGTTTCAAACGCGATTCAGTCAGTAGCCACCATGGGGGCGAACACTTAAGAATTCAACACAACAGGTGTGTCACGTTTTATTTCATTTACAAGAATACGATTCCGTGACAGGTCACTAAGTGCAGCACAAATTAAAACTGCATAGAGAAAGTGAAAATCGAACAACTCAAGTCTCACAGAAACTGAGAGTAGATTAGTTCCTACGTAGTAAGAATGAGAATGGGAGCGAAAAAAGAAGACAAACATAAGAGAATCTCCTGTGACCAAGTGCTCAAACCTAACTTTGGAACTCCAACACAGGGAAACACCACATCTCATTTGAGCTCGAAGTTCCAAAGTCTCATGAAAACCCAGTCCTGGCCACAATTCCTTCAGACATCAAATATATCGTCATACATGGCAGACTCTGAGCCCGCATCATCGAAATCATCCATGTCATCAAATTCAGCATCCTCATCATCGGTGACCACATCCAGCAGATCATCGTACATGTCGACCTCGAAATCAGATCCGTAGTCGTCCCCGGTGCTGGGAATGTAAGCTCGGTACTTGAAGTCAGTGATGGGATCATGAGGAAGCTTAAGATTTGCAATCCTAGCACACCTAGATTTCATAGCATCATCGATTCGGAGGTTGAAGCACTGGCGTATGTCCAGGGATTCAAGGTGGGGGCAATGGACAAGGATTGCCATCAGTCCATCATTAGTCAAGTTGTTGCCGATCAGCTGAAGGTCTCGGAGCTCAGGCATATTGTTAGCAATCCCTAGTGCTTCTGTATCATCATCCATGCTCTCCTCATAGGCTGCCAATCCCCTTCCTACATCATTCCATCGTTCGTTCAGCCTTAAGCATTTCAGTTGTGGGCAGGCTTTGCCAACTGACTCGCACACATCGCCATACACTGAGCAGAATGTAATATCCAGCTCTTCGAGCTGAGGAAAGCCCTTTACTGCCTCTGCCAACCCTTCATTGGATACTTCATCACACAAGCTGAGTTGAAGGCTTTTCAATACGAATGCTCTGCACCAAGAAATGGTCAATTTTTAAACAACCCAAACGTTTAAGCTGCCAAATCCCAAACATGATATCTAAGCTTACAATAAGAAATATCAAAACATGTTTTTTAAGCTCACAACAAGAAACGTCAGTTGAACAAACAGGAACTGACTAAAATAACCATGTGAAAGTAAAACATTCTACATTAAAAGTAACCTCCAGAAAAGTGTATAACCACAGTCAAATGCAAATGAACTACAACATGCAATTCTAAAATAAATACCACGTGACTCGATATCGTGTCTGACTGTACATATCACATTTAGTCAAACAACGAGAAGAAGAGGACAACGAACCATGCATCTGACAGAAACCAAACTTGGTATTTCCAGCAAATTCGAACAATAAGAGTGAGACCAGTTTATTTCAATGCATCAAAACATCAACACACAACAAAAAGAAAATGTCAACATACTTACCAAGCAAACAGATGAGCACAAGAGCATAAAGTTATGAACAACTTACATGTTTTACTTCAGAGGGAGGATATAACAGTTGCAGTAGCATAACAGAAAGTAGCTACTGACAGGTGCACTGCATCATTGTTGATCGATATTTAGTACTAAGTGGTACAGATTAACACCGGAAGGCATGAAATGTGCATTCAGTCGAGCCCTTCAATTTTTTATGAAGGAAATGTTATAGAGGAGGCCCGGACAGTATAATAAATACAAAACCAAAATCGAGTGCATGAGTTCTTGAACCCAGTTGGTCGGCGAACCCAAAATTTAATTATCTTTATCAAATGTGCAGGCACAGTAAGACATTCATTCTTAAGTACATCAGTTATTTTGGAAAAAAATAGATGGACTGAAGAAGCTGGATAAGAACGGTTCCTGAGGTTGCAAGTTTCTGGATATCTAAATGCAGGAGAGAAATGTGGAAGATTAGAAAGGTAACGGAAGATCCGAATATGCATGAACCAGAAATAGTTACCAGAAGATTAACAGAGAAGTCTGCAGCTACCAAAGGCAGGAATTGGCTGAAATGCCAAATTCCATCATGCATCAATCAAAGATCTGTATGATTCAACAGTGGTGAAACTGAGATGACAACCAGCAGAAAAGAGCAGACTGAAGTCCCACAATTACACCACAGCAGCAGAGAGTCAACCTAAACCGTTATGTTGAAGTGTTCCTTTTACACGCCAGTTAATACAAAAGGAAGGACAGGTACCATGTCACCCCTATGACTATCAACTACTCAAGAACTTTCACTAACATATACAGTTAGTTAACAATGCCGTCAAAGTGATATTCCGTTTTCTATGGTTCAACAAATAGAAGGATTTGAGTGTGTTGGTTAGACTATCTTTACAGCTAGTAAATCGTCAGGAGAAGATAGTGCGCTGGAAACCAATCATTTTTTTTCAGATGGCATTTTTTCCTGTAAAGTAAAGTCTCCATGTCGACACTCACCGACCCTTATACATTTTAGGGAACGATCCCAATATTCTATCAAAATGGCACACTGATACCACCATTCTCTCCCGCTTCATAAATCCTGATCTTGGCTTAGGTGCGTGTGAACAGGCCAATTCCCTCAGGGAAAACAAACCTTCCTATGCTACTCTATATACATTCTGTCCCAAGCTACAGACTAGACATAATTTAGCAATGCATTGAGTCACACAAAGATGCAGCACTAGAGACATTCGATATGTTCCAACCATTTTCCTGTTTTGGTCCATCCAATTTTATTACTCCCTCCAACTCATATCATCCAATTCAGAATCGGAGGAGAAGCTTTTTTGGTACTAAAACTAGATTATCACGGAAAGGGCTATTTACATATTTTATACTGATCTGGGGCTGATTCAACCACCTCAGGCTGTCACAGCAGCATGCCATTTGATCCTAACCTAACCAACCCGTAATCTTCCACACGAAATATACTGATTATCACTAGCACAATTTGAGAAGCTTTATTATAATAAGTTCATTCCCATGGATGAATCCCTATAGCCCTCCATAAGGTAAATTTGAGGTTCAAACAGAGAACATGACCGGAAATACGAAAAACAAATGCAAAGTGGTTATCAAATCTAACTGCAGAAAAGGTTAATTTCCAAGCAAGAGTAAGCCTATATCGCGGGCTATACAGATATGCGTTCTAACTTACCCGCAATATGATCAACCGCACGCACGTTTATAGTCTACACAAATCCGTAATTAACGAAAATGGTCGCCATCCTATGGAAGAGATTGTTGACAAGTAACAGGAGAGGTGAAAGCTGTCGCGACCTTTCGGAGATGTAGCGGAGGAGGCCGTCGGTGACGAAGGTGTCGGCCCAGAAGGCCTCCAGGGTGCCTGCGGCGCGGTCGACGGCGGCGCGCGCCATCGCCTCGGCCTCCTCGGTCTCCATGAGGTCTCCGTGGTGGGTCATGTCCAGACGGCGCCACAGCGTGTTGTTGTGCGCGGCGACGCGCCACGCGCAGCACACCAGCCCGGCGCCCGTGAAGAGGTCGGACACATCCAGCTTCCTGAACACCGCGGAGAGCGCGTCCGACGGCATCTCGGCCCAGTCGCGGCTCTCCCCCTCGTCCTCCTCCATGGATGGATGCGGCGATGGACTAGAGCTAGGGTTTGCCGGAAGGGGGAGAAGAAGTGGATCGGGGACTCTTCGGGGTTAGGTGGGAAGGAAGGAGATGCGAGGACGGAGAGACTTCACACTTCGACAGTTCGCGCTATGGTTCACGTCTTCCTCACCAATTTGCCAGTGGTGAATTTACTGCTCTCCCTCGGTCTAGCTTGTGCAGGTTGCTGTAAAAACAATGTCCGTAAAAAAATTAGGTACGATTTTAAAAACCTATAATATCATTTTTTCTGCAAAAAAAATATTTTTTATATTTCCTTTCTCTTTTCTGTAATACGTGAATTTTCGTACTCACTCGCTCCAAAATACTTGATATAGATTTGTCAAAATACGAATGTATCTACACACTAAAAACATATCTAGATACGTCCATATTTGGACGAATTTATGTCAAATATTTTGAAACGGAGGGAGTAGAAGAAAGCCTCGAAGAAGCCAACGAATACATTGCCAAGCAAGGGTGTCTTAACAACTACCGTACGGACAGAAAATAGCGCCCTATGTCAAATGGCAGCAGGCCTAAAAATTCGCTATGTTCTATAGCGCTTTATTTGGAACAATTGTACATTTGTACACATATTCTAACTTTCTAAGTAGCAACAACTTGCTCAAAACGATAGCATGCTATAGCACTATCTTTTCCTTGGTATGGATGCGGACTGCGAAAAATTTCATGGAGCGTTAAAAAGAATGGCGTGAACATAATAATCTACATGCTCTCCTAACATGTGAATTTCTGGAAACAACATATGCACACAACTGAAAGTCTGAAACACGACATTGTTTGGCATAATGTGATTGATGCTGTAAAAATTAGTACACGTGTTTGCACTATATGCCAGGATCACACAACAGGTTTATCATACACTGTCAACTCCTTCAGTTGTGTTCGCATCACGCTGCTAAAAACCATCCCAGACTGAATTTTCGGGAGATGTCTAAGAAGAAAGAGTGGTCTGGTACCATGACCAGTAGTTTATCCGCAGGGGGTCACATTTCTGCAGGATTGAGCAGACCGCTGTCGCAAGATCAGCATGTCCTGTTTCAGGATCAGCGTTATCTATCGCTTCGATGGTTCCCTTAAGTTCATCCGAAGGCTGCAAGCCCATGCGAAGAAGATCGAGCAGCAGGCCCAAAGCAAATACACATGTCCTGTCATTATTCAGGACCTTGAGGCAGACATCAGATATGCGGTCATCAGCCACCAGCAAGTTATTATCGCCCTTGTATAGACCCCTGAGGTATCTCCAGGGGCTTTCGTTGTGAGGGTTCACCATAATAGCCTCAACTGTGTAATCTACTTCCGAGTCACGCATTGCCGCAAGACCCCCAAGAGTTGGGGATCGTGTTACCACAAGGTATCTCTGTTGCAAAAAAAAAAATTAACATACTTCAGTATATGCTGAATGATTGACCTAATTAGTCAGTAGAAAAGGGCAAGAATTGGAGAAACTGCCATGTAGGACTGAAATTGGTTCTAAAACAAGAACACAAAAGATCACCCAGTAGCATATGCTCCTGGGTGCGAAACCGAATTACAAAACAACTATAGAGATTGAAAGGAGGGTTTGATGAAACTGAGGCATGCTGATGTATGAAACTATAATTATGGTGAAGAATCTAAATTGACATAGCATATCACACACACAAATAAAGCATCCGAAGAAGGATGAGCAAATGACCTGATTCCAACCAGAGTTATTGAAGACATCTTCCTCAAGCAGCTGGTTACAGTAATCCAGTTCACTCTCCCATCCACCCAATGTTTGAAGAACCACTGCAACAATTATAGCAAATCAATTACATTATTAGAACCTAGACTCTTGATACTACATGTCATTGCTTAGTACAATAACCAAGTGTGAAGTAACGAGCTTAAAAGATATCAACACCCAACTTTCAGTGAACATCAAAAGGAGAACTCACATACCTGCCTATGGGACCAAGCATGGTAATTTTTAGCATCACCGTAAAGTATCTTCCTTGTAAAATCAAGTTCACTATTTGCAACATCTGGTCCAAATTTCTCAGCAAGCCATCTTTTGTGATGCCTGAGGCAAAAAAAAAAAAATCATCCGTGGAGGGTTAGCTGGGATTCCCCCACAAAGAAAAAATAAGAATAATTTTGCATCATGGAAGGCTACAAAATTAAATACTAGCAAGTCATGCAAAACTCCACAGCGACCAAATGGGACATTATTTTTTTGCGAAACCTTAAAGTAGTATAAGTTTATTAAGGGGACTCACCAGACTTGGTAATTTTTTGGATTAGATTCAGCAATTTTGTCTACAAAATTCATTTCTTGCAGCAAATCGGCATCCAGTGCCTCTAGAACAACACGCCTGAAATGCCAGACCTATGAAGCAAAAAAAATCTCACTTAGTCAACACAAATCCGTCGAAAAAGATTGATCTGCATCGAAAGGAAATGTACGACATTAGCTTCCGATCAAAATCACACTCCCATCACATTCCCCTGTCCTTCAAATCGGAGGTCACAAACATCAAATTGCTAGACAGTAAGTTGGGATCCTCTTCCTAAATTCAGCTCCACCATTTTCTCCAAAATAAAGTTAATATGCCTCTTAATGCACTCACGATTCGGTCTAGTGCGGCAATTTAGTCAAACACACGGCACACACTCCCCTCACCTCTCGTTCACGTCCTGTCTGTTGTAACTCTGTATATATTTACATGGGCAATACAGAGGACAGCACCCAAGGTGCATTGCCCAATCTTCCTCTCCCGATTCACATGGTATCAGATGCCAGCTCCTGTTCGCGCCTGTAAACCACTACTCTTTAGCTGCCACACCTCCTGCCCATCGTCGGGATGTCGACTCCAACCACTCCTCCACCACCTCTCTCGGCTTCAGCCTCTTTCGAGGTGATGTCTGCCAACTCTGGGGTCGACGACCACATCATCAATCCGCCACGAACAGCCGGCGCAGCACTGGATCCAAGGTGACGCGCACATCGCCTTCTGGCTCTACATCGTGACAAGTTACATTGCACAATCTCCCTCTCTCGATTCACAATGCCCGTAGCTGGATCGCCCTCCACATCACACTCGACTGCTCACCTACAGACCTACCTACTGCGCCTACAGGCTACAGCACACTAATTCGAAGCCTCATCTACCACAATCCATGGGCCACAATCATGCTGAACCAAGAATTATTCAGATCATATCCCTGTCGACCTCAGCAAAGTCAGCACCACAGTTCAAGTAATTGCCAAGCAACTGGAGCTCCACGGTACAATTCCACAGCCCCCACACCAAAATTCAACTTCACAGAGACGACACGACCCTTCCAGTTCCCCAGTCCACGCACGAATACGAAGAGAAGGAGAAAAACAGGGGTGGGGACGGGGACAGAATCTTACGGTGTAGTTGCCGGGGTTGATGCCGATGGCCTCGGCGGTGAGGCTGAGGGCGCGGGCGCTGCGCTCGCCGGCGGCGTAGAGGGCGCGGAAGTAGTCCATGACCTCGCGGAAGTCGTCGCGGTAGGCGATGGCGACCACGGGACAGGGCCCGTCGCCCTGCGGCAGCGGCGCCACGTCCGCCAGCTCCGGCCGCCGGCTCGGCGGCACCCACTCGTCGCCGCCCACCTCTTCCTCCCCCGACGACGACGCCATGGTGGGTGGACCGCCGAGCGTGCGCGCGCGCGCGTGTGTGCGTCAGAGATCTAGGTTTTTTCCCCTGTTCGTGAGAAGGGTGTGGTACTGGATGCGCACGGCTGCACGCGAGTCCGGTGCCTTTCCCGGTTTGGGTACCTCTGCGTCGCGATCTCACTCCAAATTGGAACCAGGATCCTTTCCCGCGGAAAGAACCCCACAAGTTTTTTATTTTAAGAAAATACATCCAAGAATATTTATCAAGTAAAACAGCAGGTACAAATGAGATATTACTCGATGCAACACGGCCATTACAAAATAAAAATACACTGGAACTCATACTAGTTGTATTCTTTTTTTATTGTTTGACGACAGCTGGATCTTGAAACACGCACCAAACAAGTAGCAAAAGACTATGCCACCCTTGCCAATCAAAGGTTTTGAAGATTGCAATAGCCACTCGCCGTGAATAACAAGATCGAATAAACGCCGATGGTACATCGGCTGGGGACACACCGATCCAAAGGGTTGGAGAAACCACACGAGAACGTAATATCAAAATGTCCCACCATATACCAGCAAACAGCTTCTCGAGACTAACAGATCTGACATCACCTACACTCATTAGCCCTTCGTCAAAGCTGACGGGGATATACTTTTCGGGTACCCTACCATGAGGGTACCTGGTGCACGTATCGACTAGGCCCAGCTATCAAGAGCCTACATGAAGCCCATAAAGGAAGGCCCAAGAAGACGGAGACGAAGCCATAGTCGGTTTAGACTTTCCTTACTTGTAAATCTGAGTCGGTTACGAACTCCCGAGACCCAGCCTATTATATAAAGGCTGGGAGGGCCGCCGATGAGGGGACACGCAATACTCGAACCACCAAAGCCTTAGCGAGATCGACATCTCGCCGGGACTCCATTGTAGCTCGCATATACCCTCATATCAATACCAGACAAGCAGAAAGTAGGGTGTTACTCTCCGGAGGCCTGAACCTAGGTAAATCCCTACTTTTGCTTGTCAGCCGACGAAACTACTAGCTCTACCACGTTCTCTCCCCCGTAATCTCAACCCTAGATCCTTAACCATGTGATTTGATGAGTTAACCCCTCGTCAAAAGCCAACAAATGTTGACGAGGTAGGAAGAGGTCAGAGAGATCTTAGTCCAATGTGCCATCGTCGCCACTACCTCGCTGAGTCGTTAGGGAGACCACAATCAAACTCTAACTTAGGGACTTTGCAACAAAGCCAAGCGTAGGTCCGAGGTCCCCACCCCCTCCCACCAGAATCAGTAGATTCACCGACAAAAAAGACAGAGACGGCATGCATGCAGCTAGGGTTAAACATATACTACACTTGATCTTAGCTAAAAGGCCAATGAAGGTATACCCCACAGGTTTGAGAGCGGCCAACTCACCGGCGAATGCATTTTTACCGGAACCATTACTTACTGGCACAAGATTCATGTTTGTGCCCTAAGATCCGTACCCCTCACAAACATGTATGAATCAGAAAAATTCATAGAAGTTTCATCCCCGACGCGAATCTTAGGGCACAAGTCAACATTGTATCTTGTGCCGGTAGGTAACGGCTCCGGCAAAATTTCAGCGTTGCCAACTCACCCCCAACCAAAGGGTCAACCGATACCTTCCCTGAAAAAAAGGGTCAACCGATGCCAATGGATACATGGCTTGTTGAGCTGTAGGAAAGAAGGCACGGCCATAGCAGAGGATCGAACATATCTTTAGACGAAGAAGGCGTTGATCGACATGAAAAAAAGTTTGGTTAAACTAGACGACATAAGCAGCTGGTCTCAGGAACGCAGTTATGAAGATCTTGCTTCCAAACATCGATCAATACATGAAGCACAATTCAGAAACACTCGTGTGCCGACTATATCATATATTGCGGTGCGAAATAATCATGTGCCCAACCCAACCATTCCAAGTTTTCGAAAAAAAAGAAAAAATGACCACCCATTCCAGCAGTGGGCGAAAGACCATGAGAATTGCATTGTTATTAGCTGGAATTAATCTCTGAAATAGTGCATCAACCTGCCACAATATAAAATGACACCTGTACAAAGTTTGATCACTTTAAAAACTCTTTATAAAGCTTGACAAGGAACTAACACGAGAAATCAACATAAGTTTTCGGCCTCAAGTGAAATAATTAGCAGATGATGGAGACAATGGGCCGGGGAATCTTTCTTGACAAGGGTAAAGTAATTAGCAGGATAACAGAGACAAGTAATTGGACAGACTTATGGGAGAATCTTATTGGTGTAGTATCAAAAGTTGTTCATTATGTTATGTAGCTGTATCATCACATTAGGTCCAAGTTTCCAAACAACGAAACCTTTATTTTCACATAAGAAAGTACCTGCACACAAGGCATTTTCTCACAGTCTTTCCCAATCAGCAACAACGGGACGAAAACAACAGTCACACACTTAAAATGACGACTCGACAACAATGTTTATTACAAGTTCAGTAAAATAAATCTTACAACAAAAAAAGCTACTCGGGTAGATGACCGGCGACACAGACAGTAGTAGAACAGATAACAAAAGAAAGAAGAGAACAAAACCAAAAGGTGAGGCCATATCCTTGGAGCTTCTCTTGGACGATGAGATCCAACTTTTCGCCCATCTCTTGGCTCAGGTGGTTGGCCCAGTCCCCTATTATTCCCTTCCTAAAGAAAGCGAATTAGGCATGTAAAAAAATCCGTGATCAACACCACCAACCTGGTTAACCCGAAGGCTGGTAAGCGTCTCAAAGCTGCATAGCCGCACCACCTCCTGGGGCACACCAGAGGTTTCCTCCTCGTCGCTGAACGGGACGCCGAGGAACTCCGCGAGCTTCCTCGCAGCTTGCACCGGATCCGACTTGATATCCTCATACTTGAGGAAGATCACCTTGTCTGGCCTCGCCAAGCTCTCCCTCCAGTACTCGAGGTAGTGATCCCAGAAAGGGCCACACTCCGAGAACCCCTCGCAGAACAAGGTGAAAGCTTCCTCCAGCTCCATGTTGAAACCTTGGTGTCTATCTACCTTGTTATCAAAGTGCCACCTAGACACCAGGGCGTCCTTGGGGCCTCGGCACAGGTACACGATCCGAGGGCACCCACCCGAGCCCGTTCCATGCGGGAGCTGCGAGAGTGGCAGGTGCGTGGCGAGGAGCCGAGGAGAAGGGAGCGTCTCTAGATACGCGTGGCCTCTGTGGGGACCGTGTATCTCGATGAATGGCACGAGGTGCTGAGGGCTGCTAGTGAGGAGGGGGTGGTCGGTGAAGCTCAGCCGGGCACGGTTGGCAATGGTGAAGGCGAGGGCCTTAAGCCAGGTCGTGCCGCACTTGGGCTGTGTGACGAGGACGACGTCGTCGCCGCGGGGACTGAAGGTGTCCTGGACCTGCAGGATCTTCTCGTGGATTGTTGGTCTATACCAGCACTTCTTGTACTGGACGAGTGGTGTCAACCACCCCTCTCTTGTTGGAAGTGTGGAAATGAATCTTTGGGGCGTATGGGTTTGGATGGGAGAGCGTCTTCAGGTCTGGTGGCACTATCCTCTCTCTTTGATGGAATCTTCGCCATGGCTGCCTTGCGCCCTTCTTGCTCTGTTGCTCATCGAGGTAGGAAAGAAATTATATAGAGGAGGCTCTTCGTCTGGTGAGCACACAGACACTGATTGTTAATTATTTTTCGCAAGTGGTAGGCTAACTGTAATACCCCACAGTTTACAGAGTCGGAAGGATAGAAATATGATTGGTGCATTTGCATAGCATGCATTTGAAAATGCGGGAAATTTTGGCGCGTTAAATTAAACGATGCAAAGTGATCGATGTTTCTCTCGACTCGATGAATTAGGGCTTAGATCATCGTATTGAGTGCGATAAACTTCGACATGATCTTTATAACAACTAAGTAGAAATTAGGATCATCTTATCGAGGACAATAAATTTGGGCATGACCTTTCTTAATTCTCGACACCTTCGAACACAATTGGATAAAATGACAGATTATAATTCAAATCAATTGAAATTTTATCATACAATATCATTCCATATCTATTATCATCTCCATACATCATTCACACACATATCATCATATAAGAATCAAGTTCTCATCTCATTCCTACAATATCTTAATACATCATCTCAAATCCATCATATACATATTCCATCACATTATTATACACACTTCAAATTTGAATGTCCAGGGCATATTTAGATACAACAAATAGAATATGACAATTACACAAACTCAACAAGTAGAAGTTGAAATAATAAATCATAATACATCATTAATCGAATAAGTACATATCTCATTCTCAAGAAAAGAAGATTACAAATGAATAAAAAGAATCTTAACACTAAATCTTGATCATCTTATCTTTGTTCTTTCCAATATCATCCTTAGATCTCCATTTCCTGCAAATTAAACAACACAAGAAGGAAAATAACAGAGGAAGAAGGACAATTCAACAAATGGATTTTGGAGAAGGATTTTTCTCTCAGCCATGCATAGAGGTGCTATGCAAGATCATCCTCGAGAATGTTAAAGTCAAATGCAAGTATCTATTCCTGGAGGGGACATTTGCCTCAGACTTTTGCATCATAGGCTGTAGTATCTGTTCTTATCAATATCTCAATCAACTTGGAAGAAAACAAAGGAAATGGCATAAGAAAATACTAAGCAACCTGATCCAAATAACCTTCAGCTAGAATAAATCTAGGAGTTTAGAAGGGGTCACTTTGATACTCCTACACACACTCCTTTGAATTCAATCCAAACTGATCAAATCCAACCGTAAAGCCCACAAATCTGAAATTGAAAAGACCACTTGATCACCACCCATAACTTGGAAAGCCACCAATTTCTCACAAGCCCACAAAAGAGAATAAGCCCACAAGCCCATCTAGCAACAAAAGCCACTTGGCTTGCCCAAGAATAAATCCTACAAAGAGATAATACCAAGCTTGAGTGGATGAGCATGCCACATATGAGAGTTATCCACAAGCAAAATATCTAGCTTAACTTGATCCTCAAGAAATGCTCATACATGAGGGCTTGACAACCAAGCACCTTACTCACCCTTGCAAAGTAAGAGTCAGCTAGTTGTGTGGCAGCACCACAACAATCAGCTAGCTGTATAAAAGAACAGGCCAGCCACACAAATAAGAGGATTTTGCTCACAAACACATTTCCAGCAAGCAGCTAGCCGCATCAATTATTGCTCACATCATGATTTCCAACCAGCAACTAGATAATTCTTTCAGATCAGCTAGAATAGCTCAAGAACACCTAGAACACTACCAGATCTTGCCCAATCTTTAGAGCAATTAGGAAATAGGTCAAGCAGCAAGGAGGAGCAGGCTATCCACAAGAGGAGGAGCAGACAATCCACAAGAGGAGGAGCAGGCTATCCACAAGAGCAGGAGAAGGCTAGCCACAAGAAGAAGGTTTTCACCATTTTTCAGAAGACCAAGCTTCTCTTCATGCAGCAGGTTGATTACTAGGTCAAATCTTGTGCATCATCTGTTCATATCATTAGATGAGAGGGAAAGAGAGGAGAAGGGTGCAGTATTTTGATCTTATCAGATTATATGAGGAGAAAGGAGGGATTTCTCTCAGATCTGCATAGAAATGCTATGCATAATTCATCCTAGAGAATAAAAGCCACCAAATAAATATCTGTTCTTATCAAAAAGTGGTGCCTCAGCCTTTGCATCATTGGCAGGGCCAAGAAAACAAGTACAAGATCTGTTCTTATCAATTAAATAGCCAAATCTGTGGAGGAATACATTTCTTTAAATCATTCCAGCAACATTAGCATCACCCAAATACCATCACACAATTAAATCATCTATGCACAATATGTGGGGATCACAAACAACCGCCAGGAACTAATAAAGCATTCACAAGATCATTTGGATGAGTAAATCATCTACATATCCTCTTTGAAATTAACTGAAAGAAGCACATGAAAACATAAAAAGCTTATCTAAACAAGCTAGCTACTGTGTAACTCCAAATGGAGGCATCACAGCAAGCAAAACATGTCTAAATTATGCTTAAATATTTCCTACATCATTACTAGATCATGCTCTAGTTCAGTTTGGACAGAATCATCACAAGATTCAATCTAAAAATCATTTCTCTTCATAATTGAGCAAGAAAGGTTCCCAACATTAATTCCAGAGGTCATGGAATGATCTGTGTACACTAGATCATCACCATTCATCTCATTCTTGATGCACAGAGAACAATCAGTGCATATCCGAGAGCAATGCATCAAGGAATCATATCCAGTTCATCCAGTACCTAAACAAATGAATGCATCCGTGACCAATCCATGTCTAGTTGTACCTAGAGAGAGGAGAAGAAGTTTCTTACAAAGCGTCCATGGCCGTAGCTCCACGGCGGCGAGGCAGTGTCCGCGCTACCGTTGGAGGGGGCGTATGGAGGTCGATGATGAGCACCACCGCACCACGGCGGCACAGAGGGCGAAGCTCTGCGCCGAGCCATGGTGGGCACGCCGGAGAAGAGGGGTAGGCGAGCGGCGCCGGCACCGGAACCCTAACCCTAGGGTTGGGATGCACATGGTGGCTAGAGGAAGCGAAGCTTCAATCGCCTGGGCCAGAGGAAGAGCAGCGTCGGGGGAGTGTTTTGCCCCAAACCACGGCGGCGGAGGTGGCCGGAGTTGGCCGGAGTGGGGCGGCGACGGCAGAGGTGACACGGGCGTCGGAGGAGTCATGCACGAGTTCGTGCGAGAGAAGGAGAGAGAAGGTGCGGCTCGGTCGGTTGACCGGACCCGAGCCACTCCTTTGACCTGGTTCGACCAGGGATTTCTTTGCAAAAATTTCAAAATTTGTAAATTTTAAACTTCAAAACTCAATTTAAAATTCAAATAAATTCCTAAAAATACTTTAAAGATATCTACAAATATTAGCAGAAAATAAGCTATTTAAATAAAATACTAACAGGAAATTTTAAAAATTATTTTTTTGATTAAAAATCCAAAGATCCTTAAGTGGATTATTCTTTGGAATAATTTCTTAAAATTATTTTCTCAAGAAAAATAATCTGGGAAAATAAATACTAAGTTCAAAATAATATTTGAACTATACCAAGACTATCTTGTTACTCATCCTAAATCAAAAATATTCAAACTTAAATGATTTTTTACACCAAATTCAAATACACAAAAATCAACTAAAAATATGCAACATACTCTACAAAATATGAGTAATTTTTATGTAAGTTTTATTTGAAGTTTTGAAAAACATTTTGTGGATGAAAAATTCAAGGATCCTTAAGTGGAAATGACTTGATTTTTTTTTCAAAAACTATTTTCTTAAAAGAAAATAATATGGGAAAATAAAGTCTTGTAGTTTAATTATATTGAACTATTTGAATTTAATCACTTTAAATTTATTCCTCATGAAAATGGTTGTCAAACTCTTTAAATAATTAAAAACTCCAAACACTCGAAAAGTCTTAAATCCGCAACTTGGGTATTTTGGGGAGACGATGCATCTCATGACTATGCACAATAGCATGCTGCTAGAGTTTTCAGTAGTCCTTACCAGGATTACTTTGCTATTTTCAGAACTCGGGGTTTTACCGCAAACCCTAGAACCCCGAAGGGCCTGAACTGTCACTTCTACCACAGGCAAGTTCATTCTTGCTTGTCCGTTGAAATATTTTTATCAAAGTATTTATAAAAGTAATATATTTTATCATCTGCATAAAAAAGAAAAACCTATTTTCGAATGATGTGAATTGTTATATATACTATGTTGGCTGGCAATGTGGTTTGATGTTGTGGTGGAGGTTCCATTGTATGGGAATGTATATACCTAGGATTAATTACCAATGTCACAGTGATCCTTGCGCCGTATTGAAGCGTTTACCATGAGATCTGGCATGGGACGGTAAAGTCAGCTGCTATCTTCTGTCGTTCACATATCCTCGACAGGCTATTACCTGGTTGTGTCCGTTGCGGCGGCCAACAGCGTGGAAGCGCGTGACCTTCCCACCTGACGGGGTGATTGGAATAGAAGCTCGGAGGGGTGGCGGGATAGCGGTCTTTGTTACCGGCCGCGCCACAAATGGGCGGATATGTGTTGTGCGGAGAGGGGCAGTGATTGGCTTTGGACTCTCACCTGGCCCCATACCATGGAAGTATGGACGAGTTTGGCCGCTCGGAAAGGCAACAAGGCTGGGTTTCTCTCATGGGTAAAGTTACGCACCTCTGCAGAGTCAACAACAAGAAATTGTGACTGTCACATCCGTGTTCCCGGAAGGAACTACAGAACGCTGCGGGAAAGGCATCCCAAGTGATGACTAAAGACCCGTGGAGGCTGTGAGCATAGTTTTCTGAAATAAAACTTGATCTTTGAAGAAATGTTTTCCAAAACTTGCATTATGCCTCTGACCGTTGGTCATGGCAGTAGCTAGTGCATTCAAAACAAAAACTCTTTTCTATATTATTTGAACTTGCTGAGTAACGCTAGTGTTGCTCACCCTTCCCTCGTTGACCCCCTGCTTAGATTTTTGGAGCCAGCAAAGGAGTTGACAGTTATCCATCACGACGTCGAGAAGATCTCAACGAGGAGACAAGTCTACCTGGTGAACCTTGAAGGAGTCAACTACTACTTCACCAATAGAAGAACGACGACAACAGTGACAATGGTGGAGCAACAACACTATTGTCAATGGCATACATGACGACCACTTTGCCAAAGAAGGAGACAACAACTATTGGAAGGAGGAGACAACCCTGGATAAAGATATTCCAGATGGAATAGATTAGGGCTGTGACAACAGCAGTAGTGGATGAGGAATTAGAGCTAGAGCTAATATCCAGCTTAGAGTTACGATTTGGATCTTTCTGTATTTCTTTTGCAAGAGACTTGCTTCAATATAAAAAGAAGGGTCTCGAGATTTTGTATTGAATAGTGTTGTAATCCTATAGCGTTACCTTGGACCGACTATGTTTCTGTTGTACTACTCTGAGGGATGTAATATTTGCGGAGAGGTCCTTCCGTGCGTGTTACATCAATGACTTGTACACTATAACATGCAGTGGTGTGTTGGGTCACCGCACTAACCAATCATGCCGCTACAATTAGTGGATGCAATTTGGATGGCTCATACTTTATTTGGCCAGTGAAGATCTCGATCCACTTTCGAGCCAAATACAAAACTGAACTTTCTATGAACACGGACCTTATTACACAATGTAAATTCTTTTGATTAGGTAGGCTAAATAATTGGTGGCAATCAATTTACCTTTTTCATATGCATGTTTTGCATGTAAAGCGCTGAAATATCCCACCTAAAACCTATTAAAGGTTAGATATAATTTTATTCAAAAAATAAATGTAATT
The DNA here is from genome assembly GCA_947311845.1 of Poa pratensis. Lineage (NCBI taxonomy): Eukaryota > Viridiplantae > Streptophyta > Magnoliopsida > Poales > Poaceae > Poa > Poa pratensis. The sequence continues at coordinate 11,625,225 of CAMZMU010000074.1, forward strand.
GATTTTTCTAATGTTATTCCACGTAGAGTATCAAAGATTAGCATGCTACTATGCTAGTTCCAGCTATACCGAATCAAAATTGAGTGAGCTAGGCTTGCTCAAACTCGGCTCGTGTTTCAACTTTCAACTGAGCTGCAAAATGGTGCTCACATTCAGCTAGTTTCTTTTGTAGTTGGTCGTGAGTCAAGCTAACATTGGAGTCTATCTCCACTTGAGCCAAATTAACGCAAAACAACATCTAACAAGAACTATACGCCGACGAGGATGAGCACACGCTAGCCGCGAGGGTGGTGTCATCTTGTTTTCAATCCTTGTAATAAGAGTGAACACATGTGCCTGGCCGAACAAGAGTCGCATACTTGCCCGGGCTTCTGGCCAGCGCAGTGTATTTTAATATTTATTTTACAAAACATTGCATCTTAAGTCTTTAAATTAACAGTTTGCCTGGGTTGAGAATATTCTTGGGTGCGCTAATGACCGGGCACAACAACAAACGATGCACCCTGCTGAGATGAGCACGTCCCCATCATAGACATCGCCTCCCTTCCGACCGCCATCACACTACCGCCGATACAGACACAAATCGTGGACTCTAGGGCGATGCTTTCAGAAAGGAAACAAGACCTACAGTTCTGCCTTATTCGAGGGGATCAAGAGTTTCAACCAGAAGGGAAAGAAAGGTAGGAAAGTTGCGACGATGCCTTTAGGAGGGAAATGTCGTCGTCAATGTGCGTCGCCGCCGTCGTCCCCTAGCACGCCGGACAGGTTTTAACTTGGCAAGAATTATGCATCCAAAATGCCGACTAAGGCTAGCAAGAATTCTACATCCGAAACAGTTTCTATGTTTTGTTTACGTTTTATTTTTAATAAAAGTATGTAATTTTATGAAATCTTGAAATTTCGACTTTAGTGAAAATCATTTCTGTGAATTTCACGTATATTTTCCTTTTAGTTTTAGTTTTCAAAATTGTTCACGTGAGAGAACAAGGTTCACACAATTTAAAATAAACAGATTCAAAAAGTTGTTCACATAATTCAAAATCATTGTTCACGTGTTCCAAAAAATGTTCAGATGAGAGAAGAAGGTTCACAAAGTTCAAACAATTATTCACGGGATTAAAAAAGCATATAGTTTAAGATAATTATTATTCACGTGTTAAAAAATGTTCACTGATTGAAACAAAATGTTCGCATAGTTCTAAAATATTTATTGATATGTTTTTTAAAAAAATCACTCATTACATAAAAACAATTATTATATTTTTTTAAGTAACTGGCAAAGATAAACACAACAAAACATGAAGAGAGCAGTAAAAATAAACAGAGAAAATAAAAATAAAAGGGGGAAGGAAAACAAAAGGAATCTCACCTTATTGGGCTGACCCACTCCACACCCGCGTGTGGGCGTTGCTCCAGTAACAAGGCCTCCGCGAGCATGGGCCGGTCCATACGCCGGCTGTACGGATGGTCTGGATTTGCCACGCAAGCACTGGCGCGCGCTCGCGGGCTCCGAGACCAGCGGCCAACCACGAAGCCGGCGGCATCCATTTCCCACCTTCCCCGCGCACGCACGCGCGCAATCAATCCAAGCCGAGGGAGGGGAGAGGGGTGCGCGTGCGTGCGGCGGAGACAGGCGAGCTCCCGCGGCGTCCGGGCGCCATGGGTGGCTGCTACTCTGTCATCGCGGCCTCCAAGATGCTGCAAATGCAACGGAGGCGCGCCGCCGCCGCCATCCTCCCCGTGGTCAGCAGCGACGAGCCAGGCCGCTGCTCCCCCGACAACAACGCCGCCGCCACGGGCACTGGCGGCGACAGCAAGAAGAAGCACAAGGGGAAGTGGAGGAGGAGCGCGCCCATCCTCGGGGAGGCCGACCAGTGCGGCCCATCGGGGGAGTGCTTCGCGAAGCGATTCCGGCTGGGCGCGGAGCTGGGGCGCGGGGAGTTCGGCGTCACCCGGCGCTGCGAGGACGCGGCCACCGGGGAGGCCCTGGCGTGCAAGACGATCCGGCGGCAGCGGCTGCGCCGGCGCGCCGACGCCGAGGACGTGCGGCGGGAGGTGGAGATCCTGCGGCGAATGTCGGCACTGGATGTCGGCGGTGGCGCGGTGCCGGTGGTGCAGCTCCACGAGGCCTGCGAGGACGCCAAGGGCGTGCACCTGGTCATGGAGCTCTGCGAGGGCGGCGAGCTCTTCGACCGCATCTTCACCCGCAGCCACTACACGGAGCGCGCCGCCGCCAAGATTGCCCGCACCATCGCCCAGGTGGTGCAGCTCTTCCACGACAACGGGGTCATGCACAGGGACCTCAAGCCGGAGAACTTCCTGTTCGCCAGCAAGTCCGAGGAGTCGCCGCTCAAGGCCATCGACTTCGGCCTCTCCGTCTTCTTCAAGCCCGGGGACCGGTTCACCGAGGTGGTCGGCAGCGGGATCTACATGGCGCCGGAGGTTCTCATGAGGAGCTACGGCCCGGAGGCGGACGTCTGGAGCGCCGGCGTCATCCTCTACATCCTCCTCTGTGGAGTCCCTCCTTTCTGGGGAGGTGCATATACATTGCTTGATGCTTGCTTGCTCCATTCATTATTCATCCTCTTCAGCATGGTGAATGTCAGGCTCTTACTTCATTTTACATACCATTGGATCGAGCGCAGACACCGATGAGCGAATTGCAGAGTCGATAATCCGGGTGAAATCAACTTCGAGAGGGAGCCATGGCCCAAGGTCTCCCACACTGCAAAGGACCTTGTCAAGAAGATGCTTGATCCGAACCCTTCTACCCGGCTGACGGCACAGCAAGTCTTTGGTAATGACTACTACCCCTACCTTAATTTGGTGCAGATTTAATTTCACAAGAGACCAAACAAACAAAATGTGCATTCATAATCCACATGCTAGAAGTTTGCTACAAATTTGCTTATTTTTGCTATTATTGGAAAACGGGAAGTCTAGCGATGCAAAGTAATAAGTATCATGTACTGAACTAACACCATTTCTCCTCCTACAAAACAGAGCATCCGTGGCTCAAGAACGCTGATAAGGCTCCAAATGTGTCCCTCGGAGAGCTTGTTCGATCCAGGCTCAAGCAATTCTCATCCATGAACAAGTTCAAAAAGAAAGCACTTGGAGTAAGTTGCACAGAACTGTTCTTAACTTCATTCCATTGTGATATTCTTCCCTGTAAATCATTTTCCAATGATTAATGAAGGTCGTTGCCAAGAATTTACCGGTGGAGGAGATCAACAACTACACTCAGATGTTCCACAGGATGGACAAGGACAAGGACGGCACTTTGACGCTTGAGGAGCTCAAGGAGGGCCTGCGAATAAATGGTCATCCTGTTCCAGAGACAGAGATACAAATGCTGTTAGAAGCTGTGAGTGCATACTATATGTACTTCCATAGCACTATCTTTCCATTGCTGTTATGTGAAGTAGTAATTAGGATGATTGGGATAATGGAAGCCAGATTAAAATAAATCAAAAGGAAGCTGCACAAATACAGTGGAAAATGTTAAGGGAAATCTAGATATATGCCATTGCAAAGTACTTGATTCCGAGAAATGCTGCTACAAAGTTCTACTTTTGAAACTGTTACTGCTAACTACTGCTACTTTTCAGATGCCATTGTGAGGCACGAAAGGACAAATATACCATTTACGTCCTTTAGGAGGGGGTTTTCTTCTATTTAGAGGGGTATTTTGCTTGTAATGGGATATGAACAATCTCAAAAAGTTAGCAGTGCCATTTTTCAAAATAACAGTGGAACTTCCTAGGGATCTCATAGATTGCTTCACAGTGGAATCTAGTATCTAACTTCCGATTTTGACACGAATCTAAATGCAATTGCGACCAAGCATTACTCATGAGCCTATATTATGTCCTAACATATTTTCTTCCTTTTCTAGGGTGACATAGATGGAAATGGCACATTAGACTGTGAGGAGTTTGTGACAGTCTTATTTCACATAAAAAAGATGAGTAATGAAGAGTACCTACCGAAAGCTTTCAAATACTTTGACAAAGATGGCAATGGATATATTGAAATGGAGGAGTTGATGGAGGCTTTAGGTGATGATGAACTAGGCCCTAATGAGCAAGTGGTCAAAGACATTATACGTGACGTTGACACCGATAAGGTCAGTTCACAAAACAAATTAATCAAAAGATTTGATCACTTGATGCTGATGTACCACACTATGTTTAAAAAAATGGTGCTCGCTGATTGCAATCCTGAAACTGTAGACATCATTTATCCATTTCAAATAAATTCAAGATAATTTCAGGCTGGCTGGACCATTTACCCACCCCCAGTTTCAAATACTGAAATCATAGGCAACATGTATCCATTTCAAATAAACTCAACATAGTTTTAGGCTGGCTGGATCCTTTATGCTAAAGCCAGAAACCAACTAAGCAAAAAAAGACCCAAGTTTCAAGCTGTTTCCAGTGAAAAGAGCATGTCAGGAAACTAATGTTTGACAAAAGGAAATTACTACACCTCAGAAGAAGCGTCAATTATCAACAATCCCCATAATTTGCTGAAATGTCAGCACAGTTTACCTAGTTCTAGTGTAACAAGAAACCCATGAAGAACCCATAACTTACCTGTTGCTGCCATGCATGGGATTTTCCAATCCCGATTACATAAAAACATTCTTTTATAGGATAACTGACATTTATATGTACATGCAACAGGATGGCCGCATTAGCTATCAGGAATTTGAAGTGATGATGAAATCTGGATCAGACTGGAGGAATGCTTCTCGGCGGTTCTCAAGAGCAAATTTCAGTAACCTCAGTCATAAGCTGTGCCAATGACCTTTATGTAACAAGAAGGATCCAAGCAGCAGTTACCCACTGAGTGCATCGACTAGAGAGCAAGCATCAGTAGATAACCTAAAAGTCAAATCGGACTGGGTTCTGGAGGACATAGGCTGAAAGGATAGCCCCATAACCCAGTTGGATGACAAAGTTCTTCAAGCAGAAGAAGCAAACCCTATGGCAACGTCCTTTGTACTAAAACCAACATTCACACCTAGGATACATACTAATGACTTAGGTACTGGCAGATGTAAGGGAAGAACCAGCATGCCATTCACTTCCCAAATTTTGACGCTTTACTACTGTGTCAAATTTTATAAGAAGTTGAATCCAAAAGGAGCATGGCAATTTCAATCCACTATACTTTGTACAATAAACTTATATGTGGCATGCAGAGTTTCGATGAACACCAATGAAAATTGAAGTTCAGAGACAACTGCTAAAAACTAAGAGATATAAATTAGGGCCATAGCCTCCATTGGGAAGCTAAGGTAAATTGTGTTGGTATGTTATATAGGTCTTTGTCCAAAAACAAAAAATGAGGACCTATACGCATTACATAAAGTCGCCTTCAAAACTAGCTGTCAAGGCATAAAATACGTTGCAGATTAAAAAAATGTCGTGATGCTGAACCATACAAGCAATTTCTTTGCAAGATAGAGTTTCATCCGAATTACCTGAAAATCTATTTTCTATGGAGAAAGGCGTGAAGTCCACTCTTCCAGGATTTCCAAGAATCATATCCGTGACCATTTCAGCAGTACCTAGTGCCTGAAGTAAATGTGGCACAAGAAGAATCTCAATCTTCGTAGCTTCTTAAAAAGGGAATACCGGTCAAATTTATCTCTACAGATAAGATTGTGAACCTATAACACGCGAAAGCTCCACGTCACCCGCAAAACATTTTGCAAAAACCAACTCGCGACGCGAAAATTTGCTCCGCAGTCCAGATTTCACCTCTGCGAGGGACCAATGCGTTATTCGGAAAAAAACAGTGACCTTTTTGCAAAACCAACCGCATATCCATCCCTTCCCCTCTCACTCCCGCACAGTGACGACGTCGCCGCCGGCCGCCGACGCGCGCCGTCGCTGCCACGGCCCTCTCTGCACAAATCGGCCGCCACCGGCCGCTCCGCCGTCACCGCATCTTTCTCCTCCCCGAGCGCGGCGTGCTGGGACGGCGCGGCCACGCCGAATCGCCACCGGCGTCCGCACTGACCTCCGCCACGTCCGTGCTCGCCGCCGGCGTCTCCGGCGAGCATTCGGTCCGCCGCGCCGCCGCCTGGCCTCCCCGCGTCGTCCCCCAGCGGCTCCGCGCGGCCCCAGCACCACGCGCATGCTCCTCGCTCGAGGGCGAGCTCGGCAGAGCCGCCCCGAGCCGCCCATGGCTGCCACCGCTGACGTCATCTACGTCGTCATCGCGGGCCCCGTTCGTCATATTTTTTTTTACCGCAAATATTTTCGTAAATAGTAAAAAAACCTGACATGAGGGCCCCGCCTGTCGGATATTTATCAATTTCCTGCAAATTCCAGAAAAATGAATAACATTTGTAAAATCATATCTTCCTACCTATATTTCAGAAACATGCAAATAATATATCAAAATTTTCAGAAAAATAGAACCTTTACAAATATTGCAACCTCCATGCATAATTGAACAAAGTTTTGGTAGAAGAACATCTAATATAAAATCAATAATTCTACAAACTTCCTCACTTTCTAAACGAAAGGATATTTCCGCAAATTTGAATTTTACGAAGAAACATTATTCAAAATTTGAACAATTCCCCGAACGTACGCTCTCATTGCATTTCAAGGATTTCCAAGATTCCACACCGGCGTCATACCACGGCAAATAAATTTGAATGTTTCAAAATTCCAGCTGCTTTGCAAATCTAACCCTCCTAGAACATCTAAAATAAAATCAATAATTCTACAAATTTCCTCACTTTCTAAACGAAAGGATATTTCCGCAAATTTAAATTTTACGAAGAAACATTATTCGAAATTTGAACAATTCCCCGAACGTACGCTCCCATTGCATTTCAACGATTTCCAAGTTTCCACACCGGCGTCATACCACGGCAAATAAATTTGAATGTTTCGAAATTCCAGCTACTTTGCAAATCTAACCCTCCTACTAACGTTAATATAATTCAAATCTACATAACTTTCCAACTTGAATAATTTTCAAAATGTAAACAATTTCTGAACGCACGCTCTCCTTGCATTCCAACGATTCCCAAATCTGCACAATTTTTAAATGTGCACAAACCCAAATTTAAATTTGATTTACTTCACAGGCTCCGCATTTTAGCCGTTCACAACCTTCCAAATCCATCAATTTCCAAATATTCAAAAACATTAATTGCCCATATTTTCAGATTTAAATTTTACCCACACACGCGCGGCATCGCCGCGCAAAGTTACCTAGTTATATAAATTTAAAAGGGTAAATCAGTTAAGTCCAATAATCTATGTATTCCAGTCTAGAAAAGAAGTGTGTACTCGGCAATATTAGGATTCAAACTTCAACAATGCCTCTGCAGATATCAACAATGTTTTCAGCTCCTTATAGGTAGATAGGTCCAGAGTTAGCAGGTAAATGACACATTATTGAAGTAACGGAGCTTGATCACGCACAACAACAAAATGCTTTATGCTAGCTTTTTGGTGGTCGAAATTCACCACTGTCTGCATCTCAGTTATGCTTAATTCTGCGCTCTAGATAACACTAGCATTTGCTGCTTCCAGCTTATGCATATGGAAACTCAAAACAAAGTAGAATACTTGTTGACAAATAGTTTCATCCTTCTCAGTTGAAATATGCTGTCCATATGAATGGTCGGTCAACTGGTCATCTCTTAGAACTAGAAGTACAAAAAAATACAAATCAGAAAATGCCCAGGAATGAGGGTGTCGGTTGGAATGGGGCTATCTGTGTTGTAACTCCAGTTGTCCAGGAGCCTGGAGATGTCTTATGCTCAACCGCGCAAAGAAGGAAAAAACATTAACTGGAGAAGGTCTGCACAATCCACTTACCAAAGAAAGTCCACTTCCTTCATGTCCTGTTGCAATCAAAACATTTGACAGATCCAGAACAAAGCCAATCACTGGCTTGCCATCAGGCACTAAAACAGATGGGTCATTTCTTTGCTTTAGTATCAAATATAGATTGCAAAGCTAATAATCACATTGGACAATCTTTGAGGCTATATCATTTTGTATTTCCTGCATTGTTCTAACACGAAAGGCGCTTACTATATGGGCGGTGCCCGATTCTGATCTCTTTGTTCTCATCAATATCAAGACGAACATTGTTGAGGGCAGGAAAGAATTCCCCTGCACGGTCCCATATACTCTTCAATATTGATTTATCAACCTCCCTCGAAAATCCTTTAAACTCTCGACTGCTTCCTGTAAAAATAGGAACGCATTGATAAACTATTTAATCTTTTCTAATAAAGCTGATGAAAGTTTGTACTCAGAAAAAACATGTTCTGACCATCCACAGATTTATTTCAGGAAATTTCCAAAAAGGTCAGCAAAAGGTGGAACGAAAGAATAAGTTTGGACTCTAGATTACCTAGAACTAAATGCCCCTTTGTATTTAATGTTGCTGTCATTGATATGGATGTGGCGTCATGCTCATCTCCGTTGGATGACTTAGCACCCTGATGGTCAACATATCCTAGCTCCATTATGCCATGATTCAGCTTAAGCCTGTCAAATTTCTCCAAGACAAGCAGATGACCCTGAAACGGGTAATGTAAATATCACACTTATGTTATCAGATGTCGGAACAATCAGTTCTTGAATACCACACAGAAAGGACCAACATGTGAATACTACATTAGGGAAGAAATAAGGTCAACAATTTGGCATAGTTTACTGTTAGCTAGAGTGAGACAGTGAGTGTCGTTTTCATAAGCTAGTCTTGAGTGTTGGGCGCATGCCTAGTATATGCAAATAGTGTCTTGCAAGAAATTTTATTTACAGAGCAGGTAGAAACTGATCTGATATCAGAGAGAAGAAAAGAAAGTACACCACAGTGTCACTGAAAGTGCTGCATAACACAGATTCCTCAAGTTTACTATCAGAACTGAATGAAAACAGGTATGGAAACATAAACATAAAGAGCAGATGTAGTTGTCTCAGTCCAGTTTGTTTGACCTTACAATAGTAGGGAACAAATGATGGTTTTTACTACGAGAGTGCCAGATAAGTCAATCAAAGTTTAACCCGAGAAATTTTAACAATATCATGTACCTTTCGTGGCTTGACAGGAATATCCAATGTAGAATTTGGTCCTAGGAAACTGTGCAATAAAGATCGAGTCCAAGCACCAGAAGCAACTACAATAGCTTTTCTGCCATATAAGATGTTCTTAGAAGTTTGGACAGCTTCAACTCTTCCAGTAACCTCTGATCTGTATAAAATAAAAATATTAATAATGCAGAAAAATGGAAATGGCTTTGGTGCCATCCTAATAGATAAGTAGACAACATCATCGTCAAGCTAATCACAGAAGCTACATGTCTGCAATTCAAGTAGAATGGTAGCTGTACATGCTCTTGTCTTAACCAAAAATAGTTGTCAGAAAAGAAGAGATCTTCATACCTTATCAGTGACATTGCAGGATCATTGTAGACCTCCATATATCTCCCCTTTGCAGAATATGAGCTATTTGTCTAAAAACAAAAAAACGTTCACAGTTAGAGATCTGCGAGATTCTTCTAGTTGCACAGCTTATCATAGAAGAATCAAACTTGTAGAGAAGAAACCTTTTCAATCAAAGACACGGCCTGGAACGCATCAATTTGGCGGTCATCAGGTAAGAACATAGCACCACCATTGTTTCCGACAGAGAGTGCAGGTTCTAACGCATGCAACGAAGAGGTGGACAAGCACTCTGCTCGTATGCCTGCCTGAGACAGAACCTTGGTCTTTTCCTCCAGTGTAGCAAGCTCTTCAGAGGTTCTTCCAACTAATAAGCTTCCTTAACAAAAAAACATTTCACATTTTATTCAAACTCGCCATGGTCATGATTGAGAATCAAGATATAAATAATACAGAACTGAGCATACAGCGTAGACATTAATACACCTAAATGAACAAGTATAGTCAATTCAAGCGCCATACGACGTGTAGCTGCACTAGCATCAGAATGTCCGGAGTCTAAAGTAGCTTTAATTAACTTAGTCCTGACAGTGATTTTTTTATTTTAGAAAATAGGGGTTCCCCAGTTCCATTCATTTTCTGAATGAAACAGCGCAAAGCACTACCATTAGTTTACAGTTTCCGAGTTCCAGCTGGAGTACAAGAACTAGGTTCAGAACTAAACTTTATTACAACCAGGCAAAACTGAAATCAGCAAAATGCTGTAGTTTTTGGGCGCAGCTCTTGTTTCGTTGCTGATTGAGCATCAGGGCGACACTGAAACTACATTTACTACATTTCGAACAAAGTTATACTGTTATTTTAGTTATTCCACGACTTTGCAGATTCATAGGTTGGTACTCTATACTTGTATTTGAGAGGGAGAAATGCACAATTGGATCACATCGAGTCAACGCATTATCGATCACTATGGCATGCCTCTCTACCTGTCTTCATCCACCCCAGACTCTCACGAGCGCCGCAGCCGCCGAGGCCGTCCATCTCGGCTGCGAGCTCCTCCCACAGCCGCTTGCTCCGCACCGCCAGCTCCCACGTGTCGCTCCCGGGCGTCCGGTGCGACATCCACACGTACCCCTGCCCTGCAGCAGCAGCACCACCACCACCGAACCCGAATCAAAACCAGAGGGGGTGCATCCAAACTCCTATGACATATGTGCGCGCTCGAATGGAGGGGAGGGGTACCTGCGCCGGTGGCGCCAGAGCAGGGACGGCGGCGTCGGCGACGGCGACGGAGAGCGGGGTGTGGAGGAGGAGGTGGCGCGCGATGGAGAGCCCGACGATCCCGGCGCCCACGACGACCACATCGTGGTGCGAAACGGAGGCGGGACCCGAGGGGTGGGATCGGAGGGCCGGGAGCGGGTGACGCCGCCGCCGCGGGTCGCGGAGGGAGAGGCGTTGGGCGCGGGAGGACGGGGAGCCGGCGGTGAAGGGCGTGGGGTTAGGGTTTGGAGCGGAAGAGAAGGCGACGGCGTCCATGGTCGGGAGCAGAGAGGCGATCAGGCGACGAACTGAACTGCCGGAGGTGGCGAGCTCCGAGAATGGAGAGGGAGGGAGCCAGCGGCAGCAGGTCAACGGTCTTTGTTTTGTACTTACGAGATGCTGACGTGGCGCGGTCTGTCCAGATGATCCAGCTAGAGCGGGCCGTATCTATATTTGGGCCTCCATGCTATTCTTCGTAGTTCACACCAATTCGGCCCAACTGAGATATTTCGTGCGTAAAATAACTTGTTTCCAGTTCTAAAAAACTTCTTTTGCATTATTTCGAGAAAAAATAGAGGTAAAAAAAATGGTATCCACGTTGGTAGTCTGAGTGGTAGTCTGAGCATGGAGCACAGCATCCAGTAAATCCACTATCAAAATCATCAACGATTGCACCTGGCAATTCGAAAAGGATTGTAGGCATTAGCACGATATGGTGGATTTTGTCACAGAAAATCCGTTCACAATACAAACCTTCCATACTTTTGCCAAGATAAATCGTAATGATATTGTTTCATTCACAAGACTCCCCCCAGCGCCGTGTCCATTACTACCTGTACACCGGCTCATGTCCATGGGACCAGAATACCTGGACCTAACTAGCATCCGGACTCGCTATACAAATTCTGGTGAGGAGCCTCTGCACTGCATTGCTCCTATCTATCTCTTAATTTCCTATCGCTGCACACCCCGACCGTCACAGACACCTGTGAAGATGGGTCGCCAAATGGGGGGCAGCAGCCACCACCTGGATGCTAGCGTGAAGTTCTTGCCGCCTTGCTCCTGCCCGACTTGCCTCTGCCGGACGGTTTCTTGTTGCTGGCATTGGTGTTATTGTTCGAACTTGACTTTGAAGTCGACTGGCCCGTGCCACGCACGTCCACCAGCCCTGCTTCCAGTGCTTGAACAAGGTTCTCGAAGTAGGTGCGGGTTACACTGTCACAAAAAAATCAGCTTAGCCACTGTAATTTTAAGTTAGCTGGAATTCGTTGATACATAGGTCATGCAGTACACAATGGCAAACAAAGTTCGGCATTTGAAGGACATAGTGAGCCGTCACAGGATGTTGGTACATAGCATCATGCATGTAACTTGAGTGAAATGAAAGGAAAAGGAACATGCAACATTGACCTAAACACCCATTCAAAATGCTTTCCAGGCTACATAACTACTACTACATCACATGATTGGATCTTTGCTCTGATCGGCCCAAAATCATCACCACAAATCAAGACGAAAAAAAGGCCAAAAAGCAGCTAGATTAGGAATTTGACGGGATTAATAGAGTGCAAGAAGGGCTAAAACAAGCAAAAGTCAGTAACTTTGTATAAACATATACTGTATATAACTGCAAATGTCTAGTGATCAAAAACATCTGGGCAATACCTGGTTAGACTAACAAGCTTCACACGAAATTCAGTGAATTCTTCTAATGTAGGAGAAATTTTGGTTGCATTAGGTAAAACTGCATGCATATCCTTCTCGGCACATTTATGGAGACGCTCCAAACCAGACTCAGCTTCACCTATAAAATCTCCAGATTTATGGCTGTGTCGACCATTCGATAAACGTTACGTCGCAAACTAAAAATATTCTACCTTGGAGGTACACAAAAAATTCACTCTTAGCTTCATCATCAAGATAATACCCATAAGCATATGTCCATTTCAGCACTCGTCTGCATTCTATGATCTGTTGTAGTGAAGCATAAGAGGGCAGGTGTGTCAGAGAAATGAAGAATTGTTAAAAGTAAAGATGAGCATTATAAGATAACATATAATTTTACCTGTGACCAAGCTTCAGGTATGAACCTTAGTTGGCTCTCTGGTATTCCAAGAACATCACTTAACTTCGCAATCTGAAGTGAGAACAAATAGTCAGGCACAACTAAGAGAACTGCAGGCGCCCAAACTAACAGGAGAGGCAACTATCCATCCTTTTCAGTTAATTTTGCAATTAGCCGAACACAGACAACAATAGCGTTGTGCACTAGCCAAAGCACTAGTCAAGAGGGAGGATGCATGACACAATGTAAGGTTTTAAATACTTACATTTGCACTTTCGAATCTTTGCAGATCTGCTTGTGCCTTCTGCCTAGACTGTCAGCAGGCAAGACAAGAAAAGTAAGCATCCAAGGCGTCATAGAGAAAAACTCGTGCCCATACTTCACAGTTCACACAATGTATGATTTGTAGTGGACACATATAGAAAATGAAATAAACTTTGATAACTAACAGAAAATGTATAATCACAAAAAAAATCCTCACAAGAGTTTAGAAGAAGGAAAATAATTGATTTGGTAAGGACATGAGAGATGGATATGGTATACAGACACATAATTAATGGAACAAGGACTTGCTTGGGACGGTTTTGAGAGAAACTAAAACTCTCCACAATAGGCAACTTTATGTGTATATGGTCACATCACACATATATGCACTTGTTTGAAAAATAATTTTTCGCGAAAACGCAAAAGCTTTGCGTTTCTTTTCATTGAATAGATAGAAGATTTTCAGTTACAACCTCCGAGGAGGGAAACAAAGCTGAATTCCAACCAAAGCTAAACTCCAATTATCCACCCCTGAACTCCAACCAAAGCTGAACTTTCAACCAGTTAGTGTAACATGTTAAGTTGTCAACTTGCTAATGACTGAATACTGAAATGGCATGTGTGCTCCAGTGTTGACGAGACTTCAATTAAAAATGAGGATGCAATATAGCATCTCAGTCAGGCCAACAAGAGCGCAGAGGGTTGTAGGAGGTGAAATGAATGGTTAGTCTAGTTGGCGATTGCGTTCTGGGCGGTTTCATAGTATAAGGTTAACATTGGACCTTGGCTAGAGTTCAGGGTTGAAAATGTGAACTTGTCTATCATAATACAGGACACTGTACAAGCATGAATATGCAAAAATAATAATTTACTCTAGTTAAACAACATCAGGATTCAGAATTTCACGTAGCGAGATGACTGCAACATGATACTAAAGAACATACTGTTTGATTGGACGTCCAGCGCTCATAATAATGTGTGTATCTCACAATTGAGTTTTTAGCCCGTTCTCTCTTTGCTTCAGCTTCATCATACTAAAAGAAAAGAAAATGGGACAAAATATTAACAGCAAAAACAAAATGCAGTTGACAGTAGTAAATAGAGTCAAGGAAGCAAAGAATGAGTAGCATGCCAATAGCAAGCTACCCAGGAATGTGATTCTTCCTCAATACACAAAAGGATAATGTCCAAAAGAGAACATACTATGCCTTCCTTCTTTGCTGCTTCATAGCGATTGCAAGCATAATTGCCACCAGTGGTCGCATTTCCATGTTCTGACCATGGACCTAGACACAACCTGTGATCATGTAAGAACATTGGACAAAAGAAATCACATAACTTCAAGGTAAAATGTTCATTTTTCATCAGCAAAACAGTACACAAACAACTAAGCTCAGGAGACAAGAGTATACCAGCAAAACTCAAATTTGCAAGGCTGACGGCACGTCATATGCATGCACCCATGATTCTTCTCTATTGGTCGTTTGCATTTGGGACAGGGCTTTGAATTAGCTATTATCCTGGAAAATGAATTGCTTCAGAGATAGATTTTGGTGTTACCTCATGTACGCAAATATTTAAAATGGAGCATTACACACAAGGAGTAATCAAGATGGAATGGATCAATTACAACAAAGTGCAGAGTGCGTCTTCAAACTTTCACTGTCGTGTCACACAAGTCCCCGTACCAAGAAACTGAATGTTTTAGTCCTCGACGTGCATTAAGCGAGTGACGACAGGTTTTAACCAGTAACAAGACTAAACAAACTTTGACTACATACTTTGATCTGATGCATGACGGATAAGAGTTTGTCCCTCCCTCCCATGAACGCGAGAGCTATCAAGCATAGGACCTCCACGTGGGTCTGTCATTCTGGTGAGTCCCTTCTCCAAGCACCACAAGGCCAACATTAGATCCAGAGCACCACCTGCTTTGGCCTTCTCCATGCCCATAATTTGGTGGCAATCACCTGTTTTGGGTACCATTACCTTTGGTCGTTGCCACTTTGCTGCTACAAGCTGACACATTGGGTTACGGTATTGGCTGCGCCGTGGGCCACTCCCTTTTGTTCACCACTAGAACCAGACCACCCCTGCTTTGGCCTTTTCCATGCCCATAATTTGGTGGCAATCACCTGTTTTGGGTACCATTACATTCGGTCCTTGCCACTTTGCTGCTACAAGCTGACACATTAGGTTACGGTATTGGCTGCGCCATGGGCCACTCCCTTATGGCAAGGGTGAAGGTGACCACGTGAGCAAACCTCTAGGTTCTGAACTAGAAAGACAAAAATGATATACTTAATGCACACTAGGACTAAACCGTTCATTTTCAAGTACTGGGGGCCTAGGAGACAACACAACGTTGTAAGTTCAAGACACCCAACGCAATTTACTCGAGAATGGAACACTAGCAAGAACTGAAATATCTTATGGAACAATGAATAACGAACCAATTCACGTTCTCAGATTCTGCACTGTTCTTTAATATCCACTTTGAGACAGTCTCACAGCTAACTGGTCGATGATTTTCCTCTGTACACTGCAGACATTTGGAAAAGGGTAGCATTGCAAAAATAAAATTATGGATTAATAATATGGACACAACTAAATACAGTAAAAGCTTAAACCAAAATAAAATACCGACGTTCCAGCAGAAGCTGAATCTGCACATGCATGAGACATCATAGTTCCCGTCACCAAGAAACTCCACTGCACAGGTACAATCAGGAGCTGGACACCATTTAATCTGATAATAAACATAGTATCACAATTTTTTTTCAGAATCCATAGCATGCAAACGACATAAAATAAACTCTACGCTCTCTTTAAATTAACTGGTAGCCCACAAACAAGACAAGTGCTGGGCTGGTTCAAGGAATTACCTTCTTGCTATCTTCAATGTATGAACGTAATAAATACTGCTTGTACTTTACTTTATCCTCATCTTTAGCCAATCTACTAATTGTCTCTTCAAGAACCATCGCACTACAGGATGGCTCAGGGCACCGCAGTGCCAAACATCCTGGACCATCATTTACTGAAGCACTAATGTACCCTGCAATAATTACCTTAAATTTTAGCACTAGAAATTCCATAGTTCATCATGAAAAGGAGAACGAAAAGAATCAGAAGTGAGAATACTATAACCAAGCAGAGTGGAAGCTAAAAAGGTTGAAATTAACTGTTTCTACTTAGGTCTCTTTGGAGAGAATTTATATATATATATATCTTTTTGTTAAAATCTAAAAGGTAGAACTTCAATCTTTGGACTCCTGTTAGCTATGTGACAATTGCAGCTAAGCTTCCCACTACATCAAAGTATGTAAAATGATTACACACAGGCAACATGCTTAGTGGGCTGCTTAAAAGTGTGACATGCACAAACGCGTGCCTGCTTACAACATCACAAGATCAAACATCGGTATGTATATTTGCGGTCTTATTTGAGATTGAGCTGGGAGGGATGGGGAGGTGGATCCAAGATCAGTGAGATTCCTCATCCCTGATCAGCAGGCTGATGGTTGTGTTCTCACATGCCCAAATCCCTTTTTTGAACCTTTTGCATTTGTATACTGTCTATATTACTAATATTATAATCAAGTTGGTTAAGAGAGAGAGAGAGACCTTCCCAACATTCATGGCAGTAGAAGTGAACACAACTAGCAGAGCTCAGTGCACTTGTGGAATATCGTTCAAAACATATTCCACAAGTTAGCTGCAACCAAATGAACCATCAGAACTAAACATGCAGCTAAGTCACTGATTTAACCAGATATGAGACCAGCTGATAAGAAAACCTACCTTCTTATGGTCAGGAAGAACAACCCCATTTGCAGGCAAGCCAACAGCATTACGGACACGTTCTTCATCTGCAAACCACTCGTCACTCAACTTGCTAATATTCCTGAAAAAAAATTAAGATAAAGAATCCATCTTTTTAGTCCACAAGTCTTCCAACTTTGCAACAGTTAAAAACAGAATCTTATATGAATGTAGCATAGTTTACATAGAAAATAATCGCTTTACACGTTATGTCCATTAAATCTACTCCCTCCGATCCATATTAATTGTCGCCGAATTGGATGTATCTAGCAATAAAACATGTTTAGATACATCCAATTCAGTAACAATTAATATGAATCGGAGGGAGTAGTAAATATCAGAAAGTATCTCAAGATGAACTTTCCGTGTTCATTGTTCAATACAACAGAATTAGAACAAAGTCGGCAATATGATGTACTGGAACATGTGACTCCATTTCATGTATCAATTGAACAAACTCGCCAATAACATGGCAAGCTACATATATTTTTCAGCAGCAGAACTGACCATTTATATTGTCGAAGGAGGATGCATGCTGATTCTCTTGGAATTGAAAATACTGAAGATACCCGTTTTATGGCCTCCTCTTGCCGCTCATGTATATCCTTTTCAGTTAAGATGATGTATCTCTGTTTGTTGTGAACAAGAACACAGGCTCTTTGAGTGACTTTCAGAACTAAGATGAAAAGACAAAAGAACAGAAAAGCAAATAAATATGGAGGAAAGAACCATCCAGAGGCATCCCATGATCTAACGAAATAGTTCTATCAACAATAACGCTGCTTGCAGAACCTCGAAACCTATCATCTGACGAATAGAATGTGATCCACCATTTAGTAACATTAAGTGACGAAAAAGAAGCTATGACTATACAAAACATCTTAGTTCCTAAGCTTCATGGTGAGTGTCTGCTCCTAATAGGACACAAAGGGTCATGGTATTTTTTGCAGGTTCTCCCTCTAGTGGCAAGTAGCGAGCAACAAGTTGCTATGCTTCTCAATTAGCATCCCAAAAAATTGTAAAGACTTAGCCATCGGACCATTAGGCCTGGACAACGCTGAACGCGTGGCACAGGTTACAAACATCAAGTTCCAACAAAATGAGGCCTAAAATAAACAATTGTGGCTCATTGTCTATTTTTTTGGCAGGTTTCCTAAGCTCGTAGCAAGTGGCGACACTGCTAACAACGAGTCACTACTTCGCAATCAGCATTCCAAAAATGGTGAAGCCTACAAAGACCTACGCTTTGGACCACTAGGTCCCAACAATGCCTACGGCCTAGCACAGATTGCAAACATCAAGCTGTAACAAAAAAGGCGGCCTGAAATAACTAATCATCGTACATTATCTGTTTGTTCACCACAACTGAAACCACTTCTGGGCAAGAAACTTGACGGCACCGCCACTGAAACCTACCGCATTGGAGGAAGCCCCCCGAACCCCGCCGTCAGCACACCTCACGGAATCTACCGGATACAGGATACAGAGCACGCGCTCGGATTCTGCGCCCATTCGCCCCCCCCCCCCCCCCCCCCCCGCCAGAACAGACCTCTTCAGCAGCAAGAACGCCAAGAAGGCTCGCCCCACAATTCCGCACATACACTCAAGGACGCATACGGACGCCGCCGCCGCCAAGAAGGACCCGCCCCCAAAAATTCGGCAACAAGAACCCCAATAAGACCCGCCCCCTCGATCGGGGACCGGCAATCCAGGACGCCGCCGCCCCATCCCCGAGATTCCACGCCAGAGCAAGAAAGAAACCACCAGGGAGCGGGACGATCGCGCTTACCTTCTCGCGCATCGGGACGTCATCGTCGCCGACCTCGTAATCTTCGCGGCCGCAATCGGATTCCTCCTCGTCGCTCCCGTAGCCGCCGCCGCCACCGCCGCCGCTGCTCTCCCCGTCGCTGCTGCTGCTGATGTAGATCAGCTCCGAGTACCTCCCGCCGCCCCGCAGGTCGTCGTCGGAGTCCATCGCGCCCGGGCAGGGTTCCGGCGGGAGTGGGGGGCGATCGGGGGTGTGGGGATTGGGGTTTTGGGGTGGTGGGGAGGGGAGGGGAGGGGACTGGGGAGAGGGAGCTTTTCTTGTTCGGGTCAAGTCGACGGTGAGGGTTCGTGCGTGCGTGCGTGTTTCGTACGTGGCGTGTGGGGCCACAGTTTGGAAAAGGAGAGCTGGAGAGTGAATCTATCTACGACAGCGATCCGCGGCGGTAATTTTGGGGGAAAAAGTCTATTTTAAACTTTGAATTTGTACGGGTTGAGCGAAATGAACCCTAAACTTCTAATCCCTGTCGTTTGCACCTAAACTAACCAATCTCGGACTAAATTGAACCTGGGGGAGTTACCCAAACGGGGATTGCCGACGTGGCAAAGGATGGGCGGGATGGGCTGTTTTGCGAGGCGCGCGCGGGTAGAAAGAGATGGGCTGGCCCAGTTTAGCCCATCTAGCCCGGCTGGGTGTCCACTTCGACCGCTCCGACAGGCCCGGGACGCTCCACCTCGACCACTCCGCGTCCCCCTGCCTTCCTCCTCTGCCTCTGGCGGCAACAATGGCGACCGGCGATTGATCGGCGGCAGCGAAGATCGTGAAGGCACAGCGGCGGAAATAACAACAAGGTATTCATCTCCATGCCCTTCTCGTCTGAGCGCAGTAGTTTTCCATGAGCTCTATGTTTTTGGGGCTAGGGTTTTTTCTCAGCATTTGGGGGTGGTTTCGGCGGGTCAAAAGTAACGATTTTTGGTTGATTTTGTCGTAATTTGTGTTCAGTAATAGCATAATTTGGTTAATTTTGTGCGCATTGTTTATGTATTGCAGTGTAATCATGGACCCAAGTGAGGTTTTGAACGTGCGTTCCATTTGGGGGGAGAGTTCATCTGCATAGGTCCAACATTGGACTATGTTGGAGGAGAGGAGGCAATGTCAGAGATTGAGAGAGATAAGTTGTCTCTGCAGGAGGTGAAAGGGTTCTTGAAGGACCATATGCAATTGAAGGAATCAATGAGATCTATTTCCTGATTCCTGGGCAAGAACTTCTGAATGGTTTGGTGTTTCTGAATGATGACATCAAGTGTGTGAAGATGGCTAATTATATTTGTGTTGGAGCTGTTGCTGATCTGTATGTGGAATATCATGGAGAAGAAGATAGCGTGGACAGTAGCAGTGCTAGTGACTTTGAGGATGAAATCATGATTTTGAGTGCTGATGAACCAGATGTTGTGATAACTGCTGCTGAACCTGCAAAATCTGACACTGATGTGCTGGTTCCTAATGAAGCTGATGTGATTACGCAGATAATTAGCAGTCCAACGAAGCAGAGAACAAGAGCACCAGTTGTTGATCATGGAATGACAGACAATGAAGCAGCTGCTTCTCAAGTTTTGGATCCAACTCAGCTTCCATCAGGTTCTGCACCTGAACCTCCGAACCAAATGGAAGACAATGGCAGTGATTCATCTGACTCAGATAGTGGGACTGAATACGTCGCATTTACTGATGACAGTGGAGAGGATTCAGAGGTTGTAGAGATGAGAAGGCATGCTAGAAAATTCAAGAAAAGGCTTAAAGACAGCAAGAGCTGGCTAGGAATCAATGCTAAAGGTCCAGTTCCAATTTATTTGATTGCCAACATGGAGGAACAACTTGTAGAAGAAGAGAATGATTGGAATTATGATTCTTCTGATGAAGACTACAGCTATGATGAAGATTCGGATGGGCATGTGGTGAAGAGGAAGAGCAAATTCCCAAGATACAACAATAATACTGAAGTACCTCATTTCTCTTTGTCCATGGTATTCAGAAGCAAGAACCAACTGTGTAAAGCCTTGAAGAGATATGGACTAATTACAAAGAGGAGCATAAGGTTTAAGAAATCAGAATTTGACAGAGTAAGGGCTACATGTGGATGGGAAGGTTGTCCATGGCTTATATATGCAGCCAAAAGATTCAAGGACTTCCAGATTCCAAGTCATAACATTTCGTGATGAACACACATGTGCACGGAACAGATGCAACAAACTAGTTACTGCAAAGGTGATTGCGCAGAGGTATGAGCACTTCATATTTGCAAATCCAATGTGGAAGGTTGATAGCATGAAAGCAACAGTGTTGCAGGATATGTTTGCTGATATTTCTACTTCTAAGTGCAAGCACGCAATTTTTTTTGTTATGGACAAGTTGATGAGTGGAATGAACAATGAGTACACAAGGGTATTTGACTATCAACTAGAGCTACTTAGGAGCAACCCTGGAAGCACAGTTGCTGTTTGCATGGACCCAAAAAATATGGAGGAAAGCATATTCCAAAGCTTCTATGTCTGCTTCAATGCAATGAAGCTAGGATTCAAGGCAGGGTGCAGAAAAGTTATTGGCCTTGATGGCTGTTTCTTCAAAGGTGCAGTTAAGGGTGAGCTACTATGTGCCATTGCTAGAGATGCTAACAACCAGATGTATCCTCTTGCTTGGGCTGTAGTTGAGCAGGAAACTAATGAGAGCTGGAAGTGGTTTGTAGGTCTACTCATAAAAGATTTAGACATTAACAACAATGGGGCTGGTTGGGTGTTTATTTCTGACCAGCAAAAGGGTTTAATAAATGCCATGAAGGATTACCTTCCAGTTGCAAAGCATCGGATGTGTGCCAGGCACATATATGCAAACTGAAGGAAGAAACATAGAGCTCATGACTGGCAAAAGAAATTTTGGGCAGTTGCAAAGGCTTCGAACAGGCAGGATTTCAACTACTACAAGGCGAAGCTAGCACAGGAGACACCTGAAGGGGCTCAGGACATAATGAAAACTGAACCAGTGCATTGGGCAAGGGCTTTTTTCCTAGTTGGTTCTAACTGTGAGTCAGTAGACAACAACCTCTGCGAGTCATTCAACCATGCAATAGTTGATGCTAGGTTTTATCCTATTATTTCTATGCAAGAGAAAATTAGGAAGAAAATTCTAGTGAGAATTCAAGAACAGAGAGACAAGGCTGTGAAGTGGACAGGGAAGATATGCCCTGGAATTTTCAAAAAGCTAAAGAAAAGTATTGCAAGGATCCAATGGCTAGAGGTGCTCTGGAATGGTGAAGATGGTTTTGAAGTGAAGCAAGTAAATGGGAGAGGGAGGCAGTGCACAGTCAACCTACAAAAAAGGACTTGTTCATGTGGTTATTTCCAGCTGTCAGGGCTTCCGTGTCATCATGCAATTAGTGCCATCTACAAATGCAACAAACAAATTGATGAGACTGCACCATCGCCTCCCTTGCTATTCCATCTTCACTCGGACCAACCATGGCACTTTCATCTTCTATCCGAGCCACATTTCCTTGACCTTTGAGCCTCCAAATTTCATCTCTCAGAACACCAATCAAGTTGCTAAAAAATTGAGGCAACGGATCATCGTGCCATTCCAGATAGCCACATCCACCACGCTGTCAATTATACCACCAAAATTCAATCAGAGAGGAGACATTTGAATAGCCAACACAAATTGGTCAAAACAAAAATGGAAGCTCACCATCGCGTTCACGCAGGCGTAGTACCTCCTGCCTGGGTTCAGAACGCTCCAGGAGATCCATCGTGGCACCTTCCTCAGAGGTTTGCACCTGCAGCGCCTCTCCGGCTCGTACGACATTGGAGGTTCCCGGTAGCGCACCGGCGACCTCCCTTCCGCCCCATCCCTGCCAGAAGCTCGACGGAATCCGGGAGCGGACGAAGCAGACGAAGCCCACGACATCGTTTTGTCCGCCAGCGGCGCCCGCACCGCCGCCCCGTTCAAAGATCTCCTCCGCTCCGGCACCACCGCGCCGCCCCTAACCCTGATTTCGCCGCCCCGCTCAAAGATCTCCTCCGCTCCGGCACCACCACCGCCGCCCCGCTAACCCTAATTTCGCCGCCTCGCTCAAAGATCTCCTCCGCTCCGGCACCACCACCGCCGCCCCGCTAACCCTAATTTCGTTCCCCACTCCTGCCTTCTATCCGTTTCAATGCGGTTATAAGCTCCCTCGCCCAGCAGTCAACAATCCCGGTAGACAATTGCCACGTAAGCGCTTTTTAGCCTAAAAAGAGAGTAAGGTTCAATTTAGTCCGGGATTGGTTAGTTTAGGGTGCAAACGACAGGGATTAGAAGTTCAGGGTTCATTTCGCCCAACCCGTATGAATTCAGGGTTCAAAATAGACTTTTTCCTAATTCTGGGGATATTCCCGTTAATGATCCCGGCTTTTGTTGGAAGTGGTGGTTAAGGTAATCCTCAGGGGCTATTTGGAAAGCAATCATGGTAAAAACATTTGCTTCTTTTATTTATTTTTTGTCTTAGTTTATTTGTGCGGGAGCTCAAGCAAAAGATTGGTTTTTCTTTTTTTACGTTAGCAAAAGATTAGTTAAGAGTGCTAAGAAAGAAATCAATGTCTCTTGTTGGTTAGTCTCGTGTCAGTAAAAAAAATTCTCCATGTCTGCTTCATCGGCGTGAAGGGATAAGGAAGACGAAGGAAAGAGTTTTTTTCTGCTTTGGTGTGGTGTGATTCCATACGCCGTAGGCAATTGCCTAGCGATTCAAAACTAATCTATAGGAGTGAGATCCCGTTGGGTCCAGTAATGCTCTTGGGGGCGTGTTTAGTTGAATGTAAACAAGTGAACCAAATCCGTTGAGTGTAAAAATAAGGTATTTGGATAACTATAGGAGAAGCTGGGTGGTTCAGGGGTGGGGGTGGAAGATTAGGGTTTTGGGATGGTGGGAAGGAGCAAAGGGAAGGGGAGAGGGAGAGATGACGCTCTTCCTTGTTCAACAAATCAAGCCGATGACAAAAAGTAATGTGGGTCCATGCAGATTTTGTACTCCTACCTGGCGTGGGGGACTCGTCATTGGAAAAAAGCGAGATGAATCTATCTGCAATAACGACAGGGGTAATTGTGAGTTTTCTCGTTGATAATCTAGTGTCTGTTCGAAGTGGTGGTTAAGGTGAAACGAAAGGGCTATTCGGAAAGCAAACATGACAATATTTACTTCTTTTGTTTAACAGAACTTCTATTTGGAGAACGTTTTATTACTAACTATATCAAAGACAAGCGCTTTCGCGCTCCCTCAGCGCTCGCGCACTGTTCTAATGAATAGTAGCTACAGTGTTGAACAGTGCCCCTAGATGGACCTATTTGTAATTTTCTGAAAACCGAGGGACTTTCCTGCAAAAGTGTCCCCACATCTCCCCTCCCTCTTCTCTCCCTCCCGCGTGACCCCGAGGTCGTTGCCGCCGCCGACGCGCGCTGCCGCCACTCCGCTCCTCCCCTGACGAATCCAAGCACGCAGGGAGCTCCGTCGCCATGGCCTCTCCATCCTCGCCGAGGATTGCGGGCCGGCGACGACGCCCGCGCCCGCTGCCTCCACTTCCTCCACCCCCTCCTCCGTCCTCGCCGCCTCCGAGGCCCCTCCCCGCCGCGAGCTCCACCTCGACGCTCCTCTGCTGCTGCGGCTGTGAGCCCATAGCCCTGTCCCTCTCAGCGGCCTTGGAGGCGCGGCAGAGGGATCCTTGAGGTGGCGGAGGTCTTTTTTCCCTCTTAATTGCTTGCGACCGAGCCCGTCGCCACGCCGTCGTTTCGGCTCGCACGGGGCTAGATCGAAGCCGGAGGGAGCTCCGCTGCGATGTCCTCTTCATCCTCCATGAATACCGCGTGTCGAGATGCATGGGAGGCGCGATACGGGGTCGTCTTCCACCTCCGTCTCTCCTGCACCAGCCCCGCAGCATCACTTTCATCCCTCTGCTGCTCCAACCCGGCAACACCAAGGTGAGCAATCTCTCTCTCTCTCTCTCTCTCTCTCTCTCTCTCTCTCTCTCTCTCTCTCTCTCTCTCTATTTAATTGCTCTGAGTTGATGAACGTCGACAGAAGATCTAGGCTGCTGCGGCGACCCGGCGTGGGCATCCTTGGACCTGTTCTTGAGAAAGAATAAGGAACAAGAAGAGGAGCAAAATGAGAAGGGAGGAGAAGCGAGGATCCTCACATGCCCCTGATTTCCCTTTCCTAAGTTTCAAGGGTGAGTTACTCCACTATCTATGACCCTCACATGTTCTGTACGTGGTGGTTCTTAGATTATTAGGGTAGGGGAATAGCTAGATCTGGAGTAACTGCCATTTTACAGTAACTAAATCTACTAAGTAAACGGTCTACTTAGGGCATTTTACAGTAATGTGTTCAGTTGGTATCATGTTTTGTGCATTTTTGCCAAAATAAATGAGCTGATTATCATTATGGTTGACAAACCCGTATATGACTCCATTTCTAGAATGGTAGCTAAAATTCAGGTATTTGTATATAATCTGACTTAGCTGAAGAATGGCACTGACCACAAATATGCTCTTGGAGATCCTTTTACCCTGGCAGGTAATTATGACCTTATAAAAAATATCTGCTATATGTATAGAACCAAACAAGGCATTTGTATGTGACTATATTTTGTGATTTTGTTTCAAACTAGGCATCACAATGTGGTTCCCATGCGAGAAAGGATTTTTGAGCTGCCAGTGTGTTCCCGTGCGAGAAAGGAAGGTGAGGCTCTTTCTGAAATAACATGTGTCGTTTACCAAGTAAACTCAATATGTAATTAGAGTATCATGTACATGTCGGAAATTTAGAACATGATGTGTCATCTTGCCAACATTATGCGATTTTCTAATTAGTTACATGAATCCTGACTTGCTTTGGAGTATGGAGATCCACATGCTAGTGAAAAAAATTCTTTTTATAGTTTTTTGGAACTGGTGGTGTGTTCTCGTGCGAGGAAGGTGAGGCACTTTCTGAAATATCATGTGTTATGTAATTAGAGTGCCATGTTCATGTTCATGCCGGAAATTTAAAATAGGATGTCTCATCTTGCCAACTGTCATGCGATTTTCTTATTAGTTACATGAACCCTGACTTGCTTTGGCGTATGGAGATCCGCATGCTCATGAAAAAAATTCTATTTACAGTTTTTGTTTGTTGATGTGATTGGACACTGGCAAATTCATCCTTCTTTCCGCTTTCCGTGTTGTTTGCAGGTTATTGAGCTGAGTGAAAGCAAGATGCCCTTGTTTTTGGGCAGGTTAACATCGAGATAGATCGAACTACTGCACATGCAATTTTGACCTTGCAGCTCACTGGTGGGTGGCAATCACAATGGGTGCGCTTGCCGTCGACCTCCCTAAGGTTTCAACAATTGACCACTTGCATGTCAGTTTAGGTGACTTGCATGAAGACGGAGAACCCACTTTACAGACCAAGAATATTGTTTACCGTGAAGTTTTTGCTAATTTGTAAAACATGTTTCTGAAGCACCAACTGGTAGGTTTTCAACGAATTGAATACCATATTATAAGTACCTTCTTACATGGTGTATATCTTTCCTACAGTATGCTCATATTTTGAATTCAACAACTGTCATACGACTTAATTCTTATATTTACGATTATTTTTTCAGGTTCGATAAAACATAATGGTTTAATTACAGTACCAAGTGGTGAACTGCATTTACATATCACTGCTGTTAAGCCTATATAACGATGCTAATACTCTTTAGATGCCTTCCTAGGCTATATACCTGCTGTTTAATTTTGTTAGCTGTACAAACTTTCCCATAAGTAAATCATGTTGATGTCTCGGCACACCTCCTAATTCCACTGAACCCGTCGATTCCAATGTGGCTTCTATTGCAACAACCAGCCACGAAGAAATTTCAGAAGGGGCTACTGCTTCATCAAAACCAACTATATGCCTTGCCATCTCCTGCTTGCCCCCCAACGACGGAACCATCTAAGGTACCAGCATGCATATTTTTTGATATAGTTCACACATTTTGTCCACGCATTTTACGTATTTTAAATTATAATGAATATTGTCAGGTCGATGACTCTCTTCAGAGAAGATGGATCATATCCAACCTTTACTGATCTCCATATGCTGACCAGGCCGACAACACTAATGGTACAAGATTGCTCCTTCACTAGCCAGCAGTCAACCTCCTCTGAACCTATGTGACAATCTATGGAAGTTACTTAATCTCTCTTTCTGTAGTATAAGTACCATCTGATGTTCCATGTCCACAAGTTGGCTTCAACATTGATCAAGCCAGTCTGAACATGATGCTTTCTTGCTGTAATATAGGTAGCATCTGATGTTCCATGCCCACAACTTGGTTATAATATTGACTAAGCCTGTGTCAACATGATGCTTTTTGTCGCGAAATAGCTTAATTAGTCTCTCCTGCTGTAATATGAATATTATGTAATGCTCTATGAGCACAACCTGGTTATAATATTAGTCGGATTAGTCTGAATATGATCCTTTCCGCTACCCTGTCTTTTTCTACAGACATGTTCGCTAGGCTGACTAATGACTGCTTGTCGTGGGGTCACTCTTCGACTACCCCACGGTGGGGATACCTGGGCCACGCCAAGTCCATCAACCTTATGACGAGGGCCCAAGGAAGGCCCAAGGAGGACGACGTGCGGCCCAAGATAGTCGACGCTAGGTCATGCGACCCCGCCATGCTTGTAAGCGCCATCGGCACCGTTCACCTGAGACCTAGCCTACCATATAAAGGCTAGGAGGGTCCTTCGTCTAGGGTACGCTCATAGCCGCCACACAAACCCTAGCGAGATTGCCATCTCGCCATTGTAGCCACAACTCACCATCAATAACCAGACAAGCAGGAAGTAGGGTGTTATCCTCCGGGAGCCTGAACCTGGGTAAACGCCTTGCTTGTCAGCCGTCGTGATCACCAGCGCTCATCTCTCTCCCCCTCAATCAACCCGGGGTGCTTAACCCAGGGATTTGCCGAGTCCACACCTCGTCAATTGGCGCCGTCTGTGGGAAAGAACGAGCGCTGGAACCATGGTCGCACCGGCTCCATCAACTTTGAAGACCGACGTCTGCATCACCAAGGAGCCAATCTGCTTCGGCTCCTTCGAGTACACCTTCCACCCGCCGGCCCACCGCTCGGTGTACGCCGATCTGCACGTAGGTATGTGCCTCACCTTCGGTACCATGCACTACTTCGTAGACAGCTGTGGAGTACTCAGATCCACGGCGATCGCACCGCCCGCGGTGGCACCCGCATCTGCCGCGACTGCGCCAACCACGCCCCCACCTGCTGCGGAGATCGCATCTGCTGCGACTGCGGCGGCAGCATCTTCGACTGCTGAGAAGATCGCGTCCGCCTCGACTACTCCGACCGCCTCCGCTGCGGCAGAGATCGCGCCCAACGCGGCCGCGCCATCAGCGTCTCCGGCTACCACGGGATCGCATCTGCTACGACTACGTCGACCACCTCGTCGACCACCACGCGGATCGAGTCTACTTCGACTACCTCGATCGCGTCGCTGGCAAGGCCAAGATCTACGTCAACTTCGACTACGTCGACCACACCCTCGCGCGCAACGGAGGTCGCGTCACTCTATACCGCGCACTCGCGTCTCCATCGACTTACAAGATCGTCAACAAGCCAATCGCGCCCACGTCGACAACAGCGACATCACTCCTCACGACCGCGGCGAAGATCGCGAAACTCCAGGGAAGGAGCCTCGGCGGCGACTGTGGTACCACCACGTTGCGCCATTTTCGACTCCGAGCACGGCTCGGACGAAGGAAGCAGCAGTGGCAGCGTCCATCCCGCTGCCCAGATCTACCCCGCGCAAGTCTTCATGATCGGCCAGAGGCCGCAGGGCAACGACGACGAACCCGCATACCCACTGGAGGTGGTCATGCCGGACCAGGTGACGCGACTCACCATCACCCGCGACATGGCAATCAAAGCCCTGAAGCACGTCGAGGAAGGCACGTACCCCCACCGGACGCACCCCGGGAGGACCTTATGGCGGTCCAGTACCTGCTGCGGAAGGAAGGCGAACGACTCCGCGCAGAGAAGGCCGAGCTCCTCCGACGCAAGGAGGAGGCCGACGCGTCGAGCGCCAGGAGGGCCGCTTACTCGTTCACTGCCTCAACAGAGGTCTCACAAGGAGCAAGGCGCCACAGAGCCCGCGTGCCCCTGATGACGGAGGCCGACCGCGCTAGAGTCACCCGCAACCTCGAGTCATCATACATAGAAGACGCAGACGGATACCCGTCCCCAAGACACCCGGAGCCGCACTCATGGCAGTCGAAACATACCTGCGGCTGACACAGCCGCCTGAGGGCGACTCGCGCGCTCTCCTCCACAAGCAGCAGATCATGTCTATCAAGGCACTCGAAGACGCACTGGTAAACAAGGCGCCGACAGAAAAAGCGCGAGAAGATCGAGATCGCCGCGACCACGAGCCCGCAGCACTCGCAGCCCCGGCGACAAGACAACTGCGACAACCGCAGCCAGGTGAAGACCTCCGCAACGTCATCACACAAAGGACGGTAGACCGCAGCCGCATCCACGGCCGACCAGCACGTCCAACTCGACTACGACCGCAACGACGGCGACTACGAGCCGTGCGGCGCCGCATGCTTCAGCTTCAACATACGCGACACAAGAATGCCCAAGGGCTTCAAGCTCACGGCAGAAGCAGTCAAGTACGACGGGAAGCAGGACCCGAGACTCTGGCTAGAAGACTACCTCATAGCCTGCAGCTGCCAGGGCGGTACTTCGACTACGGCCATGCAGTACATCCAGCTGATGCTCACGGGCTCGCACGCGGGTGGCTCAACACTCAACCCAAGAACGCCTTCAGGACGTGGGACGAGTTCGCGGAGGCCTTCGTTAAATCCTTCCTGGGGACGTACTCGAGACCGACGACGTTCGTCGAACTACAAGCATGCAAGCAAGGACGAGACGAGCCGCTCCGGTCATACATCCAGCGTTGGACCTGCTCCGCAACACCATGGAGACCGCCTCGGAGGACCGAGTGATGGATGCCTTCATGCACGGCGTCTCCCGCCGCGACCTCCGCGAGGAGTTTGGTAGGCTCCGGCCGAAAAACATGATCGAGGTCATGAAGATAGCAAACCAGTGGGCAGACGGAGAGGACTCGGTCCGCAATAGTTCACACTACTCCCCGAAGGACGAAGCCGGACCAAGCAACTGGCGAGAAGGGCGCCACAAGAAGAAGCCGCGTTACAACGGCAACGACTCAATCGAGCTAGTAGCGGCGGGATTCCAAACCCCCCGTGAGGATGAAGCGCGCGACAGCAGTCGCCAATACAGCCATGCACAGTACAGTCGAAGCGGCGGTGACCAGAGTCGCCAATACAGCCAGGGGCAGTACAACCGAAGCGGCGGCAGCAGCTACCGCAGCGACGGAGGCCATAAACGCGAGTGGCAGAAACGCACTCTAAGCCCAGCGAAGAGCTGGAACAACCCTGCAGGCACCACATGTTCAGGAACCCGGAAACGGGCAAGTGGGGATCCAACCACCTGTTGAAGGACTGTCGAAAGGCACGCAAAATATACGAAGCCATGCAGAAGATAGTCACTCCAGCACCCGCAGCGCAGCCAGCCGCGCAGCTAGCCATCCAGGCAGCACCCGCAGTCGCCAATCCAGCACAGGCGGCGGGAGCCTTTCTGCAGCAGCAGCAGCAGCCGCAGCAAGATGCCCCACCGGTGATCCAGGACGCATATCCAGCGGCACGCGGACAACTCAACATGATACAGAAGGGCGCCCCTCAAACAGGACCAGAAGCTCATCACCGCCAAGTTTCCAAGCCATCACTGTCCACCCGCAGTACCAGACTACCTGAGAGGTCAGAACACCAATCACTTCTCCAGAGCAGATCACCCGCCTGCAGTACCACGACCCGGGCACGCCGCTCTGGTAGTCGAAGCTCTGATCGGAGATTACACCCTGAAAAAGGTGTTCATGGACGGAGGCAGTGGCATTAACATCATCTTTGCCGACACCCTCAGAAGGATAAACAGGCCAACGACGGACTTGGCAGCATCAGAGACTACCTTCCATGGCATAGTACCAGGGCAAGCAGTCACGCCCATGGGAACGATCACACTCGATGTCATCTTCGGCACACCCGAAAACTTCAAGAGGGAGTCGATCGACTTCGAGGTAGTCGACTGGAAGTCGCAGTACCACGCGATACTCGGGCGCCCAACCTTCGCCAGATTCATGGCGATACCTCACTACGCCTACCTCATGCTCAAGATGCCTGGACCCAAGGGCGTCATCACGGTGCACGGCGACTTCGACCGCTCCAACAGCTGCGACCGCGAGTTCAGCAAGATCTCCGAATTCTTCGGAGTCGAAGAGCACTTCGAGGCAATGGCAGTCGACAACGACAAGACCATCTTCCCAGCCCGCAAGAAACCAGCCAAGGACGCTGCCTTCAACGCGGCTGACGACACAACGACCCATCAGGTCCACCCGACTGACGCCAGCAAGACGGTCAAAGTATCGTCGAGTCTGACTCCCGCATAGGAAGGCGCGCTCGTCGAGTTTCTACGTGAGAACTGGAGAATCTTCGCATGGCAACCCTCTGACATGCCAGGAATACCCAGGAACCTCGCCGAGCACTCCTTAAAGGTCCACAAGGACGCCAGACCCGTCAAACAGGCCATGCGACGCTTTTCCGGGCCCAAGCGAGACGAAATCAGCAGAGAAATCGATCGACTGCTGAATGCCAAGTTCATCCGAGAGATCAAGGACTCGGACTGGGTCGCCAACCCGTCCTAGTGGAGAAGAAGAAGACGAAGAAACTCCGCATGTGCGTCGACTTCACCGCCCTCAACAAATGCTGCCCCAAGGACCATTTCCCGCTCCCGCGGATAGATCAGATCATCGACTCGACTGCAGGCTGCGAACGCCTGTCCTTCCTGGACGCCTACTCAGGTTACCAGCAGATCAGACTGAACGTCGACGATGAGGAGAAGACAGCATTCATCACACCCGACGGCGTTTTCTGCTACCAGACGATGCCCTTCGGGTTGAAGAACGCTGGTGCCACGTACCAGCGCACAATGCAAGCATGCCTCAAAGGGCTCATCGGGCAGATCGTCCAAGTCTACGTCGACGACATCGTCGTCACCACCCGCAAGGAGGACACCCTCATCGCCGACCTCCGCAAGGTCTTCGCCGCCCTCGACGAGTATCAGATCAAGCTGAACCCAGACAAGTGTGTCTTCGGCGTGCCAGCCGGAGAACTGCTTGGGTACCTCGTCTCTGCAAGAGGAATCGAAGCCAACCCTGAGAAGGTGCAAAACATACTCGCAATGCCAGCACCGACCAAGCTTCACGAGGTGCAACGCCTAGCCGGCCGAGTCGCAGCTCTCAGCCGGTTCATAAGTAAGTTGGGAGAAAAGGCCCTGCCTTTCTACCAACTGATGAAAAAGACAGACAAGTTCGAGTGGACAGAAGAAGCGCAAGTCGCGTTCGACCAACTCAAGAAAACACTCACGACTTCCCCAGTACTGGTGGCTCCACTGGAGAACGAGCCGCTATACCTCTACGTGTCAGCCACAAACAGGGTGGTCAGCACGGTACTCGTAGTCGAACGAGAAGAAGAAGGACACAGTCACCCTGTTCAGCGACCCGTCTACTACCTTAGCGAGGTGTTGACCCTGTCCAAGCAGCGCTACCCGCACTACCAGAAGCTGGCCTACGGAGTTTTCATGACTTCAAGGAAAGTAATCCATTACTTCTCCGAGCACCCGATCACGGTGGTAAGCTCCTCCGGGCTCTCCGACATCCTGACCAACCAATGCGCGACAGGACGAGTCGCTAAGTGGGTCGTCGAGCTAGGACCCTGGGGGCTGAAATACGCTCACCCGAAGTCAATCAAGGCCCAAGTGCTCCCAGAATTCACCACCGAGTGGATAGAAGCCCAGCTGCCAGATGTCCCCGACCTGTCCAACGCATGGACAATGTACTTCGACGGCTCCAAAAAGTTCAGATCAGCCGGGGCAGGAGTCATCCTCATCTCCCCCAAAGGCGACAAGCTGAAGTACGTGCTACAGATGGACTTCCCAACACCCTCCAACAACGAGGCTGAGTACGAAGCCCTAATCCATGGCATGCGAATGGCCAAGAACTGCGGCGCCACTCACCTCATGATCTACGGCGACTCCTACCTCGTCGTGCAGCAAACCATGAAGCCTGTGACGCCATCGCCGACAACATGATCGCCTACAGAGACCTGTACAACCAGCTGGAGGGCA
The DNA here is from genome assembly GCA_947311845.1 of Poa pratensis. NCBI lineage: Eukaryota > Viridiplantae > Streptophyta > Magnoliopsida > Poales > Poaceae > Poa > Poa pratensis. The sequence continues at coordinate 11,658,174 of CAMZMU010000074.1, forward strand.
CCTTCGACGGCTGCGAGTTGCGGCACATCGGCCGCGAAAGCAACGAGGAAGCCGACGCCCTCGCCAACCTGGGCTCAGACAAGGCGCAGGTGCCACCCGGCGTCTTCCTTGAGCGCATCACGCAGCGGTCTGTCAAACTTCGACCCGCCCGGATCCTCCACACCATCAACGAGCACCGCCGACCCGCCAGGCAAAGAGAAGGAGCCAATGGAGGTTCTGCTCATCGAGCCCACCTGGACGAGCCCATATCTGGCGTACATGCTGCACCAGAGACTGCCAGTCAACTCAGTCGAAGCCAAGCGCATTATTCGCCGTTCGAAAGGCTTCACCATCATCAAGGGGGAGCTATACAAGCGAAGCATCTCAGGAGTACTCCAAAGGTGCGTCGACCCAGTCGACGGTCAAGCCATCTTACTCGAGATCCACGCTGGCATCTGCGGGCACCACGCCAGCAGTCGAGCCTTAGTGGCCAAAGCTTTACGAGCCGGATTCTACTGGCCCACCGCAATGCAAGACGCAGAAGAACTCGTGAGGAAATGTCTCGGCTGCCAGGAGTTCGCCAACAAGCCGCACGCACCAGCTTCAGCACTAAAGACCATCCCACTTGCCTGGCCCTTCGCTCAATGGGGGCTCGACATGGTGGGTCCACTCAAGAAGTCCTCGCCAGGAGGACACACGCATCTCCTGGTGGCAGTCGACAAGTTCACGAAGTGGATCGAAGCCGTGCCTATCACAAGTTCGACTGCATCCTCAGCAGTTAACTTCATCAGGTCCATCATCTTCAGGTTCGGGTGCCAACAGCATCATCACCGACAACGGCACGAACTTCACAGCCGAAGAGTTCAAGGACTTCTGCTCCGAGCAAGGCATCAAACTCAACTACGCATCTGTCTCGCACCCGCAGTCCAACGGGCAAGTCGAAAAGTCCAATGGTTTAGTCTGCAAGGGCATCAAGAAGCGCCTGCGAGTACCATTGAAGCGCGCCGCAGGCGCCTGGGTTGAGGAGCTGCCGTCTGTGCTGTGGAGCCTGCGCACTACGCCAAACAGATCCACTCAGTACACGCCATTCTTCATGGTCTACGGCGCAGAAGCAGTCATGCCATGCGACATCAAGTTCGATGCACCCCGAGTGGTGGCCTACGACGAGTCCGAGGCAGAAGAAGCACTCGAGGATGACATGGATACCCTGGACGAAGCACGCGACATCGCCCTTACCCGCACAGCCGTGTATCAGCAAGACTTACGCAACTATCACGGACGGCGACTGCGGCCCAGAGCGTTCGTCCCCGGAGACCTTGTCCTCCGCCTCAAACAGAAGAAGGTGCACAAACTAGCCTCCCCGTGGGAAGGTCCATACATCGTGACAGAGGCAATTGGCGGCGGAGCTTACCGCCTGAAGGACTCGAAGACAGGGACAGTCTGCAGCAACCCGTGGAACGTGGCGCAACTGCGCCGCTTCTACGCCTAATCGACTCCCCCTTGTAACAAAGTGTACTATCTCAAGAAGCGGCAGGTTCCAGACGCACTCTTTCCCTTACCAGGGTACCTGAGGGGACTGGAAGGGTTTTAATGAGGCGGCCTGCTCGCAAAAATCAATGAAGTGATTTGTGGAACAAGCTCTCCCCTTTACTTTTTTAGTCAAAAAGCAACATAAACCTAGGCCGTCACCCGACGCACTCGGGGGCTGCGCCATACAGGTTCAACTCAAAAACCTAGGCCGCCACCCGAAGCACTCGGGGGCTGCGCCGCACAGGTCTAAGTCAAGCCTAGGCCGTCACCCGCGCACTCGGGGGCTGCGCCATACAGGTCACTCGCAAAATCCTGGCCGCACCCGAAGCACTCGGGGGCTGCGCCATACAGGTCACTCGCAAAATCCTTGGCCGTCACCCGAAGCACTCGGGGGCTGCGCCGCACAGGTCTAAGACAAACCTAGGCCGCACCCGACGCACTCGGGGGCTGCGCCATACAGGTCAACTCGAAAACCTAGGCGCCACCCGAAGCACTCGGGGGCTGCGCCATACAGGTCACTCGCAAATCCTTGGCCGTCACCCGAAGCACTCGGGGGCTGCGCCGCAAGGTCTAAGTCAAACCTAGGCCGCACCCGACGCACTCGGGGGCTGCGCCATACAGGTCAACTCAAAACCTAGGCCGCCACCCGAAGCACTCGGGGGCTGCGCCGCACAGGTCTAAGTCAACCTAGGCCGTCGCCCGACGCACTCGGGGGCTGCGCCATACAGGTCACTCGCAAAATCCTTGGCCGTCACCCGAAGCACTCGGGGGCTGCGCCGCACAGGTCTAAGTCAAACCTAGGCCGCACCCGACGCACTCGGGGGCTGCGCCATACAGGTCCAACTCGAAAACCTAGGTCGCCACCCGAAGCACTCGGGGGCTGCGCCATACAGGTCACTCGCAACATCCTTGGCCGTCACCCGAAGCACTCGGGGGCTGCGCCGCACAAGTCTAAGTCAAACCTAGGCCGCACCCGACGCACTCGGGGGCTGCGCCATACAGGTCCAACTCGAAAACCTAGGTCGCCACCCGAAGCACTAGGGGGCTGCGCCGCACAGGTCTAACTCAAAATCCTAGGCCGCACTCGATCCGCTCGGGGGCTGCGCCATACAGGTTTACAGACGTCTACAAGATACAATTTACTAACTCGGGGGCTACCCCCACCCGACATACATACATTCATATTTCCACTTGGAAAAATTTCTTTTACAAGCTAACGCTATGCAACAGCACTCTACTGCTCTTATTCTACAGGCTCGCCCTTTGGCGCATCAAGTGGCCCTACAAGGTGCTCGCTAAAGTTCTGGACCTGCCGAATCATCTGGCGCGCAGCCGCAAGAGTATCGGCATATTCACCCTCTCCAGGCAAGCCGTCAAGCACCTTGTGCAATGGAAGATTAGGCCGGTGCAGTCGAACGTATGCCAATGCCACGTTCGCCCCGGCAACAAGTTGAGCGTGCACGACTTCCTTCAACGCACTGCCTTCACGGAACCTCTCCAGAAGCGCAGTCAGTCCATTCGGCTGCTCGTTGTGAGGAAAGTACACCTTGTTGATCTGCCAGAGGGTTTTTCTGCAACCTTCCAAGAGCACAGCAGCCCGCCAGGTGCGATCCAGCATTCGTGCCATACACTACCTCTGGATTTGTTCGACCAAAACTGGCGCGCTTCGGGTGAGTCACCGGCGGCCTCTTTCTCTACTCGCTCGTCCACTCGAAGCTGCTCAGCCTTCAAGTCAGAGTTCACATCTGCATCAAGGCCAAGCATTAAGCATAGCAGGAAGACACAGAAGCCGAAGCAAAAACGCTAGAAGGCCAACCTTGCAGCTGTCGACTGATCAAGTCCATCTCGCCAAGCAGAAACTCCTCACGCTGGGAGAACGGCGCAACGGGCCGCGACCTCAATCGCTCCAGCTCCAACTCAGCACTCTTCAGCTTCGACTCGAGCTCAACCACCTTGTTCCTCATGAAGGTGATCACTCTCTGGTCATTTACGCTTCGCACAGGAGCTGGAGGAGCTTGACGGCGGCGACGAGTAGGCGCAGCCGAAGTGGTGTCCTCCTCATCGTCCGCGCTAGTAGTTCCAGCAACGTCAGGAGCTTCGCCCATATCAGACTGCCAAGAATTGACAGCGTCAAGCCAGGAAAAGAATCAACATAATTCATCCAAACAAGATATCAAAAAAGACTTGGCGACTGCACCCCCGATGGAGCGAATTCACATTTCATCATCAGCATGTTCACTCGCACGATATAAAGTGCATTACAGACTCAAGCCCAAAAGCAGAAGCATAGTCCTAAAAGGAAAAAGTCTACACTACAGACTCCGACTGGGAACGGCTCTTCCTAGCAGCCAACTCTGCAGCTTTGGCAATCCTCTTCTCGAAGGTGTCGACCAACTTCGCAGCTAGCTGGCTCGCCTGCACCTTCACACCGCTAAGGGACGCGGTCCTGCCATCAGGCTTCCGAGGGAAGTCGCTGACAACCTTCTCAAAATCACCTACGACTTGGTGACCAAGAAGTAGCTGGAAAGTGAGCTCGGAGCCGCGTACCGTCTGCGCGCACGTGAAGTCCGCCAGGACATTCGAATTGCCTTCGAATGGAGCTGCGAGTGCGTCAACAGCAGCTGGTGGCGGCTTGCTGGGAAAGATACTCCGGTGCACAGTCGCTAAGGCCTCTGTCGACTTCTGCAGTGCCGCCGTCGACTGCTGCAGCGCTGCCGATGCATACGCGCAGACGCGGTCGACGAAGCCAACAGCCTCCGCCAAGCCGACACTCTCGCTGGAAGTCCCTTCTGGAGGAGCACCTCCGCAAGTCTCTGTTCAAAAGAAATCAACACCCGTAAGACGTCAGAAGTCGAAGAAAGGCAAAGTAGGCACTGAGCCGAAAAACTTACTTCCAACAACATCTGCGAGTGCGAGCAAGCGGTCGACCTGGGTCTTCTCCAGAGCATCCCGAGCTTGTTCCCGCTCTTGGGCTTCACCCAGTGACTTCTCCAGCTCCGCGACCCGCGTCTTCATGCTCTCCTTCTCGCCTACGGATCAACGGAGCAAAGTTAGCAATAAAGGCAGTCGAAGCACCCCTCGAACACAAGGGTTCACACTTACCATTCGCTTGCTCCAGAGCAGTGCGAAGCTGATCCCTCTCCTGCTCCATGCGAACGAAGGCTGCGGCTCCCTCCATCTGCTGGCGATAAAATGGCTGCAGGAAACACAAGACATTAATCTACGCCCGACTATTCTAGTCAAGCGCATCTTCGGGGGCTACTCCCATCGGGAGCGCTGTACGCGCACCCGATACAGATCTTGCAGAAGGAGTCGAAGAACACTTACATGCTCAAGCAGCCCAGCGTCAACCGGAGTCGCGTCAGCAGACCTCTCTGGCATGGCGGAGGTCGAAGCCTTCAAGGCCAAAACGTCACCCGCCAGAGCCTCCTCTCCGGTCGTCCTCGCAGTCTGCTCGATCATAGGAGCAGAAGTGTGCTCCATCTCACGAGGGGAAGAAACAGCAGCGCCAGTACGGTCGCTGTGACAAGAAAACTCAATTCAAGGACCCGCAAGTGAAACAGCACACTCGACAAAAACAAAGCAATGGTTATGCGACTAACCTGACGACATCGTCTTCACTTCCCAGGGAGACGGAGGCCATCCTCGCGAACTCGGTCGGCGGTGCAGAGCCGAGTGGAGGCACGACCAAAGGTTCAGCCAGGTCGCTCGGGTGCCTAGTACCCGAAGAGGACTCGCTCGTCTCTTCCTCGTTCACACCCGCCTCCTTCACAGGCGACGAGGCAGAACCAGAGTCGCCAGCCTTTCGCCTCTGCCGCTTCCGCAGCGGCTCCTCGTCTTCATCATCCTCCTCCAACTCTTCACTCGGAGAGGTGGCGGAGGGAACTTCATCGTCATCAACCTCGTCCTCAGGGAACTCTGCCTCTTCATGAGGTCCATTCTCCATCAACGGAGGAAGACTGACATAGCTCGAACGACCCTGTCAGCAAATGAACCATTCGAGTCAGGCAAAAAGATTCGACAGAAGAAGATACAAGACAAACAAAGCAAACGAAGCTCACCTCAGGCACAGGATTATTAGGACCATATGGCTCGACTGGGCACTTGACGTTGCACGGGTCAGCGGCTCGGAGACTAGTGATGCTCCTCACCTTCGACTCGACCGCGTCATCATCAAGCTCATTGCCAGCATCCTCACGCGCCCACATCGGGTGGACGCGACTGCGCAGCGGCTGCACCCGAAGCCTGAAGAAGGTGGCGATGAGGTGAATTCCACCCGTCTCGCGCCCGAGACTCTTCAGAAGGCCACGAAGTAGCGTCAACAAGGGCTGAGTCGCCTCCCTGTCCTCCTTCGACAGCGGGTGCGCCCACACGTTCGTCTTCCGCAACTCGCGATCAGCGGCGAATTCGGGAAGCCCTGCTTGGTCGCACCTGATGTAGAACCACTTCTTCCGCCAGCCCTGGACGGAGTCGGACTTCTTCATCTGGAAGTAGGAGGTGTCGCCACGCACCTGGATGCCGAAGCCGCCGACTGGGTACACCTGCTTGCTCTTCCCCACGTTCCTCCTAACGAGGAATAGCGACTTCCACAACAGCCAGTTGAGCGCGATTCCCAGGAAGCACTCGCAGAGCACGAAATAGCTCGCGATGCTCAAGACGCTATTGGGAGTCAGATCGTGGATCTGAATCCCATAAGCATACAAGAGACCACGGACGAAATCATGGAGGGGGAACCCGAAACCCCGCGGAAGGAAATCCACGAAGCACACGCGTTCCCCCTCGCGAGGAGAGGGGAATACCTCTTTCCCGGGAGCGCGCACCGTCGCCTTATCCGCCGGCGGCAGCAGTCCCTGCGCGCGGAGGGCCTCGAGGTCGGCCTTCTTCACCGACGATTTGACCCAGTCGCCGTCGGGCTTCTTCATCACGCTCGCCTCGGCGGCGGCGACGGCGCCAGCAGCAGCCTTCCCCCTCTTCATCGCGGCCTTGCTCATGGAGGGTGGAGAAAAGAAACTGACAGAGAGCACGCAACACAACAATGGCGGAACAGAAGCAGTGGAGACGAAGGAATGGGGATGGATGAACTGTTCATCGCCGCGGTGAAAATTATATACCGCGCGGTCAGTCAATCCTGGCCATCCCTGCTGAAACCGCTCTCCACAACATCATCTGGCCGTCCACGTGTTGCGCGGAGATAGCAACCGTCGACGGCCACGCCGCCCACTACGCGCGGGAATCAAGGCGCCATCATCACACCGCGAAATTTTCGCGCCCAACGGTCAGAAAAAAGCGGCAACCGCTGTCTCCAGTCAATACTGACAGTGGGCCCGCACTGTCACGTCCCGTCGGACACAGAGTGAGCCAGAAAACGTCAGCACTGACGTCAACTGAGCAGGCGTAGCAAGTACGCCAATGGGCTGATCGAGAACTCGAACAGCTCATTCGAGTGCAAAAATGTTCAGTAAGCTCTAGGAGCCGAATAAACTCGAACAGTTCATTCGAGTGCAAGAAGATTCAGTAAGCTCCAAGAGCTGAAGAAACTTGTGCAGTAAGCTAAACAGGCCGAATACACAGTAAGTCACGCAAAGCCAGTCGCGACTCCAACATGTCGAGTCCCTTCTTTACTCCCATCGGGAGCGGGCTTTTCGACTGAAGAAAAATTGAGTTTAACCTCAATTGCAAGCAATTCAGCTTAATCTCGGGGGCTACTCCCATCGGGAGCGCTGTTCGCGCTCCCGAGTGACTCAGAACAATAGCAGTCGAAAATCACCGACTAAGGCTGTACTCGCGGTATTTTACCCTGGAAGTGACAGTTCGACTAAGGAATCCTCCATAAGCCCTGAACGGCCGGAGTCGACCAATTTTACTCATCTCTTTCAGGAACCCGACGGCGTGCCCAGGAGGAAGGAGTCCTTTACCCGACTCTACGATTCGACTAAGCACTCGGGGGCTCCTGTCGTGGGGTCACTCTTCGACTACCCCACGGTGGGGATACCTGGGTCACGCCAAGCCCATCAGCCTTATGACGAGGGCCCAAGGAAGGCCCAAGGAGGACGACGTGCGGCCCAAGATAGTCGACGCTAGGTCATGCGACCCCGCCATGCTTGTAAGCGCCATCGGCACCGTTCATCCGAGACCCAGCCTACCATATAAAGGCTAGGAGGGTCCTTCGTCTAGGGTACGCTCATAGCCGCCACACAAACCCTAGCGAGATTGCCATCTCGCCATTGTAGCCACAACTCACCATTAATAACCAGACAAGCAGGAAGTAGGGTGTTATCCTCCGGGAGCCTGAACCTGGGTAAACGCCTTGCTTGTCAGCCGTCGTGATCACCAGCGCTCATCTCTCTCCCCCTCAATCAACCCGGAGTGCTTAACCCAGGGATTTGCCGAGTCCACACCTCGTCACTGCTTATATAAATATTTACTGTACAGAACAACCGAGCTTTGTGTCATTCTCTATAAACCTTCCCATACAACTACTTCATCTGCTATGTCTTTCATCCACCATAATACTCTTATCTGTAACAAATCATCAGAGGCAGGGTTTTTCATATTTACAATCCACCACACATACACGTAATTACTTACCTACGGACAAACCATATACATACAAAAATACATGATCATCCACCTGATATGAGATACAGTACAGTCAACAACGTATACTGCCAGTTAAAACAATCAACAACAACGTACACTGCCAATAAAAACATTTAAAAGAGGCGCGGCGTGACGCCGCGCGAAATTCCACTAGCAACTATCCTTATATGCATGTGAACTTCTTGTGTGCCATTAGATCTACTCTGGACGACACTTCTTTTCCTCTTTTTTTTTTGCGACTACGACACTTCTTTTCTTAATCTCTTACCCACCAGTCCTACTTCTTTCTCCCCCGACACACCTCTTTCACTCAATTTCCTCTCCTCTCCCCATTCCGCTCGGTCGCACCTTCTTCCCGTGCCGCTTCACTATGGCGGCCGAACCTCCTCCCTATGTTGTCGAGCTTCAGCGACCTCTCTTTTCCACAATTTCGCTCAGGTTTCTCAGTGGCCCGTTCAAGGATTTCATGCCCTTCTAGGAGAACCCTAATGTAAATACAATGGAGCATACATGTTTTTTTTTTACATTGGAGCATACATGTACTGTATATATAACTGATTCTATGTAAATGGCACATGTAAAAACAAACAGGAGGACAATTTTAGAAAAAAGTAACAGGATGTGATGGGGAAAACAACGTGATGTGTCTTCCCACTGGGCAAAACAAATTGAGTAATTGACTGTTGGTGAAAAATTGACCTCCCATACAATCGAACAGTCAAGTTTTTCTGCTTTTTTTTTTTTGCGAAGCTAACAGTCACACACTGATCACTCACGAATTGATCTGGACACGAGAGATCGCGCGCGCTATTTCCCTTCGGCGTCTCGCTCAAGGTACTGGAGAATCTCGTCACTTCGCCGCCGCCTTGTACCCGAGCTTCGCTAACCGATCCGCCACCGTGTTCCCTTTCCGGGGCACGTGCGACACGGTCGTCTTGCCGAGCCGCGGGAGAAGCTGGGCGATCTTCCTCCACTTCTCCAGGTCCTTCTTGGCCCGGACCTTCGCACGGCTGGCCATGGCGTCGACGGCCGCCTTGAAGTCACCCTCGATGGCGATATCGCGCCACCCGTTCTTCACCGCGAGCTCGAGCCGGCGCTTGAGCGCCAGGAGCTCGGCCAAGGAGCTCGTCGCCCTGTGGACGCGCTCGGCGTAGCCTAGGATGAACTTCCCCTTGTGGTTGCGGTACACGCCCCCGATGCTCGAGCTGTTGGACATGGACGGCCCGTCGAAGTTGAGTTTCAGGCGCCCCTTCTTCGGCGTCGCCCATATGCTCGACGACGACGAGCCGCTCTTCAGCTTTCGAAGCTTGCTCTTTTCTCGCCGCCCGCGTCGGCGTCGGCGTCGGCGCCGGCTTGCTTGCTCTGATCTGTTTGCGCTTCGGCTCCATCAGGATGAGGATCAGAGGCGGTCTGTACGACGTGTCTTCAGCAGTTTATAGCTCTTTATATAGAGCTTGTGCGTAGACTCGCTTGAAGACTCGAATCTTAGAATTAGTACTCAAAATCTTCTTAATGACAGGCTTGGAGTATGAAATTAGGAAGAATTCGAGGAGCCATCACTCAGATCGATTGCGGCAACATAACTCCTCCTCGATCAAGGCTCCAAAATGGCCCTCCGCCGTCTGTGGCATTAGGGCGGATCGATACGTGCTGCCAGACTCCTCGGTCCTCTCCACCTGCGGCCTTGCCGGTCCAAGTCTCTTCGGGAGGCACACACCTCCTTCAGTCAAAGGAGGCACGGGCGCGGAGGGGAGGCTAACATGTAGCAACGCACACACGGGCAATTGACTTATAATGGGGTAAAAAAATGTTATTTTTTGTGAGGGTGCAACTGTGCAAGGAATAATCTGCCTCTCCTCTGCTTCGCCATACGATAATTTTTTTTTTGGAGCCACGTCTAGGTTCTCGCGGCCAAACGATCTAGGATAATCACAATAAGGTACATACTCCATCCGTTCGGATTTAGTCTACATCCTGAGTTCAAAATTTATTCAGAATTAGTCTACATCCTGGGTGGGTCCCACCTTGTTATTAGGAGGGGAGAGAGTCCGCACACTATGCATGCACCGGTTTGCATTTTTCCATGCATGGATTACATTAATTAAACTTGGTTTAACCAATAGGTGCTTTGTTTCTTGTGAGACAATAATTATAATCCATGGTGGAGTGTGTAAAAGTAGTACTAATAAATGTTAGCCTAATTTGTCTGAGTTTTTCCAAAATATAGACTAAATCCGAACAGAGGGAGTACATATCACTCTCATGGCTGTTTGAAATGTGTGTAAGATTAGTGTGGCCTTCCATGTAACTGAAAGTAATGAGGGGAGTTTCCGAAAAGTGTCTTGGCCCTCCCGAGTTCCAGTGATCCTCATGTTTTAAAAAATTAAAAGAAATTGCGAGTTTTAAAAAGAATTGAAAAAATCTCGGATGTAGCCAATGGTGTATCGTCCCACTAACATGAAAAACATCAACTTCGAAGCTACACTAAAATGATAAAATCTGATAAATTAGGAGATTTAAAAATATGCATAATCAAATCCACACTTTTATCAAAATATGATAAATTTGAATACAAAGTATTTGAAATTATTATTTTTTCACATTTTTAGAATACACCATACATCCGGGATTTATTTTCAATTTTTTTTGAAGCTTCTAAATATATTTTTTCGACATTCAAATATCAAAGATCACTGGAGATAGGGCACGAAATCTTCACTCCGGAAGTTTCCCAATACTCTGTTTAAGAAGCTGGCCAATTTACTCGGAGCGTTTCCGAAACTGGTTTACAGAATGGAAACAGACGCCCGCGTTCATGGCCAGGATCGATCAACACCTACAACCATGAGAACCACCACCAAAACGGCGCCCGAAGCAGCTACATACTCAAGCCGTAACCTCCAGCAAGATCGACCACCAGGATTCACTCATCCGAAGCAAAAAAAAAAACACGCATGATCGATCTCTTATTCTCGTCGCTCCAAAAACATTCACTAGAGGCCGGGGGGCGAGGGCGAGAACCCCGGCGGCAGCACCTCCGGCCGGCAGACCTTCACGCAGGCGGCCTCGGTGACGTAGCAAGGGACCTCCGGCGTCGACAGGCAGCAGAAACAGCTCATGTAAGTGTCGAGGCTCTCACCAACGCACCTGCTCTCTTGCACCTCCCTTCGAGCGGCCTGAACTTCATACCGTCGCCGTCTAGCTGACGCCCGCCTGCACCGCAAGATGCGTGTTGTGTTAATTAGCTTCGCCGCGAAGATGATGAAAGATGTATCGATGAATCATAGGATGGAAGAAAGCTTCAGTTGATGGATTATGGATGGATGGCTTACAGTGTGCGGAGAAGGCGTGGCATCCGAGGACGACGAGGAGCAGAATCAGTGCTGCCGCCGTCTTCTTGCTTCCCATCATCTGGCTGCTGGATCTGTGGCACGCCATTCTTGAGATTGAGTATCTGTACGTATGCTACTCTTCTAAGGTGGTGTAAGCATGTATACTAGATCGACGAAGACGACTCATGTGCTGGATTGAGCCTTGGGCTGCTATTTATAGATCAGCGAGGCGGCGCTCTGGAGGCGGAGGTGCGGTCGGCGGTGTGTTTGGTGGCGGCGTTCTTCCCCTTCGTCGGTGGTGTTCTTCGGGGCTTCGCCGTGGAGCGGCCGCCTTCCTCGTGCTCGCAGCTCCTGGGAGCTGCCGTGTGCGAGTTCCCCGACCCCTGGCTGGATCCGAGGCGACGGATCTGGTGGCTGGGGTCGTGGTGTTGCTGGAGGTGGGCTCGGAGGCTGCAAGGTGACGGCTTTGCAGGTTTGTGGCTAGAAGGTGGAGGATCTGTGGCGCCTGCTCCAGGTCCGGTGCAGTTCGAGCTCGGGGGCCTCCCCGGCCGATTCCCATTCATCGTCCTCAAGTTCCTGCTCTTCGGAGTGGGCGGATGTTGCGGCTCTTCAAACGCCTCTGGGCTAGGGGCTCTCCTGCTCCTCGGGCGATCGTGCTTCGCAGCGGTCTCCTTCATCGTCTCCGGCGGTGCAGGGCGTTGGTGCGGGTCGATCTCGTGGGTAAAGACGGCGAGTGCAAGCTTCGTTTGCTCTTGTTTTCTCTGTTGCCTTTCCTCGTATGTACTTGCTGGTGCTTTGTTCTTCTTTTAGTATGAATACAAGTATGTGCATTACAAAAAAAGATCAGCGAGACGTAGATATACAAAGCACGCTACCGAATGCGTTAACTGCATGGAGATCACTCGGTGGATGGTAGAAATTATTGTCATATATCCTTACTAATTTCCCTAAATAATCCAATTACTGGCTCTTTATGGCCAAATACTATCCAGCATTCAAAATATGCAATCTTTTTGTTTCGCAATTCATATGTGCTAAAATATGAGGGCTTTATTGGGACATGATGTTTTGACTCACGGGTGTAGATGAACCCGTCGTGTAAAATGCATTTTTAACGCATTTCAAAATGTTAAAAAAATTCAAACAAAAATTTCGGGTGTTCATATGAAAAATATCTATCCATACAAAAAAGTTTCGCATTGAAAAGACATTTTGTGTGACCAGTATAAAAAAGAAAAAAATGTTACGTGCAGAGGCATTTTTGAACGCCGGATATTTGTCTTTTTTACACCGGCCGCATAAAATGTTTTCTCATCCTGATTATTTTTGTACGAACATAAAATGTTCATATGCACATCCGAAATTTTTGTTTGAAATGTTTTGACATTTTAAATTCATTTTTTTGGATAGTGGGTGTAGATGCACCTATGATCCGGAGTGGATTTACCAACTTTATTGCTGTTATTATATTTTAGGACTGGACTATTTGCCGAGCATAGCTACCAATCTTTTTTTCCAGCATTCTAACGCACACGTAGTTTGCGATACATTTTCATCATTCCAGCCTAGTTTGACAGTGCAGTTTTTTCAAAACCGAAGTATTGGATTATCAAAGTATTTAATCGTCAGGCAAATGAATACTTCAGTTTTGGACAATATTTCAGTTTAGAAAAAAGAGGTCAGACCTCTTTCTCCAATACTTCAAAAAAACTACAGTTTTAGACAATACTTCAGTTTTAAAACCACATTATTTATTGGATCCAAACACCTTAAAGTATTCAATACTTCATTATTTTCATATACCATAGTATTCTCTATATACTTCAAAAAATACTTTGATGTCAAACGGAGCCTCAGTTCGTCTCCATGGAGTGCTTCCAAACACATTCTCACTTGGATTGATACATTTCAGCTATATTTTTCTTGAGCTCTAGTTATCACGTACAAGTATAACCGACGGCACAGCACGTTAACATGAGGTTCGAAAAAATAGTCACGAATATCGGCCCAAGAACTAACTGTTCAGAGCTTACACACATGCCGGTATCACTATCAGGCCAGCAGCTGATCGAAGCGGTGGTGAGTCGGGAATGCAGCAACGAAAGCTCTACAATCAAACGGAGCCTACACACGACGAACCTTATCAAATCAAGTAACGCATAGGCAAGGGATCCAGGAGTCTCCACGTGATGAAACTGACAGCAGCTAGTGGGTGTAATCTCGGCTCTCGGATCTCCGGGAGGAGCGAGCACGGTCACCGTGACTCCGGCGTCCACTGTCCCGGGAACGACTGCTGCCACCTTCGTGTCTCTGCTCGCCATGATGCTTCTGCTCCCTATGTGACCGGCTAGGGCTGCGGTCGGCTTCAGTGGAGGTTCTTCCTCTTCTGACGCTGCCATCCTCCTCGCCAGGAGACATCTCTCCCGGTTCTCGGCTCCTCCTCCGCTTGCGATGGCCGCCGTCATCTTCTGTTGGGCCTCTGCGCCTACTGTGGCTGCTGATATCTCCACGATCTCGGCTTCTTTTCTGCTTGCGATGATGATCGTCATCGTCTTCAGTTGGACTTCTCTGCCTACAGTCCCCGCTTATATCTGCATGCTCTCGGCTTCTTCTGTGGTTGCGATGATAATCATCGTCGTCTTCGGTTGGACTTGTCATCCTATCGTATGCGCTGATATCTCCATGCTCTCGGCTTCTTCTTTGCTTGCGATGATGATCACCATCGTCTTCAGCTGGGCTTACATGCCTACCATAGCTGCTGATATCTCCCTGCTCTCGGTGGCTTCTCCCCTTGCCATGACCGGCGTCGTCTTCAGTTGGGCTTCTCTGCCTGCTGTGAGTGCTGGCCTCCCTGTAAGTTGATGCTCTTACCCTCCTTTGTGATTCCTCCCTGTGGTCACGGCTGCTTTTGAGCCTGCGGGGGCTGCCTTCATCATCAGTTGGACTTCTCTGCCTTCTGTAGGTGCTATCAGACCTATCCTTGGATCTCCTCCTAGGAGGTGGTGACTCTTCCTTCTCAATGTCACCGCCTCTTCGTCTCGGTGGTGGAGGAACCTGTGATAGTGCGAGTTAACAGTCTTATTATATCCATGACAGTAAGCAGGAATGGAACAACCAAACCATACCCCAACTACAACATCGACATATGCAAATGGAAGGTATATTATGGGATAGTAGAGTGAATAAAATTAGTCCTCTTTGTGAGCACACACGCATGCAATGGTTTAGTTATTACCAGTGTTCATCCCTGTCCCTGCTCATGTGGAGTAATGACAACGATGACTGAATATATGGGCTAAAAGCACAAATAAGAAAGCATCTTGCTTCCTAATAATATTTAAAGACAATAACAGTCATCATATTCAAAATAGGCAATAGCATCAAATTCTAAGTTCCCTTCTCAATTTGTAATGTTTAGCGTGTAAATATTTTCTATGAATATCATGAATTTGCTCTTACATTTCTGATCACTTCAAGATAAAATGTGAAATGTTCACATTCCTAAGGGGATGAAATCCTAAATTATATTAGCTATAACTGATAATACCTCAGAGATTAAATAATTCTTCTTTAGCAGTACACGGTAAGAGTGACAAATATCATGAAACTACCTGAAAACGTGTCATATACTAATGTGAAATGTTCACTTCAAGATAAAATGTGAAATGTTCACATTTCTAAGGGGATGAAATCCTAAATTATGTTAGTTATAACTGAAAATACATCACAGATTAAATAATTCTTCTTTAGCAGTACACGGTAAGAGTGACAAATATCATGAAACTACCTGAAAACGTGTCATATACTGCTTCTCGGGTGGTGGTGGGATCCCAAGCTTTTTAAGTTCATCATAAGGAATAGGACGCTTGCATTTTACAGAAGTACATAATGTTACTGCATGTCTAGAAACTCCCAAGGCGTGATTCCCCCTAGTGGCACGACTGTTGTAGTAAGAAATACTGAAATGTAACCAGTGTTTGGGTTCATACAAGGGAGCACGAAATGGCCTCTCTCGACCTCCAAATCGAAGCTGGCCAGATTCTTTCTTTCCTCCAAGTCCTCCTCCTATAAAGGACAATGTAGAGTCGTGCGAAGATCATCTCAAGTAATCTATCTGAGTTATATACTATACTTCAGCAGGAAACATACCTAGCCTCCTCGGTATCCATCCAGGCATAAGTTGCTGCCTATAATAGTCTACAATCACTTCACTGCCATCAATAATGGAATGGTGTGCATCCTTCACACCAAAAGAAGTATCAAATAGTTTTCTTTTAGATTCAATTTTATGCCTTAGAATGCCGCAGGAACAGGCAAAAGCACTTTCAGATAATATAAAGTTGATACCTCATAGGCACGACGCATCTCTCTGTTCGTTTCATACTCCACAAACGCATAACCACGAGAAGCACCAGTAACTGCAAACGAAGTAGCATGATCAAAGTTGTAGAAAACCAAAGATTGAGGTCATGAGGTATACAATCAGTTGTGCCCGGATGATACACTGCTAATTGTCGTGCACCGACAAAGGACAGCTAAAAACAGCTACGGTACACACGAAATAAACTGAAAAATAGAGATTGATGCTACACTGTTTTAGATTACTAGATGAAACTCCCCATTTGTGCTTACCAGAAAGTAGCACAATTTTCCACTGTGTTATCAATACCACATAGAACACCCCAATTCGCATTGAGGTGATCTTGTACTGCTTCATTTTCACTACAATAGCATCATGCAATTCATGCTGTAAGGATGCAAAGTTCCCAAATCGAGCTAATCTCGACGAACACTGCTAGAATTCAAGTAGCAAAATGCATAAAACTGACCAATATCCCGCACCAGCCGCATGCCCTTCACCTTCCCGTACCTGCCCATGGCCTGCTCGACACACCGAATCGACCAAATAAACAGGTCCGACCATCACTCCATCAGACATGAAAGGATACAAGTACAGCAAACATCCCAGGTCAGAGGCACAAGCGAGAGATGCGCACCTTCCGGACCGTCTCGTCTTCGGTGAGGCGGGAGAGGTGCCCGACGAACACCGTGCAGTAGGGGTCGCCGGCGGCCTTGGGGTCTCCAAACGGATCATCTAGAAAGAAGAAACGGGAACCAGATACCGAATGAGTGGGGCGCGGAGCGTTGGTGCGCGAATGGGAGAAGAACGGAACCGGGCGAGAGGAGGGGGTAGGGATGGAGAGCACGCACAGAGGCCGGCGGTGGAGCAGAGGAGGGCGCGGAGGACGGCGTTGTCGTGGGGGGCGACGTCCGTGCCGTCGATGCTGCCCGCCTGGATCGGGTGGTACTTGTCCGCGTAGAAAACCGCGCCGGCGCTCCCGCCGGCGCCTCCGCCCACTCTCATCTCGCCTCCGCCGCCGCCTCGTGGTCCTGCTACCTGCCGACCGACTTGCGCCGCCTCGTGGCCGCCGGTGGAAGCGAGAGATTGGGCCACGGCTGTTCAGGAGAGCCAGGGGAAGAGATGGGCCGGACCGGACAGGCACAATGGCTCGGTCGGTGTTCAGTATTCACACCGTGGTAGTGTGGTGCGGCCGTGGGAATTCACTGGCACGCCCGCTGGTGGCACTTCGCCGCCTGAAGGGAACCCTCAGCGGGCCGGCCCATTAAATTTGCTTCCATTTTTGTTTTCGGTTCTGTTTTTTCTTTTCTTTTTTCGTTTTCGTTTTCTGTTTTTTCGTCTTTTCTTGTTTTTCACTTTTTTACGATTTTGAAGAATGTACGGTTTTAAAAAATGTTCTAATTCTAAAATGTTAATAATTTTTAAAAATTCAGATTTTAAAATTTTTCAAATTTGAAAATTGTTCAAATATAAAAATTATTCATGTTTGAATTTAAAAATTGTTCATATGTAAAAATAGTTTGAATTTTAAAAAATCAGATTTAAAAATTGTTCAAATTAACAAAAAAATAGTATTCAAATTTATTCAGATTTCAAAAAATATTCATATTTGAAAATTGTTCAAATCTAAAAATTGTTTAGAGTTCAACAAATATTCAGATTTTTTGAAAATAATAGATTTTTGAAAAATGTTCGGATTCGAAATTTATTCAGTTAAAAATGTTCAGATTTTTCAATAATATTTAGATTTAGAAAAAAAATAACAGTACCTTTTTTTCACGGACCGGACCGGTATTTCATCGTGAACAAAAAACAGTTCAAATGACAAGCTTTAGTTTCAGCTGCTGTCTATTTTTTTTAAAGTACACTACAATGATAGACGAGCTCACATACACATCCACACACCCACCTATAAATGCACGTAGCTAGAGGAGTGAGTGAGCCCGCCCTATCTAGGCCTTAGCTTTATCATTGGGCTAGACTATACCTTTTTCGTCGTTAGGATTGCAGAATAGGTTTTCAAACCATAGTGCACGATTACAAGATACCACTACCAGGTATGATCATCTTCTAGAGGCTGATCCGACGAACCGGGCTTTGAAATCTATGGAAACGTCAAGAAACACACAATATCAATATGTGGTTTCAACTCTAATAGGTTGGTGTAGAAATATCGTTCTAACCATCCAACCAACCACAGTTTTGATTCTCAGCCGTTGCGGCTGCTTAGAGCATCTCTAACAGAGCCCTCAATCGCGAAACCTCAAACACGTTTTAAGTTTCGTGTTTTCTGCGTTTCTGCTCACAAACAGGCGCGACACATAGCAGAACCCTTATACCGAACTGTTTTTTTTTTTTTGCAATTTTGGCGGGAACAAACTAGTTCATCCTCGATTCATCGCGTACAGAAAGTTCATCATCGATTCATCATCGAGTACATACAAAATACACCTAACCTAGACCCTAAACTATTCTAGTCGTCGGAGCCTCGGGCGCGGCGACGACACGGCGGCGTTGGAGCTTCACTCCTCGTCGGAGACGAGGTCGACGACCATCGATGCGTCCTCCTCCCAAGCGGCCTTCTTCTCCGCGGCGGTGCGGTCTTGCTCGAGCCCTGTTGGAGGAAGATCTCGTCGATCTCCGCCTCGCGCTGGAGTTGCGCCTCCCTCTCCGCCGCCTCCCGCTCGGAGCGCAGCATCACGACCGCCATGGTGTGCTCGAGCTCATCGTCGCAGACGAAGTCCTCCGGCGCTACGGAGGACCCGAAGATGGCGGCGTCGTACTCCTCCGGCGGTGGAAGAGCAGGTGGCGTGGTGGAGCTGCTCGCGCCGCCGCTGGAGCTGCCCTCGCCACCGTTGAGCTACGCGCGGCGACGGCTGCTTGTTGGCGTGAAAACACACGTTCATTGGGAGACCCCAAGAGGAAGGTATGATGTAGTGTAGCAGCAATTTTCCCTTGATATCTACCAAGGTTATCAAATCCAGTAGGAGTCAAGAGCACTTCAGAAGGTTGTGAGTGGCGCCGTTTACGATAACTGACGTGGAACCTGCACACAACACAATAAAACTACTTTGCCCAATGAAACAAGAAGGTTGTCAATCTTCCCGGCTTGCTGAATACAAAGGATTAACCGTATGGTGTGTACAATAATAATAAATGCAGAAAATAACATAGAACAGATGATTGCAGTAGGTGTTTTTATCAGTATAGAGGAATGGACCGGGGTCCAAAATTCACTAGTGGAATCTCTCCATAAAAGATAACATACATGTTGGGTAAACAAATTATAGCTGGACAATTGACAAATAGTGAGCGCATGACAATGCAATATATGACATGATCGTTTATTGTAGTATTTATTGGGTATTACAACATAATACATGGACCGCTTACCAGCCGCATCCATGCCTAAATAATCCACTACCGAGATAGCATCCGTGTCTCCCGCTAGTATTAAGTTGCAAGCAACAGTGTCATGGGGTGGCCACGGCAAATCCCAAGGTCGAGATACCTAGGGTTTCGTGAGGGAGAGAAGATGGCGCGCTGGTAGTTCCGAATGGCTGACAAGCAGGGATTTACCCAGGTTTGGCCCCTCATTGTGAGGTAAAGACCTACATCCTGCTTGTCTGGTCTGTATTGATGATGATAATGTTACATGGTGGCCGTAATGGAGATTGTGTGAGATGTGGTCTCGCTATGTCTAGCATATGTGTTGTGTCTCATATAGATCTCTCTATGGGGTGCCCCTGCTTGGCTTTATATATGCAGCCATGTAGGGTTTACATGAGTCCTAGTAGATTACGTCTTGGAGTCATTTCCTTGTACTGCAAGTTGGGCTTCATGGGCCACCGGGTGCGTCTTGGCTGGGCCGCACCGGGTATGTCAATGGTGGGGGACCCGAAGGGTACATCTCCGTCAGTAGCCCCCCGAGTGTTTGGTCGATTCGAAGAATCGGGCAGAGGCTAATGGCAGCATGTCGAGTAGGCGTAGTCGATGCGTCGGGTATGCTGATGACCATGTGATGAACGTATTAGCCATGATTTGAGAGTTGAATCATTTATGAGAAATCAAGTGTAGGTGCAAGGAAACTGATAGTAGTAAATCCGATGTGGGCTTAGAGAACCCGACTTTAAGAAATCCGGTGCGGGCTATAGAGAACCCGACTTTGAAAAATCCGGTGCGGGCTATAGAGAATCTGACTTTGATAAATCCGGTGCAGCTTATAGAGAACATGACTTTGAGAAATCCGGTGCGGCTATAGAGAACCCGACTTTGATAATTATGTTGCGGGCTATAGAGAGCCTGACTTTGATAAATCCGGTGCAGGTTGTAGAAGACCCGACTTTGAGAATTATGTCGCGGGCTATAGAGAGCCCGACTTTGAGTTTTTGCGTAGCACTCGAGCCAGTGGCGAGTGCGCTTCCGATGGGAGTGTGGTCGATAAGATTCGAGCTGTCCAAGGAGATCCTCAACTTAGGCTCAGTCTTTGCGTGTTTGCTGCATTGTCTTGTGCTTTTGACTCGGTAGTACGTCGGGTGCGCGACAGCGCTCCCGATGGGAGTAGCCCCCCGAGTGTCTGGTCGATTCAAAGAATCGGGCAGAGACTAATAGCCGAAAATTCATCGGGTGCCTTTTGCCAGAGAAGGTTGTTAGTCGGAAGTGCGTCGACTTGTGCTCTTTGTGATGGTTGTTTGCTTTGATGGGATAGTGGCATAGTAGGCCTGGTGCGCTCAACGGATCGGGACCAGTTAACTACACTTGGGCAAAACCTTACTAGCCTACTTCAAGTTCGAGTCCCCGGACTCGAACCCGGAAAGAGCTGGTCAGGTTCGACTCAGGCCGCGGAGGTCTTACAAGAGTCGACATGCAGCATAATTCTGCGGGTACCCAACGCGTCCATCAGGATTTTCTTCATGTCTGTTGACATGGCAACTTTCAGGGCAAGCGCAGTAGTTGCGGGCCCCGGCCGGCTCGACGGATCGGCGGGTCTTACCTTTGCATCATGTGTGTAGCATCCGAGAGTTATATGCGGCGGACGCAACTCGGGAAGTTTTTGCTTGCGACCGTGCTGGTCATGAATTTTGTGAAAGTACAGTGTATAACTGCTTTAATCGACTTGTAGGAGGATTTGTCTTGTCGACGGTGTCGAGTGCCTGTTGGCATGATTAATCTCGGTCGACACCGGAGAGGACCTACTGAATTATTTCGTCGGGTGCGCGGCAGCGCGTTGCTGTCGAGTATCTTGCGAGTGCTCCAGTGTTCGCGCCTGCTGACGTAGATATTTGTCGGGTGTGCAGCACTCAAGCCTGTGGCGAATGCCTCCCGATGGGAGTCGACGCGGCAGACGCAGTCGACGTGGCAGATGTAACAGAGTGACGCGGCTGCAGCCGATGTAAATCGTGTACCCTGTATGGCGCAGCCCCCGAGTGTCGGGTGTGGCCAAGGTAATTCCATAGCCATTTTGGCGCAGCCCCCGAGTGTCAGGGGTCGGCGGACAAAGTCGACGCGGCGGGCCGGAGTCGACGTGGCGGAGTTGTGCGGCGGAGGGAGTCGACGCGGCGGAGTTGTGCGGTGGAGGTAGTTGACGCGGCGGACCGGAGTCGACGCGGCGGAGTTGTGCTGTAGAGGTACTCGACGCGGTGGACCGGAGTCAACGCGACGGAGTTGTGCTGTAGAGTCGACACGGCGGACCGGATTCGACGCGGCGGAGTTGTGCTGCATGGGCAGTCGACGCGGCGGACCGGAGTCGACGCGGCGGAGTTGTGCTGCATGGCAGTCGACGCGGCGGACCGGAGTCGACGCAGCGGAGTTGTGCTGCATGGGCAGTCGACGCGGCGGACCGGAGTCGACGCGGCGGAGTTGTGTTGTGGAGTCGACGCGGCGGACCGGAGTCGACGCGGCGGAGTTTTAGCTGTATCTGTAGTTGACGCGGCGGACCGGAGTCGACGCGGCGTAGTTGTGCTGTATAGGCAGTCGACGCGGCGGACCAGAGTCAACGCGGCGGACGCAACGTCCAGCCCCCGAGTCCACCTTGTTAGGTCGGCGAGGCGGAGTCAATGAAACGGAGGGAGACAACGCATCAGAGTCGAAAAGCGCAGCCCTCGAGTGTTGGATGCAACTGAAATAAGTTAAAATTTGAAGAAATGAAATATGAAAATGACTTAGCTGTTCATAAGCGATGGAAATCTGCCGACTGTCGAGGTCGACTCGTCAAAGTGTTTGTAGAAGTTGTCGAGTTGTGGACGCTGGTGGACCGGAGTCGACGCGGTGGACCGGTCGATGCGGCGCAGGCAACGCTCAGCCCCCCGAGTCCTCCTGTTGTTGTTGTCAATGTCGAAACGCCAGCCCCCGAGCATCGGGTGCGCGTGCATACGCCGACCAAGTCGACGGTCTGCCGGGTGCGCGTAGTCGAAAATGATGTGTCTTCTCGCCGGCGCTGATCGTTGTGATGTCTAATGCCAGCCCCCGAGGGTACGTAGTGCCCTTCAGGGAGCGGGCTTTTTGCGCCGGTATCAATGATGCTGATCGCTGTCGTGGTTGTCGATGAAGTCGAGGGAATTGAAGTTTGTTGTTGATGATGAGGCGGCAGCCCCCGAGCCTTGGGTGAGTGTGCGTACGCCACCATCTTCCCGAGTCGATGATCTGTCGGGTCCGCGTGGTCCGGCGGCCGATGCTGATCGCTCGTTGAAGATGTCCGCAGTGGGTTGACGATGGTTGCGATGCTCGTGAGGCCGAAGTTGTCCGTGATGAGGAAGAAGTCGACTGCAGCAAGTCGAAAGTAGAAATATTCTCGAAAAGAATTAGTTTATATGTAGCAGTTTAATATAAAAAATAGCACCTGATTCTTGTTTCGATCGTCTAGTACAGGTCGGAAGGTCTTCACGTGATGATGGATTTTGGAGTGCAAGCCTCCATGGTTCCACCATACGCATGCATGTGCACAGTGCACATGCGAGTGCCTCAGGTACGTATGCATCGATCCTTGGCCGCAGGTGCTGCATGGGCTCTCTTTTGCATGTGTACGTCGATGGAGGTGATGTCCTCGCGTCGTGGCCTGAGTTCGGACACGCGCCTTGGTAGTCGGGAGGGTCGTGTGTAGTTTACATGGCTTGGACGGCCGACCGGCGTGTGATGTAGATCCCGTGCGCCTGCAGCGTGATTTGTCAGATCGCCAACGATCTCTAGCCGGATGATGGTCTTGAATCTGACTCCTTTACATCAGGTCATCGAGCACGTAGGCGCTTCTAGCCACGGCGGCTGCCTTCCCGGCGTCACTGTCGCGAGGGAGCAGCGGATCGATGCGGCGAGGCACCACACGGCCGTGCTCGTCGACGGCCGTGGCGAGTCCGTGGGCCACATGCACGCGGGAACGAGGAGGTCGACCCCAGAGAGTCACAAGTCGCAGGTCGCGCCACCTCGGTGATTTCGCGTGTGTGATCCTCCGATCATAGCATGCATGTAGAAGAAAATTTAACCAATAAAATAATTAAGGAATATTGCAATTTAAGGAGAAAGATTGAAATTTTAGGGAGATCGATCCATGCATATGGATTTGACTGTGCTGGGATGCTTCCGGTCTTCGATGGATGCATGTGATCTGTACTCTTGGGAGCCGTGCTGCATGCACTTCCTGCCGCCGGGCTTGGAGGCTGCCTCGGCTTGCGCCCGTAGGGATTTCGACAATCGCTAGTAGCATTCGAATTGTTTTCTTGCATGTACCGATGTACGTCACCTCATTGAACTATTGAAGGCAGCAGCATCCGATTTTTCTTTCTGAGCCTCGTGAGCGGGAAGCTGGCTTCGTCGATGGCATCGAGTGTCTTGTACGCCGCCTCCAGATTGGATCGTGGTAGCCGCCAATTTTTTTGAAATTGTAGATCCGATCGGCTACGCGTGTAGGCGGTGGTGATGTCGAGCCCTTGGGCCATGATCCGTGGCGGCGAGTCACCGCCGTTGTCGATGAAAATTGGAGCCGCCAAAACCGTGATCCTGCGTGCGTTCTTCCACAGACAGCGCCAATTGTCGTGGGGTGGCCACGGCAAATCTCAAGGTCGAGATACATAGGGTTTCGTGAGGGAATGAAGATGGCGCGTTGGTAGTTCCGGACGGCAGACAAACAGTGATTTACCCAGGTTCGGCCCCTCATTGTGAGGTAAAGACCTACATCCTGCTTGTCTGATCTGTATTGATGATGATAATGTTACATGGTGGCCGTAATGACGATTGTGTAGACGTGGTCTCGCTATGTCTAGCGTATATGTTGTGTCTCTTATGGATCTCTCTATGGGGGTGCCCCTGCCTGGCTTTATATATGCAGCCAGGTAGGATTTACATGAGTCCTAATAGACTACGTCTTGAAATCCTTTCCTTGTACTGCAAGTTGGCCTTCATGGGTCACCGGGTGCGTCTTGGCTGGGCCGCACCGGGTATGTCAATGGTGGGGGACCCGAAGGATACATCCCCGTCAAACAGGTTATAACATTAAGCAAATTGTGTAATGTAAACAAATGCATTAGACTTCACAGACGTACCCTTAAGATAAGTATCGGTTATTTTATCCCTAGTGACAACGACACATCCACAACCTTAGATGTTGCTGTCACTCACCCAGATTACTGGAGGCACGAACCCACTATCAAGCATAAATACTCCATCTTGGAGTCACAAATATCTACTTGGCCAAAATATCTATTAGTAACGGAGAGCATGCAAGAACATAAATAAAACAATAGATATATTGATAAACAACTTGATCATAATATCAATATTTATCGGATCACAGCAAACACAACATGTATCATTACAATAATATGACCTTGATCATGTTAGACAGCTCACAAGATCTAAACATGATAGCACAAAGTAGAGAGACAACCATCTAGCTATTGCTATGGACCCGTAGTCCAAGGATGAACTACTCACGCGTCACTCCGGAGGCGGGCATGGTGACATAGAGCCCTCCGGCGATGATCTCTCTCCGGTAGGGTGCCGGGAGGAGCTGCAGAACCCTCCCAAACTAGGGTTGATGACGGCAGCGGCGAAGGAACTTTTCGTGGATAATTGCTCGGGTCTTTAGAGTTTTCGGGAAGAGGTGAATATATAGGCGAAAGGGCGGCGGCAGCAGGCACCCGAGGGCGCCACACTTGACATCGGCGCCTCGGCCAGGGGGGCCGCGCCCAAGTGTGGTGTGGCTGCCCTGGGTCGCCTTTTCGTGCGCCCTTCGGACTTCGTGATCGTGTCGGTGAAATACTGGGGTACGTTGATTTTCGTTCAATTGCAATTCTGAGAATATTTCCTGACTAGCTTTTCTGAAACAGAAAAACGGCAGAAAACAGAAACTGGCACTGTGACATCTTGTTAATAGGTTAGTTACAGAAAATGCATAAAAATGCTATGAAGTGTATATGAAACATGTAGCAA
Organism: Poa pratensis; assembly: GCA_947311845.1. Classification (NCBI taxonomy): domain Eukaryota; kingdom Viridiplantae; phylum Streptophyta; class Magnoliopsida; order Poales; family Poaceae; genus Poa; species Poa pratensis. Next base: position 11,683,395 of record CAMZMU010000074.1, read on the forward strand.
TTGGTATATAACAAGGATGGAACATCAAAAATTATAGATACGTTTAAACGTATCAGCGGTGGACGAGCTCGCGCTCCCAGCGGAGCCGGTCGAACTCCTCCACTGGCGGACGAGGAGCGACGGCGGGATCGGGCGACCGTCCTTGATCCACTTGCGCGCGGACCGCTTCCGCGCGCCGTCGCTGAGGACGAGCTCCGCGCGGTGCTTGTTTTAGTAATCTCTGCCGAAGCAGTCGTTGCCAGGCAGCGGCTCGCAGCGCTCCCTCTTCGGCGACGGCGCTGGATCTGCTCTTGCGGCGGCTGAATCGCACGTCGGAGGCGGTGGGGCAGTGGGGAGATTTCTCGTCGGCGGCGGTGGGAAGGTGAGGGTTTGGAATCGTGAAATGCGGTTCGACCGTTATAAATAGGGGATAGGGGCGCACATTCATGGCCCCCTTATCTCGTTTACGGGCCAAGCCGCGTTTAAGGGCTGTTCTGGAAAAAAATGACTAAAAAAAGCTCTGAGTATCATTCCAAAATTGAGAAGGTACAATAGAAGAAACTCTAACCGAGAACATAAATGAAACCACCACATCGACATGCATTTTTTTTTTGTACATTTCATCTCGACTGGATTAATCATTGTGTAGACTAATGGATACTTTAAGAAAGGTGAATATAAGGTTACTTAGGAGTTAGGAGGGAGCCACCCAGTTCGATTTCGGCCTCCTAAGTTGTAGTGGAGAATTAAACGGCCAATTTAAACGTTTTTAGCGAGCCAAGTTGTGGGCTGTTTTAAAGTTTATGCCATGCAATATTTTGATGCGAGCCAGCAAACAACTTAAATTTGCATCAAAAGCACATACCGAGCCTTATCCCCTGCCAAACACGCCCATTATGATTGTGTAGCGATATTTTTTTTTAAAGTTTCAACGCTGCTGTCGCTATGGCAGAAATCATAATTTTTTTCGATTGTTGAATCGGTCTAGAGGTTGCGGGGAATCGAGGAACGACGGTGCATGCTCGATAAGACTAGCCATAGTGGAAGTATCATAGGTAGTATCATGCATGCCATGTTAGCAAAAAGCTGACGTGTCACTGCAATTAATGATGAAAGAGATGGTAGTGGTATCATAGGTAGATACCGTAACATAACGGATTTCAATACAAGATGAGTCTACAAGATAATAAATGCATTGTTACATGAAGTAATAACATAGACTAGTATCACTAGCCGAGTGCCCGTGCGTTGCTACGGTACTCAAAATTTTAACTTCACCACGTGCATGTGAATAATCAACGTGTATAGAAAAGATAGACAGAACCATGAAGATTGCAGTTTTCTTGGGAGTCAGATATGTTTAAAGGATGCTTTCATTTACACCAGGCTATAAGAGCTGACCAATCAGACTACAACATTCCAATTACCACTATATTTGCGTAGACGACTCAGTTTCATCAGTGCCCATCCACGACGATTGAACCTTTATGTTCTCGACATGGAATGTGATGTGTGTCATCGTAGTTCAGAAACAAATGCTAGATACAGAGAAATAATATAGAAAATGGTGGATCGAGTGCATGTTTGTACAATAGCTCCAGGAGCAACACATCGCAAGGGGCTATCGTTATACACGCAATTTTCGATCCAGAATGCCCTGGCTGTGCATGTCACAATTAACACATGGACTTTTGCTTGCCCGTTGAGACTTGAGAGCCTGAGACCAAGCCGATCAGTTTGCTTCGTCCGGCCGGCAGCCCTCCAGCAAAGCAAGCGAGCACGGACGAAGCAAATATGCACCCAGCGCAGCAGAAATCAGAAGTGACGACAGGAAGCAGCAGGCATCAGGAGGACCGGAGTAGAGCATGTAGGGATTAGGGATATTTGGAAGGAAGTCACCTTGCTAGCAGCGGCCGAGGCAAATCCAGGCTGGGGAGTGCGACGGGACAGGGCGGCGAGGTGATTCTAGGTGACGGCGAGCGACGTGGGTGGCGCACTCTTGGGTCACTCGCGAGCTGATCCAGTCTGCTGGCCTGGTCAATTGATCGAACAGAAAGAGAGAGACGGCGCATGGATAGCAAGGGAGGGCAGTGCGAGGCGGGAGGACCAGGGGGCCAAGCGGAGGCCATCAATCCCGTTGACAGCCGGTAGGGGAGTCGGTGGCATCCCCTGCAGTCCTGGACGCCACCGCCACCAGAGCCGGCCTACCCTGCCCATCGCTACACCCCACCAGAAGCAGTGCTTCTCCTCTGTTCCTGACCTCCCTCTGCCTTCCCGACCCTCTCTCTCCCTGGCGCAAGCGTGGATCTGCTGAACGTGGGATGACTCGTGCAGGGGCGCTGCTCGGGTTGGGCGGGCCAGTGCGGCGGAGTCCTGGGCGGCGCAGGGTAGGTGATGGCGTGGTGGAGAGCGAAAGAGATGGCAAGGATGGGTCAGCTCTCGGAGGGGAACGGATGAACCGGTACGCGACTTACAGAAGGACTGCGGTGGCAGTAGTGTAATATCTCCTAAAACGCAGGGGCATAATCGGTAATTGAGAAAAACGTACCATCCCTGAAGCCGTATTATATAGTAGAGACAGAGATAGAGATATGCATGATACTAGTGTATGGCTAGTCTAAATGATTTTCTCTGGAGACTAGGTTCGACCACCCGTAGGCAAGCGCGGGCATGCATGTTGCACCCACCACCCGGGAGCAGTAGAACTAGAAATACTCTGCATTTTATTTTCTGTGTCGTTTGCTCGATCGATACCCGATAATTACTTTGTTCGGCTAATTAACCTATAGCGCAAGCTGGGTCATGATGACATGGCCGATCGACCGGCCGTCGGTTAACCTGCTCCTTTCCTGCGGTGATCATCGATCGATGAGTGGACGTGGTCAGGTCAGCTATGCCGCACTTGCTGAAAGAGTCTTGAGAGATCGCGTGAGTGTTCAAATGAGAATTAGCAAAATTGAATAAACATAGGCGATGAAATGCGGCCATGGCCACCACCACCCAGACCCCAGCCCCTTCCAAGCTGGCCTCGCTGCTGCTCCAGCCTTCCTCGACGAGGTTCTCGTGGGCGGATGAAGTGGAGAAGGAGGAGGGCGTTGACTTCGTGCCGGATTCGCAGGATCTCGATCTGGAGTCTGTGCCGGATTTGCAGGATGCGGAGCTTGAAGACGGCGAGACCTCGCCGGTGGTCAGGTCTAGGGACCGGCAGGCGCCTTCGATGCGGCTTCCCCAACTCCGTTCCGGCAGCTCGAGGAGAAGGCCTCTGCGGTGGGCTTCTTTGTGGGTAGGCGGCCGCCCCCTCCCCCGCCGGGTCCGCCTCCCAGTGGTCAGCCACGTCCATTTGCTACTCGGGTGGATGCTGCCTCCTCCTCGATTTCAAGACGAAGCGACGTCGGAGTCAGGAGGCAAGATGGGTCTTCTTTGGAGCGGCATGGCGCACCGCGAGGGCTGGACGGATGGGAGACCGTTCGTCCGCCGCATTGGTGGCGACGTGTCTCGTGCGGAGCTGGGGGCCGGCCTCGGAGCGGAGGGGGCAGCCTGGCGCGGCGGAAGCTGCTCCTTAAGAAGATGCGGGGACGCTGCTTCCGGTGCTTGAGCCATAGGCACTTTGCAATCGTCTGCAGAGAGCCTCGGGTCTGTTGGCAGTGCCACCACGTAGGCCACCTTGCTGGGAGCTGCACCGAGCCTCCAGCCTCCCCGCAGCCCGCCGCCCCACCGCGTCGGCGCACCACTACCCCGGTCTCTCCTCTGCGCTCCTTCCGTGACATCCTCATGGCGCCACAAGACCTTCCGGAGGAGCCACCAGATCATCCACGACCGGCAGGCCTGTTGCTGCCCAACGAGCGGTGCCACAAAGAGAGCGTGGATGGAGCTCTCACAGAGGAGAACGAGCGGGCCGGGCTGATGCTACCACCAAAGCAAGGAAAGGATGGCGACTGCGAGGCGAGGGAGTCTGTGGAGAGGTTGGCGTGGCAAGGTCTGATCGGCGAGTTTTCGGCGTGGGACTCGTGTCCGGCCTCGGGGTGCTCCCCACGTCCGGTTGTGAGCGACGAGCCACCTTCTATCGTCTCGCCAGGCGAGGTGTCCGGCGAGAGGGTGCTGCTGAGCGAGGAGGTGGAGGATGAAGATCAGTGCTTTGCCGAGCCTGGAGCGGGCTCTACCCTGTTGTCCGCTCGGGGGGAGATCGCTGTTGAGAAGGTAGATGGGCAGAAGTTCGTGAAGGACTTTGCCTCGCCGATGCAGGCTGTTCCTGGGCAGCAGGACATGGAGGTCAGGGCATCTCTGTGCCCCTTGTCGGGCTTCTTAGCCCAGTTCACGGTGCCACTTGCGGCCACCGTCTTGGGCACGCCGGCCACGCCGCTGGTCCACGAGATGGAGGTGGAGGCGCCGTCTGTGTGGATGAGCGAGAGACTCGCCAAGCTGCACCCGAAGGGCGCCAACATCGAGCAGCTGGCCAGGGAGACCTTGGCGCACTGTCTCAGCTCGCTGACCGAGGAGGCCCACCCCTCAGGGCGCCGACGAGAGGACTTCTTGGCATTGTTAGATGTCAGGGACCGTCCCTTCTCGGACCAGGAGGTGGCGGCCATCGACGACCTCATCCTCGCCGTGAACAAGACCAAGAAGAAGAAGACGATGTCAGGGGCCACGATGGTGCGGCAGATGCCGCCAGGGGAGGCGTAGATGATGAAGCTTCTGTTGCTTGGACACTCCTCCTTGCAAATGCTGAGAGGAGGTGTTTCTTGCGTCTGTGGGGCACAAGGAGAACAGTGCGTTGCTGGTCGACGTTGTCTGTTGTCATGGCGATCATTGGTGGGCTCTTCACATGAGGCCAGGAGAGCGCCTAGCGAAACCATCATCCACTTGACTTGGCGGACAGGGAAGGAGAGGAGACAAAGGACTTTCTACAATGTGGCAATCTCGCTATTGGAGGTGGCGGCTTTAGTGCGGGAGGAGTTGGCGAGACGGGCTTTCGCCCACACACAAGATCCTGGAGACTAGTTTCTGTTGTTGCGAAGGGATTTTATTCCCTAGTTCAAAATTCTGTACATAACACTCTATTCTTTCTAATCGAATGACGGATACGACCGTTTTGTCCTAAAAAAATGAAGATAATACATTTTCTCCTCCGGCCTTATTCCTCAGCAAAACCCCCTTGTCACTTGGGACGGAGCAGTGCAGCGCCGGTTCTCCGTCCAAGCCGCCCCCTCCCCTTGCATTGCACCCTCTTCTTCTCCAAGCTCGAGTAGCTAGCCAGCAATCAGATACCCCCGCCCGCTCCATGGCTCTTGCTTCTGGATCCTTCGTGCTGGTCAACTCCAGCGCAGGGTTTGCTGGCCCGCGGCTGATGTGGGCACCTGCATGTGCTCCCTCAGCCGTGCACCGCGTGGTCAAGGTCGCGGCTAACCGTCCTCTCATGTGCGCCATCGCGGCGGTGAGCCAGGGCTCCAGACTGTCGACGGCCGTGCTCAATCCCGTCCTTGGTGATTCAGAGTTCACGGCCGGTGTCGACAACGAAGACCACGCCGACAGCGAAGCGCGCATGTACTATGCATCCAATGCACTGAAACTCGTGTGTTTCCAGGCCAAGCTTGAAGTCATCGTGGATCTGGTTCGTGTTTCTCTTCGTCTCTCGCCCAAACTTTTACCATTGCACCCATCATTTTGATCTCCTTCCTTCTTCAAACCATGCCGTAGCACTACTAATCGGAGTTTTGACCTCTTGGATTGGATCATGAACAAGCAGGGCTCGGTACCAGAACCAATAGCAAGACAGCTGCGCGCTGTTAGGGACGAGATAACTGCCATGGACCCTTGTCATATGTGTATCACTGGGTGACTCCCCGATTTGAGGAGCGTGTTCGATCCATCCTTGGCGAGGAGGGGTAGAAGATGCTTATCCTTAACGATGTGGACAAACTGGATGATTGGCGCCGTGGTCTTACCAATAAGGCCACCAATATCATTAGGATGATCGAACCTCTCATGGTGAGTTTTTCTTGTCATGCACGCGCCAAAATGCGTTATCCTACAGAAATTGTTCAAATTTAATTTTCTTTGTTTATCAAAGACACCATTTTTATGGTCAGCTTGCATCGTACCCCCGTAATTAGCATACACACATTGTTGAATTCAATTCCATATAGCAATAGTTGTTTAAACTAGGTTCGTCTTAAGCATATTTTACAAAATTACAATGGTGTGCTCCTACTTGATCAGCTCAGTGTGTGGCTGTTTATCTAGATCAGAAGAAGATTTTCGATTGATATGTCGCATATATAGCATCATACTCCCTTCGTTCCCAAATATAAGATGTTTTAGACTTTGTCCACATACACATGTACACAAATGTATCTAGACACATTATATGTGTATGTTCACTCATTTGTGTATATATCTAGACAAAATGTGTAACATCTAAAACATCTTATATTTAGGAACGGAGGGAGTATATATGAGTGATTAGTTTGCTCTGACCAAATAAGCGCACTACTACATGAAGTTCATATGTGTTGGATCATGTTAAGTCCATGTAAGGCCCATGGTGGCCCATGTAACCGAAACCCTAATCTGGTGATATATATGTGTGTGTGAGGGGTCCTGAGAGGATAACCCCCATCCACCATTTCAGAAACTCTACATGGTATCAGAGCCTAGGTTTCCTAACTAGCAGCCGCCACCCGCTGTCCGCCGCCCACCACAACCACCAACGGACTAGTTCCTCGCCGGCCACAACAACCAGGCGAGTTGTAGACATTCCAGCGGCGAGAGGCCGCATCCGTTGCTCTGCGTGGGCTGTGGCCATCTCACACAGCGAGGTGAGTTGTGTGAGTGTGGCTGCTGCTCTGCGCAGGGGAGGAAGATGTAGTAGGATAGGGTAGATTCAGAGGTGAAGGGGATGAGAAAGAAGGTGTTCTGGTGGTGAACTTGGTAGTGGCGCTAGAGGAGGTTTAGGGGGCGAATCTATAGGAGGAGACGTTGTGGTGTGGGCCCGATCTGAGCCCATGTTGGGTCGAGCAGGCGCGGAGCTGCAGCAGATGCACATCAAGCTGGAGCTGCTGCTGGCATGCGACGGGGCGGCCCCAATCTGGGCCATGCAGGTCACAATTGATGGTGCGGTGTGCGTGGAAAAGGAGGAGCAGTCACCGTGGACAGATCCAGCCTTCTACATCGACATCTTGGCAGGATCCGTCGCTAGGATGTGAGATGGTGCTGCTATGTGCTGGCCAGGAGAGAGGATGCAACATGGTTAGGAGGGAGTTGGTGCTGAGCAAGAGCAGCTGCCGACCAGCACATAGCAGGGAACAAGGGCGAGTTCGCGCTGGCCGGAATGGAGGTCGGCGACGGGCTCGGAGCTGCGGCCTCCTGGAGACGATTGGAGGGGAGAAGCGGAGGCTGCTGCTTGGGTCAGGCACGACCATGGTGGCAGCGGCAAGCTCCAAGGCGTGGTAGCCGCAGAGAGAGAGGAGGCTGCGAGGGAGAGAGAAGAGGAGGCCCTCCCTGGCGGCGCCTGCCTCATGGGAGAATGAGAAGGGGAGAAGAAGGGTCGAGCTATAGCTTGAGCTATGTGTGGTGAAGCTGTTGTGTGAAGGGCTGAGCGTCAGGAGGCGCTAGGTGGTTGCAGCTACTGCGCGCGTGCTGCTGCAGCGAAGCCAGGCGGAAGGACGGAGCCACACAGGTGCGGAAGGCGTACGTGCTGAGGTGTTGTGAGCAGGGGTGAGAGGTGGCGACCGGACAAGCTGAGGCTGTGCGGGTAGGCATACAGAATTGGCATCTAGGAGTAACACCAGCAACCGGTTGGCTGGAGCTGGACAAGAAATCTGGGGGTGGAATTGCAAAAATTCGTGGAGATGGGTAGAGAAGGAAGTCCGTTTCAGTTTCTGCTCCTTGTCTTGGTTCGCTGTTGGGACCAAGGAGTAGAGGGGGAGAGAAATACAGAAGGAGCTTGAGCTCCCCTGCTGTTGCATGTTGCTGCTCGCTAGGAGAAGAAGCTCGGGCTGAACTGCAGTTGGTGCTGTTATGCTAGGCAGGGGGAGAAGAAGAGACCTTGCTGCTACGTGTAGCTGGTCAGGAAGATGGGGAACCAAAATGAGGATGTGGCTGATTGGAAAGGACAAGGTGGCTACGGCTGGGCGTTGTTGTTGCTGGAGAGGTGAAGGTGGTTTTGTTTTAGGGGGAGAGAAGGAAGTTTAAGGTGGAGAGGCCGGGCTTCCGTGGAGGAGATGCCCGAGAACGAGGAGGAGGAAGAAGTGGCTGTGAGACCGAGTGTGGCGGCTCGGTCCCAGACTCCGAGGAGGAGGAAGAAGTGTCTGTGAGCCCGAGTGTGGCAGCTCGGTCCCAGCTTCACAGATCTGTAGGGGACTGATGTCACATGGAGATTGTGGCCGTGGTTGGCGAAGGTGGAGGCAGTGTGTTGGAGCCACTGAGCAGCGACACAGTTCGAGGAGGCCGATGAGTTTGGTAGAAGGCTGTGCGTGCTTGTGCTGCTTGGTGCTGCTTGGTTCTTGGTCGTGTAGGAGGAGATGTGGGTGCCCGTCACCAAGCTTGGGCGCCTCGGGAAGGAGAGGAGGTTCCAGAAGATGGCAGAGGAAGGAAGAAGGAATGGAGCTTTGTGTCATTTTCTTTTAGGGGAGAGAAGTGGTGATGGAGAGGGAGAAGAGAGGAGTTGTAGAAAGGGGGAGAATGTGCTTACGTAAGGTTGCTGCAGTGCTTAGGAGGATGATGTATGGTGTTGTTGATGAAGGTGTGATGACTACTGCTGCTGATGGAGATGATGAGGCTGTTGGTTCTGTGGTGATGGTTGTAGAGGTGTCCGTGGGAGAGGCATGCGTTGCGTGAGGTGGAGATGGTTGAGGCCGGAGTGACCCGGGAGAGGCATGCGTTGCCTGAGGTGGAGATGGTTGAGGCCGGAGTTAGCCAGGGGTTTGTGAGAAGGATGGAGGAGGTCAATGGTATGGAGTGTGGAGGAGAGAGGCTGAGGACACATAGTTGATGGTTGAGGAGGAAATGGAGGAGAGGCCAAGGAGAGATGGTTGAGGCAGTAAGATCACACCATAGTGTTGAGACACAGATGATGCTCGAGATCAAAGACCGAGAGAGAGCAAGGGATGTTGGCGATCTCATGTATCCTATGTGTTATGTATGTGTTCATTATTGGTAGTTGTAGTCTGTGTTATGTATGATAGCAAGATGACCAGGGTAGATTACCCATGATCATCTTGAGGGGGAGTGTTGGATCATGTTAAGTCCATGTAAGGCCCATGGTGGCCCATGTAACCGAAACCCTAATCTGGTGATATATATATATATGTGTGTGTGTGTGTGTGTGAGGGGTCCTAAGAGGATAACCCCCATCCACCATTTCAGAAACTCTACAATATGGAATAGACTTATCACTTAATTACTCAATTCAGTATCAGTTATACAGCAAGCTATTTTAAGCTCATGTAGTTAGATTGCACTGTTTACTCCACCTTTAGTTTATTGGCTCAGTTGTAGTTATTTAACTAGACCAAAAGAAGATTATTGGTTGATATATGTAGATAATGACTGATTGTTCTGCATGTAGGCATGTTATGTCAGTTTAGGGGAGTTTTTTTTCACTTAGTCACGTAAGTGTTATGGGCATTATCATGTACAGTAGCGAAGGAGCTCTCGCGACAGGAGCGTCCCCGAGAGACTCGAACCCTAGCAGCTGCCGCCGGCCGGCCGGCCCGCTCCGCCCCTCCCTCCCCCCTCCCACCTCCTCCGTCGCGCAGCCGCGCCGCCCCCGCGCCGGCCGGCTGCGGCCTCGGCCCCCTCAGCCCTGTCTCCTCCCTCGCGCTCCCTCCCCGCGCTGGGATGGGTGGAGGCGGGGCTCTGCCCTCTGGCGACGGTGCTCTTCGGTGCGGCGGCGGCTCGGTATCGGCCGGGAGGCGGCGGCAGGCTTCGGCGGCGGCTCGGCTACACGGTTTTCTCGGCTGCCGCAGGTGAGCACAGCGGCGGCGCCGCGGTGGTGCGGGTGGCTAGGGTTCCGCCGGGCCCCTGCAGGCCCAGATCTGGGCCCTTTGGGCCCGATCTGGGTCAGTGTGGACCCAAGCTAGACCCGGGTACCCGGTTTGACTGAGGGACGATGCGGGTGACAGAGCGGCGGCGACGACAACACCTTTTCTGCAGCGTGGCGCCGGGAGCTTCGCGGATCCTTTTGGGTCCGGCCGGGCATTTGGTGCCGATCTTGAGGGTAGCAGTGGCGTTGGCCTATGTGCAGCAGCGTGGTGGCGGGGACTTCACGGACCCTTTCAGGGGCCGTCTGGGCTTGCCCAGCCTGATGTGTCTCTGCTACCGCGTCCGGTCGGCACCCGCCGATGGCGGTGGAGGTAGTCCTCCAGGTGGCTGTGCTGCAGCCGCCCTCCGGCGCCAATGTGGCTTGGTGTGCTCCTGCGTGCTGCGTCCGGTCGGTTACCGTCTATGGCGGTGGAGGTCGATCCCTCCCACGTGGCTGAGGTACTGCCGCTCTGTCTATGGCGGGTTCTTCTCGGTTCGACCGGTCGTGTTGTGCTTGCCTGGTGATACGACTTTGGTGACCTCAATTCCGTGGTGGCGTTTGTTGGTGGGTGGCAAGATGGGTGGAGCATGTCAAATTGTCCAGGGATGTGGTTTTTTCGAGGTCGGGAGAAATCCTTGTCATCTTGACACCGTCGCGGTGATGCTTGTGAGTGTCGCTGTTCCTTCCTGAAGGGCGTCGGGTGTAACTCTTCCCCACTACCTGTAGCGTACCGGGGGAAACCCTAGGACCTGTCCGGACAGCAGCAGCGTCGTCGTTGTTTTCCTTCTTGGAGGTGTTGTTTGGTATGCGACTTCAGTATGCGAGGATAGTGGTGGGACTTTGCCGGAGAGAGCGCAGCGATTGCGAGTCGTCTTTGTTTTCGTTGATCCGCATATGCCGGCTTTGTTTTCTTTTCTTGTTCTCTTTCTTTTCTCTTGGGCATGAGTGTGCTGTTTTGCCCAGCGGTGGTCTCAAACCTTGTATCGGGTGGTTGCTATATTAATATAGCGGGGCGAAAGCCTATTTTTTCGAATTAGCATGTACAGTATGTATGTAAAGTATGTTTGTTGAGAACTTGGAGCTAGCTATTTATATGTAAAGTATGATTTTGTATATATAGGCACAAACCAAGTACTCAATTCTGCATCCTTATCCTGACGAGGCGGCTCTGCCGTTCAACCATGCTGTGTACGATATATCTCACGCTTTCCTCAAAACGGTAATATAATCGTTTCTAACAGATCCTTTTTTATATTTCGCTAGCATTCACATTGAGTCACTAGTTCAATTTCTAACCGTTCATCCATCCATGATCCATCTCATGTTCAGCTCTCCGGCATAGCAGCGGAGCTTTACTTCAACATTCACCTCCGCGGCTTCAAATGGTAAGTTTTTATTTTGAACATAAATGGTAAGTAGTATACCCCTACAATATGTGCACATGTTGAACGTTCGAACATGTGCTTACTTACAAGTGAGCTAATTAAGCGTAATGTATATGTGTAGCCCCCTGCCTCTGAATCGTATGGCGGCAAACCATGTGCGTGCATTGCTTCATGCCCATGAGTCCATCACTGATTTCTACAAGGTGCTCCGCCCGGGTGTAGATGAATGTGATCCTGACAATACGGTGAAAGAGCTGAAGATGCAGTACAAGATACTTCTATCAGAGGAGTTTCCGGCAGATGTATGTATACGTTCATGCAGGTGCAGAATAACTTGAGATCGATCCATCGACCCTGAACTGAATTAACCATTTGGAGTTTCGTATGCAGGTGCAGAATTACTTGGTTGATCAATGTGAGGTGCACACCATGAGAGTCGGGATGTATATGGACAAGCTCACCAAGGACATGAGGGGACTGCGTCTGCCCGTGCCTATCTAGTACTACATCTGTTCCACAATGTAATCCTTTTCAAGCTCAACTATCTTACTAAAAAGGATTACATTGTGGAAGAGAGGGAGAAGCTAGCTGCAGATGCACTGCCATCATAATAATCTTCAGTCTGTTGTCACCTGTGCTGTCATGCCCCCAATGACTGGTTGCTCCATGGTTATTCCCTTTGAAATCCATGTATTCAGATTTCAAAAAATATTCATATCTGAAATTGTTCAAATCTAAAATTGTTCAGATTTGAAACAATATTTAGATTTTTGAAAATAATAGATTTTTTAAAATGTTTGGATTCGAAACTTATTCAGTTAAGAAATGTTCAGATTTTTCAATAATATTCAAAAAAAAATAAAAAATAACATTACCATTTTATTAGGACATTTTTAATGCGGCCCATGAAACACTACTTCAGGCGGCGCAACGCCCTAGCGGCTAGCCCCGCTGCGGGACATTGTATAGGAGGTCCCGGCGTGGCCGAATAGGAGCCAGGAAGGGCGAGGGGAGAGATGGGCCGGACCAGACCGGACCGGCAGGTTGGCTCGGTCCGTGTAGCGGCGTGGTGAAAAAAAGGGAGCCTGTGTGAGAACTCCAAGCTTTCAGTTTGAGGCGACTTGCTTATCTTGGTCAGTACTAGATCAGAGAAATTCTCATCGCGACTTTATCATCTCATTGACATCATAAGTATTGAAGGTAAATCAACTAACTTACACTTGTATTTCATTGCAGAAAATGTAAATTTCTCCACAATTCCAACAAAAATTGCATTCCTGAGAGGCCAACTGCACTAGTACCCGGTGGGTGTCAAGGTTTTGGTTCCCGAATTTTTTTCGCCGAGGGGGCTCAGGATTCCCTGTTACCGCGATGGTTATGGACTAATCTAAAAATCGAATTTTGAATTCAAAATTTTTCAGCAAGGTTATTTAGGTATTGAACTCCAATTGGACACAATCCGGACTGTAACGTGGTGGTGGTATGCCCTGGGAGAGAACAACACCAGGAGAGCCCAGCACGCCGCTGCCACCACACTGACTTTTTACTTGCACATATAATGAGAACATATTCTATTTACCGACCGGTAACGAAAACCTTGATGGGTGTAATGTCACCGCGTTCAAATTCGAATATTTCAAAAATCCTTGTTTTTTTAATCGGTAGGAACATTTTTTTTCGTGGTGCTCGGGAAACTTGGTTATTTACCGACGGTGACCAAAACCTTGGTGGGTGTACTGTCATCAGTAGTGTCCCGAGTCCTAACATGACTCGGAGCAGGCAAACAGATAACAAAATTGGACAAGAATGCGATCATCTCTCACATCTCACACAAGCTCCAGGTTCAATAAATTATTACAGTTGTTGGGTGTACTGTCAGCTCAAAATCACACTGAGGGTGATCACCAACAAAACACATCTTGCACACCCAGGCAAACGAATGCAACAAGAGCACATCACTCAACAAAACCACAAAGTAAAGCCTGTTGTCGAACTCGGTAAATCAATGGTAGTACTCGCAGTGCTGTATAACAACTCACGCGCTAGGACAGACGAGGACATGCGTCTTAGCACTCTTTTTACATCCATGTTGAACTGGGTAGGTCAGACGTCTGAAGCAGCGGCTGGTGGAGGTTGAGGTTTATGCTGAACAAGGGGAGAGAGTGCCTTGACGACAATGCTCATGTTGGGCCTGAAATCGGGTTCATATTGCACGCAGAGCGCTGCCACCGCCGCTAGCTGCAATCAACAATCAACAGAAGCAAACCATTCAGTGTTCAGGTTTGTTTCAAGCCGTACACAGAGCCAGAGGGGAAGGCACAAGAGAGGCAGACCCTGGCAACGGCTTTTGGGGGATACTCGCCCTTCATCCTGGGGTCAACACATTGATTCACTGTATCCTCGGTCAAGCGAGGTGTTGCCTGTGTCCACAGAGAGTAGTAGCAACCAATCAGAAATTTGCAAATAAGGCTTATTCTGAACAATTTTACAAATCAAGTAAGGATTATTCAGAACAATTTTGCAAATCAAGTAGCTAGTTATCATCACCATCAAGTTGTAGCTGGCAAATGAATCATATGCTGAATAGTGTAGTATTGTAAGATTATTACGAACCAAATACTTACCCATGTAACAACACTCTGCTGACCTCTGGGCATTGTATGATCTACTGGTTTCCTTCCAGTTAGAAGCTCTAAAAGAACAACTCCAAAGCTATATACATCACTTTTCTGATTTTGCTGGCCAATCATGGCATACCTGCATTGTCAATAAAGATCACTTCTTAAATGAAGCAAGCGATAGTGTAAAGTAATAATTAATCAAGTGCAATGGCAGATCTGCATATGTAAAAATAAAGAACGATGGGAACTAGAACTATTCATCCCACCATAAATCTTTTGACAGTCTTGATTTGCTATTGAACATGGTCTGAATAATACTATCAGTCTAACACCAATATCTAATATGAAAGTAAATAATCTGCAAATACATATGATGTTCAAATATTCAAGTTGAGCAATTACTCAGGAGCATGATAGCCGAAGGTTCCAAGGACACGGGTGGAATGCAAACGCGCAGCCATATCAGGAGACTGATTTGAAAGATTAAAATCTGCAACTTTCGCTATGCCGTCCTCAAACAGAAGGACATTGCAAGACCGTAGGTCCCGATGGACTATCGATGGTTGAATCTTCTCGTGAAGATATTCTAGGCCCTTAGCAGCATCTACAGCAATTTTCACCCGCTGCGCCCAGTCAAGTGTTGGGCCAGGCTGTGCACCAGGGACACCTTTCTTTCCTTGTGTATGATAATAAAAAAGCAGAAAAACAATGTCAGTGTATCAGAGCACTGTCCTCTATGAATTGTTTTGATCATGATGGGCTAAGGAAGAAACAGACAAACAGATTCCATAACATTGCAAGCGTACCATGCAAAATATCATGCAGAGAACCTATTGCAGCAAATTCATAGATCACCAGACGTTGATTTCCTTCCACACAGTAGCCAAGCATTTTCAGAAAGTTTTCATGCTTTAATCTGGACACAACTGAGAGCTACGAAGAAAAAGTGAGAAAAATAAGTTCAAGAATAGAGTTAATATAAAAACATGGGTAAAGCTATCATAACTAGCAAAAGCTGCATACTACTGACCAGCTATACCTGTGTAAGAAATTCATTATCGGGCTCAGAATCTGCTGAAGTATCAAGCTTTTTAACAGCAACATATTTTTCGCTCTCTAGAACAGCATAATACACTCTCCCGTATGATCCTTCACCGATCAAAGCTTTTGGCCCAAAATTATTTGTCTTTTCTTTCAGTTCATCAAGTGACATTGCAGGTACTTGAATGGGCGGAGGTGCTTTTGTTGGATCACTTTTGGAAGCAAACCCATTTTCTGTTAACCATGCGTTTAAATAAAGTTTTAAGACCAAACAACAAAATGACAACAGGAAAACAGAGGATAACAGGTAGAAAGCAATCAGGAAAGCATGACACATCCCCATGCCATGGATATACGAAATAAAATTACCGAAGTGTATGGTATGATTCTGGAGAACGATAAATGGCTATGTTTAAAACTAGCAACAAAAACTCAAGTTTCCACAATAGTCAGGCCTCAAATCAATTGAGTTGAATATAGTCTGATTAAATTACACGAAACGGCAAAATAATACTAACATAAAGCTCAATAGAGGACTGATACCTTATTTCCTCTTAATTTCCACGCCTACATACCTTCTTTCCTCTTATCTGAGCGGGGAGGAAAATCATATTGATGTTCCTGACGTTCATGATATGAACCATGCACGTGTGAAGAATGAAAATTCCTGCCGCAGAACCACCGGCACATAATGACCTCCTTTTAGTTCTTCCTATCTAAAAAAAAGTAGAAATACAAGAACATTTTGGCATCAATACGGATGTTCACTAAGAGTGGAGTACTAATCTCAATCAGGACAGGGATAGCCATCATGGAACTTGTTCCAGTGGAAAAGACTATTGCATAAGATTGTGGATTTGTGGGAATGTATCGTGGAGCAACGAGGTTAATTTGCATCCAGTTCTGTCAACCCCCCCTGCAGCTGCAAGTGAACTATCCTATACCAGTAAAGACAAGGCACAGAGCACCAAGACGCAAATTACGGCGCCTTCCCCATGGCAAGCAGCAGCACCACCTCAAGACGAAATCTACCCAAGGATACACAGAGCGCCCGGGTGGCCCATGGATGGGAGAGAAGGAAAGAGTAGACTAGGAGCGTGACCTGCGAGGGGTCAAACCGGGATGTCCGCGATCGAGCTCTGCCTCCGGTACGCCGGCGGAGGATGAGGAGGACGAGAAGAAGTGGCGGGCGACGAACTGGCGGGAAGAATCCACTCCTGAACTCGTGGTAATGGTGGTCGTGGGTGGGAGGGGAGGGTTTAGTAGAGAGGCTTCTTCTTCTAACCTTTTCTTTGTGCCTGATAGTTTATCACAAACCGTTTCAACTCCGGGCTCAACGACATTTCCCTACCTCTTCTAGCTTGAGATGTCAACGATCCAGAGAACGAAATTGTCCATTTCCTTTTTGAAACAAGGAGAGGCGTCGGAGGCGCCAAGCTATTAATTCAACTCACGAACAGAATACAGCGTGAAATAAAAGCCCGGTGACAGCTACAGAGATAGGACATGGTCTATTGGTATGATATGAACTTATACAACTGAATATAGGCCGAGACGTAGTCTGTCTAATAGAATGACGTGCACAACTATGAGCTACCCCATTGAGATATGATATACTATCGGTGTACTTGGCAATATGTTACCGAATTTCCACTATACCAAGAGGCTAGACGGTTTTCCACAG
This sequence comes from Poa pratensis, assembly GCA_947311845.1. Lineage (NCBI taxonomy): Eukaryota > Viridiplantae > Streptophyta > Magnoliopsida > Poales > Poaceae > Poa > Poa pratensis. Next base: position 11,700,126 of record CAMZMU010000074.1, read on the forward strand.
CCATCGTCGCCGCGTGCAGAAGAGCTGAATGTAGCGGAGCCTGGGATGTTTTATATCTTCCAAGCAACATCTGAAAGTATCTTTGGACATGTGATCAACATCGCAATGCCAAACCAAGGAACTTCAAGCCATTTACCAATTACTACCACTGTTTGTAAAATAAGATGTATAAATTTTTTTGAAGTCGATGAAGGTAAAGTTTGACCAAGTTTATATAAAAAACCATCAACAATTATAATACAATTTAGATATATTATAAAAATGTATTTAATGATGTACTATCTAATAAGATTGATTTGACGTTGTAAATGTTGGTATTTTTTCTAAAAGTTTGGTCAAACTTCACATGGTTTGATTTTTGACAAAAAGTATACGCCTTATTTTACGCAACATAGTGAATTCAACTTTCCCAAACTCCCATGTTCACAAGATTGCCAACAAAACACATCTCGCAGCTGGGCCAACAACGAATGCAACAAGAGCACATCACTCGGCCAAACCATAGGGTAAATCTTGTTGTTGAACTCAGTCAAGCATGAGAAGTACTCCCAATGCTGTAAAACAACTCAAGCGCCAGGACACTGTGTCTTAGCTCTCTTTTTACATCCATGTTGAACTAGGAAGGTCAGGTGTTTGAAGTCATTGTGCGGGGAGCGGCTGGTTGAGGTTGAGGTTTATGTTTAAGAAGGCGAGAGAGTGCCTTGACGACCATGCTCATGTTGGGCCTGAACTCGGATTCATATTGCGAGCAGAGTGCTGCCACCGCTGCAAGCTGCAATCAACAGAAAAAAATTCATTCAATGTTCACATTTGGTTCGAGAAGTTTCGTGGCCAGTGACAGTGTTAGAGAGGGCGCGTGCACGCAGAAGGGAGGGCAGGGAGAGGCAAACCACGGCAACGCCTTTGGGGGGATAGTCCCTCTTCAATCTGGGGTCAACACATTGTTCCACTTTATCTTCAGCCAAACGAGGCATTGCCTGTGTCAACATAATGTAGTATGAACCAATCAGAAATATGCAAATCAGCTAGTGTACACCTTTGAATTGTTTTTATGCACTAAAACAACAATGCCAAGTGACTTCCAACGTAGTAAGTCCCCTGATCTAGAGGGCATAGATCAGGAAAAACATCAAATTTGATTCAAAACAGACCATTCTTGTAACGCTTCTTTGCCTAAGGTTGGTGTTTTTTCGGAAGGAGGATAACCCTGGCCTCAGCAAGCATCGAATCATGCACACAGTCATATATTATTCATTATTCAAAATCTAGCAACGGAACAAAGTTGACCTGGAAAAGAAAGCTCGTGCCTATATGCCTTGCAAAACTAACTCCACACTCCAACCACTAACTCTATGGTAAAAGACTGAAACAAACGAAATTTTTAATAAACTTTTAAGCTAAGCTGCCTTCAGGAACGAAACCCGCCCGTGCGTCGATAATGACGAGTCAAACCAAGCATCGATCTAACAATTTTCATACCCAAGGCCGAGCTTCTGGTCACCACCTCCAACAAGGGCATGACACAGTTGTCCATCGACATAGGTGTTATAAACGATAGCAAATAAACGACGAAGAGCGGAACGATCAAACCAAAGGGGACACGAGATTTTAACGTGGAAAACCTCTCCAAACAAAGGAGAAGAAAAAACCACGGGCGCCAGCCAGCAAAACTTCACTATATCGGGGTGAGGTTACAAACGCCGGGGATTTACACAATGCGACTTATCCCAGCCGGCGGCTTACAAGATGTATATGTAGTGGTAAAACCCTAGGTCAAGTGCAGTCCGACCCAGAAACAACTCCGGGATGCTCCGCTCTCCTCGTCACAAGTCGGCCTTTATCAGTATATACGAATTTGTATCACCACAAAATAAAAATAGGTCGATCATGGATCTTGTGTTTCTACTGGAGGTCACTGAAGCCGCCTCTACCATTATCACTTGTCCGACTATAGACATCTCCCTAGATATATAGATACCACTGGAGGAGATACCAGAGAGACGAAGACATTCCATACCACATCACCTTTGATCACTATCGCACCACCTTTGATTCTGCAGCAACAGGAATGACTTTTTTTTTGAGATACAATAGGAATGACTTGACACCTCCGCCAGAATCACAGTGCGTCACACCTACCGGTAGCAACCATGACTTGACGCCTACTCATGAGATGTCGTGCATAGCATATGCTGGCAACAGGCATGACTTGACTCCACCGGGAGAGATGTCATACATACCTACCGCAGAAAGCTTTCACCATTCAAGACTCAACCGCCATGGCGTCCACATGACGCCCAAGGCCATCGCCGTTGAAGAACCAAGGCTGCCGCCCTATTGCCAAAGTTTTGTGATCACCATCGTTGACGTCGCAACGAGCATATACCGATCAGATCCGCCACCGCTTGACTGACTACCTGCTACTGTGCTACCATGCAGAAGACGCCGGCTGCCATCACCACCCTGCCGCAAGCCACTTCCAACCCCGATCCATAGGCTTATCAGCTCAAAGAACCATGCCACAACAGACTTAGTACCACCGCTTTTTAGTTTCGCTTTCCATAGCAATCGCATGTGCCCAACAACCACCGTCGTGGAGCCACCGCCCGGTAGTTTATGCTCTACCATGCACGCCCGTCATTCAGGGCCGACCGCCGTGATCCGTCCGAAGATCTCCCACCGAGAAAGGAGGCAAGGATACGAGGACTGCCGATCACTGTCCACCACGCGGGCCTTTTCCCTCCGGCTTCCTCCATCGATGGCGGGTGGTTGGAGGAGTGGAGAGTTGGGGCAGGCGGTGGCCAGGGTTTTTGCCCGAACCGTCCCAGGAGAAACGTGGGTTTGGGTTTCCAACTGACAATCATGTGAAGTTAAACTCATTGTGTTCCTCAGAGTTTTAGCCCTAAACTTGTTGCTAATGTGCATGTTTTCCTCATTATCTTTAGAACAGCTTTACAAATGACGTAGGTGTCTTCACCATTAAGATCTAGTTGGTATACAACTTGTATGCTCAATATTTCGGTATTGTGAGATTACAAACCAAATACTTACCCATTTAATAAGATTTTCCTGACCTCTGGGCATTGTATGATCTACTGGTTTCCTTCCTGTCAGAAGCTCTAAAAGAACAACTCCAAAGCTATATACATCACTTTCCAAAGTGTGTTGGCCAATCTCGCTATAGTCAATCATGGCATACCTGCATTGTCAATAAACCACACTTCTTAAATGAAGCAAGAAGAGTATAAAGAAATAATTAATCAAGTGCAATGGAAGATCTACAGATGTAAAAACAAAGAACATGGGGAACAACAACTATTCATTCCACCATAAATAATCTTGTGATAGTCTTGTTTAACTATTGAACATGGTCTGAATAATACGATCAGTCTATCATCTATATCTAATATGAAAGAAAATAAGCAATTATTGGTGGTTATCTCCGTGGCGGTAAAGTAACAACTAATATGCAAATTTATATGACATTCATGTTAAGGTATAAGTGGATTGCCAACATTTTTTCCATCAATTTGGACATTTGGTTCTACTAGTTTGTGCATAAAAATTAACATGGTATCAGAGGACAAGTCTTGGGTTCAACTCCCGGCTTTCGTAATTTAAATAAAATGTTGCCCTCTTACTATTCACGTATAGGCTTATTGAGTCATAACGTGAGATTCTATTTACGTGTAGACATGGCCTCATTTCTCTAGCACCGCATGGTTGCATTGCGGCAACATGTAGTTAGATCTAGTACTTCATGCGCCATTAATATTGAGTAAGTGCTAACATCACTCATTCCCGGACACTAGGACGACCTTCCCTACACGCTACTTGGGCATTCTGCTTAGCATTTCAAGGCTCAGTAGTCTATTTCCAACCTTCAAAAGATAAAATATCCGGAAAGATTTCGATTGGAAATTGGAAGAATGTCAACATGGCTGGATGAACGGTGCTTGTTTATTGGGTTCTAACCTCCCAAGCTATTTGCAACCTCACCTCCCTTGAGCTTCCTACGAAGTTTAGAAAACGGATTACTGCACTTCTTCTTGCATATCTATGGGCCGGTTGTGATAAAGTTTCGGAGGGGGGGGGGGGGGGATGCAAAGTCAATTGGAAACTGTTTGCCATCCTAGGATTCTTGGGGGACATGGAGTTTTGCACCTTGAGGAGTTTGCCTACGACTTAAGGCTCCGATGGCTTTGGCTACATTGGTTGGATGACACTAAAGTTTGGATTGGCCTTGGAAATCTTTGCAATGATCATGATAGAGACCTCTTCGCGGTCACCACGGCTGTCATAGTGGGGGGATGGTGAGAAGGGCTCCTTTTGGAAATCTTCTTGGTTAGTTGGTCAACGGCCAATGGACATTGCTCTGATGCTCTATAATATTGCCAAAAAGATAAATTGCTCCGTAGTGAAATCCCTTGAGAACAATACGTGGATAAGGTACCTTGACATTCAAGGAGGTTTCGGCTTTGACCATCTCAATCAAAATTTTACCCTATGTGAGATGCTTTCTCATGTTGATCTCGACCCCGACTCTATTAGATGGATATTCACTAATGATGGAAACTACTCCGTCTCTCCGGCCTATAAATGCAATTTGGGGGCCTTATTGTGTCCAATATGGATCAAGTTGGAAGACTTGGGCCCCTCTGAAATGCAATATTTTCTCTTGGCTTATTATGCATAATAGGATTTGGACATCGGACCGCATTCAACGTAGAGGGTGGCAAATTTGTGGGAATTGCCCTCTATGCAACCAAGTTAAAGAATCAACGGCTCAACTTTTCATCCATTCCGCTTCACCAAGCACATTTGGTCGGTTATCCTCCCTTGGTGTTTATCCTTGACATCTCTCCCACCACATGGACCAATGACCCTAGTGTGATCTATTTTTTTTTTCACATTCTGATTTTTGGCCCCACCCTTTATTATTGGTGTAGCTCCGCCGCTGCGTCTAGGCCTCATGGAGTCACACATGGGAGTGAGTGTTACAGCATATGTGGATTGCTCACCTTCTTTCCATCGGTTTGTACTGTTGATGAGACTAATTTGAAAGATTAAAATCTGAAACTTTAGCTCTGTAGTCCTCAAATAAAAGGACATTGCTAGACCGTATGTCCTGATGGACTATCGAAGGTTGAACCTTCTCATGAAGATATTCTAGCCCCTTAGCAGCATCTACTGCAATTTGGACCCGCTGCACCCAGTCCAGTGTTGGGCCAGGCTGTGCACCAGGGACACCTTTTCTTCCTTGTTATGATAAAATCAGAAAAACAATGTCGGAATGGATCGTACCACTGTCATATATGAATTTTGTTGATCATGATGGGCTAAAGAAGAAACATGAGAACATATTCAATAAAATAGCAAGCGTACCATGCAAAATATCATGTAGGGAACCTATTGTAGCACATTCATACACCACGAGACGTTGATTTCCTTCCACACAGTAGCCAATCATTTCCACAAAATTTTCATGCTTTAATCTTGACACAATCGAGAGCTATGACCAAAAAAGAGACAAATAAGTTCAACAATACAGTTAATATAAAAATATGTGTAAAGCTATCATAACTATTAGTGGCCAGCTATACCTGTGTAAGAAATTCACTATTGGCCTCAGGGTCTGCTGAAGTACCAAGCATTTTAACAGCAACACGTTTTCCGTTGTCTAGAATAGCATGATACACTCTCTCATAAGGTCCTGCACCGATCAAAAAATTTGACCCAAAATTGTTGGTCTTTTCTTTCAGTTCATCAAGTGACATTTCAGGTACTTCGATGGGAGAAGCTGCTTTTGTTGGATCCCTCTTGGAAGCAAACCCATTTTCTGCTAACCATGTGTTTAAATACAATTTTATGCCCAGACAACAAAAGCACAAGAAGAAACAGAGGATAACTAGAAAGCAATCAGCAATGCAAGAAACAACCACTTGTCGTAAGCAGAATAAATAAAATACAAAATATTTAACCCGCGACAAAATGTTACGTGGTTCAGCTGATGGGAAATATAATCTGAAACGGTGTTGACGACTATGCTAATAATTCAATACCTTGCATTAAACTGTTTCAGCTTCTTATCCATGTTTTCCTTCATTTGTATGTTGTAAGATTAAAAAATCATAACATTTTGGTGTTCATGCTTAACTTGTTCTATATCAACTAACAAAAGATCATGAATGTACAGTCTAAGTGTAGATACTAAAAATTTTCAGCACGAGTTGATGCCATGATTGTATGAAATAAAATTACCTATAGTAGCTTACATGATTCTAGATGTATGCACTGACTGTTGCAGAGGCCGGGGCCTTGTCCCCTTCTCGAAAAAAGGATAGATCATATTATTCTACAAAACCCGAAACGACTATGTCTAAAGCTAGCAACTAAAACTCAGATTTCCACAGGAGATGGACAATTGTTGCGTGGTGTTATGAGTCTAGAACATAGGCCTCAAACCAATGGACTTGAGTAATGGCTGATTAAAACTACACGAAACAGCAAACAAATAAAACTCAGTAGAGCTGTGATACCTTCTGTCCTCTTTCCATTGGACGGGCGGGGACGAAATTCATGTTCACGTTCCTGACGTCCATGATATGAACCATGGCCGTGTGAAGGATGCGAACTTTTGCAACAAAACCATCGGGACATAATGACCCCTTGTAGTTCTTCCTATCTATACGCCTCCGGTTCCTAAGGAAAATGGAGAAATACAAAAAACATTTTTGCATCAATACAGATGCAATATCTTTAGTTCTTTACTAAGAGTACTATTCTGAGTCAGGAGTTCAGGACAGCCAATAGCTAGCCATCATGGAGAAGTTCCAGTGAGAAAACTACTGCATAGGATTGTGGGCATGCATCATGGAGCAATTCACGATTATATATACACTGACTGGCAAATGCAGACGGATGGAAGGGAAGAGTAGGCTAGGAGCCTCACCTGCGAGGGGTCAAACCGGGAGGTCGGCTGGGCTGGACGGGCCGGCACCCGCAGGCAAGGTGTGCGGCGGCGAGGATGTGAACGAAGAGAGGTGGTGGGACGGATACTCTCGTGGTCGATCGTGGGTTTAGTTCGAGAGGTTTCTTCCAACATTTTCCTTTCGCCTAATAGTTTATCTCATAAACCGGTGGCCGGGTCTGATGAGACTCTTCAGCGACATTATCCTACCTCTTCTTGCTTGAGAGGTCAACGGTGCATTTTCTGCTTGAACGAGGCGGCGTGATACTGGTTCAACTCACGAATAGAATACATTGTGAATTGCATAGCCCTATGACAGCTACAAACATAGGACATGGTCTAATAGCCTCGACAACCGAAGATAGGCCGAGACAAAGTCTGTCTAATAGCCTGCACAATCCCTAGAGATATGGCATACTGCCGGTGTGTGTAAGAGCATGGGAAATCTGGATGTACTTTGGCAATATGTTGTCGAATTACACTGGAACTGGGGCTAGATGGTTTACTTGATGCGGCTGTTGTGGCCAGCGAGCTAATGGTGAGAAACGTAACTTGCCGGAGATGAAGAAGGCGTGCAATCGTCTCGCCGCGTTGAGAAGAGATGAAGCTTCTGCTTGGAGTGGTGATGGCGCCATTGGAATTGAGGCCTGGACAAACACTTCACAGCTGCTGCGCTTTCCTGTAAGTTGACAGAAGACGCCAAACCCCGTGCATGTTGATGTAGCTGGGATCTTTTTTTTGTCTTCCAAGCAGCATCTGAAAAAATCTTTGGATGGTGCTTCCATGCGCTGCGCCTGCCGGCTGATTTGCAAGCTGAGGCTGTCCTTGAACCGTCCCATGGCATTGGGTGAGGTGGTCGCGCCAAAGCGTGGCATCGACCATATACGTGGGGTTTCTGATCCTGTGACCCCACCCCACAGCGTTTGATCATCGATGATCTTCCTAATTGTTTGCTCGGTTGTCTGGTTTACATGGCGAAAAATGGTGATCAGCGGGCATCGTCAGAAGTCATCTGGCACAATTGTCTTCCGCGCCAGCTTCTGCCTGGTGTTGAGCCTGTCGAGGTGTAGGAGCCGAGCCATCCGAAGACCCGGACCCGGCTTGGCGCCCTTGATGTCCAGATCGGCATTGCCGTGTCGTCGGCAAGGTGGTTGTGAGTGTCGTTGTAGGTCTCGCGAGCGGAGAAAGGCTTGCCACTGCACATGTGAAGCTGGTCAGCATCGTCTGTCAGCTAGCTCGTCCTCCGCCGGCGGTGAGCCTTCTTTGAAGGTCAATTGCGAGTCCGTTTTGCAGCACGTAGGATGTCAGGGCTTGCTGTTTTTGGTTTTGAGAGTGTAGAGCTGGAAATATGCGAGCTAGTGGTTGGGAAGCAAGCCATCGATCATGCCAGAAAAAGGAAGCTTGGCTGTTGTTTATGTGGCATCGTGTGAGAGTGCAAAGCATTGTCATATATGGTTGTGTATGAGCTTGGATAGGTATGACTGAAGTTGGGTGGTGGTATGGTGGCTGGGTGAGTGGTTGAGCAACCAACTTTTTTCACAGGATATTTTCCGCGTGTATGAATTTGTAGCAAAATTTCATCAAAAAGCAAATATTTTGTGTTTGCGGGTTTTTGATTCCTAGACGCCCACAGTTCTTGGGTGTGCAAGCTCGTTCCCACGCCACTAGGCATTGAGCCCCTGAGCAAGTTTCCTCATCGGAACAGAAGGAGCGTCGTCGTTTGTCTATTTTCTGGATGATCGCCATGGGAAGTAGGAGCATGACATAGGTGGGTAGGCTGTCGAGGACACCAGCCTTTCTGGCATCGGCCTCTCTTGGATGCCCACTCAAGGGATAACTATGGTCGTTATGCATGTCAGCGGGGACAGAACACATGAAGACAACACCAGTAGTACCCAGTGTCTGAAGTCCGGACATAATTCGGACCAGGCAAGCAGATAACAAAAATGGACAACAATGCGTCCGCTTCTCATATCTCACACAACCTTCGAGTTCAGCACATCACACAGTCAATCGATGCTGTGAGCTCAAATCACAATGTCGAACCCAGGAACATCAAGCCATTTACCAACTACAACTTTCCCAAACTCCCATGTCAACATGATCAACAACAAAACACATCTCGCAGGCCCTGGCCAACAACAAATGCAACAAGAGAGCACATCACTCAGCCAAACCACAGGGAAAATCTTGTTGCTGAACTCAGTAAAGCATGGGTACTACTCCCAGTGCTGTGAAACAACTCACATGCCTTTTTACATCCACGTTGAAATGGGTAGGTCAGGCGTCTGAAGCCGTTGTGTCAGGAGCAGCGGCTGGTGGAGGTTGAGGTTTATGCTGAAGAAGGGGAGAGAGTGCCTTGACGACTATACTCATGCTGGGCCTGAACTCGGATTCATATTGCACGCAGAGCGCTGCCACTGCTGCAAGCTGCAATCAACAGAAGAGAACCATTCAGTGTTCACATTTGTTTCGAGCAGTTCTTAGCTAGTGACTGTAAGAGACGGCGCGTGTACACAAAAGGGAGGGGAGAAGAAAGACAGACCTTGGCGACGCCTTTTGGGGGATAATCGCCCTTCAACCTTGGGTCAACACATTGTTTCACTGTATCCTCGGTCAATCGAGGTGTTGCCTGTGTCCACAGAGAGTAGTAGCGACCAGTCAGAAATATGCAAATCAGCTTATACACCTTAGAATAGTATGTTATGTAACAATAGTACAAGAGCATAAGTGACACGAAATACAGTAAGTACCCTGAACTGGAGGGCATAGATCAGGAATAACAGCAAATTTATTGAAATTCCGACCATTTTTTCAAAGTTCATTCACTTGACATTTTTCTGACCATTTGAAGTTCAAATAGTTATGTTCGCCAGTTTTATGCCCTACACTCTTGTTGCTAATGCATGTTTTCCTTGCTTTATTCAGAACAATTTTACAAGTCAAGTAGTTCGCTTCACTATTAAGTTGTTGTAACTGGCAAGCAACTCATGCTGAACAGTCTAGTATTGTGAGATTGTTAAGAACCAAATACTTACCCATGTAACTAGACTCTGCTGACCTCTAGGCATTGTATGATCTACCGGTTTCCTTCCTGTTAGAAGCTCTAAAAGAACAACTCCAAAGCTATATACATCACTTTTCTGAGTTAGCTGGCCAGTCATGGCATACCTGCATTGTCAATAAAGGGAATTTTCTTAAATGAAGCAAGAAATGGTGCAAAATAATAATTAATAAAACAAGGTCCAATCTACAACAAGTCTTGTTTAGCTATAGACTAGTGAATATCGTTTGAATAATACTACCAGTCTATCACCAAGACCTAATATGAAAGCGAACAAACAGGTATCTTCCAATAAAAATTATGGGGAGATGTCTCTAGCAGAAAGGAAAAACTAATCTGCAAATACATATAATGTTCAAAATATTCAAGTTGAGTAATTACTCAGGTGCATGATAGCCGAAGGTTCCAAGGACACGGGTGGAATGCAAGCGAGCAGCCATATCAGGAGACTGATTTGAAAGATTAAAATCTGCAACTTTCGCTCTGTAGTCCTCAAATAGAAGGACGTTGCTAGACCGTATGTCCCGATGGACTATTGAAGGTTGAACCTTCTCATGAAGATATGCTAGCCCTTTAGCAGCATCTATAGCAATTTTGACCCGCTGCAACCAGTCAAGTGCTGGGCCAGGTTGTGCACCGGGGACACCTTTCCTTCCTTGTTTATGATTCAAAATAAGAAAAAAATGTCAGATCAGACCAGTCTCCTAGATGAATTGTTTTGATCAGGAGGGGCCAATGAAGAAATAGGCTAACAGATTACGTAATATAGGAAACGTACCATGCAAAATATCATGTAGGGACCCCATTGTAGCAAATTCATAGGCCACCAGACGTAGATTTCCTTCCACACAATAGCCAAGCATTTCCACAAAATTTTCATGCTTTAATCTCGACACAATTGAGAGCTACAACCAAAAGAGGAAAATTAGTTCGACAATAGAAGGTTGTTAGAAACATATCAGCGTAAGGCTATCATAACTAGCAAAAGCTGCACAATACTTAGTAACTATACCTGTGTCAAAAATTCGTTATCAGGCTCAGGGTCTGCTGAAGTATCAAGCTTTTTAACAGCAATATGTTTTCCGCTGTCTAGGGTAGCATAATACACTCTCCCATATGATCCTTCGCCGATCAAAGCTTTTGACCCAAAATTGTCAGTCTTTGCTTTCAGTTCATCAAGTGACATTTCAGGTATTTCAATGGGAGGAGGTGCTTTTGTTGGGTCACTTTTGGAAGCAAACCCGTTTTCTGTCAACCATGTGTTTAGAAACAACATTAGGCCCAAAGAACAAAAGCACAACAGGAAAACAGAGGATAACTAGAAAGCAACAGGAATGCACAACAGAATCCCTTATGACAAGCAAAATAAATAATATTTAATCCGCAATAAAGTGTTACATGGTTTGGCTGATCGGAAAGATAATCTGAAAAGGTCTTGACAACTATGCTAAGCATGCACTACCTTGCAGCAAACGTAAAAGAGCATGGTTTCAGTTTCTAATCCATGTTTTCCTTCACTTGTAAGTTGTAATATTAAAATCATAGTTCATTGTGGTGCTCATTCTTAACTTGTTCTCTATCAGCTAACGAAAGATCATGAATACATGCTAAGGGGAGATACTACAATATTTTAAGCAGATTCTGATGCCATGGATATATGAACTATTAGGAAATATAATTACCAAGAGTGGATGATATGATTCTGGGGAACCCAAAACGACTACGTTTAAAGCTAGCAACTAGAACTCATGTTTTCACAAGGGGTGCAAACCTGTTGCTGGGTGGTATTATGGGTCGAGAACATATGCCTCAAATAGTCAAATCAATGGAGTTGATTAAATTGCACGAGACAAAAGAAATAGAACTCAATATGGAGGAGTGGTACCTTCTTTCTCGTCTGGGCTGGAAGGAAACTCATGTTCATGTTCACGATATGAAGCATGAAACTGACTGCAGCAGAACCACCGCCTCATAATGCCCCTTTTTAGTGCTTCCTATCTATATGCCTTTGATTACTATGGGAAAGGGAGAAACACGAGAACACTTTGGCATCAGTACAGATGTTTACTGAGAGTATTAATCTCAATCAGGACAGTGATAGCCATCATGGAATTGTTCAGTGAGAAAAACTATCGCTCTATCGCATAAGACTGTAGGCATGCATCATGGAGCAACAATTACAGATGCACTGGCTAGGAAACGAAGACAAGGTCCGCATCCAGTTCTATCAACTACCCCTGCAAGTGAACTATCATTGTCGTGTTTCTGTCTTCTGGTTCTTTTCTGGATTTGCGATACTCATCTCGTGATGAGCTGCAACTTTTATATGTCTTTTTCTAAACTCCCATCAATAATAATTTCGTAACTATGTTTTTCAGCCAATCGCAGAATCGTGAACAAGGATACAGATAAGCCGTAGTAAACAAGTACGCATTGCTTGCGTTTGCCCTTCTCAATTTTCTACCATAATCTAGTGATCAACCAGTACCGAAGAAAACTCAGCCTAGAAAGTTTGAACTGAAGCAGACAACGTAGGCGAACAGACCACCAGGAAGCACAGAGACTCATTCTTTTTATTCAGCCCATGGTGACTCATGAACAAGATATGCCGAACTACACAAGTAGACACTGCTTGCGTTGCCCTTCCCAATTTCTACCCAACCCTAATGATGAACCAGTAGGGAAGGAAGCCCAGTCTAGAAAGTCTGAACTGAAGCAGACAATGCAGGCGAACAGACCTCCAGGAACCACGGCACCAAGTTGTACAACCTACGGCAGCAGAGGCAAGGAACTGAGCACCAAGACGCGAATTACGGCCCCTCCCCCCCCCCCCCCCCCCCCCCCCCCCCCAGACGCACGCACCAATTCAGGACGAAATCGAGCGCGTCCTTCTGGAACGGAATCCCTGGAAGCCCGCGACCCCGCCTACCATCCCGGACCGATACGACGGCGCCGTAGGCTGTACCAGGAAAATCTACGGAAGCATACATACATACACGGAGATGCGCCGCATGGGCGTCGCACCCCCGCAGAGGGAAGCGCAGACCGCCGCGCGGAATGAACGGGGAGGACTAGAAGCGTCACCTGCGAGGGGTGAAGCCCGGGCGGGCGACGGGGCGGGCACACGCGAGACGCACGGCGGCCCCCGATCCGGCGATCGGACTCCTCAGTCCCCGACGCTCCGGCGGTGGCGAGGAGGAGAAGCGGGGCCGACGACGAGCTGGCTGTCAGAAGGGAGGGGGCCGGAGGACAGCGAAGGATCCCGCTGTCTCGTGGGGGTTTAATTCGCTCCGTGGAGACGACGAGGGAAAAATTGATGATAACCCCCCAGTTCGCGCCACTTTGATCATATGCCCATATGATCAAAGTGGCGCGAACTGGGGGGGTTATCATCAAATCTCCCGACGATGAGGCGAGGCGAGGCGAGGCGAGTTAACAGCGGTCCTCGCGCGACAGCGGGGATGATGCTGTTTGCTAGCTAGAGCGAGGCTGGTCCTGCCGTGCCGTGCCGTGCGAGTTGCGACGCCACCACGCGGCACGGCCGTATCATATCCTCCGCCGCCGCCCCCACCCCCACGCCTTTCGGTGCGGCTTGGTTCGCTACTCTTGGCTTTGTGCCGGGGAGTAGGAGTGTGCGGATGCGTGTCGTCTCGCTCTCGTGTTGCTGCCACCGCAAGCATTCCTGTCTTTTGGGCGAAAATTCATTTTGTGTAGCCCAAAATACAAAATATTTCAAGTTGACACTTTGCACGCTTGTCTGATAGATCATCCATAGAGAACTTGTAGCCTTTTTTTCAGAATTTTTAGAAACTGATAAATGTGATTTTTTTTATAAAAAAAAGGCTGCATTGAATATCGGGAGTCGGAAATCTACACTCCGCCCATACAATCGCGATTTATAATGGAAAGGAACATATACCTATTTACATAACAAATCATATGGTAAGTCGCAAATTGGGAGAATTCGTGCCTACTCGGCATTTCACGAGTTACAAAAATACAAGAAAGGATAATAAATTCCTGTCGTTGACTGAATTCAGAATAGAAAGATTCTGTAGTAAACAAAGAAATACCAAATATCTTGTTCTTGTTCATTCCGAATCTTTAAAATATTGGGTATTTCTAGCTTCGCTAAGTTCACGGGATGGAGATAAGCGGACTCGAAAAGCTGACATCCGTGAAATCTATATTCAAAATCATTCCATTCGAAATTCTTTTTTTTCTTAAGCGCCGAGAATTCTAATTCTTTGTGATATGCCTTCCCTGATGAAGATCATGATTTGGGCTAGCCTAGTAATTATTACCTTTACAATTGCAGTTTGAATCTATCCTTTTCGGGAACATATTGACGGATGAATTAGTCGTTGTTTGTCAATTTATCCAAAACTTTTTTTTCTCTTTTACTCGGTAAAACAAGAATCCGTTTGTTCAAACAAAAGCACTTTTCTTTCTTCAAAAATTGTTCTTTGGGGCCTCTTTTTTTCTTTTCTTTTCCAGCCTATGCCCGGACGTGGTGGTGTGGTACGTGTTTTGCTAATCGAGTTTGTTAATTTTGACTATCCGCGTAGGAGTGAGTTGGCGAGGGGCTTTTTGGTTGGGAGCAGATAGCAGCAAGCTCGGGTTGATGATAGTTGGGATCGGATGGTTTTAGTCAGCGGTGTACTTTTACAATAGTTTGAACGGTTATGAAATACTTGTGAGAATCGAAAATGAAGATGCTACCAGCGTGTGACCAACGGCAGCACCGGAGAATCCAGGGTGTGGAAATAATTAGCAGCTCTCATATCGGTTTAATCCCGTAATATGACATCAAAATTCTTAAGACTACCTATCACGGTCGAACCAGATATGCAGTCGTGCTGAGATGTTGTCTAAAACCTGCTATACGACCGTTCACGCGGTCTGCGGGATAGAGTAACCGAGACCAGCACGGCAAGATGGAACGACGACGGTGGAGCGAGACCGCGAGGCGCATATATGTGAGCTAGGGTTGACGTCAACCTCCTTATTGTAGAATTATGAGATTGCGGAATATGATGGATGTATTATTGAGCGAGTATATATATGCGTACAATGGACCGACTTGGAGTACAAGACAAGTTAGGGAATATATGAAAATAGTTTCTAACTCTATCCTAGATTATCATAACGAACTGCACACGTATATACTCTAACATCCCCTGCAGTCGTAGCGGTAGCGTCGCGAACAACTGGAACGTCGCGAACGGTCAGACTGAAGATAAACCAAAGTGGTCTCCAGTGGGCTGACATCCCCCCGCAATACAAGCGGGAACGTCGTAGACAATGTCCGCGGCGCGGAGCTTGGACTGTAGAAGAAGCTGATAAGTTGTTCAAGCGAGATGATAGCTAATCGCAAGCATTCCTGTCTTTTCTTTTCCGGCCTACGCCCGGACGTGGTGGTGTGGTTGCTAATCTGGTTTGTTGATTTGACTACCGCGTGGGAATGGTTTGGCGAGTGGCCTTTTGGTTTGGGAGCAGGTACGATAGCTGCAAGCTCGGGATAATCCGATTATGATACTTGTTGGGATTGGATGGTTTTAGTCAGCGCTCTACTTTACAATAGTAGTTTTGAATGGTTAGGAAATTTTGTGTTGGTAGCACCTACTCGCTCCGTTCCAAACTATAAAATGTTTTAATCACTACAATGTGGACTAAATATATACTTAAATGATGAGTGAATCAACACACTAAAATACAACTAGATACGTATGAATCAAGAGAAAACCATAAAGACTTATATTGATGGAACGGAGGTAGTGTATATTAGCATCGAAAGGGAAGATGTTACCAGTGTAAAACCGATGGCAGCGCCGGAGGACCTGAACAATTAGCATTCTCCGTATCGATTTAATACAACCAAATAATTTGGAACTCAAACTAGATATGCAGTCGTGCCGAGATGCTGTCTAAAAATCTTATCCGCTCTCTCCCGGTGAATGGTCACAAGATGCAGTGATTTGGAGGCATGCTCTCCTGAACGGTTGTGCACACGGTGGATGGGATAGAGTAACCGAAACCAGCATAACAAGGTGAAACAAAGACGGTGGAGCGAGAGCGTGAGGGGTAGATGATGTAGTTCGCGGGGGAGTAATCCCACGCCCCTTTCGGTAATAGCCCGGAGCGGCTATTAACTTAACGTGTTGGTTCATGACTCGAAAAATCAATCAAATATATTTTGTTGACACACGAAAAAACGCAATCTGCATGGGTCTAAACCTGGCTCAAAATTTTCGTGATGCGAGCGAGGCCAGGCAGGCGGCAGCGGAGGATTACGAGTCATTCCTCTTCTACCCTAAGCGGTACAAAGGACACCAACATTATCTGACAATGTCGAAGGTGAAGGAACAAGGTCTAAGGACCTCTCTCTTTGGTTCAAAGGATTTTCTAATTGGTTTTGTAGGATTTTAATCCATAGTAAATTTTCCTACGGAGTATATTTGATTCAGAGGAATGAATTCTTCAAAAAAAAAAATGAATTGCTTTCCTACACTATAATCCCATAGGATTTATAACAAGAGGTCTGATTTATAACAGACCTCTTGGAAAAAATTCCATGTGTCTATGACGCATATGGCTTGTATTCAATTCTACAGAAAACTCCTATGTTTTTCGTGTGATGCAACCAAACAACTGGTGTGAGTGATTCCTGCATTTTCGGTTCCTATCGGGTTCCATATGTCATGCCATTCTAGTCCTACGGTTTTCCTGTTTTTACACTTTTCAAGTACTGTGAACCAAAACGGCTGAAATCCCTAGTTTTCGGCAGAAACGTAACCAGAATTCGCGTGTGATAGAGCACTGCGCCAGCAGGTGATCGGTGTTCTCTACCTCTTAGTGTGACTAGTGAGGGGGGACACGGAATCAGAATTCCCTGACTCTGAAGTCTATCAGCAGCCTCATAACCAGCCAGCAAAAGAACTTCTCTTTCAGAGGTGTGTCCAGCTCCTCCAGATCGTTCGGTGCGCAGTCTATGTGCATGGATGATCGATCCATAGAAAAATGCTCAGTTTTGCAGGAGATGCGGAGAATATCCATTAGCCGAAAGCCGCCAGGTGAAGGAGTCATCTGTGGACTTTGTCGCCGCGACGCGCTAGCTTGAACTGTACCTCACTGTTCCTATTCTGTTCTGTGGACTGTGGCGCTTTATAAGTTGACAGAAAAGTTTCAGCTAGCTGTCCTTCCTGTTTTGGCAAATCATTTGCACCAACTACCAGTAAGCTGTACCATTGGAGGACATGATAGGCAGCACGCAGCCGCAGATGACTTGTAGACCAAAGAGAACGAACACTGGACAAGGAGGTTTGTCCTCGTGAATCAGACGGGTTTTTTCCTTTCTATCACAAGCTCCACGGTTTTTGCGCTGCAAGTGTCGATCAAGTGCAGTGAATGATGAAACTAAGAGCATCTCCACCGGCGCGCCCAATGGAGCGTCCGGCAAAGTTGCCGGACATGTGCTATTGGGCGCGCCGGCAAGCGTTGCCGCCTATTGGGAGCGACCGCCCAACCGGTCGCTTTCAATAGACGCTCTCAGATCACAAATTCAAATAAACGGTGGGATGACCTAGTTCAAAAAGCGTCGATCATTAAGTTCACACACACAAAAGCATCGTCCCTTGTCCGGCGATCAGAACCTCGATCGCAATTCAGTTGATCGTCAGCACTGACTCGTCCGCCTCCTCCTGCGTCTCGGCGTCTTCCCAGCCCGGGCGCGGCGATGGCTCTGCCTCTGCGTCGGAGGACGTTGTGCTCGTCGTAGGCTCCCGTCGTGTCCATCGGCGCGGTTGTCGTCGTCGTGTCCATGGGCGCGGTGGGCGTCGCCGTGTCCATGGGCGTCGGCTCCAGCGGAAGGACCCCCATCTCACGCAAGATGCGCTGCTGGCTGAGCTGAAACCAAGCCCTCACCTCCGGCGTGTAGGCGGAGAGGTCGGCAATCAAGATCTTGGAGTCCCCTTTCATCTTCCGAGTGACGGATTGCAACGCCTCGGACATGGCCTGAATCCTTGTCGTGTCGGCTTGCATGACAACCGCTTGGGCCTTCTCCCTCTCGACCTCGAGCCGCTCCTTCTCGAGCTTGATCTTCTCCTTCTCGAGGGCGACCTTCTCGTCATGCTTGCTCATCAAGGACGACCTTCTCGTCATGCTTGCTCATCAAGGACGACCAACTCTCGACGAAGGTGCTTGCGTTTTGCTTCGACATGGTTGTGACGTCGGTGAGGCACTTGTCGATGGACGCTTGCACGGACGCCGCGGTCACCTTGTCGCTCTTGGCCTTCTTGTTCCCAACAGGGCGCCCCTCCAACGCTGGGAACACCGGGCCGTTCGGCCCTTGGGCGCCGTGGCCGCCGTTGAGGTTGATCCGTGTCCTCTCCCACTTCTTGTTGTTTTGGAGCTTCACGAATCAATGCATGAACTTGAAGTCCTTGTGATCGTTGTTCTCTCGGTACAACGTGGTTGCGTCGGTCAACAAGTCCTTCACCGTCTTGCCGCTCTCTTTCCTCCTTTGAATTTGCTCAAGATCGTCGTGGAACTTGTTGCATTCGGCTTGGATTGCCCGCCACCTATGCGACATTGCATTCCAATTGCAATCCATAGGCACCTTCGTATAGTCACCATACCACATCGTCTCATGGAATTGTTCTTCGACCCTCTTCAAATACCGACCGTAGGTTTGGTTGGAGCCGACGATGGAGTCGTTCGTGACAAGCTTCCATGCGTTGCAAAGGCACTCGTCCTCCTTGGTCTTCCACCGCTTGCCTTTTGTGCCCTTCTTCCTCGTCTTCCGGACCTTTGGGGCCTCCACACCCTCGCCGCCGCCCTCCACATCATCATCGCCACCCTCCATGTACTCTCCGACACCCTCCATGTCCTCCTCTTCGTCGCCATCTTCCTCCTCTCCGTCGCCATCTTCCTCCTCACCGTACCATCCGGCCTCCACATCTGGCTCACCGACGGACGGCGCCGTCCCCTCACGGATCATGCCACACAACACTTTCGAGCCTTATCTATTGAAATCAACAACGCGCACATCGGTTTCATGTATTGAGCACAATGATCATGGCGGTAAAGGACGTAGATTTCATACCATGTCGCGGTCGACGTCGATTGGCATTCTGTCGAACATGTGGGCATCAGAGTAGCCGGTACCATCGCCGTCCGCGCCAAACAGGCATTGCCGGCCGCTCACATCGACGCGCTGGCGACACTGGTCTCTCTGAAGAGCCGGCGAGTCGGAGAACGCCTGGTTGAGATCGATGGGGACGTCGACGCCGACGGTCGGCGAATCGAAGCGGCTGCTGCTTTCACAGAATGGAGAGGCCCGTACCGCGGAATGCGGGGTGACGCCACCGCCATCAAAGAACGCTGGGTTCGACGGCGATGCGCCACCCGCCGCGTTCGTGCTCTCTTGACTTGCGCCGCCGGCAGCTGCGTACGCCAGCGACGCTTGCAGCAGATCGATCTCCTTCTACCTAGCCTCCGCACTGACGCGCCTCCCTCTCCTGTCTACGGTGGCCGCCGCTCGACGCGCCAACTCCTTGTCCCAGTCTTCATCCGGCGTGTTCGGCGGCCGCGCGCGTGTTTTGCGAGGGGCGAGGTAGCCGCCGCGAGCGCCGCCGCGAGCGCCCCCGCGAGCAGCGCCACCCCGTCCTCCTCCTCCACCGCGAGCGCTGCCACGGTTGCGTTTGATGGGCGACATCGGCGGCGGACGTGGATCGGCCAAGGTGGGAAAGGCGGGAAGGAGGAGCGCGGGGTAGGCAAATGGCGGGAGAATGAAAAGGGACGGGGCGGAGTGGAAAGTGATATAGAGCGTCTGTGTCACTGCCGCGTCGGGCCCACCGTCAGACCCAAAGTAGCGCGTGTTGCCGCGGTTGCCGGCGCGCCCGGTTGCGTCCCTAGAACCTGGGCGCGAAGCGGGGTTGTCGGATGCTATATTGGGGCGCGCCGGCAACTTTTGTGCTATTGGGCGCGCCGCTGGGGACCGATTTCGTGCCGGCGCGCCCAATAGGCCTATTGGAGCGGAGTGGGGTGCGCCCGTGGAGATGCTCTGACGGACTGCGAATCACCCCAGCTCGTCGATCTCCGTCGTCATACTTAGCAGTCACAGTAACAATGAACATCCATCCATCCAGCACAAGCAGGATTACCAGACTGCTTATAGATAAGCAGGGTCTACTTCAGTTGAGAGCTCAGTTCAGTTTTTTTTTCGGGAAAGATCTCAGTTCAGGTTGACACCAAGATGTTAGCAAGTACTCCCTTGGATGAACAAGAACAGAGCCTGAATAAATTAAATCATGAGATACTACAGGCCACTAACTAGCTAGCTTCATGAACTCAGCCACCAACCTCATACTTCTGACTGACACATGAGCTTCTCTTCCGTCCTGTAGAAGTACGCCGAACAAGCTGGCAATGGAGACCGTCCAGTCCATGGCGCTCACCTTCCCCTTGCACCGTCCAACTTCAGTGCCGGCTTGTCCCAACAGTGGCGCTGCTACGGTTGTATACTCCAGAAATCGACCCAATTACAGACAGACTCCAAAGGCCAAGGAAATGGGTTCAGCAAGCCATTTCTGGTGGAATCAAAGCGAGTTATCCGCACTATTCCATGCCTGCACCAAGATCACCATCGGGAAGGGTGACACAACTCTTTTTTGGACTTCTCGATGGCTGGGTGGTATGGCGCCAGCTGACCTTGCTCCCAGCCTATACAAGTTAACGAGGCTAAAGAAGTTAACTGTCCAGCAGGCCATGCTTGATAGCAAGTGGATGACAGGTTTTCAGAGGATCAACTCGGAGGTGCAACTAAGGGAATATACAGCCCTGTGGATTCGTTTGCAAGAAGTGGCTCTAGGCAACGAAGATGATCAAATTGACTGGACGCTGACTTCCAAAGCTACCTACAGCTCTGCCTCAGTTTACACTGTTCAGTTCGCTGGGACTTTCTCCACCATTGACTTCACCAAATTGTGAAAATCTAAAGTTCAACCCAAGTGCAAAATTTTTATGTGGCTATGGCTGAGGCAGCGAATCCTAACGGACGACAAGCTGCAGCTGAGGGGAATCGATCATGGGGACTCCTGCACTTTCTGTGATCAGGAACAGGAAACTGCTACCCATTTAATCCTCAACTGCCCTTTTGCGATCTCAGTTTGGCACTTGCTGGCTCAATGGACTGATCAACCTTTACTTGCGATCCATTCGCAACAATTCTCGTCACCAGCTGAGTGGTGGCTGTTCATGGGAGGGGCGCTCTCAAAAGATGAACTCATGGTGGCCATTTATGGGGTATGGCATGTATGGAAGGAACGTTGCCGGCGCATCTTCCAGCACGTTCTTGTCACGGAATCACAGGTTCTCGACCTCATCAGGGATGATCTTCTTCTCCTAGAAGCATACCTAGCAGGATCGCAAGCTACACAAGTCTTGGAGGCGCCTCTGGAGGCGAGCGAGCGCGAGTAATTGGTTGTCGTCCTTAGCAGTTTAGACTTCTTTCTTGTTTCTCTGTTTTCGTTTTTCTCTGTTGTTGTTGTTGCTAGACTCTCTCTAGCTTGTAACCGCACTATATTCTTTTCTCCTGAAATGCATTGGCAGAACACCTGCCGTAAAATCCTCAAAAAAAGCGAGTTATCCGATATTACACTGCTGGAACCACAATTCACCGCCATCATGCTTTTTTTCTATTATTTGTGCCAGCCAAGTGTGAACAAGTGCCATACACCTCTGACGTTATAATACATCTCAAGTCTATTTCAAACAAATCTGGCTAGTTGTGAAGTGAAAACAAAGTCCGGGAACTATCAGCTTAACAGCAGCAAAACAAACTTCTTTTAGAGACGAGAAAAAGAAACAGGTAAATGGCAAAATCAGAATGTATTCCCGCTTGCATACTTTTCAAGGAGAGTTGTTCAAGCTGCCAGTTTAAATCCGAAGAAAAACTTGCTACGGAAAATCATGTGGATACAAGCAATTTGAGAATATAGAATTCTACAAACAGCTGACATCAACGTTGACTAGGAGAATTTGATCACATCACTTCTCCAAAGCGTAAAATTGAGTATGAGCAAAAAAGAATGGGAAAGTTTATTTTGCATTTTTCCCGAATAACCAAGAGAGGTCTTATCTCTGATGCCTTATTACGCAGCCATAGATATATGATATCATGGTTTCGATCATTCATTAATATATATTATGCAGTGAGATATACATGGAGGTGGATTAAATACCGAAAGAAACATCACTGAATTGCTGGATTTAACTTGTTAAGAGTCACTCAACATGAGGATGAGTAGGCAGAATTCTACATTTCTACCCACACAAACAACATTGAAATTCTTGGATTTTCCTTGCGATCAAAGAGTTGAGTTCGCATACAAAATATTAACTAGCCAAATTGCCACAATGTAAACTAAAAAAATTCTACCAGGAAAAGTGGAAGCAATACTTTTACTTGGCTCTCCAAATGAACACATCTCAGACTCACTTCTACACACAAAAAACACACCAAATTCTAGGCACAAAAACGGCACGAAGTCAGACCTTGGCAACACTACCATACCAATATACACCCAAAGTACAAAATTCGTTCTCAAAAGATGTCAAAGTAAAAGAACCAAAATTATTTGCTAAGATTTTCAAAAAATAGATAATAATGAACTTATGCACATATAACTATACTAAGTACCAAACTGAATTGCTGGATTTAAAATGTTATGAGTTAATCCACATGAAGAGGAGTAGGCAGAATTTTACATTTCTACCCACACCAACAACATTGAAATTGCTGGACTTTCCATGTGGAACCAGGAATCGTCACCAATCAAGAGTTCGTATAAAAAATATTGATTAGTCAAATTGTCACCATCTAAATTTAAAAACTTTAACCAGGCGAAGAGGAACAAGGAAGCAGTACTGTTACCTGGCTCTGAATGACCACATCTTCAACTTCTACCCAAAAAGACAATAAATCCTAGATACAGAAATGGCAAAAAACTAAGACCCAACAACACTACCAAGTCTACAAACACACAACCAAAAGGTACTAAATTCTTTCTCAAAAAATGTCAAAGTCAAAGAACCAGAGTAGCTGTAATAATAACAACGGAGACAACATTGTGCAGAGAGGACCAAACTAAAAAAAGTTGGCATCCATGTGATAACGCAACATCCTAAGAACTTTCCATCCATGTGATAACGCAACACACGCCTAGGGCTAGGAGTGAACTGGATCAGCAACTTACCCTCATTGAGCACAGCCATCCTGGGGAAGATCGTCGCATATAAATCAAGAGAGAATTACTTATTTCACACTGGCTAAAAACTTGGTTCCCTATTTGACCCTGATAAAAAAATTCTTCCCTATGTGACCTTTGGTCAAAATTTCTTGCCTAATATGACATCGCCGTCCATCCCGTTAGACTCTGCCGTCAGTTTGTTTTTTCGTGGGCCAAAATACCCCTCCGTACCCGAATCGAGCCTAGCGGCGGCAGCGAGCGTTACGGGGAAACGAGGGGTGGCTGCGGCCTGCGGAGGTCGGCCAGGTCGGGGTCGAGCCTCCGGACGGCAACCCGTGGCAGGCTGACAGCGGAGGGCGGGCAAGGCGCGGCGGCAGAAGCAAGGCAAGACGCGGCAGCTCCGTCACGGTGGTCGGCGACGAGGCGTTCGGCTGGTGCACCCTTGAGCCCAAGCTCCAGCATGTCCTCCTCCTACAGCGCCGTCGCGGAAGCCTTGGGTGGAGCAGCCGCCCGCCTCTCATCGGTGGCGTAGAGCTGCACGTCGAAGTCGAACTGCCGCCTCACCCGATGACCTACGGAACTGCGCCGGCATCACCATCTCCCAGAGCGCGAGGCCCTGCAGCAAGTGTCGCCTGGTCCTCCACTTCTGTGCACGTTCCAGATTTGTTTGTGATTTGCTTTTTTTGATTGTCTTCCTCATTTCATTTGCTCATGTGATTTGCTTTTTGATCTCGATTCGTACAGTTCTGCCATGTTCCAAAAATATATGAATGCTGAACAAGTTTTCCGATTTGCTTATGTGGATCTTCCAAATTTGCTTCGATGCCTACAAAAAGCTAGCTACTGGGTACGAAACTGAATGGATCGTAATGAGTCTGGCTACTGGTTATGATTCAGATCTTTCTTGTATCTGTTGGATCTGCATATATTAAGTTTCTTCATAAATCATTGCGTGTTTATTTGTATACATTTATATATTAATATTTCTGTGAATTTGTGGTGGATATTAAACTCCTCTGTGAAATAAAATCGGAGGACATAGTTTTTCAATTAAAGTTCGTAGTCAACCAAATGTACGGGTATCATTTGGTCATTTAACCATGAAAACTATGTCTTGCTTTTGTCTTCACCAAATTTTTGGTCACATAATGTAGCAGGGGTTAAAGCGTCTTTTCATTTCCCCATTTGACACCGTTGGTCCTCGAAATGAACTAAAGTGTCGTATTGGGAAAGAAATTTAGGCCAAGTGTCATATAGGGATTTTTTTTACCAGGGTCAAATAGGGAACCAAGTTTTAAGCCAGTGTCAAATAAGGAATTCTCTCATAAATCAACAGTTGGTGATGGATCCAGCCCTAACAAATTAATCCGATGTTTTAAAGACCAGGTTTCAGCATGGTAGTCTTGTATCACCCAAACATCTATGGTGTCGTTGTCACTGCTGATGCTGCACAAAGCAAGAGTGCCATCCATCTCCAACAACCATAAATTCCGTGGGCGCAGCTGGGCAGGAAGACACATCAATCGAAATGTTTCATCTGCTGTGTTGAACACCATTATGTCACCTTCATCAACGCCGAGGTGGTTTTCAAGTTTCCAATGCAGGTTGCCACAGTGGTGGACTGGTGGGCAACTGCACGAATAGGGCAGCCCATGCCATAACACCAGTTCAAGGAAGGGAACGACACTACTGGCGGTGGAACGGATGCCTGTCGGACGCATCTAGGATTATCGGATCCCACCGCTATGGCATGGTAAAAAGTTTGGTAATTTGTGCCATATGATGCATCAAAGTATGACGGCCTAGAGCACCAAAGTACTTGGTATTCTCCAGGGGCTTATAGCTCCTGTGCGACGCTTCTTCTCGTAATAGATGAAAATGCGACGTTGTTGGATACAATAGCTCCGTGCGACACATACTCGAGCATATAATAGCTCTCGTGCGACAGCGAGACTAAACCGCAACGGACAGGTTTAGTCTGGCGGGACCCACCTCAGACAGCGCCCGTTAAGACAGCGGCAGCTCCCCTGTTGCCGACCGTTGCCCCTCGAGCCCAGCCCTCCTCTCGCCCCCTTCTTCTCCGTCGACTCCGCTCCGCTTCCGCCCCGCAGTGTCGATGGCGTCGAGCTCCGCTTCCGCCCCGCAGTCTCAATGGCCGCGCTTCGGTCCAGTGCCGCTGGGAAGGTGCCCTGATTGCCCACGGACGGTGCCCTTGAAGCGGCTGGTCGCCACGACCGACAAGAATGGCAACGCCGGGCGCGAGTTTGTGAAATGCGAGAGCAGGCCAGAGCTGGGGAAGGTGAGATATGCGTTTCCCCTCTCCCAATTTCGTTTTATTGTTGTCAATTTTGGGTTTTCATCCGATTTGGGAATTAGGGTTTTCATCCGATTTGGGAATATTTTCAGGATCTGCTGCCATGCGAGCATTTCGAGTGGCTTGATAGGTACATTTAGAGGGTGGGAATTGTCCCTGGGGTTGGTACGGTGGATGGCACATCTCTAGGGCACAATTCCTCGTCGACGGCGGATCAATTGGGAGCAATTGGGGTTGGTGGTGGGGCGGTGCAGAATGGCAATTCGGATGGGGTTGCGGAAGTGAAGGAGGAGTTGAAGAAGATGAACAAAAAGCTGAAGAATCTTGTGAATCTGAAGAAGCAGAGCAATCTGATGGCTGCCATTTTTATTTTTGTGCAATTGCTCTTGGAGTTGTCTATTTGCTTATCATTAGTTATTGAACATATGTAATATGTGTTGCGGTTAGATTGACATGAACAATTTATTTATGGCTAATACTTTGGAAATGCATCACGAATTTGGTTTGTTTCAGTTTGCATGTGTGTGCAATGTTCAGTTTAGTAGAAGAAAAAATAGACAATGACTAGGAGAAAAGGCCAGACCCATTTAAAACCTAGGCAGGCCCAAAGTTAAAAGAAGTGCTTTCGGCAAAAAAAGGACGTGCCCAATAATAAAAGGATGCTTGTTTTTTATTGTACTTATGTTATTTCGTTTATTCCTTGCATCCTCTTTCAGCATGTCTATACAGAATAATTTTTGGTTTAAAAGTTTCCATGTTTCTATTGGTAAGTGTGAATTTTTCTAAGTGGAAAAAATATTGAGTCAAAATTAATTTATATTAAAGCATGTTTTAATGATTTTATATTAAAGCATATAAAGATTAATTCAAATAAAGTGAGACTTTCTATTGATACTACATAGGTAGAATATATGCTAAGGAAATAAATCTGGCTGTTTTGGAGATGGTCGAAAAAAAGTTGGTTAGAAATAGGGTCGTTTCCCCTAGCTTTGGAGCACTTTTGTAGCACATTTTGGTGACCATGAGTGTGGCTCACAAAATGGCACATTTGTAGCACATTGTTTCTATAATTGTGTGGCTCTATGTGTGTAAGTCGTATTTTGGGCACCCCCCCTTTTTCATAAATGTGTGGCTCTATGCTTGGATTATTCCAATAAAATAAAATTTTGCTTAGAGGCACACATAGAGAGCACATAGAGGCACATACACATCTACACATAAAATTTTACTTGTTTTAGCCTTTGGATGCTATCACTTGCTCGTTCCACATATTACTTGGTCGTTCAACATATCAAACAATGCAAAGAGCAAATTTGAGTTTTCAACGGAACAAACATATTAGGACGAACAATACATTTTTTTGGACAACATTGTAGCACTAACATCACACTTATAACATATAGGGCATATATTAGGACGACAACATTGTAGCACTCACTCAACACGACACGACAAGAGATACATATAGGGCATATATGCCCAAGAAACATGGAAATAAACTAGGACGACAAACAAACATGGAACAGCTCCTTGTTGACTCCTCATTGGTTCCTACTTGGGGGGGTGGCTCACTCGTCGTCGTCCTCCATGATGTAGGGGAGGCGGTGCATGTTGCCCGGGGAGGGGAAGATGGCGTGGAAGTTGGTGAAGATGTTGTAGTTCATGAAGGCGATGAACTCGCACCCTGACCAAAAAACCTGCCCGAGGAGATGGAAGGCGTCGAAGTGGTTCCTGAAGGTGACGAAGAAGCCGATGACGTTGCGTCTGTTGGCGTCATAGAAGTCCTCGAGCCGGAACATGCGGGGCGTGCCCGGAGGGAGGTGTTCGTAGCCGGACGCGAGGAAGAACTGCGCAAAGTCCCTTGCGCCCCTCCACCTCGAGATGGCCCACACGCACAGCCTGTTCTCGACGACGACACCGGGCGGATACCGCCGCTCCGGCACGGTGGCAGGGCGTTTGTAATACCCCGTAGTTTAGAGAGTCGGAAGGGTAGAATTAGAATTTATGCATTTGCATGACATGCATCTGAAAACACGGGAAATTTTGGCGCGTTAAATTAAACGATGCAAAGTGATCGATGTTTCTCTCGACATGATGAATTAGGGTTTAGATCATCTGGTGGAGTGCGATAAACTTCGACATGATCTTTTTAACAACTAAATTGAGACGAGAATCTTTAGTCGAGGCAATCCAGAATTGGACATGACCTTTCCTAATTCTCGACATTTCTAGTCACAATTCAATAACATGACATGTTTATAGTTTAAACACTCATAGAAACAATAAATTCAAATCCCCATATCTAGGATCATCTCATTACATCATTTATCCAAACATCATCTCACAAGAATGAGTTTAACACCTCAATTCATCATCTTATCTCACACACTGAAATAACTCATTTTACATCCATCCCAAATACAATGTGATATTCAAATGTCCAAAGTCTATTTAAGTTACATCATATGGAATTTAAATACAAGATCAAAATGAAAGAATCAATATTACAAGTTTAATAGAATATGTACATATCTCATCCAAATACAAAGAAAGTTACAAAAGATTAAAAGAAAAGCCTAGCTAAATCTTTATCTTCTTATTTTTCCAATCTTCATCTTCAATTCATTTCCTGCAAAATAAACAAAGACAATAGGGAAGGGGGTTGTGATTAAAATTTTAGCCTTCACCACAAGGGTGAGGCAATTTAATATTGGAACTTAACTAATGAATATTAGGAACTTGTCTTAATATCCAAATATTGACTAGAGGGATCAATATTGAATCGAAGGCAACAATGGATCATATTTTGGATCATCCTGAGGCAACTAGGCAACAAGGGACAAGAGGCAATAATAATCCAATTGAGAGAAGGGACAAAAGGCAACACTGATTCAATGAGGCATATTCATCTGATCCATATCTATTTAGCATAGGCAACATATTAATCCCTCTAATCTAGTCAAGCTCCTAAACAAGAAAGCCCACATTAAAATATTTCTCCAATGGTATTAATTACCAAGGAAGAAACTTGGGAAATTATAAATTTCCAATTGGTCATCACCACCCATAATTGGTACAGCCCACACATCTGAAATTATTAAGACACATAAATCCACAAACTCCACTTCAAACCAGAAAACAAATGCAAGCATAAGAGGCAACAATTTGGTATCACACTTGCCATTAATTGACAAGTGGATCCTAAACCCATTTATTAAGCTAATTACTAGCTTAATTGTCCACACACTTGAGTAATTAATTTTCAACCAACATCACTAAGCAAAGACTTCACAGCCAAGCATTTCCCTCAAATATCTGGATCTGGATCAGAACAGTGACTCGGCTGTGACTCAAATTCTATCACCAAAGGGGAATGAACTGAGCAGTAGCAGCTGAAGCTTATCTTCAGTGTTAAAAGAATAGCAAAAGCAGTCCAAATGGGCAGCTCGAGGTGAGAAGGGGCCACTGCAAGCAGGTAAATCACCACCAGCTAGTTATCCTGGTGTCACCAGCACAAGAAAACCCAAGAGGGTATATAATTAGGACCAGATCGAAGCCCAGCTCACAAATCTCACAGCAAACACAAACCACACTATTTCACAAGCACTAGCACATCAAACACCACCATATCCATCTGTTCTTCACCAAGAACAACCAAAAACCACAAGCTAATTATGGAGATCACCTAAACCATCTACTACAAGCCACTAAACCCAAGAAGGAAGCCAGTAGCAGAAGAAGACAGTAGAACCACAAGAAGCAATCTAGAAGAGGTGGTTGAACCCTGGAGCAAGATCAGACTCTTCCGTAGCTTGATCTGCTCTACACCCAAGGTTGTTAAACATATGAGCTAGAGAGTGATTTAGCAGGTTCTGTAAATGACAGAACCATGCATGAGTGATTAATTAGCATATGTTCTTAACAGAACCTTGCAAGCAAGGTAAGGTGCTATAGAAAAGTGATTAGCACAGCAGAGAACTTATGTTTTGTGCTAGGAATAGGACAGAGTGAGACAGGAAGTGAAGTTGAGTGCAATATCATTTTGTTTGAGCATCTACAGAAACAAGGGGTTGATCTTAGTGTAGCACCTGTTCTTATTTTGCTTAATAAAGCATCACCCACATGACAGTGAACCAGCAGAGCTGGATTAGCTGCTCATATCAAAGTTGTGCACTTAGAAGAAGCACAGGAAAACATAAAAATCATTTTTAATCAAGAAAGCTACTGTGTAACTCTACAAGGTGGCATCACAGTGAGCAAAACATGATCAAATCATGCTCTAAACCAACTAATCATCACAGCTAGTAAAAGTTCTAGCTCAGAAATAATTTTCTTATACATTTATCATGTCAGTGAGCAAGAAATGCTCTTCACAATAATTCCAGAGGCAATGAGAAGATCTACACATGCATGATCTACCCCATACACCTCTGTTGCATACACAGAGGGGAGACAGTGCACAAATTTGAGCAAATCATCCACCAAGTTATCATCTGTTCATCACAGACCAAGCCATTGTTTGAACTCAAGTTCGAATCAGAGCTGTGGGCAGCTAGCAGAGGATTGAGAGAGAGTAGAGAAGAGGGGGAAGGTTTTTACCTGGCGACCATGGCCGTAGCTCCTCGGCGGCGAGGCAGTGCCCGCGCAACCAGAGGAGGGGGTCCATGGTGGTAGAGGAATGAGCACCGCACCACAGCGGCACAGGGGACGAAGCCCTGCGCCCAGCCATGGCGAGAGCACACCGGCGGGAGAAGAAGCCACGGCGGCGCAGCGCAAACCCTAACCCTTGGGAGAGGGGATGCACGCGAGAGCGAGGGGGAGAGATCCCCAAATCCCTCCGGTGAGGATGGAGAGCGGCGCGTGGGGAGTCGTTTGCCCCACTGCACGGCGGCGGAGGCGGCCGGAGCAGGCCGGGGCGAGGCGGCGACGCCGCGGGCGACGCAGTCGCCGGCCGAGTCGGGCGCGAGACGTGCGCGTGTGAGAGGAGTGAGAGAGAGAGAGAGCGGTCCGGTCGGTTCAGACCCGAGTTTTGACTTGGTTCTGGTTGAACCAAGTCAAGCAGGGACAATTTGGTAATTTCACCCATTTAACAATATTCAAACTTCCAAAGAATCCTATAAATTCACATAAAATCCTAAAAATACAAACAAAATATGTATACATATCAGCAGAAAAAAATCTACCCAAATAAAATACCTCTTTGAATTTTTGAAGATTATCCAAACTTAAATGAATTTTAACTCCCAAACAAAAGGAACAAAAATCAGCTAAAAATAGCTAACACACTCTATAAATTATGTGGAATTTTAATATAAGTTTTATTTGCAGTTTTGAAAAATATTTTGTGGATAAAAATTCAAAGATCCTTAAGTGAATTATTCTTGGAATAATTTTTATAAATTATTTTCTCAAGAAAAATAATCTGGGAAAAATAAATACTATGTTCAAAATAATATTTGAACTATACCAAGACTATCTTGTTACTCATCCTAAATCAAAAATATTCAAACTAAAATGAATTTTTACACCAAATTCAAATATACAAAAATCAACTAAAAATATGCAACAGACTCTACAAAATATGAGGAATTTTTATGTAAGTTTTATTTGAAGTTTTGAAAAACATTTTATGGAGGAAAAATTCAAGGATCCTTAAGTGGAAATGACTTGAAATTCTTTTTCAAAAACTATTTTCTTAAAAGAAAATAATATGGGAAAATAAAGTCTTGAAGTTCAATTATATTGAACTATTTCAATTTAATCACTTAAAATTTATTCCTGATGAAAATTGTTGTCAAATTCTTTAAATAATTAAAAACTCTAAAGCACTTGAAAAATCTTAAGTCCGCAACTTGGGTATTTCGGGGTGGCGATGCATATCATGATTATGCATAATAGCATGCTGCTAGAAATTTTCAGTAGTCCTTATAAGGATTACTTTGCTATTTTCAGAACTCGGGGTTTTATCGCAAACCCTAGAACCCCGAAGGATTGAACGACCATTTCTACCACATGCAAGTTCATTCTTGCATATCCTTATTGAACTATTTTTATAAAACTATTTTCAAAAACATATTATTATCATTGCATTGAAAAAGAAAAACTATTTTCGAATGATGTGAATTGCTATATATATATATTGTTTGGTTGGCAATGGAACCATGGTTTGATGTTGTGGTGGAGGTTCCATTGTACGGGAAAGTATATACCTAGGATTAATTACCAATGTCACAGTGATCCTAGCGCCGTATTGAAGCGTTTACCATGAGATCTGCTATGGACGGTAAAAGTCAGCCGTATCTTCTCTCGTTCACATATCCTCGGCAGGCTATTACCTGGTTGTGTCCGTTGCGGCGGCCAACAGCGTGGAAGCGCGTGACCTTCCCACCTGACGGGGTGATTGGAATAGAAGCTCGGGAGGGGTGGCGGGATAGCGGTCTTTGTTACCGGCCGCGCCACAAATGGGCGGATATGTGTTGTGCGGAGAGGGCGGTGATTGGCTTTGGACTCACACCTGGCCCCATACCATGGAAGTATGGACGGGCTAGCTACTCGAAAAGGCAACAAGGCTGGGTTTCTCTCATGGGTAAAGTTACGCAGCTCTGCAGAGTCAACAACAAGAAATTGTGATTGTCACATCCGTGTTCCCGGAAGGAACTACAGACCGCAGCGGGAAAGGCATCCCAAGTGAGGACTATGAACCCGTGGAGACCGTGAGCATAGTTTTCTGAAAATAAAATGGACCCTTTCCTAAAAATATTTTCCAAAACTTGCATTATGCCAATGACCGTTGGTCATGGTAGTAGCTAGTGCATAAAACACCTTATCGCCTATAATTTGAACTTGCTGAGTAACGCTCGTGTTGCTCACCCTTTCCCCGTTAACCCCTGCTTAGATTTTGGAGCCATCAAAGGAGTTGCCAGTTACCCATCAAGACGTCGAGGAGATTTTCAACTAGGAGTCAAGTCTACCTGGTGAACCTTGAAGGAGTCAACAGCTACTTCACCGACAGAAGGATGACGACCACCTTGCCCAGGTGTATATAACGACAACACTGCCGATGGAGGAGACAACATCATTTTGGAAGGAGTACAACTTGGATAAAGATATTTCAGATGGATTAGAGTAGGGCTGTGACAACAACAGTAGTGGAATAGGAATTAGAGATAGAGCTGATATCCAGCTTAGTGATACGATTTGGATCTTTTTGATGTTTCATTTACACGAGACCTACTTCTATCTGTAAAGAAGGTTCTCGAGATTTTGTATTGAATAGTGTTGTAATCCTATAGTGTTACCTTGGACCGGCTATGTTTCTGTTGTACTACTCTGAGAGATGTAATATTTGCGGAAAGGTCCTTCTGTGCGTGTTACATCAACGACTTGTACACTACAACATGCAGTGGTGTGCTGGGTCACCGCAGCGTTGGAACGTCAGGCCGTTGAACTGCATGGTGGCTAGGGTTGGAGTAGGAGGGCTGCCCGCTTGTTTGAGAGAAGAGGAAGCTAGGATGTGGCGAGAGAAGAGGGTGAGAGAAGAGGAAGAAGAGGGGTCGTTTTATAGCCGCCGTGGTAACCCTAGCGTTAGAGAAGAGGAAGAAGCCGCTGTGGTAACCCTAGCGCCTCAATTTGGATCCAAAGCGGCACGCGTCTGCTCGCGCTCGCTCGTCTCTCATTCAGACTGCATCGCTGCTTATAGCATTGATGCGACGGTTTTCTGAATAGAGAGGGCAGGGCTGGGCTACGTCGAAGGCTGGGGCGCCGCTGGGCATGCATGCAAACGGGCGGGGCAGGCATGCATGGGCGCGTCAGTGCGCATGCAAGTCCGTCGTGGCAAACACGAAGAAACACAAAGTCAGCTGTTCGTACGCCTGGTCCATGCACCGAGTCATTTTGTGTCGTCGGATATTTTTGAACGATGCAGATCGAACGCACGGGCCGATCCAAACCCCACCAAATGAACCAATCAGCGCTCCAACGAATGCTAGCCAATCAGGGGCCAGAACCAGCGCATACACGGATCGCACACGCGGTTTCCGGGGTTTCCGGGGTTTAGAGGGGTTTTGAGCTAGGGTTTCAGTGAGCTAGGGTTAGGGATAACTAATTTAAAAAATCAAAAAATAGTAAAACTTGTGCACATAGTCTTATTATGTTGTATAGCAACCAAAAAAATATAAATAAGGTTTGCATCCATTTTTACGAAAAAACCTTAAATCAAGTGATAGACCTCGAACACTTAGGGTTTAGCATAAGTAATTCAAAAAAAATAAAAATCGTAAAACTTGTGCACATAGTCTTATTATGTTGTATAGCAACAGAAAAAATATAAACATGGTTTATATACATTTTCACGAAAATGCCTTCAACAAAATGTGATTCCTTGTACAATGTAGTATGGATTTCAAAGAAGAGAGGATGTGTGTTCTAGCGACTAGGGTTAGGGATAACTAATTTAAAAAAATCAAAAAATAGTAAAACTTGTGCACATAGTCTTATTATGTTGTATAGCAACCAAAAAATATATAAATATGATTCAAACGGGTTATATATATGTTTTCCTATTAAACAATGATTTCGGAAAAAAAAAGAATATAATAGAAAATAAATTCAATAAATAACGAGACTTCATATTTACACTATATAGGTAGGATAGAGGTCTAGGAATTTTATTTGGGTGATTTAGACAAGATGCAAAAAAAACTTGCTTAGAAATGGGGCCTACCTTAGGAGGTCATTTGAAACACACTTTTCATGACTATGAGTCTAACTTAACAAAAGGGCTCGGAATGATCAGCTAACATACATATTTGATCAACTTGCTTAGAAAGGTAGCATTGAAACATCATACCCCAGCCAAAATGCAAACTTGAGTCCAAATTTGAATTTAAACCGAAATTTGAATTTTTCTTCAAATTTGAATTTCAGTTCGAAAACAATAACCAAACAAGTTTGAATAGAAACATGTGGATACATAGTGCCCAACAAATATTATTACAGCCATAATTTTCAACAGTTTGCAGTTCTACCTCTTCCTACCACGCCGGGTGCCCTTCTTGGCCTTAGCAATTCTTGTTTTTGGTTCTACTACACACACAAGTTCACTGATCATCTTGGTTTTCTTCACTGGACTCGATGCTACCACCTCCTGAAGCTCGAAAGCAGTTTCAGTTTGATCAATTTCTTCAGTGTGCACCTCGACTGCAGTTTCTTCAGTTTGCACTGTCTGAATCTCGACAGTTGCAGTTTCTTCAGTTTGCACTGTCTCAATCTCGACACTTGCATCTTCATGTTGCACTGTCTCAATCTCGACTGCACCAAATGTTGCACACTTCTCTTCTTTCTGCAGCCGCTGACTCTTGCCTTTTTCGTTGGCCAACACTGTTCAACAACAAGGGGCTGACTTGGAAGCTTCCTCCTGAAAACAAACACATATAAACAAAGCAAGACACAGATTTGTTAATTATACCAAAATCACCATATGAAAGAACACACATAAACAAACACATACTTTTTGGGCTTTTCAGGAGTGTAACGGCATTTGACAGATCCAGCTCTGTGCCCAAGTTCCTGGCAACACTTGCATCTGTTTTTGTTACCTTTTTGTGCCCTTTTTGGCTTTGCATCGTTCTCTTTCTTTCCCTTCTTACTACTCCCACCTTTCTCAAACCATGGTTTGAATCTACTCTTTTTAGGCCTCCCAGCCTTTCTTTTTGTCAGAGGAGGAAACATGTCAAATTCAACTTTCACTTCTGGCCACTGAGACTGATCTGTAAGAGGTGGAATTGGAGTTGCATATGCAGCTTTGAATTTTGCTACCGAATAATATTCATGCAGATATGGGTGCATGTTTATCTTCGGTTGTGAGGCTAAGAATATAATTGCATGCTCACATGGCTTACCAGTGTGTTGCCACTCAAGGCAAGTGCAATCATGCAATTCAGTGTCAACTACATGCCTCCTTCCAGTCTTGGTGTCTCTAACTTCAGCACCCCACAGTGATGAATGTTCAACAGATAAATGTGTAAGACTTCTGCTTCTGTTGACCACCTGTTGTACCACTGCTGGAAGCTTATCACCTTGCAAACAATCACCAATCTTTCTTCTCAATTCCCACAACCTCATGAGCATGATCCTGATTTGGTCAACCATGTCATGCACAGGCAAATCTTTTAGCTCCTTCACCTTGTTGTTGAAACTTTCTGCCAAATTGTTGTTGATATGATCACACTTGATGGCAGTGTTGAATCCTGATCTGTACCATAATAAAGAATGGTATGTGTTCAACCATGGACCAAACTCCTCACATGCTGCCATTACCTTAGCAAGATGATATGAATGTGTCTGTGAAGTGTAAGATCTTGCAGCTGGCCACATTCTCCCAAATTCTTCTCCTCTGAATTTTTTGATCAAATTCATCCACATATGGCCGAAGCACTCCTCTGCTCAGCATGTGGGAAAACATTTTTAACTGCATTTTCCAGACCTTTACATGCATCTGTGTGTATTGCCAAAGGTGACACTGGCCCTAAGCATCTTTTCAAATGAGTCATAAACCATGACCATGAAGCCTCTGTCTCTGACTGAAACAAACCAACAGCAACAGGGAACATCCAGTTGTGTCCATCTAGAGCATTGCATGCTGCCAACTGACCATTCCACTTGCCTGTCAAAAAAGATGAGTCTATGCTCAAATATGGACGACATCCTGCTTTGAAGCCATCGATGCAAGGCTTTAAAGCCATAAAGAATTTGGAGAAATAGACTTTGCCATCCTCTCCTACCTCAGTATCTATCTCCACAACACTGCCAGGTGACCTCTTCTCTACCTCTGCTTTGAAGTTGTAAAGCATCCTAAATGTGTTTGCCCAATCACCATATAAATTTTTCATTGCCCTTTGTTTGGCCTTCCACACTGTGGTATAATTCAGTTTAATGGGGTACAGCTTTTCCAAGTCTATTTTCAGTCTCTTGGCAGTAGTGTTGGGTGTTTTCGCTAAAATTGGAGTTATCTTTTCTGCAACCCAAAGCTGTGATGTCATGGTTGATATTTTTTGTGAACTTGTCATACAAGTATGTTGATGGGGATTTGGTTAACCCTGACAGTACTTCCATCAGGCTGCAGTCTAGCAGATATGTACCACTTGCAAGGCCTCACCCCACTACCATCAAAACCTCTGCACTTCGCATAAAATTTTTTTCGTCAGTCCAAACAGTCTTGGCATCAAACTGATGTTTGACTGCATAAGTCTTGAAACACATCCTAAACTCATCCATGTTTGGCCACAACTTCCCCACTTGAATGACAGGGTTTTCCTTGTCATACACATGCACCAGCTCATCCTCATATGCATCATCTACATCATCTGCAGCATCATTCATCAACTGTTCATCTACATCTTCACACAATTCTCTGTCAGCATTACCAGCTGAATTAGCTTCAGCCCTCTCCTCCTCATCTCTGTCATCGACTGGAATACCAAATAATTTGGCCATCTCAGTGTCAACCATTGGTGCAATGACCAAATCAGTAGCATCAGCCAATTCAACTGCATTCCAATCAACAACAACCTCTTCTGCAGCCCCTTCTGCATCTGCATTACTGTCAGCTATTACTGTCAGTTCAGTACACATAGGAACCATATGCCTCTGTGAAGCCCATTCATCATCTACCATCTGCATAGCCAATTGTGACGGCACATAACCCACCTTCGAATCAATATTCAGATCAACGAGCTCAGCATAAAAAATAGCCCGTTTGCTTGTCCAGCCGTCTTGCCTATCGATTTCTTCAACAATCTGTTCACCATCCTCAATTCTGACATAATCTCCTTTGTGATCATCAAACCGCAACAGTGAAACTTCCTGCTCTGGACCCCAAACCACAGTTTCCCCAATTTTCTCCACCAATTTCTTGACAGCCTTCTCTTCCATGTTCAGAAGTTCTTGTGGATCAATCTCTGTACAATCAACCTCTCATGCTACAATTGTGTCTCTCTCAATGTTCTGCACGCTACCGTCAACTAATTTTGCCCTCGACGGAAAGAAATTGATCCTAAATTCAAACGTTCGAGCAGCATCCCCTCTGTCATCGGGGGGGGGGGGACGGGGCGGGCAGTGTGAGAAATAGCAGACGAGGCAGTAATCACATCGAAAATGGGGCGGGAGAGAGGCACATTACCTGTTCGAAGTAGAATCTGGAGGCTCCATCTCGATCTGACCACCAGCTCCCTCACAATCTATCGATTTCAACCAGCAAAACAAAGTACACGAGCTCAGATCTACATAGAGGCGGAGGGGGAATGGGACTATAGTTCCGAATTCACTAACCATGTATGCCGCCGCTACCGAGAATGAAAGCGTCACGACCGCCGAGAATGAGAGCTCCGCCGCCGCCGCCGGAGCTGAAGAATGGAACGCGGGCGGACACAGTTTCAGACAGGGTCAACAGTTTGATGCGGTACTAACTGATTTGGTGGAGCCCACATGTCTTAACCCTAAATGAACTCGTTGACGACCGTTTAATGACCGGTGTGGCCCTGGGCTATTTACGCGCTCAGATCCATCGCACGAGAGCTATTCTCGCGTACTACGTCGCACTCTTTCCAATTAGCTGAAAAAGCGTCGCACAGGAGCTATAAGCCCACAGATGGTTGGTGCTGATATAAGCCGACAATGCGGTTGTCAAAACCCTGTGGACCTTGAGGCTACCCTAGGGGAGCACACTTGCGGGTGACGGGATTGCAGATGAAGAACTCCAGTTCGTGGGAGACAACGAGGAGGCCATCAAGGGTAGCGTGGAGTAGAACCTTGTAGTAGGACCGGAGGACGTGGCAGAGCTGTTGCTGGCCCAAACCGGCGTCATAGGAGACGAAGAGGCGGCCGTTCTGCTCTTCGACGGCGCGGCAGAGGATCGGGAGCAAGGGCTGGCGGCGGTGGTTATCCAGGATGTACTTGTCAGTTGAGGTGGCACTGTACCAGCACTTGTAGACGGCGCGACAGCGGAGGAGGTCCTTGGGCGGCAAACGAACGAGGATCTCTTCGAGGACGATCGACTCTGGAAGGTCTTTGAGGGCGGTCGCGCCTCGCCTGCCTGGCATGGTGACTGGTTGCCGGTACTCCGTCAGATCCGATTTCCGATTAACTACAGAAAAAAGAGGGAAACAGTAAGGACGGCGCATGGCGTATCCCTGGGGGCATGCAGAGGCGAGAGGGTTTACCTGCTGGCGGGCGCACGGAGGAGGAAAGTCTAAAGACGACGGTGATCTATGGCGGCACTGCGAACACCCCGCGGCGGCGGTTCGTTATTCCGGCGTCTCTGGACACACGAAGACAAAAACTAGATGGAGAAAAGAAAATAGGACTTGGTAGACCTTGCACGGCCGATTCATGAGGCGAATTTGTTTACCGGCGTCAAGGAAGAGGGCACTCCCGCGAGAAACTCGTTGTGTTCCGGCGAAGAAGAGGATGGAAATTGAGGTGTGGCCGGAGAAGGGATGGGTCGGGCTCGGTCTGGACTCTGGAGCGGTGTAGTACTCGCTCAGAATTCATAAAGGATTTTTTCCCCTTTTTTTAGATGTTTCCCCTTTTTAAAGAAAATGAAAAAAGGCCGAAAATGCAATACCACACCCAGTTGGATCTCCCCTACTTATCCTGAGCGTCCAACCTGTTGGAGATTCGTGCTACTCTTTTGTGTTT
This sequence comes from Poa pratensis, assembly GCA_947311845.1. Taxonomy (NCBI): domain Eukaryota; kingdom Viridiplantae; phylum Streptophyta; class Magnoliopsida; order Poales; family Poaceae; genus Poa; species Poa pratensis. The sequence goes on from CAMZMU010000074.1 coordinate 11,739,419, forward strand.
TACTCCCTCAGGTTCCACCATCTCACATGGTGCAGTCCTGAATCACCCTTTCTCTTCACCTCTTTCTTTCTTAATCAACATCAGGAGCACTAATTCAGCAGCGTTATCAACCAAAAAATCTGGATGTTTATAGTAATAATAATTTATGCGTTGCACGAAAAATTTCCTCTCCTCTCATTAAGAACAATAGTTTTCACAGAAACGTAAAAAAAAATATCGGTTTCACAGAATATTGCTTACCGAGATAAATATTTATCATTTTTTATGGAATATTTCTTCCAAGAATAGTCAAAATTATTTTCATCTAATATTTCCGAAGAAAATTCATAAAAGTTTCATATAAGTTTTTCACAGTATATTCTTTCAAGAATATTCAACAGTATACACAGCTTTATTTCAAAAAAATATTTAACGATATTCATAAATATTTCATTAAGTATTTTTCATATAATTTTTTAACAGAATATTTAACAGTTTCATTCAAATTTTATACAAGTTTGTGAAGAACGTTATGGATTTAACAAATTTGCGCCTCCTCCCCGCCAGCGCGGCCTCCCTCTCACGACAGGTAGCCAGACGTGGCTCCCGTGAGCCGCCCTTCTCGCCGCCGGTGTAGATCTTTTAATGGAGGTGGAGGTGAAGGTGGGAGCAGAGGCGGCTCGTGGTGGAGGTGGGAGGAGAGCAGGATGAAGGTGGGGGAAAATGATTCGGATTAATGAATCTGGTGCTATAATGGCCTTTTTATAGGAGGTCGCAATGTATTTACGTCCACGTGCAGGGTCTTTTGTGCAAAAGAAACACAACGACCGTCGGATCCGCAATCAACGTCCACGATAGGTAGGGGAGATCCAACTGGGTGTGGGAAAACCTCTTTCAAAAATGGCCCGTGTATCATAGGGAGCAATGGAGCATGATGACCTCGCTTGGATTTATCTCCATCACCATGGCTATAAGGGCATCTCCAGTCGTTTGCCCCCCCAGGTTTTGGTGTGGCGCCTTTTTGTGTTTGCGCCGGACGCAATCTGGGACCTGGGGGGGAGGGGGGGCGAAGTTCCTAGTTGTTTCAGCCCCAGCTTAAAACACTCAACAACATAATTTGAAAGTTCATATTGCCGCCCCCAAAAACAGCCCGAGTTCGGCGATCAAAACGGCCACAGTTGGGCGATCATACAAAAAAAGCTGTATAGTTCGGCGAATGGATCAAGCCACAGTTCGAAGATCTGGTGAAACGGCCACATTCGGCATGCTGCTGATACGCAGAACAGATCAGATGGTCGCCGGCGACACCTCGGCAACCTCGGCATCATCGTCGAGCTCGATGGGCGTGGTTGTCGGAGCAGGGGCAGAGTGGCCGTAGGCTCGGCGGTAGGCTCGGTGCTCGGCGGCGGTGTGACCGTGGCCGAGCTCGTGTCGGCTGGACTGGCCGAGCTTGTGTCGCCTGGAGTGGTGGAGCTCGGAGTCGGAGTCGCCGTCGGGATCGGGGCCATGGCGATCTGGCTGAGAATCACGTGCCGCTGCGCCATGAACCACGTCCTGACCTCGGGGTCCATCGCCTCCGGGTCGCCGCCTCCCATGAGGAAAGCGAGGTCGTTGTTCCTCTTCTTCGCCGCGGTGTTGGTCTTGAGGAGGTCGAGCTTGATGTCCGCCTTGTCCATGAGCGTCTTCCATCTCGCCTCGGCCTTCTCCTCTCTCGCGGTAGCGTGGGTTTGAGCGTCGACGATGCAAGTGTCGATGGACGCTTGCAGCTTCGCCGCCGCTGGTGCCGCGTCCCTCACCGCCTTGGCTTTCTTATGGCCGTCAGGGCGCCCATCTGCCGCACCGGTTGCTGGCGCGTCCGGGACGTACGCCTTGCCCTTGCCGAGAGAATGACGCACTTGCGCCCACTTCTCGCACCCCTCAATGACGATGAAGACGTGGAGGAACTTGAAATCCGCCTTCTCGTCGTTGCGGTACGCCTCGAACATCCGTACCATTTACATGTCAAACCGGCCGGAATGAGCAAACCGGCGAAGTCAAAAAGGAAATCACGGCGGGAAGGCTCACCTCCATCTCGTAGTTGGCGCCGCTCTTGGGCCGAAGGGAGACCTCCTCTTGAATGACATGCCATTTGTTGCAAGCGTGTTGGATGTTCGCCCAATGGTTGGCCATGGCCTTCACGCCGCGCGGAGTGACGCACACGAAGTACTAGGGGTCGATCATCCGGCGCTCATCGTATGCCGACTTGACCCTCTTCCAGTAGTTGTCCATGTTCTGGTTGGCGCCGACGATCGGGTCGAGGCTGACCGTCTTCCATGCTTCGGCGAGGAGAACATCATCCTTGGCCGTCCACTTTACGCGAGGCTCGACGGGAGGCTTCGGCACCTTCGGCACCTTCTTGGGTCGACGGCCGCCGGCTTCGCCTTCCTTGGCCGGTGCCCCTCCTTCCTCCACGACCGCCGGATTGGCCCCGCCTTCCTCAGACGCGTCGCCACAAGAGCCGCCAGCAGAGCTGCCACGAGAGCTGCCTTCTCCTCCGCCGGACTCCCCGCTGCTTTGTGAGAAAAATCCCCACCTTGCGAGAGAAAGCCCGGGCATGCCGCCGTCGCCATTGAGCCGGTGGTGATGATCTCTTCCATGAAGGAGTCGGCGTGCATTCCGCCGAACAGGAGGCTGGCGTCCTGTTGAGGGGCGAAAGGGAGCGCGCGGCGAAGCGACGGTGAGGTCGAGTAGCCCGGCAAAGCGTACATCCTCGCCGGAGGAGGGTGGGGGAAGGCGACGTTGGGGTTGAAGCCACCATGGGGGTCAGCGTCGGCGTACCCAGGGGAGTAGTGCTGCGGGGACGCGCTCCAGCGCGGCGACGGGGATGGAGAGTAGCCGGTTGGCGAGGCAACGCTGGCTTGGCTGGCCCATCCGGCGAAATGGGGATGAGGAGGGAGGCCGACCCTCAGCTTGGCCGGCGGCGCCAGAGCCGTAGAAGCAGCCGACTCCTCCACCGCCATCTCCATCTCCACCTCCTCTTCCTCTTCCTCTTCCTCCTCCTCCTCCTCCTCTTCCTCTTCTTCTTCTTCTTCTTCTTCTTCTTCTTCTTCTTCTTCTTCTTCTTCTTCGGCGGCAGCCTCAGCCAGGCCCTCGGCCAAGCGCTTGGCACGCAACAACTTCTCCCTCGCCCGGTGGTGCGTGTTCTCGGACTTCCGGCGCGCCTCGTCGGCGATCCACTTGGCGTTGGTCCAGCCCGGGGGCCTCTTCTTCGGCGTCCTTGGCTTCCTCGGCTTCTTCACCGCCAAGGCGGCGGCGGAGGGCGCAGCGACGGCGGCGATGCGTGGCCGGTGAATTTGCGTAGGAGCATGTTTTGGTGCAAATAAGCCATCTCATTAGTTGATTTTTCTTGTTAGCAAGCAGAATGGCCTCTCCTCGCGGTACAAAGAAAGAAGAATATACCCGCAGATATTTGCAACATACCCCGCAGGTCCACAGTTTCTAATAGTTTTGTAAATAAGATTTAACGCTACGACAACAGAAGGTTTAACAAAAGTAAAATAGATCGGCGGTCACTGTACTCTTCCGTCGGGTTCGCCACGGTCACCGTACTTCATTATACGTGCAATACGGTCACTGAATACAGCAACGGAAGAGTACAGTGACTGCCGATCTATTTTACTCGTTTAACAATGTCTTCTAGACATGTCCAAAGTTGTTCCCACGGAACTTGTTTCTCACCGCAGACCTCCTAAATCCCAGATTGAAACTGAGTCTGCTAACAAAAGAGGCAAAAAACTCTCAGCAAGAGAGGTCTCTAATTTCAATTTGAGAACCTGTTCGTTGCATTATTTTTCACCAGTAACCTAGGGAGATCTTGTCTCAGATTATAAAGGCAATGAAGTTAACCATTGAAATAATCCGAGACCATATTTGGCATCCATAGAACTATAATAATATCAAAGTTTGGATCGCCATATTATTTTATATGTTTGTAGCGAGATATACGTGTAGCTGGATAAATACCCAAAGAAGCATCATTGAGTTGCTGGATATAATATGTTAAGAGTTAATCCACACCAAGACGAGTAGGCATATTCAACATTTCTACCCACACAATCAACATAGAAATTGCTGGACTTTCCATGTGATCTTAGAGTTCACATAAAACTATTGGCTAGCTAAATTGTCACCATATAGATTTAAAATCTTTAGGCAGACAAAGAGGAACCACGAGTGAGTACTTTTACCTGGCTCCACAAGAGCACATCTCCAACTTGTACCCAAAAGAACACTAAATCTTAGACACGAAATAAGACCCTGGCTACACCAACAGTCTAAACCAACATACAACCAAAGTACGGAATTATTTCTCAAAAGATGCCAAATTCAGGGAACCAAAATTACTTGCTATATTTTCAACAATAGCTGTAATAAAGTAAGAATGTACACAAAATTGTGCTGAGTACTAAACTGCACAAGTCTGCCTGACAAAAATATCACCACACAGAGCAGAAGCACACAGATTAGGTTCAGAGTTGCACAGATTCATTCCTGATAATATCTTAGGGAGCGATAACTGTTCCAATTGTTGCAACCGTGATTTTCATGGCTCTCAAAAATGCAAACTGAAAGTAAATGATGGGACTAAAATAGAGCAGTTCTATAGCAACGATTCTCCATAGTTCAGAACTTCAACATGATGCTAAGGTAAAATAATAGACTCCAAATGATAATTAGAAACAACTCCAAATGATAATAGTACGGGTGCTCTGCTATCCTCCAGAATGTTCAGTTCTACTAGCAGCAATAAGAAGAACTAAGAACAAACACAAGGGTAAGACAGGATATAAATACTCCAATGATGCAGCAAACCAGTAGTGTAGAGCATCCAGATCAAGCACTGTGTCCTATAGCCCTACGAAAAATGGAGGCTCCTCTTCTTCTCTTATCTCTTGGAATGGTGGAAGGGGAATAACACTCTCCTGGAGATAATGCTTGGTAATCCACAAGCTGATCTCTTGGTCCTCTTCGTTTTTCACATATCCTAAGAACTTGCCATCCACATAACGCAACACATGATTAGGAGCGAACTGGATAAGCAGCTCACTCTCATTGATCACAGCCATCCTAAGGCACATCGTCACCTTTGGACCACCAGGTGGTAATGGATCCACCCCTGACAAATTAATCCGCTGCTTGAAAGACCAGGTTTCAGCATCGTAGTCCTGTAACACCCAAACATCTATGGTATCTTTGTTACTGCTGAAGCTGCAGAAAGCAAGAGCACCATCCATCTCCAAGAACAACAAATCCGGTGGGCACAACTGGGCAGGATGACACATCAACCTAAATGCTTCAGCTGCTGTGTTGAATACCATAATGTAGCTGCCATCAAAGTCGATGTAAAGTTTCCAGTGAAGGTTGCCACGGTAGTGGACTGGTGGACACTCGGACGAACCGGGCAGCCCATGCCGTAATGCCAAATCCAACGAAGGTGAGGACACTACTGGTCGTGGAACGAATCCGCGTCGGATGAATCTTGCATTATCGGATCCCACGGCTATGGCGTAGTAAAAAGTTTGGTAATTTGTGTCGTAAGCATTCCAGTATGTCGGGCTAGATCCCCAAAGCACTCGGTATTCTCCGGATGGTTGGTGCCAATAGAAGCCATCAATGTAGTGGTGAAAACCCTGTCGGCTTTGAGGCTTCCCCAGGGGAGCACACTTGCGCGTTACCGGGTTGCAGACGAAGAACTCCGTGGTCTGGTCTACGTGGTGCGAGACAATGAGGAGGCCATCAAGGGCAGCCTGGAGTTTACCCCAGTCGTAGGTCTTGATGACGGCTTGCTGGCCCACACCGGCATCATCGCAGACGAGGAGGCGGCGATACTGACGGTCGACAAAGTTGCCGAGGATCGGGAGCAAGGGCTGGCGGCGGTTGTGATCCAGGATAAACTTGTCGGTGGAGGTGGCACTGCGCCAGCACTTGCGGACGGCGCGGCAGCGGCCGAGGTCCTTGGGCGGCAAACGGACGAGGATCTCTTCGAGGACGATCGATTCTGGAAGGTCGTCGAGGATGGTCGCGCCTCCTCTGCCCGGCATGGTGACTGGTTTGCCGGTGCTCCGTCAGATCCGATTCCGATGAACTACAGGAAAAACAGAGGAAAACGTAAGGATGACGCATGACGTATCCCTAGGGGCACGCAGAGGCAAGAGGGTTTTACCTGGGATGGACGGAGGAGGTTAGTCTAGAGAAAATGATGATCTATGGCGGCATTGCGAAAACCCGGCAGCGGCTGGGGAAGAGGGCACTCCGGCGAGAAAGTCGATGTGTTCCTCCGCCCCTCTTTACGAGAGTCTGGAACTTCCCTTATATCTCGGTCAAAATCAGGAAACGAATCTTGCCTATCATAACAAAATGATGCGTTTCCAATTAAAACTTGCCTTATAATTGATTATACAGTTACATTTCATGTACTGTACTATACAAAACGAAATTATGCTTTTCAATTGAGTCACAAACATTATAAACTAATTCTAAGTCAGCCGAGAATTATCTTCTCAGTCAATTTTGTAAACGTTGGACGCGTCAGAGGATTTGTTTTGGCTGCTCATAGCTCCATAAGAGAACATTTAACACTGCCTTTGTGCTCTGTTAAGACATGCCCGAAGCTATTCTCATGGCACCCATTTCTCAGCCAAGACCTCCTAAATCTCAAATAACCTTAACCTCATCCAAAGAAACAAACTCGATCTGGGAATCATTCCATGATTTGGCTTGCTATTGTTAGTACTGTATAAGCTTAATACCATGATGTCTAGTTAGGAAACAGGGGAATGAAAAAAATCTAAATGCAGCCACTTGCACGGCACCTGCATATCTTCGGGGTAGTTGTTTCAAGCTGCTAGTGTAATTCCGAAGAAAATGTGCTGTTGCAAATCATGTGGATAGAAGCAACTTGGTGACAGAATTCTGCGAACTTTTTACATCAACATTTACTAGGAGGATTTAGTCACCACAGCTATCAATGTTTAGATCATCGATTAATATATTATGCAGTCAGATAGACATGGAGCTATATTAAGTACCCAAAAAAGAATCACTGAATTGCTGGATTCAGCATGTTAACAGTTAATCCACACAAACAGGAGTTTCCCTGAAAGAAAGCAGGGATGGCAAGTCCGCAGTACCAGTAAGTCATTCAAATAATATCTCAGGGAGCAATTACCCATTTCTAGTTGCAGCCATGACGCCTTTTGCGGTTCTTAAAAATGCAAAGTGAAAGTAAAAGAGGGGAATAAAATAGAGTATTTTTATAACAGAGACTCTCCAGAATGTTCTGTTCTACTAGCAGCACTAAGAAAACAAAATTAAAGGCTCGTACTCCAGTGGCGTGACAAACCAGCAGTGTGTAGAGCATCCAGATAAATCACGCATCCTATATCCCTATGAAAAATGGAGGCTCGTCTTCTTCTTTTGTTTGATCATGGAATAGTGGAAGGGGAATAACACTCTCCTGGAGGTATTGACTGGTAATCTGCAAGTGGATTTTTCGGTCCTCTTCGCATTTCACATGTCCCAAAAACTTGCCATCAATATTATAATGTAGCACAGGGCTAAGAGAGAACTCGATCAACAGCTCACCCTCATTGAGAACAGCCATATTAAGGGTCATTGTGATCTAATCGAAACGTGATTGAGGATCCACCACTGGCAAACTGATCCGGTGTTTGAAAGACCAAATTTCAGCATCATATTCTTGCATCACCCAAACATCTATGGTGTTTCTGTTACTGCTAGCGCTGCAGAAAGCAAGGGTGTCGTCCATCTTCAGCAACAACTCCTGTGTGTCATCCGTCTCCAACAACAACTCCTGGGCAGGAAGAGCAGGAGTAGACATCAACCGAAATGTCTCGGCTGCAGTGTCGAACACCACTATGCCAAATGTTCCAAATAACCAGTGCAGGCTGGCACGGTGGTTGACGGGTGGATCATTGGCCGATCTGGGCAGCCCAATCCGCAGCACCATTTCCAAAGAGGGCGACGACGACGCCGTTCGACGTGCCTGTTTGACGCATCTTGGATCATCGGATCCCACCGCTAGGACGTAGTAAGACGTTGTGTAATTTGGGTCGTCTGCTGGGTCGCAGTACATCGGGCTAGTGACCCAAAGAAGTCGGTATTCTCCGGATTGTTGGTCCCGGAAGAAGCCGGCAATATGGTGATGAAAATCCCCCTGAATTTGAGGCTTCCATAGCCGAGCGCACTTGCGGGTCACCGGGTTGCAGATGAAGTACTCGGGCCCATCGGAGACTACGAGGAGACCATCGAGGGCGGCATGGAATCAGCATAGCGGGAGGACCTGGTCATGATGGGGCAGAGCTTCTGCTGGCCGACGCCGGCGTCACGGGTGACGAAGAGGCGGGCGTCCTCCTCGTCGAGGGCATGGCTGAAGCCGTCGCTGAGGATTGGGAGCAAGGGCTGGCGGCGGTGGTGGTCGAGCATGAACTTGTCGGTGGAGGTGGCGGTGTGCCATCACTTGCGGACGGCGCGGCAGCGGAGGAGGTCCTTGGGCGGCAAACGGACGAGGATCTCCTGGACGACGATCGACTCGGGAAGGTCGTCGAGAACAGTCGCGCCGCACGCGCCGCCGCTGCCTGGCATGGTGGCTGACTGGCTGGCTGCCGTGCTCCGTCGGATCCCATTTTTTCATGTCCGTGCCTGATGATACGCTGGACATGGGCCGTGGGCTGGCTGCAATGGCTTGCGTGTTCGGCTTATTTAAGTAAGCTTATTATATGTTCTAAAAAAAGTAAGCTTATTATATTTCATAGCTGCTCAAAACAATAATATTATATTTCATAGGATAAATTATCTAGGGCACATGTAACTACATATTCTTAGGTTTAAGCCAATTTTCTGGCCTCCATTTAATTTTCAACTGGCCAAAAAATTCCATTTCCACAAATACAAATATGATGCTCAAAATTTAACATAAACTAAAGAAAAAACAAGCTAAATAAATACATTTAAAAAAGTTAATCCGTACTTAACTTCATAAAGTGAACAAAAGATTCAGGTGCATCTGTTAGGGCTACTCTGATATATAAAAAGAACCTAGAATAGATATACAAGAAAATAGGAACTAAGCCCCTGAAACTGGATTAAGATGGATGCAACAGCGCAGCAGTAAAACCTTGGCATCTCGTTCTGATTGCCCCTTGTTTTTCTCCCGCTATGCTTTCAACCCCGCCAAGAACACATGTGTCCATGTTTGAATCCCACCCATCCATGACCACCAAGCACCGTAATTTGAACCGTTGGATCCATCCAGATATCTGATCAGCGCTTAGGCTAGCCTCTTTACTCTGGTGAGAGATTGGTAACTACGCAACAGTACAGATAACCAGATTCCTGTATTGTTCTCACCAACTCATTCTTGCTTCTGCACTAATAATAACAGCCTCTTGATCTTCAGACAGGATGAACTGATCTGAGATTGGTAGAGAAACCAGTGAAACCAATGCCAGAAGTCAATCCTGCATGCTCTTAGAAAGCAAAAAAATCTAGCACAGATTACGGAGCCCCACAGGATTCAGCATAAGCTGGTAGACCAATGTTATGTCCACCTCACCTCGGGATATGATCGCCGTCATGGCAAGACCACAACGGCAAAGAAAAGGGGGAAGGGGAAACAGAAAGGAGATAAGCATTTGGAGAGAATAACTGCCACTTTTCGGTACTTCAGAAAAAAGAGGAACAGAGTAGCTTACCATCAGTCCTATTCAGCCACTATTTGTGCCCACTTGTCGTTCTCATTAGTACATAACGCCATAACGGAAAGCAATCCACACAGAGCCAGTCTCTCTGCCCACCCATCAGCTAGCTGCCAACTGCGGCGCCGATTTGCTATGTAATTGGCCCATTGCTGCCACTGTACCAAGTCATGCCCACACTGTAGTCCGTCATGACAAATAGCTAGGAGTATATATGCTGTAAGCTACATCTGGCATTTGAAGATGCAGATTGCCAAATGATAAGATCGCACTCCATTAGAATAGATTCAGCTCTGACCTGGATTAGATGAACTTTAGCGCTGTTTACAGCTGGTCCGCGAACAATCTAGAGGGACCATAGGGAGCAGAGAAGGTCAGCAATGGCATGCATGGCAAGAGTTCGTCCACGGAAAGCCAGGTGTAGGTAGTTTGCAGTGGAGGGAAATTCCTTGTTGCCTTTTCGCCTGCGATTGTCATGCAAGAATTTTCAGCAATTCAAAGTTGATCTTCTGCCTTTCTGCTAGCTAGAGATGCCCATCTGATCTGCAACACTGTACCTTTATTCCAGCAAGATTGTGACATGTTGAGTATATTCCCTATACATACAAAAGGTGGGTTCTGATCTCACCGTATATTAGCATGTCCCCAACAAAATTTGTATCACTACACGTGCAAAAGTAGTTATCCAAATGTCAAAACCAGTTCGTACCACGGGAGCTTCCTTGATGCCAAAGGTGGCCGTGGCTCCCGTTGCTTGTCGACATGTTTCTTCAGAAAACACTAATTTGCGCCACTTAAATATAGACAAAACAATACTAGCTTGAGTGTCCTTTTCTTAGCCTGCTTCCCTCAATCTTTTCTCCTCTAGCACTTGGTAGTTGGTACTACATGCAATTATGTTTCCTGAAAGACTGGTGGTATCCTCCACCAGATGCTTTCTTGAAGGCCCCATCTGAATGAAGGGATTGGGTAGGAGTTTTAGAGACTTAACATGTTTTCTGTAGAGTTTATGTTAGTTCCTGTATACAAATAGGCCTAATATTGTCTGGCATGCATGATGACCAGAAAAGGTGAAAGAAATGGCTAGGGGCGGTACGGAACACTTATTCTGAAGTTGATGCGAAATAAAAGGTACAAAATGTTGTTTCAAAAAAAAAGGTACAAAATGTAGCATCCAGTGGTCCTCACCTTTTATTACCAGCTGAAAATACAAAATCTGCATGGATTCTTCATGGTGCTCCTTATTAGCTGATATTGATGTTTATGTGGAGAGCCGAGATAGCTGCATGTATTCTTGCAGGTACTGGTACAGTTCCTCCGTGAGTGATAGCACCTATCTCAACTTGAACCAGGCGATGCTCATCTGGTCCCTATTCAGGTATGAATGATCTATTACGTGCTCATGGGAAGTACATGATGATGGTATAACATGCATCAACCAGTTATATCTTACATGGACTTTTTTTTGAACCATGTCTTCTTAATTAACGGATAAGGCAAAGCTTTTTCCTTCGTTTCAAAAAAAAAAGATTAACATCGCCATGATAAGAAAATATACCACTGGATACAATATCAAACTGTGGAAGTCCTGTGTGATTGCCACCTTTTCTAGCGAGTAGTTTGCCGTACACCCAAAAAGTCCAGTGAGCAGATCCTAGGCTTGAGTTAAGGAAATAATTTTCTCCCAAACATGTGCACATTGACATATTTTTCCTAATCGGAGCTGAAAAAAAGGATATGCAATTTTGTCAAATTCTCCCAAACATGTGCACCAGGGTGCACTGGACGGGACACACCCTATAAAAATTTCCTCAATGTTACACAGCATGTGTAGTAAAGGGCGGGCCTGGAGCAGTGGTAGAGCATCCCCACTTGTGTCCTGGAGGTCCTGGATTCAAATCACCCTCTTTGCATAAAACCAAGGGAAAGGCTGCCTAGAAATTCCATTCCCAGACCCCACAATGTGTTGGAGCCTTCGGCACTGGGTATGCCTTTTTTTACAGAGCATGTGTAGTATGGGTGACACCTGGAGAATTTAGTTCCAGGTGCCCCTGAAAAGAACACATTATAGTCTATGGTCACTAGAAACCATCTTAATTTGTCAAGCAGTTGAATATATTCAATATGGAAACTTGTAGAAGACAGCCTTAAACTTTTCACCGAGTTACTGAGCCATGTAAGTGGTCCATACAGCCATACAGGTTGTCCAAACCCATTATATTAGATTGTGCAAAACCTCTTGTTAAAACATAATGAGCAAAAACTTAAAATTTGGAAACATCGCATCCACAACGTTGCTCATCCCTTGGATGATTTGGAAACATCGCAAGGATTGCGCCTTCAACAACGCTCGACCCTCAATCAACGGAGTGGTCGCGGGGATCAAAGACGAGGCCACCCTTTGGGCACGAGCTGGCGCTCTTGGCCTACGAGCCATCCTACCCCAGACCTGGGACGTACACTGAGTTTCTATTTCCTGTAATTGCACGTTGGCCTCCTAGGAGGATTGTAACAAACTCTTTCTATCCAATATATTTGCGTTTTCTCAAAAAAAAACTTAAAATTTCACCAAGTATCAATCATAGCCGTTGTCAGTATTGACCCCTTTTTCCACCTGATCAAGACTTGATAGTAGTTACCCAACAATACAGCGTATAAGAACTAACCAGCCTCACAAAGTCAAGCAAGCTACTCATGATATCCCAATATAGGAACATTTAGCTTTCCTAATCTGGTTATAAGATATCAAAGTCAAAGGAGGTCCAATTTTACTGAAAATGAATCACAACAAGACAACATGTTCTTCTTAAGAACACAAGGATGGCCACAACATGTTAATTTAATTGCAAATATTTGAAGTTTTAAACATTAGCTTGTGATGAGGCCTCTCTGATTGTTTTGTCCATAAGAAGCCCCGGTAAGTGGTAAGTGACTATACTCAGCTAGCATATAAGGGGTATAAAACATAAACAAGGGTCTGGTAGGATAGGTCCTGCAGATAGTTTTCTCCTCAAGGGTGAACTGTGAAGTACTAGATACTCCAATTGCCGTCAAGGGAAAGCATGAAAGAAGATTTCCAATGACCTGTTCTACCTCCCCGGGTTTCATCCTCTTGCATCCTGATGTTGATCGAAATATTCTTTCTACAGCTGAGTGCTCACCACTCACAGAAGTATCGTTGCACATGAAATGACTCGGAGCAAACCTTTGTCCTAGCTCAGGCAAGGCGCCATGCAGGGGAGGCTAATTCTTGGAACTTTAAGCATACCTCCAGATCTGTGGAGAATATATGCAGGAACAACTCACCATAGAAACCATTCACAAAGATCATACAGCCACAACTACAACTAGGCCATCTGGAGGTTGATAGGCGCTCAACATTTCCATGCAATAGAGAAGCAACTATAAGGGAAAATAATATGATATGAAAAGTTAGATTCCATTTGCTCATAGTGCACAATGGAATGTTGGGAACATAAAGGTGGATGCCTCGCTCCTAATATAAATTTATGTCGAACTACTCTGTTCTTCCACACAGAAATTTTCTGGCTAGCCCTTCCACCATATTGAATATTTCCCACCCTTAGTCGACGACAACCAAGGTGTCAGTTAAATCCTCTCATATAGCCTCCAGTTCAGCAATAATACTGAAAATGTCAAGGGGTAGGGATCCTTTGGCATTGAGCCAGGTAATTGGTGATGTGTTGGATCCTTTCGTGAAGTCAGCTGTGATGAGGATTAATTATGGTGAGAAGGAGATTACAAATGGCACTGGGTTACGATCATCTGCTGTGCTCAATGCACCACAGGTTGAGATTGAAGGTCGTGACCGGACGAAGCTCTACACACTTGTAAGTGACACAATATATTGTAGCATCATGATCTGTATAGTGTACAAGCTTTTTGGGCATTAGGTTAGGAGTCAAACATAAACTTTCATTGGAAAATAGCTTCAACAAAAAGATAACTGTGAGAAGAAGTAATGCCTTGAATATAATCAGATAACTTCTCAGTGACTCGTGTATACTGTATAATGCATACTGATTTATACAAGTTCCTTGCTCAAAAGGAACCTACATTTTTAAGAAAATTAAGCACAAGTATAGGTTATTCTAGAAACTCAGATGTACTATTTTATAACAAATACACCAGAGATATAGGTTACACAGAATATTGTTGTGAGAAAAAACTAGACCACCACCACAGATAGTATTTGTTGCTTACGCAAAGAGCATCACCAAATAACCTGCTGGTAATGGTCAAGTACATCGATGGTACATGCTTTTTAGCATATGCACCCTATCTTGTTTGTACAGTACGGTATAAGAATATTGGCTGGGATGAGACCCTGAGCCGTCTGCTTTGCAAAGTTGGAGTCTGAAGCTCTCTTGTATTAAAGTTCCATAGTTGCTTCTATGAACATCCTCTAACTGAATAGGCACAGCTAGTTAGATAAATTTATCAGAATGTCTGTGGAATATTCAACATCCAAATCACCAGCCCGAACCCACTATGGAAAAGTAAATAGAAGACCCCCTCCCCTCCTTGCTCTCTTTTTCTCTTCCTTTTTATTTTGCTTTGCAGAGCTGGACCCCTTTATATAAATTTAAATGCTAAGATACATAACTACCTCTTATAAGGTCATGGTGGATCCTGATGCGCCAAGTCCAAGCAAACCAGAATACCGGGAATATTTGCATTGGTGAGCTTATTGAATTTATTACACAATTATTGTTAACGTACTCGCATAAACTCTCAGTAATGGAAATTACTTTAAAAACTATGAGTGCTACTTGCCACATTATTTTTATGTTTATAGTTCAAGAACCCCTCACTTAGATAACCTGCAGGATTGGAATGCAGCCCTCTCGAAAAAGGAGGGGGGTGTTTCTTTTCCATACATCAACAGCTGAAGAACTCTTGTTCTATATGCTATTGGGTAAGAAAATACAGTTTCTGCGGTAACCTAATTCCTTTCTAGCACCATAATTCCCTTAAGCTAAGTCTCATTGTTCAGATTTCCATTCTTATCAACTTCATTAGTTCTCAAAATGATAATATTCAGTAGCTAGGAAATTAGATAACCAATAGTGTGGCCTTTTAATTATCTTAATAGTATCTGCAGTCTCTAAGAAAATATTTTAGCCCTTTATAACTTCAAGGACTTCAACACTTCATTACAAACAAAATGCATGTGATCTTAACTGAAAATGGCATTTAATATCCATGAGATCAAAATAATACAGTTAGGGAAAATATAAGCAATATAAGACTGCCACACGATGCTTACAATTCAAAGGGAATCTTTAACAGACCAAAGCAGTGGCACTATGCCGCTAATGCTTATTGGTTTTTTGAACCGACTTATGCTTACTGGTAGAAGATATATTGCTGCGCAACACCCTATATTGAGTGGTTTTACTATAAACGAATAATAGCATCATAGACATTGTGACTTGAGTTTGCCCAGGTTTCGACAAGTTTCTGGGTCTGCCATTGCATTTATTCATATTAAAGAGACAACTATGGTTCCTTTTCAGTTTATAAACCATAATAAGGAGCAATTTTACTTTTTAAATGTCAATATTCTGTGGTGAAGAATATGTAGAAGTTAAAAGTTAGCAGAAGAATCTAGGAAAGTTGCTTATTACAAAATAATATATATGGCACCAATCAGCATTCCATATGTTAGTCTCATAAAACATTCTGACTATTTGCAACACCAAGTTGTTAGTTTTGCTGACTTGTAAAGTCTCCCTAGCTAATCACTACTAAGAATTTGGCACCAAAATATATGTAAAAATACAATATAATTTATAGTTCAATCTGATCCGTGTTTGCGCAACTGCACTCTCAGAAACTTAAAATTTGACCATACATGAACATTTTTGTTAATTACATGATTTATCATTTATGTAGCTTATTTTGCATCATGTATGAGCAGTTCTGTTGCAGATCAAAGATCTAAAGTTGTCGTCTTGCTTATTTTTCTTCTTAATTGTTTTGTACAGGTTGGTGACAGACATCCCAGAGGCAACAGATGCACGTTTTGGTGGGTAACGCCTTACATAACCACTAATTATTTAACAACTATACATGACAGATGCAGATTGCTGAACTTATTCATTGTCAACAGTGCCAATGTAATACGTAGTTAGAAATTTTTATCTCAATTGTCAAAAAAATGATGATAGAGATGGGAATAAGTAATTATGGCAACACAGCTATAGCCAATGTAACTTGTTCCATAAAATCATTGTTGTGAACTAAGCATATACCTGTAATTTTTTTATGGAATAATCAAGTAAACATTTTGCTAAAAAATTATGTTTGCATTAGTTTTGAAGATGATAGGTAACATGTTTACAGTGCATGCTTGGTGAATTAATTTGTGTAGCCAGCATGCATTTTAGAGTTTAAGGTAGAATCTGCAAAGGGCGTTTACCTATGCAACAACTCGTATTTACGTGAGACCATTGTTAAGGACTCAGTTATTTCAAAGAAAATGCTAAGGAATCAGCAAATTCAAGAGAGTGCATTACTTCTTATAGTTCTAACTTCTAAGCCTGCATCCATGCTTAGCACTCCCAGAAGAATAAAATTTTGCAAGGAAAGATGTCCACAAGGATTTTAGAAAATTGATGCATCTACTGAACTAAAAAAAATGATCAAGTCATTTGTTCAGGTCATCACAAACTGACTGCAATGGGTGCTGCATACGCTATCAGTCACTGACATCTGCATATCAGGTTCATTTAACAAGTTATCGCACCATATGCTGAGACTCTTTGTCTTTAATTAGGCGTTTTGGGTATATATCCCTATGTAATACTCGTCTTTCTGGATTTAAGGTGCCACTGCCGCAACTGAAAGAATAATGACTAGGTAGTTTCAAGTAAAATTTTATGATTGACATGCTGACGACTAAACTAGACAGAAATATTTCAAATGCACATACCAGTGAATCAAATGCAAAGCACGTTTGAGAGAGGGGGTGAACCCCGCCATAATATGTGACTCCACCTGTTTTGGATGCAGGTTAAGCAGTTGGACGGGTTGTTGTCAGCCCAACAGCGCCTCCAGTTGAGTATCTGAAACCATGTAAATTTCCATGGGCCCCACTTGTTGATATTTCTCAATGTGGCGAGACTTCAACTGGAAAAATTAAGTTGATGGACAAGTGTTACCTGCTTCACTGCTAGACAGCATAGAACGTTTGACCACCAATATCTTCCGTGTGGGGCCACAGAAATACAAGAGACACCTATATTCCAAATTTGTGAGACACGCTTCAGAATTTTCAAACATGCTAACATGAACAAGTACTTATAAGCACGAGCAGACAAAACAATAGTTATGGCTATCATAAAACAGTACTGCCAATGTGCCCAGAGAAAATAGCACTATGACTTAGCTACATTAGTACATTAGCAGTAAGATAATAGCATGGCATCCCTTCCTTGGAGGCAAACAGCATTACTAGAGTTATAAATATCTTCAGTAATGCATGCACCACATATTATCCCAACCTATTTCTCTGGCTAGTGCTGGTAAGTAAACACACGTTTCTACTATTCAGTCATGAGCTAATTTTAAAATTTTAAGAACTTAAAACGTTTTGAACCGATTAAACAGAAGTATCATAACATGCCACATCTCATGCATTTACTAATTTGAGGGAATTATCACAATTAGTGGGAGGCAATCAAATTATCTATTTCCCTTTTTAGTAAGCTGAACAATAGAAATTTTTGACCTATATAGAATCTATCTTCAACTTCAATATATCTACATTATGTCTAGATATAATGGTGGATATGCAGCACATGATATTTTCCATGATACTTCTGTCTGCAGAGACCCATAGTGGATATACGTTAGGTCTGAGAAGTAATACCACTGAACTACAGGAAATATCTATGTCCAAATGCTGAGGAGCACATCGTACAAATTAGTTAGAACAGTGACAGTCTGTAATGTGAAATGGTCAAATCTATTCTCAGCCTTTACAAAAAAAAACGAGTCATTGCAACGCAAGTCTAATATAAAATACACAATGTTTCAGGCAATGAAATAGTTCCTACGAAGCTCCACGGCCACCAGCCGGAATTCATCGGCTTGTTTTTGTGCTATTCAAACAGGAAGCACGGCAGACGGTTTATGCACCAGGATGGCGTCCAAATTTTAACATCAGAGACTTCTCGGCATTCTACAATCTCGGACCACCAGTTGCTGCACTATTCTTCAACTGCCAAAAGGAGAGCGGTGTTGGTGGCAGAAGGTAGGCACAGAAGAAAGTTCATATTTTACTTAAGAAAATAATTAAAGATAGATCTGACTATGAGAAAGGCAAATAATCACAGTGGAACTAGGAAGCCATCTCTGGCTCCCTCGATAACTGAATTCATGACCATGCGGTTAAAAAGGACTGGACACATATGCATAGATAGTTCATTAGTATTTAATCTGAAGCAACCATGGGGTTTACAGAGATGATCTGGGAACAGTTTCTGTGAATTGCTGAAGAGTCGACATCAACCCATATATTAAGACATGGAAGATTGTATATCTAAGTAATAAAAAATGCACATTTCTTTCCAGAATATAGTCAGTCTGAGTTTAGTTTTCTTCAATTTAATAGACATCACCTATATGTTAACAAAATAGTATTTTTTTAATCCTTCCACCGATGAACAGTTTACTCTTACTAACTACATTACACTACTTCAATTCCAAGAAAGAAGCAACACATAGAACAACCCAAAGAAGGTTAGGATGTTCCCCAGTCTTGATATATGCAAGAATGAGCCACGAATTCAGTGACAATCCCAACAAAAGAGCACAGTCACTATATTAGTATACGAAACCAGGCATGTTATTTCTAGGATAACAGCAATTCACTACCAGTTCTGAACAGATTCCTTTTCTGGATTAATAGGTTCCAAGGATCAAGCTGAAAGGATGGGTGCGGAAGATCTCTAGAACAAGGCAGTACCATTCACAATTTAGAAACTATATAGTCCACTAAAAGCTTCTGACAGGCCATATAACTCAGTTAGCTATCAATTAGTCCAGAAACCTGATTCATCTGATATGAACCAAGGTAGCATTGGTGTTCTTGTACGTGTACGTCACATGTTTCTAAATAAATCAAGAAATAATATGATTTATGATGTTCATATTAGCAGTTGTGAGCATAATGGGGTCGATCACTCGGTTACTAGCACAACTGGTATTGTTTTTTCCTTTTTCTGTTCATTGAGTGTGGATGTAAACCAGATACCGGCAACAGTCGACCCTGATGTACAAACTAAAATTATTTAAACAGTACAGAGATCAAACTAAACTGCTTGAGCTCACGGAGACCATGTGAGTGCAAATGCTAAAGATATGTGCACACAAATAGCACCATTTGGCAAGCAACGAGCTAACTGCAGTTCAAAATTCAAAAAAAAAAATTACTGTAGTTCCCAGACAGTTGGCCTCATTTCAGCAACTAAACCACATTTAGCGACGACCTACGACCACAACGCGACAATGCGTTATCTATGGGATTTAAGCGTGAGTAAACGAAATTACGAATTTGAGGTGCGCCGCAAGCCAGTCCTCAACGACGCGCGCATCATCAGACATTGCAGCGAGAATACCGAATTGCAAAATACAGATACGAACATACCCAACATACCAGTGAAACCTGACAAGCAGCGAGGAATTTCCAGCAAGCATTTCGAATTTTCAGCTGCTCTTCGGGCTCGCTGGGGGGGGGGGGGGGGGGGCAGGAGAGGCGAGAGAAGTGCGTGTGTCTGGAGAAGTCACTCTCCACGCTCCGGCGCGTCTGGGGTTCGATGGAGGCGGGGAAGGACGGCAAAGGCGGATGCCGCCGCCGACGGCGAGATGGGAGGGCAGAGCTTGCGGGAGCCGTGGAGGGACGTATGGATCGGGCCGGGCTGGGCTGAAATCGGTTGGCTTATGCTCCCGTTTTTTCCTACCCTGATGGCACGGTCTCAAAGCAGCGGAATCGTGAAGCCCGAGCTACACATATCTCTTTATTTTGCAAAATTCGGAAATTATATTTCGAATTTTTAAAAAAAATTAAAACAATCAAGGATGTAGAAAATAGTGCATTCTACCAACATGAAAAATCTCAACTCAAACAAATTTATATTTCTGGCTACACAAAAATAACAAAATCTGACACACATTGGAGAGTTCAAATTTGGCACTATTTACTTTCATATTTACTTTTTTTTTTGAGGAAAGGATCTGATCAATATATAAGGCAGCTCAGTACACTTTACATAAAGGTCCAAAAGAAACCAGAAATTACAAACGGACCCAGGAAAAGTGCAGAGAGCACCCCAAGCCACCGATGAAGATCACGATCAGACCCATCGCCGCGCCCAAAGCACCTAGGCGACGGCGGAGACGCCGTACCACCGTCCAACGGGAAGAAGGCACCACCACGCTTTGTAGACGGCCGCAAGAGCCATCCGCCGCCGTGCGACGGAATCTCGACTCGTTGAACGCGCACGGCCATAGCGCCATCTCCTCGCCTCCGCCGAACCTCCAGCCGTCTCGCCATCGCCAAGGACCACCATCACCAGCAACCGGCCACCAACAGGCTCAATTCCCCTCGCCACCGAGGCCGGCCGGAGCAGCACCGTCGACGAAGACCACCTCCACCAGAACCAACAAAAGCAGATCGCCAACAACCACCGAGCTCTCCCCTCGCCACCATGGCGG
Organism: Poa pratensis; assembly: GCA_947311845.1. Classification (NCBI taxonomy): domain Eukaryota; kingdom Viridiplantae; phylum Streptophyta; class Magnoliopsida; order Poales; family Poaceae; genus Poa; species Poa pratensis. The sequence goes on from CAMZMU010000074.1 coordinate 11,759,896, forward strand.
CCAGAGAGACAAGGAAGAAGAGGCGCACCTGACAGACAGCCTTCACGACCTCCCCGGCGACGAAGCCGCCGGAACGGGGTAAGGAGGGGAAGGACCAAACCCAGCAAACCGACTCCGTCGCCACCGTCTTCGACGTCATCGGGAGGACGCACACCTAGATAGACCCTATCTACACACACCCAGACGAAAACCAGAGCTCCACCCACCTCACGGTGCCTCGACGGCGACCGGAGGCGGAGGGGAGCGGCAGAATCGCCGACAAGACCTCGACACTTCTAGTCGCCTCCCGAGTCGCCGCTCTGCACTGTAGAGAGAGGATAAGAGACAATCTACTTTCATATTTACATCCATGATTATTTTTAGATTTTTTTTGAAACTTCAAAATATGATTCTACTTTTCTTCAAAATAAAAAGCTTGTGTAGGTCGGCTTCCAAATCACCGCTCTCGCTTGCATAACTGGCATTGCAAGGGGCATATCGCCGACGACATTGAGTTCAATGATACGTGCTCACCTAAGGTTAGACTAGCATGTGCACGTTTAGTTGTTTGTAGTAGTTTCTTCGCCAAGGATGCATGCCTGCTGCCGGTTGCGGGCTTCATGTGTGAGGATGTGAGCATTCCTTTCCTTCTAGAGGAGCCATCTCATCAGCTATGAGGCAAGTCTTCCAAATCTTCTGCTCGTCTGGCCTCAGAAGCTGAGGCTGCGCATTGAGCCGGTCGCAGAGAGACAGGTCCGGTGCGGGCGGCAGGCTGGCAAAAGGCAGCCCATAACCGCTCTCAGCAAAGCTAACTTCGAAAAATCTTGATGTAACTTAAGGTTTTATCACAGATAGTGTGCTAAAAATATAACGTGCGAAAACTATCATCTTATTTGGCAAATAGAAATTAGGTATAACCAACTCTTCGCTCTTACAACATTGAAATAGAAGCGCCGCCTACCATGAGGCCACATGTATTATTTTTTTAGTTATTTTGTTAGTTGGATACTTCTTCTACTGTTAACTAAAAAATGCAGACATGTAAAAGTGTTTTCACCGAACAAGACTATTGTAATCCACTTTGACGTCGAACTTGTTACGAGCATCAGACCATCGTTCAAGACATTGTACTCCCTCTGTTCCACAATGCAAACCTTTTTGTAAGCTAGAACGGAGCTAATAATACATACAAGGATCCATTTGTAACTGTCAAAGAAACATTCGTGCATGCCAGAAGGGAAATGCTAGTTTGCATGTAGTATTATTTTGAGGTTAGGAAGAGCATAATCACGAGTTGACCTAACATGCACACACAAGTGACGTCGTGTGAGTGCCCATCATGCAATTCTATCCCAAGAAACAATGGACGGAAACGTACGTACGGATGTATCTGGTGATATATTTTTTCCTGCTGTTGACTTCTCAACAATAAACAATACACAAGTAGCACAATGTCAACTTATGACAGGTTTTATTGAAAAAAATACTATACTTCTAGAAGTGGAATATATGGTACCCATCGTCATAACCACATGATAATAAACAAAACACTTAAAATAGTATTCCATGACACCTTTGGTTGATAGCAGCAGCTCAATCATGTATGTTACCCTAGGATATTAAAATCGGCATCCAATATCATATATTCCCGACGTAAATAAATGAAGTTCTTAATATCAAAAAGTTTGACAAAAAAAGATAGCAAGTACATGTCCATGTTCTATATGTACATTTAAATTTTATGAAAAAAAGAAACATCTTTATGACGTTTGTGTAGAAAAAAATTGGCACTTGCAAAATTGCTACCGAGAGCACTGGTTTTTTTTATCACCGAGGACACATCACAAATTCTTTCTGAGCTCTTGAATTTTTTTTTTAACCATTTCAATGTTCACTGTGAGCATGTGCTCCCGGAAGCCATTCCCGTTTTCTGCATATTTTCCTCCTATTCTGTGAAGAGAGAGAATATTCGTACATACAAGCTTCTAATGTCTTCTTTTTTTTTTTGAATTTTTCATGTTTTTCTTTTGAATTTTTTCTAATGTTGTGATGGGACTTCTACTGATCGATGAGAAACCGCACATACTTTTTCTTCTTATTACTTGGGCCGTTAATGTAAATATATTAGAATGGAAGTTAAAATAATATCATTAAGTTTTCCATAATATAAAGTGTCGTAAATTTTACTAACATATGTAAGTTAATCGTCAAGGATGCATATAAGGAGTTCAAGGAATGAGTGTTCAAGCCCTCATAGAATTGAGGGAAATGTCGAGGTATTGGTAACGCGGAACTACTAGAAGTATTCATACGTATCGTAGAGGAGGTGGGGAAGAACGTGGAGGGTTCCAGTGACGGGATTGCACACACGATTTTACCCAGCTTCGGATCTCACAACGGCGGCGAGATCCTACGTGCTGCTATAATTCACTCAAGGCAAATATGTGTACAGGTTACAATGAGGTTGTATGCGTTGCCCTAAGGCTGCTGGAAGGCTGGCTTATAAAGGCGCCAAGCCTTCCCCTACAAGGAAAGTCTTAACCGACCTAGATCACGAGTCCTAGACTAACACGGTAACAAACCCTAACTTGCTCCCTAAGGCGAACGCAGCCAGGCCTTCGTCTTGGACTTCACTAAGCCAGCCCAGAGCTTATCCTTGCGCCTAAGCCCATGAGGCCTTCTCCATTAAGCCCTCCGGCTTTATCTGATGGGCCTCCTGGTGGGCCAGGTTTTATCCACCGTGGCAGGTATACCCGTTCGGCATAACCTCCACAGTAGTCCCCGGAAAGGTTTAAGTTCTTCGTTTGCCGTCTTTGTGAAACACGGGCTTTCGCCTTTGTGCAAGGCGGACAGAAGAGCTTGGAGCATTCCAAAATGAGACATTCAGTCTGCCTTAAGGATTAAGCCGAACTCTCCTGCACTTGGAACAATCTGGCAGAAAGATTCTGTCAGCGTCGAGTCTTGTCATGACGTCACCGCAGTCAAAGCCAGTCCACGACAGTCTGGACAGGCAGAGAGACGTTGTGCCGCCATTACTGCTATTTTTCCGCACACGATCTCCGAGGCGTGCGGGAGAAGATGCCCACTACTGACCGTTGCGGGACGCGTGGCGAAAATCACGCGAGCGTTATCTCACCGCACTAATCGCGGCGCACGGCCCCCATAAAAGGGGAACTGATTTTCTCCATCGGTTCATTTCCTGTTCATCGTCCTCCTCGCTCCATCCTATCTGAACTCCGGCGAGCTCCTCCACCACCACCTACGCACCCCCCATGGAGAGCTCCGATGCAACCGCGGGAGCAGCAACGGCAGCGGCGTCGGCGGCGGCGGAGGGACAAGATCTGGCCATGAGGGGATCGAGCACCGCGGATGCATCTGCATCTCGCGCGGCAGCGGCGACAAGTTCTGCGGCCACCTCCATTGAAGCAGAGAAGAATGCCCAGCCCTCCGACGAGGGCGATGCGGCGGAGGCAGAGGAGGAGGGAGAGGAAGCATCATCCCGCAACTGGGCAGCTTCCACCATCACCGACGCGGACCTCACGCAGCTGGAAAAGGAGGGCATCCTCCCACCAGGAGAATGCCACTGGCGGTCAGCGTACGGCCACCCTGCTCCAGATCCCGCCGGCGATGAACGAGTGCTCCTCGTCTCACATCTCCTCCGCGGTTTGTCTTTGCCTCCGCATCCTTTTTTCCAATCAGTCTTAGACTACTATGGCCTTCAGCCTCATAGCGTAGGCCCCAATAGTATCTTGTACATAGCTGGCTTTATGGCTTTATTCGAAGGATACTAGGCATAGAGCCCAGCTTAGAATTCTTCAAGTACTGCTTTACTTGCAAGCGCCAAACAGAGAAGGAAGAACTGCTTTCCTTAGGAACAGTTAGCATCAACCTTCGTAGAGGCAGAGACTGGTATCCTAAGGCGCCAAAAATAGATTCCATTAAAGGCTGGAATAGCTCCTTCTTCTACTGCAAAGACATGGCGCCAGTAGGCAAAGACATAGGACTTCCTCGCTTTTCTCCTTTGCCTGCGGAGCCTCGCCTTTCTTGGGGCGAGAAACCACTGAAGGTCCTTCCTGACAACCTCCGTCGCATGCAAAGGCGGATTGAGTATTTGACAAAGACTGCTGTGCCCAAGCTCACGGGCGCAGACACCATCCTATGTTGGTTGTCAAGACGAATCCAGCCTTTGAAAGATCGCAAAGGACTCATGTGCCACTACACGGACCAGAAGAAAGATCCCCTCCGTGTTAGTGAGAGTGACCTTACGCAAGACGCCCTTGTGTATCGCTTTAAGAGGATTGCCAAGGAAAGGATCCAGCTGACAGAGCAGCGTCCTATGTACACAGCCGCCAACCCAGCTCCAAAGGTAAGGCATTTACCACTACTGTTTTTATACTTCCACAATGTTTGCCTTACTAACACCACTTTTGATTTCAGCTCGCCCTTTTGCCGGATAATCTGCTGGCTCCTTTGTTTTACGTGCCTGAAGCGGCACCCGAGCCCTCAAAGACTCGGAAACGAAAGGCTTCAGGAGCTACTGCAGCAACTTCAGCAGCAGAAAGGCGGAAGCGTGAGAAAGCCATCCCTGTTAACGCCGAAGTGCTCGACATTGAGGACGATGAAGATGCGGCCTTCAATGCTCCAGTACAGAAGTAAGCCGAACCTTAATTTCTTTAGTAACGAACAATGTCTATGAATGTTATCTTATTTTGTATGTGATTTGCAGGATCAAACCAACTGCACCTCTCAAGAGGAAGAAAGTAATTCTTCCAGGCAAAGAAAGACTGAGCCTTCTCCAGCCATCGCTCCCCCCACTCCCTCCGTTCAACAAGAGACAGCCCCAGGCCCATCTGAAGATCATCATATAGATCTGGACTCAGCCGTCTTACCTGATAAGACGGAAACTGAAAAGTTGGCCAGGGCTGCCGCTGCTGGGAAGGCGGCGGTACTTCAGTCAGAAGAGCCGAACGAGCCCATTACTCGTGAGGCTATCCGCAACATGGTGAAGCAAGAGCTCTTTGACGACGAGGGGTACATCTTACCCAACATCGCCGCCATGCTTGCCGATGAGAAGGAGCGCAACGAGCCGCCTCCGAAGCTAAGGCCAGTTGGCCAACATTGACCATCTTGAACCTGGAAGATAATTGTGACGAGCTGTACGTCACAATGAAGAAGAGCTACAAAGCCTTGAAGGCCATGATGCAGGTAAACATTCCGTCTTTATGTACATACTAGTCCCCGGGCATTACGTTGTGCTTTGACTAAGCCGACGTAATGGCCTTTCTTTAATGTGATAAAGACTCAGTCCCCAAGCCCATTGTAGCATACCTTACTGCCTTTACCTTTCTTACTTACTACTACCCTTGCCTTAGCAGAGCAGTGAGCAACTTACATGCGATCTATGGTACTCACTGAGTAACCAAAGGCAAGTGCTCAAGCAAGCCGTCGCCGAAAATAAGGCGAACAAAGGTAAATGTTGTTCTTTCACATGCAATGTGACTTTAGTTCATTTTAAGACATAAGATGCTCAACACATGCAATGTGTTTGCGCAGCTGTTGTGGCGAAGGCAAAACAGATCGTCAGCGAGACTGGCGATATAGAAGTGGTAAGGCGGGAAAATGCCGCCTTGTTTAAGCAACTGGAGGAGAACCGAAAGACGGCCGAGGCCAATCTTAAAGCCGTCCAAGACAGCGCCGCTGAAGGACAGAACGCACTGAAGGCAGAACTTTTGAAACTGCAGCGACAGGCTGAAAAGGATGGGCTCCTAATCCAGAGCTTACAAGGTCGTCTTGAACGCCAAGCTGATGAGAGCACCGCCATTGACGAGAACTGCTAAGTGAGTCTTTCTTCTTTACTTCTCGCACTTTCTGTCACTTTTCGCCTTTATTCAAACAGTTCATGCGCCTTAATTTTTTCCATTCCTCCCTTCCTCAGTTCCAGCTGGATTTGGGGAAAGGCTTACCTCTGAGACGCGCCTGGAGCTTATCTTGGAGTGTGGCGAGATTGTGTCAGGGCTGTATGCTGCGGGAAGAGACGTTGTTGCCAACATCTTCCCAAAACAGCTGCCCCAAGTGACAAACACCAGCAACTTGCTGCCACTTCTTCAGAACTGCGTCCCAGAGGTGGTGGAGCGTCTTCGCTCAGCAGCTAGAGGCGGAGCAAAACTTGCTCTAGGACTTGTTCGCGGCCACTACCCCGAGGTCAACATGTGGCGCATTATCAAGTGTTTCCCAGCCAAGGACAGAGACGGCAACGAGCTCGTCAAAGAAAAGGTCTATGCCTCTGTCTCTGGCTTTGCCTCAGCGTTGCGGAGATGGTAGACTTGTCTATCTTCTTCTCCAAGAAGCCTGTGCCTCCCCGTCCTGACGACGTGTCTGATGACGAAGCCGAAGCCCCCACCACTGGCAATGGCGATGAGTCAGAAGACGGAAATGAAGAAGAAGAAGAAGGCGAGTCTGAAGCTACGCTGGATCCATCCAAGTCCCCTGTGCCTTCGCCTCCTCAGTCCCCTGCATAAGATGCAGGAAAAAACTTTGCATTAAGCGTGTCATGAAAGATGGCACAAAAGACTTGTTAAGTTATGTTTTGTAATGGCAGGAGCCTTTTTATCTGTTGAACATGTTTGTTTTGCAACGCATGCACTTATTTTTAAAAGGCTTGCAAACTATGCTCCTTATCCGTCTTCAAGTTTTCTGGCTTATATGCTTTAGCCTTTTCGTATGCTGGCAGAACCTAAAGCACGGAACACTTCGCTGGCAACAGGGTTAGTAACCAAACTGTTTAAACACAGAAACGGCGCCGGCTTTTGGTGCGTAAAGCATCTACTAAGACAAGCCAGCATATATGCGATCAGATAAATACTCTTAGACGGATGCAATTTTAATTTTTGTAAGGCCTTAAGGCAAAAGCATCATGTGAGTAACCACAAGCACGAAGCCAATTCGGGTTAACATTGATATTTTTATCGAAATATATGATCAAATGGAAATAAAAGACGGCGAAACTCATGCATAAAAATAATTGAGGGAACCAAAGACTTTTATTTCATAATCATATATGGTGTGATTACAATAGAATTGCTAAGTGTAAAAAGGACGTAGCTGCTCAATGTTCCAAGGACGTTTCGTCTCCTTGAGCATGCTTCTTCGTTCCTTTTCCTTTTGCGGCCTCTTTTCTTTTTCTTCTCGATATCACGGAGGTCCACAAGATAATATGCCCCGTTCTTAAGCGCTTTGCTGATAACGAAGGGTCCTTCCCATATGGGAGATAGTTTGTGCTCCTTTTGCTGAACAAGGCGAAGCACCAAATCGCCTTCTCGAAACGATCTCCGTCTTACCTTGCGACTGTGGTAACGCCGCATGTTCTGCTGATAAATGGCGGAGCGCTGAAGCGCTATCTCACGCTCTTCTTCGAGAAGGTCTAAGCCATCCTGTCTGGCTTCTTCTGCGTCTGCTTCAACGTAGGCTGTTACACGAGGTGTGTCGTGCAGGACATCGGTTGGGAGTACCGCTTCAGCGCCATATATGAGAAAGAAAGGGGTATAGCCTGTTGCGCTGCTTGGAGTTGTGCGTATGCTCCATAAGACAGCAGGTAATTCTTCTACCCACGCTCCAGCTGCTCTATGCAAAGGCACTTCTAATCTTGGCTTTATTCCCTGTAGATTATACTGTTGGTTCGCTCAACTTGGCCATTCGATTGTGGATGAGCCACAGATGCTAAGTCCAAACGAATACCAACTTCACCACAGTACTTTGCCAGTTCTCCTACGGCGAAGTTTGTCCCATTGTCCGTAATGATACTGTGGGGGACGCCAAATCTCGTTATAACCTCAATGACGAACTTCTTGGCTGTTGCCCCATCAAGCTTTTTTATGGGCTTAGCTTCAACCCACTTGGTGTATTTATCCACCGCAACTAAGAGATGTTTGACGCCGCCTCGCGCAGTCCTGAATGGACCTACCATGTCCAGTCCCCAGACCGCAAATGGCCACGTGATTGGAATGGTGCGCAATTCCTGGGCTGGCATCTTTGGCTGTCTTGCATACTTTTGCATCCAACGCACTTCTTGACGAGTTCTTCTGCGTCTTGCTTTGCTGTGAGCCAGTAGAATCCATGTCTAAAAGCTTTGGCGACAATTGCTCGGGCAGAGGCATGATGACCGCAACATCCACCATGGATCTCTTCTAGTATCTCTGTCCTTCTTCGGCGAAACGCATCGTTGATATACACCTGTGGTACTCCGCTTGTATAGCTCTCCATTTATTATTGTGTATGCCTTAGCTCTGCGCACAACTTGCCGCCTTAATACTTCATCCTCTGGCTCTTCCTTGTTAAGGAGGAAATTTATGTAGGGCTGTGTCCAATCTGGCGTCACCAGCATGACGGAAACAGACTGCGAAGCCATGGGGTCATCCTCATCTCCGCCTTTAATAGACGGCACGTACAGGTGCTCCAAAATATATCGGAGGGCACCTTCGATCTTTTCGAGCCCATTCTGGCTAAGGCGTCCGCTGCTTCATTTTCCTCCCTTTTGATATGCTTGACTTCTAAGCCGATAAAACACCGACCAAACTCGTCTACCGTGCGTCGGTATTCAGCCATTGTAGGGCTGTTGACACTGATTTTGTCTTCAGATATAAAGGAAATTCAAAATACAACAAATGATTAAATAATGAGTGAAATCGTAGAAAACCTGATTCGTATCATGATAAAAAGGGATAAATTGTTCGACACATAAATCATCGACAGTAATTATATCTTCATGAAAAATAAAACCATCGATAGATATGTCATTGGTGACCCTCAATTTTCATAAAATATAATCAACACATGAAAAATTCAATCGGCAAATAAATATCGGCCAGTGGGTTTAAACACTCACCATCGACGACATTAAATTAATAAAATATTTGACCGCGGAACAAAATGTCGGGTCGTTCCGACTACCCTATAAAATACGGTCACATTATACTAAATGGATAACAAAACATGTGAAAAATATTTTGAAAAGCTTATTGCGTGGCTACATATACGGCTACGTCGTGCGGGCATGCATGGATTATACGGGGAGATTAACAACTAATGATGGATTAATCACCCAGCCCACTGCCCAAATGCATGCAGTTCTATATCAAAGCCTCCATGCTTGTGCAAAGAACTAAAGCCCAACCTAATTAGTTAATTAGCAGGGATTAGTGGGCAAAGCCCACGCAATAACCAGCCCATGTCACCAAGCGAAGACATGCATGGCTGCAGGCCTACATGCATCGGCCATGCACGCTGATTAATCTTGCCGCGAATACAGAAAACTACATGGTCAAGTTTCCTCGATGCTCACGTCCCGCACGATCAGAAGAACGTGGCTACGCTCCCACGATCTCCTGCACAGCGTAGCGCCTCTGTGCTCCCCTCCATAAATACTGAGTGAGACATAGCGGCAAAGTTGGCCGGAGATCCCACCGCTTCAGTCCATCGCTGCTGCCCAGAAATTCGTTAATCACGAAACACGAATCACCCCGCTCCCAATCGCAAATCACGAATCATTCATCCATCAGTCCATCGCTGCCCATCGCCGATCATTCACCCATCACTCTCTCTAGCCGCGCCGCCCATCTGCATACACGCTGCCGGCCGCTCGTCGTCGGCGTTGCTAGTCGTCAGCTGCTCAACACTCACGCTACCACGCGTTGGTTGTTTGGTGTCTGCCGGCCGGCCGTTCGACATCCACAAGTCCGGTACGCCGCCTTCGCATACGCAAGAAGAAGCGCCGGAGGACATCGGAAGAAGGTGAGAACATGATCTTTGCATCGCTGCATGGCTGGTCACATTGACACACGCCATGGAGCTTCATCTAATCTTTAGTTTGGTCACATCGACACAAGCTAAGGAATTTGCTCTTCCTAAGAGCTTATGTTATATGCTAGTTGCTATTCTCTTGATCATGAAGTTTGCCCTAAATGCATATGTTTCCGAAATCACGCTCTTGGTTTGGTCACATTGACATGAACCAAGTTGCTCATCAAAATCAGCCTTGGTTTGGTCACATCGACACAAACCAAGTGGTCTAAATATATATGTTTCCAAAAATCATGCCCTTGGTTTGGTCACATTGACATGAACCAAGTTGCTCAAAATATATATATCATCATCAAAACCATGCCCATTTGACTCTAAAGACGCTAAAATTTGGCTCTTGGTTTGGTCACATTGACACAAACCAAGTTGCTTAGAATGCTCATGTTACTAAAATCACGCCCTGGTTCGTTCACATTGACATGAACCAGGTTGCGTTAAATTCATATGTTACTAAAATCATGCCCTTAGTTTGGTCATGCCGACACAAGCTAAAAGGCCCTAAAATCCCAGGTTTCAATGTTAAAATGCAGTGTCTATATAAACATGTCTAGGTTCCAAAATCATAAACCTTCCATGTATAATTAAGTCATGCACTCCATATAGGTGTATGTATCCGTAAACTAAATATGAGAACAAAAATACAAGTGCATATAGGAAATCAATCTACATGTCATAAGATAATCCTATATAGATTAAAATCATGACATATACCCCATATAGGTGTAGGCATATTCAAAACTAAACATGGGCTAAAATATGCAATCGCATGTAGGCAATAAACCCGCATGATGTCATAAGATAATCTCTCATATAGATTTAAATTGAACCATGCATTTATTTTATATAGGTGCATACATCCGTGAAGTTACTAAAATCATGCCCTTGGCATGGTCATATCGACACAAGCCAAGTTGCTCATATTACTCCTTTGGTTTGGTCATACTGACACAAGCTAGGGAACTCTAAAATCCCATGTTTAATGCATAATTAAGCTATAGGCACATGTAGGCGATAAACCCACATGTTATAAGATAATCTCTCATATAAATTAGAATCAAACCACGCATCCCTCTCATATAGGTGTGTGCATATACATAATTAAATGATAACTAGGATCATAGCCTATGTTACTTGCACTAAACATAACATAGTGCATCCTTAACCTCCATATATATATCGGCTTAATGCAATGCTATATACGTTGCTACAAATTGAATAAGACATTTTCTCCATCACATGCATGCATATAGAAACCACATGCATGATAAATTTGGCTCACAAAATGAGTTATACCATATATTGCACACGTGCTTGCTAAACCGGCTAATTAACCATTAAAAAATGCTCATATCACCAATAAGATAAAACACTACTTATAGACAAATTTCGAATGGTTAATGAACTAGGTAAAAAATAGCCAAGTCATGTACGTGCTATACAAATCATATGATGAACATTATGCTACCCATATATTAGCATAGACATATTTCATGACCCCGGATACGCCGACGTCGACGACAGCGAGGAGGACTTTATTTTCTACACTTTGTAGCGTTCATATGTTGTAATTCTATGTAATAGTTATGTTGGAATTCTTAATCAGGGGTTTTCTCTCCGGAGATGTAATTAACAGATCTTTTATATATATGTAAGAGTTCTGGAAATAAAGTACCTGCAATGTTTGATTTTTTTATTTGTTTTATGCACTTACGCATTTAAATTATACTATCTGTCTCTATGACGTGGACGCGTACTTCGGTCGCCCATTTTCCCGTCATCAGATTCTGGCACGCTCGGTGGGACATATTTCTCCCTCATCTCTGAATTCCAACGTAGGATTACAACATATGACATTACGAAATCAATACATCAAAACAAAATGCAAGAAAACTAATATATGTTTTTCTTGATTTATATGAAGGTATGGAGGGGCAAGTTCAACAATATGTGGCTCTCCGCATTGGGTCCCTTTGGTTTGATGTTCCAATTGGTCCTCTTGTGACATTATTAAGCCAAAGTGCGCTTAAAAGCATGACACCATCTCCAACTAAACAAGACCAAGAAAAGGAGGTATTTTCCGCATCGATGGAGGGATTCACCGATGTCCTTTCAAAGCCAGCCAAAAGCAGAAAATAATATCTGCTAGAAAAGCATCTTCACCGGGTGATTTACCCCAATTCCAACGCCATATGTGAAAGGGAAGGTTGTTGAAGTGGGGCAATCGTCCTACGTGCAGCCCAAGAAAAAGGGAATACTAGCGGTGTTCAACAAACATATGTATTCGCCATATTTTTGCAAAGGAAAATAATGATGGTGCATAAACCCATTGCATGCGGCATGAAAAAAGACGTCAAGTCGTGGCCATATTGCCATATTGATTTAGGTCAATAGCGACACCTACGAGTGCTCTGAATAAACTCCAGCCCGAGGCTCCAGCGTTTGTTCCTTCAGTGTCCGATAAACTAGTAAAGGATGCTATGAAGAAATGTACAAGCATCCAATGAACGTGGAACTGGTCATGTGGACTCAACCGTGGTGCTACCATATTGCATATCATCATCCGCACCTAGTATAAAAGAATCCTTTGATGGTTGATATGATCCGGTGCACCATCAACATTGTAAAAAAAAAACTCGTTATATCAAACATTGCCGTGTTAGAGTCGGCAAGTTCCGTGTCCACATCTCCAAGAATATGGAAAACAACCTCTTGTATTGTCGTTTCCGTATCAGCAAAAGGTGGCCTCATGATCCACTTATAGGTGGCTAGCAACCTTGAATGCTTGTTGCTTTTATCAGGTTTAGTTAAAAAAATCTAAACCATGCCAAGCATTGTGTCATGAGCCTTAATCGTGATTATACTAGAATATATTTTAAAAAAAATGGCAAAATCCACTTGAGACGAAGTTGCTATCTCAAACCAAGAGCCACAACGTGCTGTTGTTTTATATCTATGCGTAAAAAAAAGAGTTTCCTAGCTTACAAGCCATATCAGGCTCATGCTAAGGGTTTTCCTTACACTCATCCGTTGGTTCCTCGCCAATAACAAAATCCAATTTGCGAGAGCTGCCATCGACAATGAAAAAGAAAACAGATGTTTGATAACCAGAGTATCACAAATGTTGTGGAATTGCAACAAATTGGTATCAGGGATCTTGGTCACAAAAAAAGGCCAATTGGTGTCTTCGAGAAGCTGGCCAAGCAGGTGGCGACAATAAACTCAACAAAAACAAGAGTGTTAGTGTGAGCATGTGGGAGAGCTCTAACCTGAACCATCAGCAGATCAAGTATGCATGCATGGATGCGTACGCGAGCTTCAAAATCTCCAGGAGGCATATTCCAATATCACTGGTTATCTTCGGTCGCACTGAAACACCGGGCCTTAGTTCAATATTGTAAGAAAGGGGTTGCAGACATACGAAAATCTATAAAGCAACAAAACGAATGTATTATGATATCTTCAACCGTTCATTATTAATTATGTGATGGCAAGGGTCTACTCGCATATTAGAGGAGTGTTGATTGCATGAGCGAGATCATGTAAGGCATATCAATATGGTATTAAAATGCCTGATGCAACATTATTCAAAAATACCAATGAAATGTGCATTGTGGTTTCCACTGATATATGTTTTCTCAGTTCATAGTTACAAGCCATGGGTACCATATCTTTGGTTTTAAAATTGGAAGCACTTGGCACATACGTCAGACTCCATGTAATTGTTGCAGCTGCTACCTCATACAATGCTCTGCTGGGTCGACCATGGTTGCATGACAATCAAGTTCTGCCATCTACACTCAGTTAGTGCATAAAACATGTAGACAGTCCGGAGAAACAGTAAAAATATTCGTCGACAAAAGACCATTCACAGTAGCTGAATCCTTCTACGCTGATGCAAAAAAATTACTTTGACGCCAAAGTCAATCATATTACGTGAATCAAATATCACGGAAGATGAAGTTGCAGAGTCTTTGTCGAGCTAAAAGATCTATCAATATATACAAGTAACCAGAGAGCAAAAAAGGCGACCCTATATTCTGTGCCGTCAATAAGTCATCTGCTAAAGAGAAAATGAGATATAGTATCTTCACTGGCTCGTCTTTATGCGACGGCCGGGGCCAACTAGCGTCATTTGAAAGGGCGTTATCCTAGGCGCAACTCATGGCTTTGCATGAACATCAAACTTTGAGAGAAAAAAATATACGAACTAGGGTATGAGGTTTGGATGACATCAGTCGAACTCATAGACATGATTGAGGCGTCACCACAAATGGAAGATGGTAATCAACCTACCATCAACGACTTGGAATAAATAAATTTTGGTACGGCTGATAATCCTCGTCCATTCTTTATTAGCAAATATTTTTCTAACGAAAATAAAGAAAAGTATCATAAATTTCTCTCTCCAAATAGAGATGTATTTGCTTGGACTTACGAAGAAATGTTGGGACTGGACCCAGAAGTCGATGTTCATTATCTCGCCGTACAAGACGACGTTGTGCCAGTGAAACAAGCACAAAGAAAGTATCGTCTTGAAGTACTTCCAAAAATAGAAGTTGAGGTAGACAAACTCATAGCTGCGTGCTTCATTAGAGAAGTATAATATCTCACATGGGTCTCTATAATTGTACTTGTCAAAAATAGAAATGGTTAAACTCAGTTGATGTGTAGGTTTCGGAGATTTGAATAAAGGATGTCCCAAAGATGATTTCACAATACCTATTTATGAAATACAAGTCGATGCGACTATGAGGCAGGAAATATTTTCGTTCATGGATGGTTATTCTGGTTGCAATCAAATAAAGATGGTGACCGAAGATGAAGAGTTGACAACATCTAAACTCATCATCTAAAATCTACTCCGATATTAAAAGAAGCATGCTTTGGTCACTTAGAATATACGAGAAGGTTCATATCCCATTTTTTGTTCTTAAAACAAATCACTCCAAAGTCTTACGAGTATAAACTGTTGACACCATGGATACTATATTATGTGATATAAAATACTCCAATAACTTACGAGTATAAACTGTGGTATTTAAAAACATCACTTCCATAATTTATCTTGATCGACAAAATTGGGCAGTAAGCTAAGAAAACGCGGAGAAGATGTAGTACCACAAATCTCCCACAGGAAAGTAACCTACGACCACAAAAGGTGCAGGTCCATCGAAATATTAAATATGTGCCCATCCCTATGGTCAAAGTGAAGACATAACTGAATGTGCTATCTCTACAAAAAAAAATGCAGAATGAAAAGATTCAGTAGCTACATGCGTATAAATGGCTACTATCGTCTGAAAATACGTCATAGCTACGTGAGGACAAATCATTGGCCTTATATAAGGAAAATGACTCTATAACGTCATGAGAATAAACTAGGGTGCCCTAAAAAAAGGAGACTCCATGGCTACATGAGTATAAACTGCTAGGCCCACGTGGTAATTTATATGAAATGAAATTGCTCCAAAAATCATACGCATCAAAACTATGGTACTAAAAATAAATTCTCTGAGCTTATACGAGTTGAATTATTAGTTCTATGCAAAAAATCAAGTTATACAACAAATCAACCTCATGTAAAAGAAAATTAATGAGTGAAATTACTCCAAGGCTATAAGAGTATAAACTGACAGCCTCATATGTGAAAGAAAGAAAAGAATAAAATCACTCCAAGGCTATAAGAGTATAAACTATTGGCCTAAAACAAACAATAAGTGAAACATTACACTCCAAGAACTCACGAGTATAAACTGATTGCACCATATCAAAAAACAGTAAATAAAACATTACTCCGAACACTCACGAGTATATATAAACTGAGTGAAACCTATCAAACAAATGATAATGTAAATAATACTCCAATGCTATACAAGTATAAACTACTAGCATTGAAGAATATGCTCCAACGCTATGCGAGCATAAACTATGAGCAAAAGAAATCAAAATATGCTCCAATGCTATATGAGCCTAAACTATTAGCATAAAAAAAATCAAAATATGCTCGAATGTTGTAAGAGCCTAAACTATCATCATAAAACATTTAAAAATATATGCTCCAATTGCTTCATGAGCTAACACTGTAAGCCAACTTTTTTCTCTTCATTGAAAACTAAAGATTAAATTGCTCCAATTGCTTCATGAGCTAAAACTGTAAGACAATTTTTTCTTCTTCATTGAAAATTGAAGATTAAATTGCTCCAACTGCTTCATGAGCTAAAAATGCAAGCCAACTTTTTTTTTGTTGAAAATTGAAGATTAAGTTGCTCCAATGCTATATGAGCCTAAACTATTAGCATAAAAAATTAAATATGCTCCAATGCTACACGAGCCTAAACTATTAGCAAAAGAAATCAAAATATGCTCCAACGCTATATGAGCCTAAACTATTAGCAAAAGGTATCAAAATATGCTCCAATGCTATATGAGCCTAAACTATTAGCATAAAAAAATTAAATATGCTCCAACGCTACACGAGCCTAAACTATTAGCAAAAGAAATCAAAATATGCTCCAACGCTATATGAGCCTAAACTATTAGCAAAAGGTATCAAAATATGCTCCAATGCTATATGAGCCTAAACTATTCGCATAAAAATCAAAATGTGCTCCAATACTATACGAGCCTAAACTATAAGTATAATGGAAAAAATATAACTCCACAACCTCACGAGTATAAACTGAGGAATTCCAAAATTACTCTGCACCCTCATGCGTATAAACTGGGGCATACAAAGAAAAAATTACTCCATACCCCCATGAGTATAAACTGGGGCACCAAAAAGGTCACAACAATATAATATATACTCCAATAAACTTAAGAGTCTGAAATGTGTCAATAAAACTAGTACTCCAATAACTTACGAGTATAAACTGTGACATAAAAAATATATTACTCCATACCCTCATGAGTATAAACTGGGGCACCAAATATATTACTCGAATAACTTACGAGTCTATGTGACATCAAAATATGTTACTCCATACCCTCATGAGTATAAACTGAGGCACCAAAATATATTACTCCAATAACTTACGAGTATAAACTGTGACATCAAAATATATTACTCCATACCCTCATGAGTATAAACTATGGCACCAAATATATTACTCCAATAACTTACGAGTCTAAACTGTGACATCAAAATATGTTACTCCATACCCTCATGAGTATAAACTAAGGCATCAAAATTTATTACTCCAATAACTTACGAGTCTAAACTGTGTCATCAAAATATAAAACTCCATACCCGCATGAGTACAAACTTGGGAACCCAAAATATATTACTCCAATAACTTACGAGTCTAAACTGTGTCATAAAAAATATACTACTCCGTACCCTCATGAGTATAAACCATGGTTTTGGTTACCGGTCGGGAAATCGGTTACCGGTCGGTAACCGGACATCCCGAGCACCCTCGGGAAATGGTCATACCGGACGAAAAATCCCGAAATTTTGAATTTTAACGAAAACTTTTGGTAAATGGTTAAACTGGGAACCAAAAAAATTGAATTTTCGAATTTTGCATTTCAAATTCATCCGGTAACCGGTCATGATTTTCCGGTTACCGCGGTAACCGGAAATCCCGACCACCCTCGGAAATTTTTTTCTACCGGTAACCAAAACCTTGGTATAAACTGGGGCACTAAATAAAAGTAATACTCCAATAACTTATGAGTCTAAACTGTGTCATCAAAAAAAATTCACTCCGTCATAAATAAATTTACCTTGATAAGCATAAAACATAGGGAGTAGAAAATGTGCTCACTCTAACTTTATAGCCCAAGGCATAAATATCACAATGAATTTAGAAATAAATGTTTCATACTACAAAAAATAAAGTGGATGCTCAAATAAATGCATCGCACAATCAAGCTCCAATATTATTAAGAGCGCAAAAAAAATCAAGATGCGCAAACAATTTGCGTGATGCATATAGATGCTTGGGTAAAACATGCGAAACTCACCAGGAAAGAGATGACGATATGATCTCTACTTTGTGAGATTGCCAAACCGTACCGAAGCACTGACACCTCCTACGCCAAAGGAAAGAAGGAGATCGGGTCAAATAATCATCACAACAAAGATCGAGATGGAAGAAAATAAACCATCTAATGGCATACGTACGCTCAATGACCAAGGGATGCAAACAGTAAACTCGGTCGAGGGGTCAAGCTCTTGATTGGAGTACGTCCAGGAAGTTGAGAAAAGAAAGAGTAAACCATGCCTAACATACGAAAGGAAAGGATGGGATAAGATATATCTGTTAGCTGCGCCGTGAGATCCTGCTGACGGCCACATTAGCTCATTGACAGATTTTTGGGGAGCTCGGTTAATATCCAAGCCGAAGGCTCAGCTCATCAGCCTTTAAATTTGACGGCTGGGTAATACTCCAGTTATATATATAAAAAGAAATCTAGCCCTTATCCCAAACGACAAGGATACTTAAAAAAATGCACATGTATATATAGGTTTCGAGATCTAAATCCGAATTAAAATATAATTCACATTTAGACCTCGAGGGGCATCTGTTGACACTGATTTTGTCTTCAGATATAAAGGAAATTCAAAATACAACAAATGATTAAATAATGAGTGAAATCGTAGAAAACCTGATTCGTATCATGATAAAAAGGGATAAATTGTTCGACACATAAATCATCGACAGTAATTATATCTTCATGAAAAATAAAACCATCGATAGATATGTCATTGGTGACCCTCAATTTTCATAAAATATAATCAACACATGAAAAATTCAATCGGCAAATAAATATCGGCCAGTGGGTTTAAACACT
Source organism: Poa pratensis (assembly GCA_947311845.1). Lineage (NCBI taxonomy): Eukaryota > Viridiplantae > Streptophyta > Magnoliopsida > Poales > Poaceae > Poa > Poa pratensis. Next base: position 11,778,529 of record CAMZMU010000074.1, read on the forward strand.
CACCATCGACGACATTAAATTAATAAAATATTTGACCGCGGAACAAAATGTCGGGTCGTTCCGACTACCCTATAAAATACGGTCACATTATACTAAATGGATAACAAAACATGTGAAAAATATTTTGAAAAGCTTATTGCGTGGCTACATATACGGCTACGTCGTGCGGGCATGCATGGATTATACGGGGAGATTAACAACTAATGATGGATTAATCACCCAGCCCACTGCCCAAATGCATGCAGTTCTATATCAAAGCCTCCATGCTTGTGCAAAGAACTAAAGCCCAACCTAATTAGTTAATTAGCAGGGATTAGTGGGCAAAGCCCACGCAATAACCAGCCCATGTCACCAAGCGAAGACATGCATGGCTGCAGGCCTACATGCATCGGCCATGCACGCTGATTAATCTTACCGCGAATACAGAAAACTACATGGTCAAGTTTCCTCGATGCTCACGTCCCGCACGATCAGAAGAACGTGGCCACGCTCCCACGATCTCCTGCACAGCGTAGCGCCTCTGTGCTCCCCTCCATAAATACTGAGTGAGACATAGCGGCAAAGTTGGCCGGAGATCCCACCGCTTCAGTCCATCGCTGCTGCCCAGAAATTCGTTAATCACGAAACACGAATCACCCCCGCTCCCAATCGCAAATCACGAATCATTCATCCATCAGTCCATCGCTGCCCATCGCCGATCATTCACCCATCACTCTCTCTAGCCGCGCCGCCCATCTGCATACACGCTGCCGGCCGCTCGTCGTCGGCGTTGCTAGTCGTCAGCTGCTCAACACTCACGCTACCACGCGTTGGTTGTTTGGTGTCTGCCGGCCGGCCGTTCGACATCCACGAGTCCGGTACGCCGCCTTCGCATACGCAAGAAGAAGCGCCGGAGGACATCGGAAGAAGGTGAGAACATGATCTTTGCATCGCTGCATGGCTGGTCACATTGACACACGCCATGGAGCTTCATCTAATCTTTAGTTTGGTCACATCGACACAAGCTAAGGAATTTGCTCTTCCTAAGAGCTTATGTTATATGCTAGTTGCTATTCTCTTGATCATGAAGTTTGCCCTAAATGCATATGTTTCCGAAATCACGCTCTTGGTTTGGTCACATTGACATGAACCAAGTTGCTCATCAAAATCAGCCCTTGGTTTGGTCACATCGACACAAACCAAGTGGTCTAAATATATATGTTTCCAAAAATCATGCCCTTGGTTTGGTCACATTGACATGAACCAAGTTGCTCAAAATATATATATATCATCATCAAAACCATGCCCATTTGACTCTAAAGACGCTAAAATTTGGCTCTTGGTTTGGTCACATTGACACAAACCAAGTTGCTTAGAATGCTCATGTTACTAAAATCACGCCCTGGTTCGTTCACATTGACATGAACCAGGTTGCGTTAAATTCATATGTTACTAAAATCATGCCCTTAGTTTGGTCATGCCGACACAAGCTAAAAGGCCCTAAAATCCCAGGTTTCAATGTTAAAATGCAGTGTCTATATAAACATGTCTAGGTTCCAAAATCATAAACCTTCCATGTATAATTAAGTCATGCACTCCATATAGGTGTATGTATCCGTAAACTAAATATGAGAACAAAAATACAAGTGCATATAGGAAATCAATCTACATGTCATAAGATAATCCTATATAGATTAAAATCATGACATATACCCCATATAGGTGTAGGCATATTCAAAACTAAACATGGGCTAAAATATGCAATCGCATGTAGGCAATAAACCCGCATGATGTCATAAGATAATCTCTCATATAGATTTAAATTGAACCATGCATTTATTTTATATAGGTGCATACATCCGTGAAGTTACTAAAATCATGCCCTTGGCATGGTCATATCGACACAAGCCAAGTTGCTCATATTACTCCTTTGGTTTGGTCATACTGACACAAGCTAGGGAACTCTAAAATCCCATGTTTAATGCATAATTAAGCTATAGGCACATGTAGGCGATAAACCCACATGTTATAAGATAATCTCTCATATAAATTAGAATCAAACCACGCATCCCTCTCATATAGGTGTGTGCATATACATAATTAAATGATAACTAGGATCATAGCCTATGTTACTTGCACTAAACATAACATAGTGCATCCTTAACCTCCATATATATATCGGCTTAATGCAATGCTATATACGTTGCTACAAATTGAATAAGACATTTTCTCCATCACATGCATGCATATAGAAACCACATGCATGATAAATTTGGCTCACAAAATGAGTTATACCATATATTGCACACGTGCTTGCTAAACCGGCTAATTAACCATTAAAAAATGCTCATATCACCAATAAGATAAAACACTACTTATAGACAAATTTCGAATGGTTAATGAACTAGGTAAAAAATAGCCAAGTCATGTACGTGCTATACAAATCATATGATGAACATTATGCTACCCATATATTAGCATAGACATATTTCATGACCCCGGATACGCCGACGTCGACGACAGCGAGGAGGACTTTATTTTCTACACTTTGTAGCGTTCATATGTTGTAATTCTATGTAATAGTTATGTTGGAATTCTTAATCAGGGGTTTTCTCTCCGGAGATGTAATTAACAGATCTTTTATATATATGTAAGAGTTCTGGAAATAAAGTACCTGCAATGTTTAATTTTTTATTTGTTTTATGCACTTACGCATTTAAATTATACTATCTGTCTCTATGACGTGGACGCGTACTTCGGTCGCCCCATTTTCCCGTCATCAAGGGCTCTTCGCGTCCCATGCCCCTTCTAACTGTTGAACAACGAGGTCTGAATCGCCATAGCACAAAAGACGGCTAATGCCCAAATCCTTTGCGACGTGCAATCCATGCAACAGAGCCTCGTATTCTGCAACATTATTAGTGGCATTGAAGTGTATCTGCAAGACATAGCACATCTTGTCTCCTTTAGGGTTCTTCAGTACCACGCCAGCTCCCGATCCCTGCAACATTTTGGAGCCGTCAAAGTGCATAACCCAATATTCTTCGTCAGGGAGGGGAAGTTCATCCATTGCTTCTGTCCAGTCTGCGATGAAATCAGCTAAGGACTGGGATTTGATGGCTGTACGTGGCTTGTACTGGATGTCGAAGGCTGCCAATTCAATTCCCCACTTAGCCACACGTCCAGTGGCATCGGTGTTGTTTATAATGTCACCCAATGGCGCCTTACTGACTACCGTGATTGGGTGCTCTTGGAAATAATGGCGTAATTTTCTGGCTGCGAAGAAAACTCCATAAGCCAGCTTCTGATAGTGAGGGTATCGTTGTTTGGATTCGGAGAAGACTTCGCTGATATAATATACCGGCCTTTGTTCCGGTAGCTCCTTGCCCTCTTCCTTTCGCTCAACAACAACCACTGCACTAATAACTAGTTGGTAGCCGCCATGTAAAGTAGCATCGGCTCTTGTGGTAGAGGAGACGCTAATATTGGTGCTGAAACTAAGGCGTCTTTTAACTGTGCTAAGGCTGCATCTGCCTCTTCAGTCCAGACGAACGTCTTAGTTTTCTTCAACAACCTGTATAGGGGTAAAGCTTTATCCCCAAGCCTACTAATAAATCGGCTTACAGCTGCTGCAGATCCTGCGAGCCTTTGGACATCTTTAAGACAAGTAGGCTTTTTGATGTCCATGATAGCTCGAATCTTTTCTGGGTTAACCTCAAGACCTCTTTCTGAAACAATGAAGCCTAAAAGTTTTCCTGCTGGGACGCCAAAAAAGCATTTTCCCGGATTTAGCTTCATGTTATATTTTCTCAAGTTATCAAAGGTTTCTTGAAGGTCAACGATGAGATCGCCGCGTTTCGCGACATAACGGCAATGTCATCGACATAAGCGTGAACATTGCGGCCTATTTGATCGTGTAGGCAACGTTGTATGCACCGTTGGTACGTTGAGCCAGCGTTTTTAAGCCCAAAAGGCATAGTTATGTAGCAAAACGTTCCGAAAGGTGTGATGAAGGAAGTCTTAATTTGGTCAGACTCCTTCATCTTAATTTGGTGGTAGCCAGAGTAAGCGTCCAAAAAGCATAGTAATTCAGAACCTGATACAGCATCTACGACCTGATCAATTCGCGGCAATGCGAAGGGGTCTTTAGGACAGGCTTTGTTTAAGCCGGTGAAATCTATGCACATGCGCAAGTCTTTCACGTCCTTCTTAGGTACTAATACAGGATTTGCTAGCCAATCTGTGTGGATAACCTCTCTAATGAAATTAGCGGCACTAAGCCGAGCTACCTCTTTTCCTATTGCTTTCTTCTTCTCTGGACCAAAGCGACGAAGACCTTGTTTTACTGGCTTGGCACCTTTGGCGACATTAAGGCTGTGCTCGGCAAGTTCCCGGGGTACTCCTGGCATGTCTGATGGTGACCATGCAAAAATATCCCGTTGCTCACGGAGGAACTTGACGAGCGCGCCTTCCTATGCGTCACTGAGGTCCGCCCTATGTTCGTCGTCTTGCTTGCATCGGCTCATCCAGCACGATCTTCTTCGAGTTTGAGCTGGCCTTGAAAGTGACATCCGAGGCGCAAGGAGGCTTCTTACCATCCGGCATTTCATTGGTGTTAACTTCTTTCTTGTACTGCTCAGCTCTTCTTGCTGATGACTGCTTCTGCTAAGACGGCGTTTCCTGCTTCGCATTCCTTCGCCTTCTTGAAGTCGCCATTGACCGTGATGACGCCGTTTGGTCCAGGTATTTGAGCTTGCTGTAGATGTAACACGGGCGTGCCATGAATTTGGCAAAGGCTGGGCGGCCAAAGATTGCGTGATACGCACTTTTGAATTCCACCACCTCAAAGGCAACTTCCTCAGTCCTATAGTTTGTTTCGTCACCAAAGGTGACGTCTAAGACGATTGTTCCCATAGAACTGGCCTGCCTGCCTGGCACTATGCCGTGAAACTTGACTGTGCTATGTTTAGCTGTGTCTCAGAAAGGCGCATGCGCTTTAAGGTTTCAAGATAGAGGATGTTGATGCTACTCCCTCCATCCATAAGCACCTTAGAAAGCCTGCATTGCTGCACAATTGGGTTTACAACGAGCGCGTAATTCCCTGGGTTCTGTGGAATATGATCAGGATGATCGTTGCGGTCCCATGTAATGGGGTGCTCGGACCAGTTGAGATACTGGGGAACCTGGCATAGTGGCATTGAGTTCCCTCCAGGCTGCCTTTTCCTTTTTGGCCGAAGGAGTGGCAAGGAAAGTAACAAGGCTTGTTTCGACCCTTGGAAACTTGTTGCTCCTCTTGTGCTTTGGCTCCTGATCTTCCGGCTCCGAAGCACTTTCCTCGTTGTCCTTCTGCTCTTTCTTGTCTTTACGGTTCTTGCGCTTGAACTGTTTTGCCTTGAAGCCAGCGTCCGGATCCTTCTTGATATCATCGTTAAGGCGGCACTGCCTGTTGGTATGGGTGCATTTGCCAAGCTTGCTATGATGGGCACAAGGTTCATCTTTGATGTCGTCATAGGTGATTTTAATGGGTCTTGACCCTTGACTGTCATCGCCTTCTTCTGCCATCTGCTAGCCCCGCTCTGGCCACCCTTCTTATTGGCAAAGGCTACCTCCTTTGATGGTCCTGGCGCATCGTTGGCTTCTTCTTTTTCCGGCTTTGATTGTTGTTTCGCTTTTCCGGGTTAACAGCTATGTCCATGCGCAGATCACCGTCGTCAGCTCGAGCGTCGTCTTCTGCTGCAGCGTAATTGTTCGCGCTGTCTAAGAGCTCGCCGAGGTGTTTGATGTTTTGGCTGGCTAACATATATCTCATCATGTTGCCTTTCTTCAGGCTGTTCATAAAAGCATGTATGGCCTGGATCTCAGAAACGTCTTCGCATGCATTCTTTGTCTCTGTCCATCGAGCTATGAAAGCTCTGCTTGACTCCCCCTCCACTTGAGCGCACTTTAGTAGATCTGAGTAAGCCTTTGGACGTTTGTATGTGCATGAGAAGTGTTGCATGAATGTTTTCTGCATGTCTTGCCAATTGTGGATACTCTTTTCTGGCAAAGTGTCGATCCATACCGGGCCGTTCCCTCCAACATGAGTGGAAGAAAACGTACAGCTGCGTTGTAATCACCGTCATTAATACCAACGGCGTGGATGTAATCAGGCAGCCATATGTCCGGTTTGTCAATGCCATTGTACTTGTCCACAATTTTCTTGACATTGCCTAGCGAGGATGGGAGTTGCACCTTGCGAATCGCCGGTCCAAAGCACAGGGCCCAGGTAAGACTCTCTTTGGCCGCTTTAATCTCATCGAGACGGATGCGGGCGTCTGAGATATGAGTGTTTTCCCTGGCTGGTCCTTTGTTGGATTGGCTACGCCTTGGCTCCTCCTGACGGCTTTGGCGATGAGGGGAGCGGGAGCGAGATCGCCTTTGAGGCGGATCTCTGTTGCCCTATTCCTTCGTCTCTTGCCCGTGCTGCGGGCGGAGGTGGCATGTTAAGCCGGTCACCCCACGCCGTGCGTCCTTCCCCTTGTCTTGATCTCTTTCACGGCGAGGCGGATCATTCTTCTTATGGCGTGTGTTATCCTTTTGCCGGTGGTCGTCCTTGCCTTTGTCACTATGGCGATTGGACCCAGTCTTTGACTCATCCCTGTGTTTGTCAGGAACTTTGTCCTTCCTAGGCTCTTTACCCTTATTGCCATGGCTACTGGAACCAGCTGGTTCCTCTGGATCTCCACCGCCGGCAACGGCTGTCTTGCAAAGACGCGTGTCGTCCGCCAGTTTTGAGTTTGAGTCCGCCTTAGCCTGCTGCTCTACCGCCTTTTCGATGAGCATTTTAGAATAATGGTGGCGCTCTTCAATTGGAACTGCTTCGTCTCCCATGATTTCCCTGGCCGCCTCTAGGTTTTTGGCGGGGTGGAGAAGAATATGACTCCATCAGGGTTAACTCTGAAAGAGTATTTCTGCCAAGGCTTTAAAGGCTTTTGGGCAGAAGTCTTCTCGAAGTTTCCCTGCAGATCCCGATGCAGAAGAGGGTCACGTATACTTCGTATTTTGCGGAATTTCTCAACATCGCGCTCACGCTGGTACTCTTCCTCTTCTAGAGCCTTTCCAACTAGGATTAACTCTTTTTCCTTGTTCAGGAGGGACAACTTATACTTGATGTTGACTTCAGTCTCAGCCAGGAGCGCTTTCCGTCTTTCCTCAAGTTCAACTGCGGTTGGATTTGGTCCCAAAGGTGTTTTGAGAAGCTCCAATGCGCGCATGTGTTCCTCCTTTGACCGCTCCAGGTCTTCTTCAATAGGCGTAGCCGGGGGAGGCCTTTTAGGGTCCAGCACATCCTCTGGCTTTTCCGCCTTGTCACCAATGTGTTTGATGCTAGAGGAAACTTCAGCCTCGTCTGGCTTAGCCGCGGCCGCACCATCCTTCAGAGCTATCTGTGCCGGGAAAGTCATTAAGACTTCGTTTGGATCGGATGAGCCATAGCCTCGCGCGGCAACCTGTGCTGCGAAGTCTTCCTCCTTATGCTCATCGAGATCTGAATCTTCCGCCATTGGAGCGGTGCCATCAGATCCGGCTTCTGAGTCTGCTCCTGTCTGTAAGGCAGGTAATATTGACTCAGGGTCAGATTCGGCCGGCTTAGGGCCAGATGCGTCAATGACACCGACAAAGCGAGAGGCGGGCTCCATAAGCTCATAAGAGCTGGAGTCAGAATCGCTTTGGGTATCAGAGTCACTCAGATCGCGATAGACAAAGGCCTGATCCGATCTGTGTTGTTGCTCGATTGCATAATCGATGGGGTGGTGGGTGGGCCAAAAGGCGGCGGATCCCCTGGGGAATCCATACGCCTCAGCCGTAAAACCCATGAAGATGTTGATGGTGCCGAAGGGGACGACGAAGCTTGACACCAGTGCGTCGTTTGCTGAGACGTAGGATCCGTCGTCTTCGATGCACCCAAAGTTGTTGATGATGCGGGCGCGACCAACCGCCATAGTCTTGCCGATCTCGCCCAATGCTCCCGCCTGAAACAAAACTCCCGACGCCTTGGGCCCCACGGTGGGCGCCAACTGTCGAGGTATTGGTAACGCGGAACTACTAGAAGTATTCATACGTACCGTAGAGGAGGTGGGGAAGAACGTGGAGGGTTCCAGTGACGGGATTGCACACACGATTTTACCCAGCTTCGGATCTCACACGGCGGCGAGATCCTACGTGCTGCTATAATTCACTCAAGGCAAATATGTGTACAGGTTACAATGAGGTTGTATGCGTTGCCCTAAGGCTGCTGGAAGGCTGGCTTATAAAGGCGCCAAGCCTTCCCCTACAAGGAAAGCCTTAACCGACCTAGATCACGAGTCCTAGACTAACACGGTAACAAACCCTAACTTGCTCCCTAAGGCGAACGCAGCCAGGCCTTCGTCTTGGACTTCACTAAGCCAGCCCAGAGCTTATCCTTGCGCCTAAGCCCATGAGGCCTTCTCCATTAAGCCCTCCGGCTTTATCTGATGGGCCTCCTTGGTGGGCCAGGTTTTATCCACCGTGGCAGGTATACCCGTTCGGCATAACCTCCACAGGAAACACATTATATTTGTTCAACATGATTTGTAAGATTGCAGTTTTGGAGAACTTTTTATAGATTCAGTTAGTTAGAAAATTAGTTGTTGACCAAAGCCTCTTGAAAAAATTACTACAATGTATCGGCTACAAGCAATAAAACATTTCTTTAATCATTTAGAAGTCAAGATGACATGCCATTTGTAATCCTCTTTCTTTTTCATTATCAGATCCTGAGAATCAAAGAGCGACTACTAAGAGGAAAACACCGGCTATGCGCCACAGTCATCTCCTGCAGGGCCCACAAGGCAGTGACGCTGTTCGTACATATATAGAGACAACAACAAATAGAGAAACTTTGTTGTTTACGCCATCAGTTTGTGGTTGGCTGCGCCATAGCTATACGACAACGCTGCCGAAGTGGGGGCAGAGACAAAGAAGAGTAGCTAGCTGGCAATGGCGCTGCCGGTGGCGAGGTGGCTCCGGCGGGAGGTGCTGGTGGGTCTCGCGCTCGGGCAGCTCGTGTCGCTGCTCATCACCTCCACCGGCTTCTCCTCCTCCGAGCTCGCCCGCCGAGGTACGGCTCCGTCGCCCGTCTGCTGTGATCGATGCGTGTTGTGCAGTGCTATTTTTGCCCCCTTCCGTCTGAGTTCGTGGTATTTGGGAGTACTACTCTGAAGTCTGCACCGCACAAAAAGTAATGTGTCTACTCTGAAGTCTCAACTCGACCGAACGAACGTGATTACGATAATCTACCACAGTGCCAAACGAAGTCCTAGACATCGGCATTTCAATTATTATTCTCATTTCCTTGTCTTCTTTCTTGAGAGGAGGAAGAAGATTCTATGTTGCAATATGACAAATGAGTTACAGGATGACAGGATTGAATTCTAATGTTTGATTTCAGGCGTCAATGCGCCGACGTCGCAGTCTCTGCTGAACTACGTCCTTCTCGCGCTTGTCTATGGAGGAGTGCTGATCTACAAACGGCAGCGTGTGAAGGTATGTTTGAGTGCCGCCCTTTGCTGCCGAAAAGATTTTTTTTATATGTAAATTTTGGTCTCACATTTTGAGATTAGGAGATGTAAATCATTTGTAAGTCATAACCTCAAAGAAGCATCTAGGACAAGGAATTGCTTGTGGATTTCCTGATATTTGCGTGTATGGTGCGTGTTTAGTGCATCTTATCCCTCTCGGACCAGGACCGGTGTATTATCCAGTGCCTTCATGTTAGCAAGGACATTTGTGCTTATTCTGATTCTGTTATTCACAAGTTGCTCATATGTTTCTTCATCGCCAGTGGTCCAACAAGGTGTCTATGTGTTGGCACGACGATCCAAAACCGCGAATGTTTTTCTACAAGTAGGAACCCTGAAAATGTTCTTTTAATTTCCCCCACATTCTGTTTATGCAGATTAAATGGTACTACTACTTGATTCTCGCCATCATCGACGTCGAAGCTAACTACATCGGTACGAACTAGCTACAATCACTGAAAAGAATGGGGTGCTATCGGATTTTTCGTTCCTGTTTCATCACCTGGGTAGAAGCTGATTTGGCTTGTTTTTTTGTTCATAAAGTTGTCAAGGCTTATCAGTACACATCCTTGACAAGTGTGATGCTCCTGGATTGCTGGGCCATTCCATGCGTCCTTCTCTTCACCTGGATCTTCTTGAAGACAAAGTATGGGTTGAGGAAGCTGTTTGGCGTTGGAGTTTGCGTTGCTGGCCTCGTATTGGTGGTGTTCTCTGATGTGCACTCATCTGATCGTAAATCAAGTAAGAACCTTACATAGGAGTCATCTATGTGAGTTCCGTCATCTATGTACCCTTTATGTACTTTTTTTAGCATTCCATTATCTGCTCAACTTCTAAGCTTTGTTTTTTATGTTAAACTCCTCCTTAATACGACGCAAATCTTTTGCTTCCGTTACCAAAAAAATCTTCTAAGCTTCAAAATTTGTGCCACTCTAGCGCTATTCAAGTTTGTGTAGTCTTAAGTATGTGTACACTTGATTTGCTACACACCAAGCTCTCCTAGAACATGACAGATACTACGTGGTATCTGCTAAACATGTCTGAAGCACAAACGAAAAATATTTGTATCTCACCTTACATTCTGGAGTATCTTGCAGAAGGACCCAACCCGCTGAAAGGTGATCTGCTTGTATTTGGTGGGGCCACGCTTTATGCTGTCAGTAATACTACTGAGGTATCAACTGATCCTCAATTGTCAACACTTCACTGCCTTAATCATATAATAGAAGTTCATATATGTGCTCTATGCATTATTGTCTACAACATTTTAGGAGTATATTGTCAAGAAAGGTAGCAGAGTTGAGCTGATGGCGATGCTAGGTGTTTTTGGAGCAATTATAAGTGCTATACAGATGTATCCTTTGGCTACTGCAATCATGAATTAGTCCATTCCTGTTTCTCTGAGTACTTTATTATGTGCTGCTTCAACTTTGACAAATAAAAGAAGTCATATTTTGTTAGCAAATCGACGGACTGAACTGCATCACTCCATAATGTTTGATGATAGGATATCTCCTTGTTTGGCAGACATTTAAATCTATTTTGAGAAAGAAGACATTTAAATTTAGTTACTTGTGTTTATGCTAATATAATCAAGTAATAACATGTCTCATCCCGTATGACATGGAAGTGGTTAATATTCTCTTAAGACTGTACCTCCAAGTAGTGCACAATTTAAAATCATCCACGGTTACTTACTCAGTGATTAGATAAAAAGGTTGAAATAAGTAGTTTTACCTCGTATGTGGGTATGCATTTGCAAATTGGAATACTAGCTCCTTTACATTACAACAGAAGCATACTTGAGCGGGAAGAACTAAGATCAACCGAATGGAATGCTGGCGCGGTGAGTCTCCCTCCATCCCTGCGCTTCAGTCATTCTGATACTGTTTTTTTTCGAGAATATTCTGATACTGTTGTGACACTGACCTTCTGTATCCTTTCAGCTACTCCCTTTTATTGGATTTGCTCTAGCTTTGTTCTTGTTCTACTCCACAGTACCTATTATCCTGAAGGTAGACCATTGTCCTCCTGTGGTCAGATTCATGCTTGTCCTCAATTTCCTTCTGCGGAATTTTGTTGATATTTGATTGTTTCAGATATGTGGCGCAACTATGCTCAACCTCTCACTTCTGACCTCAGACATGTGGGCTGTTCTAATCCGTATCTTCGCTTACCATGAGAAGGTTTGTGTGAATCAATCCCTTTCACGTCTCATAGATGGGAACACCGAAAGTTCTTCAGATTGAAATTCCCACATTTTAAACCCTGTTCTATATTGAACTGATGAGGGCAAACTTTGGGCATCTGCAGGTCGATTGGATGTACTTCGTTGCTTTCGCCGCCACGGCAGTTGGGCTCGTCATCTACTCATACAAGTACTGCATTTGCTGCCTAGCATTCATAAGAGTAGCTAGAAATATCTTCTCTCATAGCATCATAATCTCACAACTCACCACTGAGAACTACTACAAGCAGGGGCTCCAGGGAGGCAACCGAGGACACGTCCCAGGTTGCTGGCGCAATGGATGAGGAGGCGGCGACAGAGAACCGTACGGCGGGGCAAGTTCCGGGTGTGGGAGAAGACGATGAACCAGCATCCAACAAGCCTCCATCAACGGTTACCAACTGAAGGTAGAATAAAATTTTCTGCTGCGAAATTGGCATGTGACAACATGTGTACAGTAGGATCATGTGTGTGTATAGTAGGTTCAGTATTGTTTTGTAAACATGGAGAAACAATAAGGTATATTGGGAAATGAACATCAAAGGAACTTGCAATTTCAAGCATCGCCATGAGGTAATACTTTGCAGCACAATTGATACACATCCAGTGATGGGAAATCAACAAAGTTACAGAGCAAACATCCCTTGAAGTCTGGTGTACTTGTTAACAAAGTATTCATTTCATTGTACAGTAGGGTTGTGTGTGTATAGTAGATTCATTATTGTGTTGTAAACATGGAGAAGTAATGGTATTGGTCACGGTAAATGAGTTGCATATAAAAAGGAGCTGAAAATGCCAATAAATCAGAGCTTCACAGAATCTCAATTCCTTCAGAATTCATCCGGAGTTATCAAAAGAACAAGTCTGCACGGGACAGAACAATGGAATATTAATAAATGAACCATCAAAGAAACTTGCAATTTCAAGCATCACCATGAGGTGATACTTTGCAGCGCACTTGATACACATCCCCTGAAGGCTGATGCACTTGTTAACAAACTATTCATTTCATTGTTCACTCCCCATTTATCTCATACAATAGTATAACTGTAACAAGTCATTCACCAAAACTAACAAAAGTAGAATTGTGATACATCTTCCAACAAAACTACGTTAATGGCAGTATCTAGCAATGTCATTACAAACCTAGCTACAGTTCCAAGGAAGCAGCAGCTTCATACGAATCGTCAAACCAGTCATAAAACATAGATCATTCAAATTGACCTCACTCAGAGCCTACGTCAACCCCCTTATTAGCTAAGAAGTCCTTAGCTTCCGCAATATCCTGCATGTCAAGTCGAGCTCAGCCAAGTTAGGAATGGAAATAAAACAAGGATTTACAGTGTACAGGAAAATAAGAGCTTCGGTATCAGTTGGCTGGTAGTATTTCTTTGTGGTGACCAGCATATGGATTCGTACAATAATACATAAAGAGGACTTTAAAGAGTTTCCGAAGTTCCACTCCTTCATCCTTCACATCACACTTTGAACAACCACTCTCTATCTCTCTAATGCCAACAGGAAACAAAACTAATGAAAGGAAAACAGAATATGCAAAATCGTATGAGCAAAACAAGAAAGAACCTAGGCCACCACAAAAAAAATCAAAATGGCGACAAGATTGCATAGCATAGAGAAAATTTTAGGCTGCTAGGGTAACATCAGCTACCTGCTGTAGTAGTACAGCTTCTTGAGGACACGTCGGGAAGAACATGAGGCCGTATCCAACCATAAAAAGGCCGTAGCACCCGAGCGCCACTACCAAGTAGATGGGAAGCTACAACAACAAAATTTCACAAGCAAACATCTTAGTCGAAATATAGCGTGTTAACTTCACGAAATTGGCAAGCGAAATCGGTGGCACTCACCAACCAAGTATAACTGCGAGGAACGGTCGAGGTTTCAAGGAGTGCAACCCATATGGCAGAGATCACCACGAGCACTGCGATGATCTTGTATATGTGCTTCATTTTAGGAAATATGGTGTTATTCTGTCATACAAAAACAAATCAGAACTGAGACGGCGAGTCAAAGAACCCAAACTGAACTTAAACATGGCATTGGGGGATTCAGAAATCTGCAAGGCTGACTGAACTGAAGTATCATATCAAAAAATAAACCCACACAAGCCCACTGCATCAGTTGATGTTCTGGTCTATTCAGATTATCACGGAGATCCCCAGAAGAAACACAGGTTCACATACAATTCATTAGTTCAGCTGAACCACACGCATTGCACCGGACGAACACCACTCTAGCTCATGGTAATACATTCATTTTAACCAGGGGGGCCGAATTAACACAGGGGTATGAGTATTCATCTGAGCTGAATCCACAAATTTTCTAGAAAGTAAACTTGTGCTGGTCGCATTAGCTCGTGGTACAAGACACCAAAAACACGTTGGTGCGGGTGTAAGGTAAACCGAGATCGATCCATTGATCCTGAGGAAGCAGGATCCGGTTGCGCCTCGGTCGTTCACAGCAAAGAGAGCGCTCAGCAACCGAGATCCCAGGCAAAGAAGGGCTTTCTTACCGGCGAAGGGGACCGCGTCAGGACGGATCTTAGCCGCCACGCCAGGCGAGCAGAGAGCCAGAGGCGAAGGGAGGAAGAGGAGGAGGCTGGTAGGAGAGAACCGCGCTCCTAGGCTTGGACGAGTGGGCGGGTTCTGGTTTGGCGACGACGGTGAGAGAGGAGCGCACGGCGGCGGGTCGATGCAGAGCGCACGGCGGATGGAAGGAGGGCCGGCAGCAGGGCTACCGTCAGAAGATTTCTACGAAAAGCCCAAATCCAGCCGAGGCGTCTGTGGGCCCCACCTGTCGGTGGCAGTGACACGGGTTGTTCCGCTTCTTCCCCACACATACATACACCAGAGGCAAGGGTGTGCGATTGCATCGCTCCTCGACGCCAATGTTGCCATCTTGATGCAGGAGGAGATTTTGCAATGGCGAATGGCTCTCTGTCGGTCAGACCTTCTCCGACTGCAGATCAACAACAATTGGCGACTAGTAATCTTCTCTATATGTTTTTTTTTCTTGTAAAGAAGAAAAGACTACGCTGCTGGCTTCGTCGAGCTTGGAGGCTGCTGGATGGTGGTGCTGCAGGCGGTGGAGGGCGCCGGCCGTATTCGTTTATCGAGCAAGGTTCCGTCACCGGGTGGCGGACGGCTTCTGCGGCCATGTCCATGTGTGGAGGTGCTCTCGGGTGAAGGTAAGAAGGTGGTGCGGCTTCTTCGTCTCCGGCGTCGGCAGCGGTGTTGTTTCCTCTGTAGCTTTGCTTCCTGCGTATGTGTGATGTATTGCTCGAGTCTTTGTACTCGTTTCTTGTTGAATACATATGCAGTTCTCAAAAAAAAAAGACCAGAGAAATCACATTCTTTTCTACAGATTTTGCTTGCACGGGATCGCGACCCCAGGCGCACGCGACGCATTTGGCATGCAGGGCCTCGTGGGGGTTCAGATGAACTCACTCCTGCGCTGCACACTGGATTGCGCTGCGCTCCCAACGGGATGGGACCGATCGGTCGAGATCTACTGTAGTTGGGTTCGAACTCTCGAAGCAAAACGAACAGCGGCAATGGGGGCGAGCGAGGGGTACCATACTTACGGGAGAGGAGGAATCGCTGCCGGATGGATCTTCACCCCGCACCACCCGGCGGAGCCGATGGGAGAGGACGACTGCCAGAGAGAGCACAGACACAGAGGCCCCTTGCGCCTCGATGGCGGACGGAAGGAGATTGTTTGGCGATGCTGCGCCGGCAGCAGCGAAAGGGGAGGCGCAGTCGGTAGATCCAACTCTATTCGTACTGGGACGCACTAGCCGTGAACGACAACGAAACCGAACGGGCTCGCTGGTTCAGGAAAATGTCCAAGTTCAGGAAACGCAGTAAATTCTTTCTGCAAACGAACTCTCATTTTTTTCCAAGAAAATTAAACAGAGAATGACTATTTCTTCATCGCCATCTCGACTTGGCTGAGGGAAAGCCGGCATTGCAACTCTCACATGCAACATAATACAGTACATAAAATGCGCTTTCAATCGACAAAGCTTGTTTTGCATACGGCGATAGATGGTTTGATTACACCGTGTAACAAATACATTCAATTACAGTATTGTACACAACCACTACACACGTGGAAAACACGTCTCTTCAAAAGAAAGGACCAAAATAACCATTTTTGAAGAAATTGATGCCACTTGCCACATCTATCATGGACGGACTAATCTCCACCGAGTGTGACCTGACCAGAGCTCCTTTCTGGAAGCACGTCCATCACTTGCGATTTAGATACCCGCCGTCGCGTTTTCTCGTTTGCGCCGAGCCATTTCTTCAGAAGCTCGAGCACATTCTCGTCGCACAGCAGCCCTCGGTGGTCTGCTCTGACGCCGACTCTTTCTTTCGCTACAAAACCGTCAGCCTGTCAACGAAATATAGCTCCATAAGATTGTGAGAAGATGTAAAATCTAAGACTGCAAATCACGAAGTCAGGCATAATAGGAGGTGCATAGTGTAACCACCATTGCAAGGACATGGTATTGGATTATTAGTTGGCCAGTAGAGTCAGTTTAACCAATGCTTCTGCTTCAGATAGCAGATACTAGACTGTCAACATGCTTCAATATGAAAGAAAGAACGGTTACCATGGCTGATTCGACGGGAACTGTGCAATCTCCATCAACATAGGTGTATGCAGGCTGACAATTGGATAACAACATGCCATTACCGTAAGCAAAACATACATTGCAAGTTTACAACAAGAACATTTCAGATTTCAAGTGACAGAGTACAGTACCACTGTGCGGCATACTTCTGACAGATCTCCGATTGGGGAGCTTTCAGAGCCATAGCTGTGCCAAAGTGAGAGCCAGGAGGAGTTAAACTATGTACATTCTAAATCAAGTTCATCAGCTTCTGAGTTTATCTAAAATAAAATGACTCCATGTTATCCTTGCGAAAGAAAAATAAATTGAACTATAAGCCGATAGCTCCTGCTTTGAAACATGGACTAAGCAGACCAGAGCGAGGAAAACATCGATAGGAAATTTCTTAATGTATATTCAATCATATCAGATTTTTTGTATATAAACAGCCCAAGTAACGATCAGTGCTAGAGTTATAGTACCTTAACTTTGTACAGTGATAAGTTTACTGCCCAAAAAATAATGATGAATTCCATACGTTCTTCTATAACAGTATAAAAGATTAGTGATGCTAGTATTAGTTGTCATCATAGTACTTACCAGACATCATATGGTGTTTCATAAGATGTTCCATATATGCTATAAAAACTCACAGTATCTGGTAGTTTAGCATTCTCGAGAATACGACGAGTCTCAGTAGCCCATTTGAAGATGGCCATATTGAATGGTAGTGCAATTGTCTTCCCATTATACTTAAGCTACATACAGATGAAAGAATAGAATGAAGTATCAAGCAAGTAGCTAACCAAGAGTCAAAAAATTCATTAAACCATTATATAAATCTTTATGCAAGAGTCAGGTGAACTTCCCCAATTTCAAAAGGGAAGGTTTGAGAAACGAATTTGTAGCATATTGTACAATGTCTAAATAGTTCATTACAATTTGTAGGTCAAACACAGCCTATTAATCAAGAGGCAACATGCATAGCAGATCAGCAGTTAAGACTTGGTATGAAGCTCTAGTGTCAGATGGTGCACTACCCCTACCGACAAACAATAAAACAATAAACTCCTTTCTAATGGACATTACCCTAATTGTCAAAGTAAAGTTCTGGAATTCACAAATAATGTGTACGCTGTGAAATTAACAACAAGGCCGTCTATATGCTCTATCTACATGTTTTTTGCGAGCCCTTGTGCAGCACGAACAAACAAACGACATTAGTATATCAGAACATGTACAGGGTGAGTATGGATACCTCGTTATTCTGTAAAGCTTCTTCAAAAAGAGAAACACAATCAGTTGCTTCATAGAGAACTAGCTCCGCTTTTCCATCCTTGTCAGGATTCTTTCGCCAAACCTGAACAATTGGTTTTTCCTTCCACTTGAAGTTTGGATTTGGCAGCATTTCATAGATTGATGGGCACTCAACAAGCTACATACAGAGAAGGGACAGAGATTATTTTGGGATGGCATGTAAATATGGAATAGCAGTTGTACAGTAGCAAGCATCGATGCTTTCATGAAGCTTAGTTGCAACATGGTCAAGAAATTACCAGTTGGTGCATCGCCCATCGAGAAACAAAAAAGAAACTTTCAAAACCATAAACAAATTGCAGTCCAGTAAGTAGAGAATCATTTATGCATCCTGGGGCACCTGCCAAGATATGAGAACTAATATAAGAAGTGTATTATGTCATAGGTCAGCATTTGCAGACTATATCAATTGATTGAAAATGCATTACCTTGAAATGGACAAGCAATGCAAATCCATTTATTGACATACTTTGAAAATATCTAGAATAAACAAAAAGGGAAGGTTTGAGAAACGAATTTTGGTTGCACAGGCAACGTGGCATATCAAACAAGACAACTCACATCATGATTCATAGACATGAAACAGCGCACTAGCAATCCTCCCATAGAATGCGAAATTATGTTAACCTTTTTCCCACCAGAAGCCTTATAAGCTGTCTCAAGTTTTGCTCTCAAACCAACCATTGCTTTGTCTATCCTGCCAGATAAAACTATTGTTACAGCACCTTGTGCTTGCGCTGCAGTAAAATGCATTTACATTAATCCATTCGTTTATTGATGCTGCTGATTAGAGCATGCAAACAATCCACCTAAGAGTTAAGTTAGAGCGTTGTACCTGTTGCTCTGACGAAAATCATAGCCATATCCAAATAGTGTTGTTCCTTTCGCATATCCACAGTCAATGAGCATATCGATCATATCATGGAAGTGATAAACCATAGTCAGATGGAGTAGCTCTACAAACTGAAGTTAAAACACAGAGAGCACAATCAGAACTGGTTGCATCAGAAAGATGATTCGCCTATACCCACCATGAGAGTCTATCCATCTCACGAATGCTGGAAAGTTCATTTGGTATCAAAGCTAAAATGCTATATTTTTTTGGAAGTAGGGATTTTCTATCAATTTCAATACAACACAAAAATAACATTCCCTCTTACTTTTTACTCAATAGTGAGGAAATTCCACCTGAAATGGAATAAACATGAAAAAGTACCAAGGGAAATTATGCAGCATCAGCATCACTTTCACCGATGGCTTAATTGATCTAAAATAAATCTCGTAGGCATGGCGTGTAAGCATGACAATAACTTAGCGTGTATTATCATTGCCTGAAAGCTCCATTCTCAGCTACCCTTACACACTAACAGCAGCAACCAATTTTAGCCCCCTAATTCCTCATATACTGCATGGTTATGTGTTTTCTTTGAGAAATTTGCTTGATCACTTAGTGAGCCAAAGAATGGCGTCATGCCTTAAATTTAAGAAAATGAAAACATAAATTTAATGGACTATATTGGGCTCAGGCTAAGTATTTTTATCCTGTCAGCAGTAAGCAACCAGTGCGGAACGCACACGAAAGAGAAGATCTGTTTTTTCAACTCCATTCATCAGTGAACCAACACCGAGAAGCTCACTCACCCAGGAAGGATCGAGGATGTCGATGGCGGAAAGGCCATGATCGTCCTCCGGCACCACG
The DNA here is from genome assembly GCA_947311845.1 of Poa pratensis. Classification (NCBI taxonomy): domain Eukaryota; kingdom Viridiplantae; phylum Streptophyta; class Magnoliopsida; order Poales; family Poaceae; genus Poa; species Poa pratensis. Next base: position 11,797,968 of record CAMZMU010000074.1, read on the forward strand.
ATCTCCACGTCATCGTCCAGCGACTCCACGTACCCTGCCAGAAACCACCAGAGCCCGCGTAAAAAAAAACGATTCATCGAACACCCGAAGAGCACGGACAAGCAGTCCAAGCCAACTGCCAACCCACCGGTGTGGGTGTTGTAGAGCGACCAGAGGTACTTCTTGAAGTCGCGGTCGGCGAGGAGGATGCGCACCCACGCGCGGTGGCCGAACTTGGGGTCGGACCTGCGCCGCGCGTGCAGCACCGACCCGCCCATCCCGGACACGAGCAGCACCGGCTCGCGCGCCCCCTTCTCCTCCTCCGTACTATCCGACGCCGCGCCGCCGCCCCGCCGGGACCGCGCGCGGCGCCGGCGGCCGAGGTGGCGGCGGAGCACGCGGAGCCGCGTCCGGAAGACGGCGCCGAGCATGGTGGTGGTGGTGCTGCCGAGCTCGCGCTCCGGGGGCGTCGGCCCATAGGGGAGTATTAAACGCTGCCGTGCCGTGAGTGGTTTCACTCCACCGGTCAGTCAACCGGTCGTGCTGGAAGGCGGGTGGGAGAAGCAACGGGTTTCGATCGGACACGTCGGTTTGCGATCCGACGGCTGGTATTGCTTGGCAGTCCGACCGGTAGAGAGACCGTTGCGGTGTGTGGCGGGCCCCGAGGATCGGTTCAGCGGGCCTAGGAGCGTGGGCCGTAACCGCAGGCGCACGCTAGGTGGTGAGCGCGGATCGGCCGCGGCATATTCTTCCGCGCTGCCACCGGGCCCACCGGACGATGGGCGGGTCCTTCATTCCGTCACGGAAATGATATCGAGCACTCCGTACGTGTCTCCTCCTCCAGCCGTCGTTGTCGTCGCCGGGGAGAGGCGACCCGTGCTTTGGCTCGGTGAGAATCGGAGTAGTACTACTCACTCACCCTTCCATCTAATAAGGATTAGTGCTAAAGATTGCGAAGAACTTCCTCGTTTCACTCAGGTTAACTCATTTACTACCTCCTTTCCAATTAATAAGATGTATTCCCTCCGTTCCAATTTAATTGGCTTCCACACATATCCAATTTAGTTAGGACATGTTTGGTGCATAGCAACAATTAAATTGGAACGGAGGAAGTATAAATTTAATCAAAAGTCAATATGAACATTTACCGGAACACTCGTGAATCGATTAGTTAACAATGCAAGCGGGAGGAAGAGGAGTGGGTGCTCCAAAGATTAAACTGTAAGCCTTCACAAAACTTAGAAAAGTAAGGTCTCATCTATCGTATCATGCATGAAAAACACGGTGAAAATATTCACGACCCATCACAAGCCCTGACAGTTCCCACGGCAAATAGCAAGAACAGGATCATCACTGCACACAGGTTCCGGAGATGGCACTTCTTCAACTTACACAGCAGGATCAAATCAACGTCGAAAAAGATAGACCAAGAGCATGCGTGTCAAGAAGCAACCGAACAGCCACACAGGTCTACAGGCAAGAGCTACCAAGTAAAACCAAGGGGAAGCAACCAATACGCCAGGAGATGACACCACCAGAAGTCCCGGACCAAAGGAAGTTCATGGCTGCTTGCTTCATAGGAACACATCCTGCTCGAGAAGCTTGACGACCTCGTCCTGGCTGTTGAGCTTGGCAACCTCGATGGGGGTCTTCCCGTCCAGATTTTGGAGCGTGCTGTAACCATTTCAGAAAGTTAAACCAAAGGATCCGTGATTTAACCAATTTCAGAGAAAACAGGTGGTTTAACTTACACAGCAGCGCCGTGCTTCAAGAGAAGATCCACGCATTCCTTCCGTCCGTACCCAGCCGAATAATGCAGTGGGGTGTTCTTGTTCTTATCCAACGCGTCCACTGCAGCACCTGCCTCTAGAAGGATCTCTGCACACTTCAACTGAAAAATACAAAAGTTCATCCAGTTAGGCAGGAATTCCTAGAATATCTAACAGATACAAATAACCATACATCACACCTGGCCTTTAAATTCAGTTCTCGTATTAGTATACACAGTATGTAATTCCACAGCAATACAACAATCAAGGACTACTGATTGTTAAGAAACACCTTGTAAATAAAGTATCTGCAAACATTAACGGTTTACCAGAAACGAGATACACCGTGACTAGAAATAAGTCAACCAAGCCAGGTCCGTTCACCAGCTGATGGAATTTAAAATTTACAAGTGACAGGAAGAGGAAAACCAAAATGTGGAAACATTGTAGGGTATAAGGAGATATTCACATTAGTTTGAAACGGTGCATCATTGGTTTAAATTTACAGAAGTTCAACACATTACGCACCTCGCCATATCCACATGCAAAATGTAAGGCCCTCCTTCCCTCTGCATCTTCTTCATCCTTGTTTGCTCCACCATCTAACGCTTTCTTCAGACCCTGTTGTCTTATTCAACTTGTCAATGCAGCACTTAATAGTAAAGAAGTACAACAATGTTATAGAGATTTCGTCAGACGCAAGTAAAAAATCGAAGATGGAAGAAACCATATCAAATGCAAAGTTCAGAGAAATTTCCTTTTAGAAAGGAAAAATGTGAAAGGCGGTATCCAGTGAGAAATGTGCACAAACTTCAACCCCAGATAGTAATCAACTGAGAATGAACTCATTTTCAGGATCCTCACAAAATGTAAGCTAGTTTGTGAGCTGCCTTTAAACAAATATATTAGATGGCTCATTTAATAAGCACACTGCCCGTAAGCTATGAGAAGGATGCCTGATTATGATGTAAAACCATCAAGGGAGGGAGCATTCCTTAGTCATGTAAATCAAAGGTTGCGCGCTTAGTTGGATCATGATAGATCTGGTAAAAACTACTAAGTAGCACACTTGAGCATTCTTGTGAAGATACTAACATGGCTAAAACATCGATCAAATGAGCAAATCAACTAGCAGCAGAAACTAATCAGAAGCCAAAGCCTATAGCCATTATGTAACAGCAATTACCTCTGCATCACCAACACTTGCAGTATGATGGACAATGGACTCATCATCATACTCGCTTTCCTCCTCGGTTTCTTGAGGTCCAGAGAGTACAGTAGAAGTAGCATCATCTCCTGGGAAGTTCAATGACATAGCCTGGCCAATCTTTTGAAGAATCTCTGGGTCATTCCAGTACCTAGATAAGTACAGAAAACTATCTCAGCAACTTTAAGCCGTAATCAGGTATCAATACACGCACACGATGCCTACTTGACCATTGCAGATGGACCACCACTCTCAATATCATCAAGAATAGGCTTCAAAGATGGATCATCCTTGATACGGGCCATTCGCTCTTCAAGCTGATCTTGATGAGCTGGACTAGTCAGGTTCTCGAGCATACTGGACATTGCAGGATCCTGTCATACATTCAAAAACACTTTAGGCAAAATAACATGGAGCATAACACTAGGGTGACAAGTGAGAAATAAATGTGGTACCTGCATAAGAGTATTCCCAAGACGCTCTGCCATTGACATAAACTGAGGATTCTGCATAACTTGTGTCATGGTTTCCATGTACGCTTGAGGATCCAAATTTGGAACACCCTCTTCCCCGGTAGCCTGAGCACTTTTCTGAAGCTGCTCGGCCATCTTGTTGAATACAGGGTCGCTCGCAATTTGTTCAGCCATCTCTCTGATAGATGGATCCTGTACGTGACAAAAAAGTTAGACATATACAAGATGAGAAAAGTAGAACTTATGTGATGCACAAAAGAGAATATGTTTCATGTTTCCAGCACTGCAGTGCAAAAAATATTTCAAGCCCTCACTTAACGAAACTATCAAAGGCACAAGGTGAAAACATACGTTGAGCAAGCTGCTCATATTGGAAAAATCAAATGGACTGGGAAGGCCTGTCTCAGCTGTCGGTGAAGACCCTTTTCGTGCGTCAGACGACCCATCGGATTTTAGACTTTTGTTCTGGCACAAAGTTAAAAAGAGCACGTCAGAGGCTACAGAATTATGCATTCAGAATAAACGCCAAACTACCATTGCTTAACTTCTGTCTTAATCACATAATTGAAGTAATAAGCGCTATTTAAGTATTGTAACATGTAGTGAATGCCGATTTCATGCTTAACAGAAATATAATCATGATGATTCTCTTCAAACAGCAAACCACAAGGCTCCAGGCTACACCCTAAATCAGCAGCACATGGTTTCAAGTTTTAAAGCTAGACATATGTCTTGCTCATCATCATGACACAGCAGCAGGAAGAGCACCAAAGTAGAACCTCACATCTAGCTAGGCATTATAAGCACACTGCACTTTCCGTTTACAATTAGTAAACGGGGCCTCGAGAAGCAATCAGAGTACAGAACAATGGTTTTACTATCTTCTAACATTAATCAGTCCAAAAAAACTACAGAATTATCTGTCACGGCCATGTAACACGAACACGACGAACTGCGAAATCACCACACTCCACACTAGTTCCCCTCAGCCACATACACATCCCCGAAATCGATCTAGACCGCGCGAACCAAACGCTCCAACTCCCGCGCCGCGACCACCGGAAAACCCCAAATCACGGCCCCTATCGCGGATCTAGCGGCTGGCCGCTGGCCGGAGACGGGATCATGGAACAGCGCGGGGAGGATGGAGGAGCACCGAAAAACCCTGTGAGCGGCGGCGAAGACCGGCGAAGAGGAGCGTTTGGAGGTAGTTACCGGAAGCCATGGCGGATCGGACGGGCGGGCGGTCGGTCGGGCGGCAGCGACGCGGAGGCTGAGGAAGGCTTGCGGGGGAGGTAAGGCAGCAACAGCGGCGAAGGAAGAGGAAAACACTCGAGGGCTTGGGGACAAAGAAAGGAAGAGGAGGTTGCTGATCAGGACAGATCGGAGCAAGTAGACGAATTTTCGTACTTTTCCCTTCTAACAAGAAAATATTTTATGAAATGGTCCCCTATTTTGTATTTTTGGTTGCGAATTCCACTTTCTCTGCAACGTCAGGTGCACGTATGTGAAACTTATCGCAAAATATGCCAGCATATAAGCCGAACAAATCAGCTCATTTTATTTTAAAGAGAAAAAATAACAACAAAAAGAATGACATGTTGAGTCCATCTTCTTTCGAAACTCGTCGCCATCCTCCTCGTCCTTCCCAATCATCTACAACAGTCTTATTGCCGGCACAACGACCCGAATACGAGTAAAGAACATGTGAATCTTGCACTAAGATATGTCTAGATGCATTTGGACCCAAACATGCACAAACATCTCATATTTTGATACGGAGGGAGTACATCTCGGCGCATTCATAACGACAAGGACATATATCCCGTGGCACAATGGCAACTATGTGCACAGAGCATGGTTTTGCAATACATCACTTTCGATGATCATAGCTCGTGCATGTTCATACTCGTGTTTTCTACTGCATATTACGTTATCAGTCCGCTCAACACATCCCGGTAGAGTTAGTTGCCCTCAACCTTTAGCTTAACTGTAACTCAAATTGACGTAAAACAGATGATTGAGGAACAAGGACAAGAGGAGATCCATTAAAATAAATCTTTCTCATAGAGAAAATCTAAACATCCAGTTGACTAATCTCCCTATGTATTGGCCCCACCCGACTTCGGCTCAAGGCCACGGAGGGCGTGTGATAAAGAACAGAACCACCATGGCTTATCGAAAAAATGGACCAATAGATTAAGCTATCCAATGAGTTAGGAACCTTTTTTTTCTTCCCCCTAATAGTGAGCGCCCCATACATAGCCAATGTCCGCCCGTGTTCACAACTCCGAAGGGTGAAGGCGGATTCTCAGAATTGAAAATAAGGGCGAAGGATACATACAATATGCCGGGTCTAAAGTGAAGTAGTACAGACACGGGTCCCGAAAGCTAGTTATCAAGCTCTTTCAGGTAGCTTCTGCTATCTTTTTTCCATTTGGGTTTTTTTTGCTCCTAATGATTCTATATCAAGATAGGGGCTTCAGTACTTGGCTGACCGAAAGCTGATAAGGAAACCTAGGAAGATAACAGGTCGTGGAAACAGGGTACAAATCTTGTGGGTGTTAGAAAATGCTTCTCATATTTGGCAAAAGGTTTCTTAGTAACTCGATTAGTCTCACTCAAGAGAACTCTTCGGGCCACCACTTGGGATGGGACGCCCACTTGGGATGGGAATGGCTCAGCCCACATGTGAATCATGTCCTCGCCCTTTGCATAAGTATCCACCAACTTTCATGGTTCTCATGTGTCAAAGGCCTGGCACTCGAGTCAACAGTTAGAAATAGTTCCTTCAACCCTTTTTTAAGTAGCTAGATTCAAGCAAGCATCCTAGCAAAACGATCTTTTGACAATGGGCTCTGCCCAACACTGGGACTGACTAACTTTATACATAGATAGAAAAGGCAGAAATCCATCTATTTGTGCATCAAGTCCGAAGAAGATCTCAATCTATAATGAAGAAATGATAGTAGCTCATTGTTTTATAGGCTTTCTCATATTCAGTCAGAAGAGTTTAGGTAAGACTTTCAAAGAAACTCTCGACGGGAGAATCGAGTCTATTATTCAAACCAGAAAGGATCCGTGTTTCATCGTCCAATCTTCTCGATCGAACATATTGACATCAATACTCCTTTACATGGTCATTCACGGCCCGCGAAGATCAACCACTCGTGCGCGAGATAATCTATGAACCTAGATGGAGACTAAAAAAATGATTTAAGGTGGCATTGTCCACGGAGAAACCACCCCAAAGCCAAGTCACAATGGTATCAATTTCCAATTTGCATCCGGGTCTTATCTACTAAGTTGTAGGCCGAGTGACGCGTGGTATAGGGCTGCTCGTCCCGCCCGGTGTTGAGGGAGCTAAAGTGGAAGTAGATGCTATCACACATACAGTCATACTCAAGCTGACTAAGCGCGATGGTTGACAATAAACAAAAAATAATGTGGTTTCCAAAAATAATGTGGTTTCGTATCTTTTAACTGCCCCTCTTAATGGAATAAAATGACGAGCCACACTCAAGATACGATTTTGATCTCGGCCAGGCTGAAGGGTACCATCGCCAGTAACGACCAGAACACATACACAAAGGGAAAACAACCACATTCAGCAATAGTCGAGCAGATCACGCTATATGTACATTATTATTGAGATTTGGACTCAATCTGACATCGAAATACATAATTGTCCATGGTCGTATACTCGGAGTATTATATTTCATTGCATTTTTGCTGACAATTACCAAAAAACCAGGAAACACACATGGCAATCCACACTACGTATATGATATATCATCACAACGACATTCACATACAAATGCATGCATGTAAAATGCATACATGAACTTTGCATTATTTTATTCATATTCCCATCATATTTGCATCATATAAGGGTTATATCATTGATTTATAATGATTTTGGGAATAATTCACAAGTTCCCCTATTTTTTTGGAATTAACCCTGCGCAGGCAGAAAACCTTATTTTCTATATTTTGATGTTTCAAGGACCCAAACGACGTCCAAATGACTTGCAATTTTGGGAGCATCAATATTTGGAAGGAAGAAGACCTGGGAGCGAAGGAAGCAAACAAACGGAGGTCCGAAGACCAAAAGGAGTGGGCCCACGCGGACACAGTACCTGGCCGCGTGGGACCCCTCATCTGGGCCCTCGACGCTCCGTTGTCGTCGATCTTTCTTTCAGAAGCTTCGTCTTGACCTAAAACCGACTATAAAAATAGTCCCCGAGGCTCTTCGGAGAGGAGCGCCGCAGAAACACAGAAACACCGAAACAGAGATCAGGAGCTGCAGATTGGAGGGGGAAACTCTGGCGGGGCGCTGCTGGAGAGGTCTCCACCTTCTCCAACGACATCTCCATCAACTCCATGATGAAGAGGGAGTAGTCCACCCCTGGACTATGGGTTTGTGGAAGTAACTTATGTATCTCTCTCTCTTGTGCTTCACTAATTAGCACCGTATGAGCTGCCGAACATGATTACGGTCATCTATGTAATACCTTTGTGGTGGATCCTTATGAGTTAATATATGTGTGAAATTGCAATTGTTTTACTTCAGTTATGAAAGTAGATGCATATTATGTACCCCGTTCTTGTTTACTTGTTTTGATCAAGCATATATATGAGAGCGTGTGAGGAGGAACGTGTGCATTAGATGGAGTAACGGGGGTGGCTAGTGCGGTGAACGTGAGAGAAAGTTCCGCGATCCACTTGGGTATTTTACCTTACTTTGTTGCCTCACTAGGGATAAAAAGAAATACCTTGCTACCGGAGATGTGGGTATGACCATGCCACTACTCCATGACTAGATCTAGCATGTTCTTATTTCAACTTCATGTCATGAAACTTATTGCTATGCTCTGATTTATCTTAATACTAAGGTGTTATGATTTAGTTTGCATCTTAGTGGAGTATAAGAGAGATTAATAACCAAAAGATCTCTATGTTAGGACGTGATGCACATATGATTAATAACTTGTCATGAAACTTTGTTCCAATCTCATATGTTAACTTTTGTGTTCCATTGTCCACCACATCGTTAAAGAGAGAGTGCATTTGTGAAACCATGAACCCCGGTCCATTTTTAATCATAAGAAACACCTTTCCAACAACTTTCATCCACTTTTCATTTTCAGCCATAATTAAATCCGAAAATACAAAAATACTTTTGCATCTTGCATACATCATATAAAACCCAAAAAATATCATTTATCATTGTTTCCATCATCCTTGCATATTTTATTTGCATATTTATTTATTGTTTTGTTTTATCATTCTCACACCTTGTGCTTGACAACCACTTGGTGAGGTTGAGGGCTCAAAACAATTTATCTTTGTTTGCAGGTTTCCAAGGGAAGGATAAGGAGGTAAAGCTTCCACTACTGATTCCCCGAGAGTTCGATATAAACCCTCGAGTCATCCCTCGTGGGGAAAACAAGTCTTGCCCGTACTACACACTCTGCTATCGGGGTCTCAACCTACGCCATTGAGGGCTATCAAGACTATTTTCTGGCGCCGTTGCCGGGGAATCATTGCTGAAAGTTTTATCCAAGGGTATCTCACAACAAGTCAATTTCATCATCAAGTTGTGCAAACACCTAAGCTTGGGGAGGTTGCACCTACGTGAGCACCATCTTATCCATCTTTACTTGCAAACCATTTTATTTTGTTTTGTTATTGGCTTGCATTTTGTGTTGCATATTTTATTTTCAGTTTTGCATAAAAAATTAAAAAAACACATAAAAACTTGGAAAATGGGAGACAGAACTAAGTTGTGTGACTACACAAACACTCCAAATGATCAATTTATTGCTAGGCCCATTGCCACACCTGAGATACAAGCTGATAGCTATGAAGTAAGTCCTAGTTTGCTGAACTTGATAACTAGGGAACAATTTGGCGGTAGTGCTATGGAGGATGCCTCTTTGCATCTTCATGATTTTGTTGAAATATGTGACATGCAAAAATTTAAAAATGTGGAAAGTGATGTTCTAAAACTAAAATTATTTCCTTTCTCACTTAGAGGAAAAGCTAAAGAATGGTTGCATTCATCACCTATTGATAGCATTAAAACTTGGAATGATCTAAAAGAAGCTTTCATTAAGAAATACTATCCTCCTGTTAAAATTTTGCAAAATAGAAACAATATTCTTTCTTTTAGGCAAAATGAAAATGAACATGTTGCCATGGCTTGGGATAGGATTAAACTTATGCTTAGAACATGTCATTCACATGGGGTTAATGAATGGACCATACTACACTCTTTCTACAATGGTTTAAACTACATGTCTAGAAATATTCTTGATTCTGCTGCCGGTGGTGCGTTTATGGGAAAAACTGTAGGTGAAGCTAAAAACATATTGGAGAGTGAAAGGACATTTATTAATCCCTTGTGTTTTGTGTGTTAGGCAGCAACACTAGTGACAATTTAACATGTGAATCAAGTGATGTAGGTTTTAAGTGTGTAAAACATCTTTGCATTGAAACCAAAAAGGGAGTTGAAAAGAGCCAGTTTTGTTACTGAAGTAAACCGGATTATCCGATGTTGAAAATATCGGATTATCCGATCTGCAGAGTTCGCTGGAATTCTGCTAAGGACTAGAAGAAATCTCACACTGGAAATGTTCGGATTATCCGAGTTGCAAAATATCGGAATATCCGATGATCAAGATTTCGCTGGAATTCTGCTAAGGACTAGAAGAAATGTTACACTGAAGATGTTCGGATTATCCGAGTTGGAAATAATCGGATTATCCGATGATCAAGATTTCGCTGGAATTCTGCCAAGGACTGAACGAAATCTTCACTGACGCTGTTCGGATTATCCGGTGATTGTCTGATCGGATTATCCGATTCCATCGGATAATCCGATGATGACTTGAATCGGATTATCCGATTTGCCTATCTGCAACGGCTAAAATATGGGGGCAGTATATAAAGACCTTCTCCTACATTGGAAAGGTTACCACGACCAGAAATATCTCCCCCACCATTGTTGCAAGCTTAAACTTGGTAGATCTCTCTCCCTAGCCACTCAAACACCTTGTCCTTCTAGGACTTGGGAGAGTTGACCTAGATCTACCCTTCCACCAAAGCGATTTGATTTCCATATCCATTCCTTAGAGGAACTTGTGCATCTTGGGTTCATTGGAACCCGAGACGGTCGTTGGTCGTTCTTGTGGCTTTGGGAGCCGCGGGGACTAGCCGGGAGCCTCCAATTCGGTTGTGGAGACGTGCCCCGGCCTTGTGATTCTTGCGGCTTTGGAAGCCGTGGGAATTGGTGAGAGCCTCCAATTTGGTTGTGGAGTGTGCCTCATCCTTGTAAAGGTTTGTTGCCGACCTCGAGGGCATCATATAGTGGAGGAGATACGGTGTGCCATATCACGGCTATTCGGGGATCACTTGTGACCCCGCACCGCTCCAATGAAGACGTAGCTTCCATTGGGAAGTGAACTTCGGGAATCATCTCCGTGTCACCGTGTGCTTATCCTTTTTATATACCTTTACTTGTATTGCTAGCTTACCTTGTTTAGTATATCTTGTTAGCTAGCTTCTTGCTCATCATATAGGATTGTTCACCTAGTTGCATATCTAGAGAACTTATATTTGAGCAATTCCTTAACTTGTTGAAAATAAAATTAAAATTGGTAGTTGCCTATTCACCCCCCCCCCCTCTAGTCAACCTACTCGATCCTTTCAGAGAGCATTTTGCAAAACTATAGTCAATGGCACACTGATAGAGCACCTACTTCATCTAAGAAAGTAAACTCAATAGAAGAAACAAATGATTTGTCATCTAAAATGGACACTATTCTTGCTTTCATTAATAAACAAAATATGGAAAATGTGCCCTTGCAAGAACTAGTTGGTAATAATTCTAAAAATATTGATGTCAACTTCATTAGGAACTATGGTAATAATGGGTATGGTAATAACAATTATAATGTCTATAGTAAACCCCCATATGTTCCCAACAACCATCCATCTATTCCATATCCTAATGCTAGTAATAATAATTGGAAGCCCATACCACCATGTAATGATAATTTTGAGGCTAATAAAATTCTTATGGAACAAGTTGATGTCTGCAGGGAAACCACAAGCACCACCTGTGGTTGGAATGAATTCTATTAATATTACTGAAAATGTTCCTCCTACTTTGGAGGACACTCTTAATGAATTATTAAACTATCTTGAATATTTGTTGCCATTTATGTCTCATCTTGTTGGTTTAAAAGAAGAAAGAACTGAACATGATGAATCTCTTTTGTTGATTGAGAAAGATAAGAAAGTTGAGGAAGTTAAAATGCTGAGTGAAGTCAAGGAACCATTGCTTGACTTAGAGAATTGTAGCTTGCATGAATTAATATCTATCTTACAAAAATTTGCAAGTGATCCTTCTATTAATGCTAACCAAGCTGGTTTTGGTTCTTATATTGCTGATCATGTCTTAAAAGAAAAGATTGCTAGGTACAAACAAGAAGCTATGATACCACCTAAGCTTGGGGATGTATGGATTCCCAAAGTACTTGTAACCATTGGAAAAGAGACACACCATGCTATATTAGATCTAGGATCTAGTGTCTCTTTTATCTAAAGAACTATATGAAGTACTTGAATTAAAGAATCTTGAAAAATGCTCTATTGAACTTGCACTTGCTGATGATTCCATTAAATATGCTATAGGAAAGTAAGTGATGTTATGGTAGAGTTACATATGACATTTGTGCCTGTTGATTTTCTAATCATGGATATGGGGAATAAAACCTCTAGTCCAATTATTCTTGGAAGACCTTTTCTTCGTACCACAGGTGCTATCATTGATTCAAAAGAAGGGAATGTGAAGTTTCAGTTTCCACACAAGAAATGCATGGAACACTTCCCAAGGAAGAGGGACACACCAAAGTTCAAGCTCCCTCATGAGCTTCGTCCACTATAACTATCAAGTAAGAAGCCTAGCTATATGGCTATAAAGAAAGCGCTTTACGGGAGGCAACCCGGTTGTTTTTATTTTTGATTTTCTTTGTGTCCTCTTGCTGTCACAAGAGACTTTGTTTATAGTTTTGTTTCTGGAATTTTTAATAAAGTGCCAAGTTTTACCCATTTTGGTTTGAAAAAGTTGCTTATAGCATTCGGAGATATTATTCCAGCACGAGTCTGTGCACGGTTGATTTTTAATTCCTATTCTGTAACTCCGAATGAGCTGATATTTAAACTGTAGAAGCAACTTTTCATCCTCTGTATGCATGAATTTTTCAGAATTTTTTGACAAATTAAGTAGGGTAGAAAAATACGTTTTGCTACTGCTGTTTTTCTGGACAGATTCTGTCCCATTTTGTTTGATGCATGCTTAGAACTTTTAGGTTGAATCTTTCAGATCCAATTGAGTTTATGAGTAGGCATACAACATAATACACTTACTGGACATTCATATAAATTTTTGTCTAAGGATTATATGCAGCAAGAAATCTATTTGTTTATCACTACTAATGTCACCCCACAGAAAAGAAATGGGAGAAACGGTGTTTTGAAGTTTTTTCACAGGGATTAGAGGAGATGCACCAAGAGTATCTAAGGATGGTGAAACCATAAGCTTGGGGATGTGAAGACAACCCACTGGACCAACACACTCTCGGTTTGCACACGTCTAACTTCTGTTTTTCGATCAATGCACTTTATCGTATAAACTTGGAGCGTCTTTTTGTTTTTGTTTGTTTTGATTTTTATTTTTGAGAGACCACCACATATCATTTATATATGAGAGAGCTACTGGAAATATGGGTTGAAATATGTTGGATGCCATTATAAGATTGGGAAAAGGGATGTTTGAGTTGATTTTAAAAGATACATATAGTTGCATGATTCATGAGCTTGTTAATGAGTAATAATTTGCAAGTGTTTTATCAAGAGCTATCTTTTATTCATGTTTTGATGCTGAATGTTACTTTACTTTGTTTAACATGAATTAGTTAGTTCTATGGACACTCATGCATGCTTTTAGACGGTCAACTTTCTCCCTCTTGCTAGCCCAAAAATTCCAACAAGTAAAAACTTGTTTCCAACACCTTCAACCAAAGTTTTTCCAGTGAGTCCACCATATCTACCTATTAGCTTTATGCTATTCCGAGTATGTTTACCATGTTATTTTGTATCATTATACCTCTGAATTAAAATGCTTATGTTGTTGATTGTTATGGGAAAAGTTGGTTATATAGCTCTCACGAACTTGATGCACACTTTACTTTTATTGCACTTAATGAACATGACCCATTGTGATTAAAATTATGATGTTATGAGCTTGACAAATGTCTTTGGTTGAGAGTTAGCATATGTGCTGTCACATGGAAGCTTTCAACATTGCACTTCATTATATTAGTTGATGTCATGTACTTTTGTTTATGGATGCTTATCATGGTGAAATAAATGTGGAAATGAGTAGGTTTAAATGAGTTTGTATAATGGTTAGAGAGACGCCTGGGCCGCTAATCTAAGCCATGCATCATTCATGGTGGAAATTTACTTACATGCTATGGTGAACCTTCTGTGATACACCTTACAATAAAAAGCTATCCAATGGTAAATAAAAAGGGTGTTGAGATTGTTCATTATGTTTGTTTGTCTTGTCATTTTGATATGGGCTTGTTCCATATCCTGGGACAAGAGGTACCCCAGTTGACGCTCTTGATGATACTATTTTACTTACAATGATATTTAAATTGAACTTGCTTTGTTTCCCAAGTTGAGTAACACATGGTGTAGGTACTCGTATTCAAGGGGCATGAGACTTTCAACCATACTTTGTCAAGCACATACTCATATTTGCTTTCACTTTAAACTTAATCATTCAAGATGCTATGATAGGGGCAATGAGAGCTTGACACCAAGGTTACCACATTACAATCATTAACTTAAGTAGAAACATTTGGAAGTTAGATGAAACTTATTCATGCTTTACCTCTACTCATATATATCTTTCCAAAGTGTCCACCTTATTCAGATTTCATTACACTCTATGACCATTATAGGATGTTCTTACTTATCATTATGCATACTTGTGGTCCATAGTACTTTTTCATTTATGTTACACTTTGTGAATTATCATTGAACATCCTTACATTGAATATTTGATATCACTTCATAAACTATCTTGCATATTGTTACATCTTATTAAGAATGAACCATTTGACTCTATGTAGCAATAGTAATCATCTTTGATATCCATTGATAGTATTAAATGCAAAGTCCATGTTAGTTTTATCACCTTCATACTCGAGGACGAGCATGGTTAAGCTTGGGGATGCTGATGCATGTAAAATGCATACATGAACTTTGCATTATTTTATTCATATTCCATCATATTTGCATCATATAAGGGTTATATCATTGATTTATAATGATTTTGGGAATAATTCACAAGTTCCCCTATTTTTCTGGAATTAACCCTGCGCAGGCAGAAAACCCTATTTTCTATATTTTGATGTTTCAGGGACCCAAACGACGTCCAAATGACTTGCAATTTTGGAGCATCAATATTTGGAAGGAAGAAGACCTGGGAGCGAAGGAAGCAAACAAACGGAGGTCCGAGGACCAAAAGGAGTGGGCCCACGCGGCCACAGTACCTGGCCGCGTGGGACCCCTCATCTGGGCCTCGACGCTCCGTTGCCGTCGATCTTTCTTCCAGACTTCGTCTTGACCTAAAACCGACTATAAAAATAGTCCCCGAGGCTCTTCGGAGAGGAGCGCCGCAGAAACACAGAAACACCGAAACAGAGATCAGGAGCTGCAGATTGGAGGGGGAAAACTCCGGCGGGGCGCTGCCGGAGAGGTCTCCACCTTCTCCAACGACATCTCCATCACTCCATGATGAAGAGGGAGTAGTCCACCCCTGGACTATGGGTTTGTGGAAGTAACTTATGTATCTCTCTCTCTTGTGCTTCACTAATTAGCACCGTATGAGCTGCCGAACATGATTACGGTCATCTATGTAATACCTTTGTGGTGGATCTTTATGAGTTAATATATGTGTGAGATTGCAATTGTTTTACTTCAGTTATGAAAGTAGATGCATATTATGTACCCCGTTCTTGTTTACTTGTTTTGATCAAGCATGTTTATGAGAGCGTGTGAGGGGGAACGTGTGCATTAGATGGAGTAACGGGGGGTGGCTAGTGCGGTGAACGTGAGAGAAAGTTCCGCGATCCACTTGGGTATTTACCTTACTTTGTTGCCTCACTAGGGATAAAAAGAAATACCTTGCTACCGGAGATGTGGGTGTGACCATGCCACTACTCCATGACTAGATCTAGCATGTTCTTATTTCAACTTCATGTCATGAAACTTATTGCTATGCTCTGATTTATCTTAATACTAAGGTGTTATGATTTAGTTCGCATCTTAGTGGAGTATAAGAGAGATTAATAACCAAAAGATCTCTATGTTAGGACGTGATGCCCATATGATTAATAACTTGTCATGAAACTTTGTTGCAATCTCATATGTTAACTTTTGTGTTCCATTGTCAACAATTAAAGAGAGAGTGCATTTGTGAAACCATGAACCCCGGTCCATTTTTAATCATAAGAAACACCTTTCCAACAACTTTCATCCACTTTTCATTTTCAGCCATAATTAAATCCGAAAATACAAAAATACTTTTGCATCTTGCATACATCATATAAAACCCAAAAAATATCATTTATCATTGTTTCCATCATCCTTGCATATTTTATTTGCATATTTATTTATTGTTATCAAGATTGATACCTCTGAATAGGCAATCGGGCATATTTTATTTAAGAGACGAGTATCAATGGCTCAGCGTCCTCTTTGCCGCCAGCGGGACAAGGTTCTTTGCCAGTGAGAGTAGGCACGCTTGATTGCCCGATTCCTGAGGATCTGACAGCCTTTAAGAGACGAGTATTTCACGGAGTAAACTTTGCATCAAATCTTTGTTCAAATCTTTCCAAAAATGTGCTTGAACAG
Organism: Poa pratensis; assembly: GCA_947311845.1. Lineage (NCBI taxonomy): Eukaryota > Viridiplantae > Streptophyta > Magnoliopsida > Poales > Poaceae > Poa > Poa pratensis. Next base: position 11,814,392 of record CAMZMU010000074.1, read on the forward strand.
ATCGAGGATCTTCGGTTTGCGAAATATACGGATCAGGATATTATGACTCATTTGACTATTCCGATTGTCCCGCCTAGGGAGCTGGTTCTCAAATTCTTGGGCCGCTGCTCACGTTGTGGTTTGACAGATCATTCCCGTGGTAATTGCCCTGGGCGCTGTGAGGCATGCTCTGAATTAAAACCCAACTGCATCTGTCCGCAGAAATTGCTTGGGCCAAAATACTGCTTCAAGTGCTTTGACTCTGGACACCTGGCTAATTCCTGTACTATTGGATGGCGTTGTCGGGCCTGTAAGGCTCTGGGCCATCTACAAAAGGAGTGTCCTGGGATTTGGCAATGGAGAATTAAGAAATGACCGATGCGGAAAATCTGGGTTGCTAAACAGAGTAAGCAATCGCTTTTATCTGGAGGGAATCTTTTAATTGAACAACTCTACCCTATTGGTACTGTTTTGCCAAACCCTGAGGTTTCTACTGATACAGCTCCGGATACTCTGGTCTCTTCGCCTCGCAATATTGTTGTTGCAGAACAGGGGATTCCTTCTGAAACTGGGGTGGCTCCTCCGATGGGTAGACTCACTGACAGCCCGATGCAGGCATGGGATGATACCATTACTCCTGTTACCAGTCCTGAGCTGCAGATGGTTGTCCAAGTTGTGGATAATGTGATAATCACCAACTCAGTGAGCATTCAGGCATATTTTTCTTTTGAGCGAGTGTCTCGTTCAATAGCTGCTTCGGTTGTGGATAGCTTCACTAAACCCAACCCTTGGATGGATAATACTTCCTTTTTCCATACCTGGAACTCAAAATGCTGGCTTTGTCTGCTGGAAAAAGACTATTGATGGAAATTGCTCAAGATGACAGCTATAGGAGGGTATCCAGGAGGATCTCGTGCCAGTGTAGTCTTCCTGGTCTGAGCACTCTCACTAATATGCAAGAGTCTGTTGATCATTTTGGGCCTCTGCTCTTGGGCCCTCCTGCTCTTTCGGAAGAACAACAGATCAGTGGAGCAAATGAGCCCTTTGTGCTGGACCTTGCAGATGACAATACATGTGTGGTTAAGTTGCAGCTGACTCTCTCCAATGCTGGGGCAACTTTTGGCATGCTGCCTGATGCACCGTCTCTGGCTTCTCTTGAACTAGGTTTTGTCATCGAAGACGAGCAGTTAGTCACTCATGTTGGCGTTGAACCAGCCGCTATGTTTGTACCTCCTAATGTGGATTTAAAGGCTGCCTCCTCTGATGATGCTGTGGGCGTGGAAGCTACAGCCTCTGATGCTATTGTGGTTACTCCCCGTCATGGTCGTGGACGCCCACGCAAGACTGAAACCCCCACTGTGACCTCTCAAGTGAAACGATGCACCCGCAATAATAATGAAGGCTTCATGCACTCTGCCCTCCCTGATCGCAATCCACGTCAACGTGCTTCATCTGTTCCTCGTGCCACTCCACCTGCGGTTCTTCAGATCACGGAGATGCAACGTCTTGGTGTCGAGGTGTGCAACATTGATCCTGAGGTGCTCACTGAAGATCGCCTTCGCCGCCCACGTCAAGACTAATGTGTCACTTAGTCATGAGGCACTGTGTGGTTGCTTATTTGCACTTCGTTAAATGGATTTGTTAAATCGTATTTGGAGATTGTTATGTTGGGATATCCGTGGCATCAATATGCCTGATAAGTGGCCGCTTATTCGTAACAAAATTGATGAGAGTCTTGCGTCAATAGTCTGCTTTCAAGAAACAAAAAGAGGGGATTTTAACATTGGTTATTTGAAAAACTTTTCTCCCAAGCGGTTCAATCAGTTTGCATTTGTCCCCTCGGATGGGGCATCCGGAGGCCTTCTGGTCATGTGGTCGGGTAATAATTTCCATGGGGAAGTGGTCCAGTCTGAAATATTTGGGATTGTTATTAAATTCCAATCGATGATATCTGATGATTCTTTCTATCTGGTGAATGTTTATGGCCCCTGTGAGGGGGAGGCTCGTGAGAATTTTATTGCTTGGTTGTACAGTCTTGAGATTGAGGATGATGCTCTCTGGCTGCTGGTTGGTGATTATAACTTCTACCGTTATTCGGACAGTCGGAACAGACCTGGAGCAAATCTCGTTGATATTGCCATTTTCAACGATTTGATCAATACTCAAGGCCTGGTGGAGCTGCCACTAAAAGGTCGTGCTTATACATGGAGTAACATGCAGTCGGAGCCTTTGCTTGAACAATTAGACTGGTTCTTCACCTCCCCTAGTTGGACACTGAAATTCCCCAATACCTTGGTGCACCCTCTTGCTCGTCCTACTTCAGATCATGTACCATGTGTTATATCCATTGGCACATCTATTCCAAAAGCAAGTGTCTTCAGATTTGAAAATTATTGGATAAATATGCCTGGATTTATGGATGTAGTCAGAAATATTTGGGAAATACATTGTCCTGGCGATAGTGCAAAATCTCTGTCTGCTAAGTTCAAGCTCCTTCGTAAAGGACTGAAAAAATGGAGTACTAGTCTATCCGTCATCAACAATCTGATCAGTAATTGTAATGAGGTTATTCTCATGATGGATGATTTGGAGGATCAACGTTTACTCCATATCACTGAGTGAAACTTTAGAATTACTGTGAAAGAAAAATTGAGCCAGCTGCTACACTGCAAACAGGAGTACTGGAAAAAAAGGTGCACAGCCAAATGGGCTAAATTCAGTAGCGAATTTTTTTCATATTTTCATTCGATGGCTACTATCAGATATAGACTGAATACAATATCCTCCCTTACTCGAACAGATGGAACAGCAGCGTATGAACATCATGAAAAAGCAAGTATTCTCAAGCAAGCATTTCAAGAAAGACTAGGTGTTCCAGTTCCTCTCGACCATTCGTTCAACTTTGGAAATTTCTTACAGCCGTCCATCCAGCTAGATGATTTGTCTGCTCCCTTTTCTATCTCTGAAATTGATGGAGTAGTTCATGATCTTCCCTCTGATAAAGCTCCAGGTCCTGATGGTTTTAACGGGTTATTCATAAAAACTTGCTGGCCAATAATCAAATGGGACTTCTATCGATTGTGTCATGATTTTTGGGCAGGAACAGTTAATTTACAGAGTATCAATGATGCTTTTATAACTCTCATTCCAAAGAGTGCTTCTCCCGAGAGCCCAAATGATTTCAGACCGATTTCACTTCTCAACTGCTCTTTTAAGCTGCTCACGAAGTTGTTGGCAAATAGATTGCAGGAAAAGATCCTAAAGCTTGTTCATGCAAATCAGTATGGTTTCCTTAAAACTAGGACCATTCAGGACTGCATTGCTTGGGCATATGAATACATACACCAATGTCATCATTCCAAGAGAGAATCAATTGTGCTAAAATTGGATTTTGCCAAAGCTTTTGACACAATTGGACATGAGGCAATTATCAAAATTCTGAAATGCAAGGGATATGATGACAAGTGGATCATGTGGATCAATTCCATTTTTAATACTGGTTTTTCCTCGATCTTACTGAATGGTGTACCTGGAAAGAAATTTCCCTGCAAGCGAGGTGTTCGTCAAGGGGATCCTCTGTCTCCAATTCTATTTGTGGAGGGTGCCGATTTGCTCCAGACGATGGTTAATCATTCAGCCAGAAGTGGACAACTCACGGCACCTATTCCTTTAGCAGGACCGATTTTCCAATTATTCAATACGCGGATGACACTCTGGTTGTCATGCAAGCTTGCCCGAGACAGCTGTTAGTTCTAAAAGAGATTCTGAAAATATTTGGACAAGCTACCGGACTGAAAGTAAATTATGATAAGACTTGCATGATGCCTATAAATGTTGATGACACAAAGTTAAATGAGCTAGCACAAACATTCGGATGTGTCACTGGATCAATGCCATTCCCCTATCTAGGGCTTCCTCTAGGAACCACTAGACCGACGGTCAATGATATGTCTCACCTAGCTGATCAATTAGAGAGGAGACTGAATGCTAGCGCAAGATTTCTTGACTCTGGAGGTAGACTGCAATTGGTGAACTCGGTTTTATCATCACTTCCAACCCATTACTTGGCTTCGCTGAAACTCTCAAAATCAACCATTAAAATCTTTGATCGTGATAGAAGACTTTGCCTTTGGGGCAAGCATGAGACCACAGGTATATCTCACTCACTGGTGGCTTGGCCTGTGGTGTGTAGACCCAAGAAATATGGTGGACTCGGCGTCCTGAACATGGAAATTCAAAACTGTGCCCTTCTCTTGAAGCCGCTTCACAATTTTTTTTGCAAAGCTGACGTCCCATGGGTTAAACTAGTGTGGTCCTTATATGGTGACGTTCCTCCCCATGCCCAAAACCCCAGGGGTTCTTTTTGGTGGCGGGACATTTTCAAAATGGTTAATATATACAGGAGCATCACCAAATCTGAAGTTAATAATGGAAAAATGACACTCCTATGGAAGGATTTCTGGTATGACAACACTCTGTTGTGTGATAGATTTCCACACCTCTACTCCTATGTGTTGAATGAAGATGTATCAGTAGCCGAGTCGGCTTCAGTTTAGGCGCCAGGACAACACTTTGCTCTTCCCTTGTCGCTGCAAGCGTTTGAGGAACATGAACAACTTGCCCACATCCTTGATACTGTCAATCATGAATCTGCGATTCATGACTCTCACATATTTGTTTGGGGTAACAAAAATTACACTTCCGCAAAATACTATGAATTTGTGTTTGCTCAGTCTCCTCAAGACGCAATGATTCAATCTATTTGGAAATCCAAATGTCTTCCCAAACTTAGAGTGTTCGCTTGGCTGCTGCTACTTGACAGACTAAATACAAAAGATTTGATGTGTCGGAAGCATTGGCAGGTTGAAGATGGTCTGAATTGTGTGCTCTGCGAGCTAGCTGTCTTAGAGACCAGAGATCATTTATTTTTTGAGTGTCCATTTGCCAAAAGATGCTGGGATTCTGTTGGACTGATCTGGAACAGTAACGCTGATTTGTCTACAAGATTCGGAAATGCTAAACATCTCTTCAGCCCTTGTTTCATGGAAATCTTTGCATGTGTGACCTGGAATATTTGGAACATTCGTAATGACTTCATCTTCAGAGATATTAGACTTGCGTGGAACAAATGGAAGATCAAATTCCAGGGTGATGTTTTGTTACATCAATACAGAATCAAAAACTCCTTGGTAGCGCCACTCGTGGAGTGGATTAGAAACTTCTCTTTGTGATTATGTTAGCTCCCTTTGATTTCCAACCACCCTGAATTTTTTTGACAGAGTTGTAAGTTTCATGTATTGAAAAACCGCTGGTTTTTCTCTGATTATTAATATAAAATCTACACCGTAGGGATTTTTCCCTACGTTATCTCTGTAAAAAAAAAATCATTCAATCCGAAATAGCTTTGAAATAACCGAAATATTGTTATTTTTTCACCACATTAATCAGCAGCACCAACCAACAAACAGTAAACTTAGACACCAACTTAATAACAACACAAAGAGCTAGCAATTTCTCCATCTTCCCCACCGTTTCTTCTTCTCCTTATAGTACAGCAAGTGGCAACAACACGGAAAGCATTGCCACATCGGTACAGAGCAGAAAAAACAAAATTGCTCCAAATCTCAATTTTCATCTAGGAATCGTTCCAGAATAAAATTGACCAAAGTAGCATACACAACAGAAGCATAGAACAGAGTACACACAACAGCATCATATGAAGCGTCTCTCTCTTGTACATGAGTGTATACGAGAAAAGCGACCAACAGTAGTATGTGCACATGAAGCAATCAGCCGCACCCCCGATTCTCCCTCAAGAATTCACATTCTCAACACAAAACGGCCCATCGCCGCCTTCCAGAAGTCCGACGAGATCGTCGTCAATGTGTCAGTCTACATACGTGAATTTTTTAGCTAAATTGCATTGGATTCAAGGACGTGCAGCTCCGTGACAAGGATGACGACCCACTGCTCCCCGCATTGCCCAGGTTGACGCTAAGGAGGAGAAACTGACCGACGAGTGCTGGGGGAGCAGGATCTCGTGGAGGTCGTCGCGGTGGGCGAGCAGCTTGCAGTTCGTGAACGAATCACCCAATCGGCCTTCAGCTCAGGCCTTCCCGGCGGCGGCCGCTGCATCTTGTCGGTCGCCGGAGCCCTCACCGGCCTCTCCCCAGGCAGCCTCTTCGATGACAGCGAGCGAAGGAGGACCACCAATCAGATCGAGAAGGGCAAGCTTGTACCGGAAATCTGCGAGAGGGCGGCGAAGATCCGCGCCGCCGCCGGAGGATTTGGAGCCGGCGCGCGCGTGCTGGGGTCGATCGAGTGATTTGTTGTCGTAGAGGAGAGAGAGGATAAGTCAAGACTACGGGTTAAATTTCTAGAACTGGAGGGGCTAAAGTGCAAAACAAGCACGACGTACGTACGTACGGTCGTTTACCAATATTATATACTCTCTCCGTTCGAAAAAGGATGTCACAAAAATAAACTATAGATAGATCATTTTTGTGACATCCTTTTTCGAATGGTGGGAGTAGTAGAGAAGAGATACGCAAAATTTAATTTAACATACAAGGTTTTGACATGCCTGCAAGATAAATCTGGATTGGTCGATGTTGTTCCAATTTTATACTAATTGCACCGATGCCTCTATAAAAGCCATCTCACTCGGTATCAGAATTTGGGTTACCGAGTGGTGAATCTGGATCGGTAACCAATTTTTCTGACCACCCCGGTAAATAAGTTTGCCAGGTAAAAAAATACAAAAAATTGAAAATTTGAATTTATAAACGAGCATCCTCGGTAAATGGTCATACTAAAAAAACCTGAATTCAAAATTTTGTTTCAAGTTTGTCAGATAACTGTCCAGAATTTCTTGGTAAGGAAACAAATCGGGGGCAAACCTTGCTCAGTCCCCTCGACTCGACGGTTCCGATCCTCAAACCCCTTCTCCTCCTTCCCTCGCCGCCGCCTTCGCCTCCCCTCGCCTCCTCCCAGATTACACCCTATACCCCGCGCGATCGAGCCTTGTTCGTCGATGGGAAAATCCGGCGCCGTGAACCCGAGGAAGGTGGCCAGGGAGGTGCTGCTGCAGGACCACGAGGGCCAGCACGCCGCCGCGCTGCAGCGGGCCGACGCGCTCGCCCTCGCCCACCCGGGATCGGCCCTCGCGCACTTCCTCGCGGGCCACCTCCACGTCTTCGCCGCCATTCGCGTCCGCAGAGACGCCGCCGGCACGGAGCAGGAGGCCGACGCGCACCTCAGCTCCGCCCGCACCGCGCTCTCCGCCGCCAAGCTGCTCGTCCCGCACTGCATCGACATCACCACCGCGCTCGGAGACGCCCTCGCCGAGTCCTCCCTGCACCGCGAGGCGGAGGCCGAGTACCGCCGCGCCATCGGCATCTCCGCCCCCGTCGACCCGGCCAAGCACAACGCGGCGTACGGCATGCACGGCGGCCCCGAGACCTGCACCGCGAACGACAGGGTGCTGGTGGCCAGGGCCAGGGCGACGAGAGCGTACGACCGCCTGAAGAACAAGCCCGTCGCCGCCGAAGTCGATCGGGTGCTCGACATCGCCAGGCGCGACGGGGCGCCCGCGGCGCGGCCGCACGCCAAGCGCGTCGCCGAGCGCTTCCCGGGCTCGGCTCGCGCGCAGCTCCTCGAGGCGTACGTGGATCTGCAGTTCGTCCGTGGCCTAGACGCCGCCCCCGACAAGAGGGCCTGCCTGCGACGTCCTCTCGCCTCCATAGACCGCGCAGCGCAGAGCTTCCCCAACTCCGTCGTGATCGCTGCCTTCCGCGCCAAGCTGCTGTTCCTCCTGGGCGAGCACGACGCCGCGGAGAACGAGTGCGGCCGGGCGCTCGCCTTAGAAATCCCCCACGACCCCGATCAAGACTGCGTTCCTCTTGGATCCGTCAGCGGGACCGATCCTGTCGCAAGGCTGGTCTCGCTCTCCAGGCAGCTTCGTGAACTGGTTGTCAAGATCATTGGGCTGGCCGAAGATTACTGGAACAATTCCATGACCCCCGAGAGCCAGAGCGTATTCATGTGCGTGAGGCTTGATACTCTTCAAGAGGAGTACGACAAGGTTGATCCGCCGTCGTCTGCCGCAATATTCACCGTGTCGGCCGCCCTAAGCTTTCTAAAGGAACACAAGTCCTGGAGGTTCTGGGTTTGCCCTTGTGTGATGATGCTTCTTCCATGAAGCACACGGACACTGCTTCGTTGCTGGATCACCTGTGCAGCGAGCACCCAAAGAAAGTCCTCCCGAGGCTCAAGTCGATTCTGGACCCAAAAACCGTACTAGAGGGCGATGGTTCTTTTGGTGGTGTGACCTTTTGTAAGGATTCTGACCAGCACGACGTCATGCGCTTCAAACCGAGGAACGATATATTCAGATGGATGTTCTGTGGACCTAATAGAAGGATTGTGGCACCCAGGCCGTTCGGTGAAGTGAGACAAGAAAAATGCAAGGCGGGGATTATGCTTCTGGAGATCATCAGGAAAAAGGTTGCTGCTTTGCCTACAGATACATCTAGCTCAAAGGTTAATTTTCCGATTTGTTAGTTTTCTTAATTACATTGTCCTTGTGTACTTATTATGGGCAATGGGGATTAATTTCATCCAGGTCTTGTCTAACGATTTGGTTGTGCATGCAGTATGCGATGACTGTTTTTGAAATCCAGGAGGACTGGCTTAACTTTGTCGAGCGTTCTGTCTTGGATTATCGACAAGTCATCCTGACGCTTGCAAGATCATTCTTATGGGTTTGTTTGTGTCTGCATTTGCTTGTTGATGTCCATTTTGTCATCTTAGTTATGTGCTTATTACTGATAACCATCTTTCCAGAGAGATTTAAAGAAACACATGGCTGAAGATCCAAAAGTTGCTGCTGGGAGAATCAGTGCTGCTGATATTGATGCAGTATTTGACAATGCTACTACTGAGGACCATGTCACCACGCCTATCGAGGAACAGACAGAGGAAAAGGATCGTAAAAGTGCAGACGACCAAAAAACTGAACTCCACAAGGTACTGGTTGTCTTCACTTTATTCTAAATATTGTATTACCAAATATTTTCATTTTGAGTAGCGTTTCTGTTTTCAGTATAGTTAACCTGATTGAATAAGAACAGAAGTACTTTGAATCACACGATGTCCTGTGCGGTCTAATTACCGTCACAGTAATTGATCTGACTACATATGGAATTTTAGCAGGCACATTCCTGTCAGTATTCACACTCTGATCAGGCTCTAAATATCCATGGGGATCACCAACAAAGGTAAGAATATACTATGCTGTGCTTCTCTTCTTTATTCCCTGGAAGGGTACCTCTGTACTTCTTACACGATTAGAGGGAAAGAAGGTAGAGTTATCTCTGTACTCTGGGCAACCCGGGCACACTTCAACAAAGAAGAAATCAAGAACTGGGCACGACTCTTCCAACCATGAACGACCGCTGTACATTTTTTTTAATTTCTCTGAATTTAGCCACACTTGTGGCTGCAACCATGTAAATAAACCGCATAAAATGAAACTATAAGGTAGAGTTAACTCTACCTTCTTTCCCTCTAAAAAAAAGAGCCTGGCATTTAGTTCTTGTAAGAATGCTTCAATCAATCTGTGCTTCGTTTATCTGTTCTTGTCCCATGTGTCAGAAATTTGTTTCTCTTTTCATTTACAGGACTCCATTTATATTGTCATAGATATTTTGCGAAATCTCCCCACGAGATGGATAGTGTTAGTTAAACATCACAACATACATCGTTATTATTATGATCCAACATGACTAAATTACCTCCATCAGTCCACCAGTAAAACTTGTGTAATCACACGCAAAATCAATTTAGTTGTAGTTTTTGTTAAGTTATTTTGGTGCCTTATTATTGCAATTCTTCACTCTTTCAGGAATGCTACTGTTGACAACTCTATCAAAACCCTGGCACTGCTACAAAACAATTCATCGGTGGTAACATGACTGTTTGAGGGCACACAAGATACCACCATCTCTTGGAGAACCAATAACCTCAGGGATACTAATGGAAGAAGCGAGGCCTACTCTTAATCTGTCTTAGATATTTACCTACTTGTTTTATTTTGTCTTTAGTTTATGTTTTAAGTAGACATATTATGATTCAAAAAGGAAGTAAAAGATAAATCCTAGTATGCCTTTATTCAAGTCTCAGTCAATTTAGATTCTTGTTTGTTTGAATTAAGGATAAGGATGCAGATAAGACAACAAACTGCAAGCTCAACCTTTTAAGCTTGACATTTTGTTTCGCTTGAGTCGAGATCGTCTCAGACAAGAAATGAGCCCAGTGTAAACCTGGTTCGAAAAGAAGCTCTTTTTTCATTGGGCTCGACGCATCCTGGTGGAGTTGCCCTAAATTTATAGCTCAACAATTTCTGAAATTCACACAAACAGAGGGACTGACCAGATACAAGGGGTGAGTGTAGACAAGCAATTTCGTATCTTCTGAATGGACCAAATGACAAGGCACTTGCTTAATGGGAACCATCGTCAGTAACGACCAGTTCCAGAGAAATGCAATTGTCAGGCAATGCTTAATGGGAACCATCGTCAGTAACGACCAGAACACACACACAAAGGGGTAGCAGGCATACTAAGCAATAGTTGAGCAGATCACACAATATATACATTATTACTAGATTTGCACCGAATCTGACATCGAAATACACAATTGTCTGGTATCAAACTATACTTCATTGCATCCTTCAGCGACAATCCAGAAAGACAGGAACCGCAGATGCTCGTAAACACCACACAGGTCATAGAACACACATCCACTTTGCAATCAGACCAAAAGATTAGTACGCGTTATCGGCAGGCCCGTGGTAGTTTCTCCTCCTCAGCTGGGATTCTGCAGCAGGCTGCTGAAGGAAAATCTTGGTAGGATCATTTGGATCAACGTACCTGTAAATGTCAAGCGCTGTGAGTTTGCAACAGGAAAGTTGCTGGAACAAGGAGATAAGTACATATCAGATAGTGCACTCACGCATGGCGCATCATATCGTCGACAGGAGTCTGTGCAGCTTGCAGAGGGTCCACGCGGGGCGCAGCAGCAGACTGGGCTTCAAACTGATTGTAGCGCCGCACTGATGTGATCAGGTTCAGGAAGAGCGGGACAAAGGTACCACAGCCGCCTTCCTTGAACAAGATCTTGAAGGTGTGGGTCGAGTACAAAGCCCTGTTCTGGCTGTCTGGAACAACCTGCATTTAAACCACCAAAGGTTAGCATCTTCTGCTTGCTTTCGGAACGTAGGATGTGCAAGTATGCTCCAGCTCTATGCTCTAATGTTCTGTGATCACTCACCGGCTCAACGAATCCAGAAATATTGTTGCAGTGAAATATCGGCTGGTTAAATTTCTCACCATGCACGTACAACTGCAAGCAATTTTCCACGTCAGAAAATTTGCATTTTGTTCCTGAACTCAGGATGTAATGGAATTAACAGGGGATAGGAAGAGATAGCTTTCAGGATACAACTACTCACCAGGGGCATATCAAAAGCAAAGAAGCTCCCAACAGGCTTGGTGGCAACAAACACCATCCTTATGTTAGACAGGTAAATGGTGCCCTTTGTTTTTGCGTGACCTCCGGGCGCTCTGTGAACAGGCAAAACACCCAGAAGAGACAGATAATATCGAGTTAGTTATTCTTGTGCAGAACAGTGTTTAATAAACCAAAATGCCAAGGTTAACATAAGTAAGAAGCCTTCTAAATGACTACGAGAATGAACGCATTCCTCATCTAACTAAGATGTGCAACTAGATAAATAAATGACTGCTCAATTGCGTGATATTGCGCCAGAAAATCTTCATACTTCATACCACCATCAGAGCAGCAACAATTTAGTCTGCGATCTTCTATGTTTTCCAACCCTTGCAGAAGCCAAGGATGAATACAGCGACATCTAAATTCGTTGCAAGACAAAATGTGGCAGCGCCAGCCACTGAGAGGCGAAAATCCCCTGCTCAATTTCGGCTGCCCGCATAGATAACAAAGCCTCCTAAATGATTACAACATTGAAAGAACTCCTCATCTAAGTTGGGGTGCTCAGCATAATAAGCAAATTGCACCACAAATTTCCCGTACTTGTTCCCAAAACTCAACCCATATGATATTTAGCACATTGTTTTCCTTCCTTCTCATCCGAATTCCATATCAGTGCATAAAAGCTATACAGTGCAACTACATGCCACCAAGGCACCGGCAATTTCGTCTGCGGTCTTCTATCTCATATGTTTTACCAGGATGAACATGCGGCAGAGCGACAGGCAAAAAATCCCCTGGTCAATTCCGGCTCCCCCACCACCCGCCTGAAGGGATTTCAAATGAACCAAACCCTGAAGAACAAGCCAATCCCCACACGGTTTCTCCCCGTCCTAAGTCCTAACCGAACCTAATCCCTAAGTAAGCATATAAAATCCCCATCCAGATAGATAGCGCTAGATCGCGAAGCCGATCCTTCCCGGCGGGGCCAAAGACAACCAGGGAGGAGGAGGAGGAGGAGGAAAAGGAAGAGGGAGGATTACGCACGAGGGGATCTTGTCGACGTGGAACTCGACGCCGTCGCGGGCGAGGACGAACATCTCGCCGTTGAAGGGCACGGGCATCCCGTTCCCGAACAGCTGCGGGTTCTCCGCCATCTCTTCTACCGAGCTCCGCAACTGCTCCTTGCTCCGCCGCGCGCGTCGCCGGACCGGGGATCGGGGAAGCGATTGAATGGGGTAGGGGGAGGTTGGCACGCGATTCCGGTTCTGGGGCGGCGCCTTGACGAGGCTTCTCGAAGCGGTCGGCTTATTTCGTTGCAACTCTCTCTCTCTTTCTCGGGTTGGTTTGGTTGGGGTTGCCGTGTGGGGCCAACGTCGGCTCTATGTACGCGTGCGCGTGGACCAGAGTGTTCAAGATGGGCCGAAACGAAACGAGTGAATACCTCTCTCTTTATTCTCCCTCAAAAACAAAACATCTCTGTTTATTCCGTGTTCTAAAAAAACTGATTTATTCGTAAAAATGATTTTGTCACCTTATTTTTGAACAAGGTGGGGGCTATCTGGAAGAAATTTTTAGACTACTCATAGTGGGAGTAACTTACCTAGTAACGTAGACGCCACCTAAGTAAAAAATCTGACGTGACATGTAATTAATGAGGAGAGAGACAAATAGAGTAACTTAGTACCATCACATCATACTTTTCAATAGGAAATGAGTCTATAAAGTAATAAATGAGACCATCTATGACACTACCTCTACGTTAGACTAGTCATAGTGAGGAGTATCATATACTAGTATCATGCATATGATACTAGTCTATATTACTACTTCCACTATGGGTAGTAACATATTTGTGGTATCATATTGTATTGCATTAATTAGGTTGTAGACTCATCTTTTCTTGAAACACGTTATATTACGATATTTATCTATGATACCACCATCATTTCTTTCATCATTAAATGTAGTGACACGTCGTCTTTTTGCCTACGTGGCATGCATGATACTTGCTATGATACCACCACTATGGCTAGTCTTACTTTGCACTATTAGGATAGTAACATAGACTAGAAAATATGTGTATGTTACTAGTTGAAATTACTCCCCACTATGACTAGTATTAGAGTAAGTTCAATATTAGAGCCGACAGCTGGCTATAAGGAATCGTCATGTCATATATAGCCAACACTATAGACAACATGTACAATAGTTAGCTATAAGTATATGCTAATTTATTAAGATATGGCTCACATTTCACTCTCACAAAGTGCCTAGGAGCACGTGTTGCAGCTGACTCTTGCATGAGAGCCCACATTTCTTCTCTCTCCTCCTCTCTCTCATCCATGTAAGCATAAATATATTATTTAATTCCTTACAGCCTGCTGACTTGACTCTATTGTACTTGCTCTTAAGATGATCTTCAGCTTTCGCGGCCGTTTGATTTTGCCGAGGGGCTAGATGGGGACCGGTTCGAAAGAAAGTGGCGGCACTCCATTTTGATTTTGGCAACTTGGAGTGTCCACATCAATCGATTTAGGAAAGTGTAACTCTAGGGATCTGTTTGTTTGGGTTTCTGCTGTTGAAAAGCAGCTGTAGCTGGTGGGCTGTTAGAAAGCAGTTATGGGAAGCAGAGATTTGATATTTGGTAGAAGTGCTTCTGATGGCTGCTGCTGTTAGTTTGAAAGATGAAATGTCTGGAATGTCCTGAATGCTGAATAAGTTATATAAACGCTGATTCAAAACAACTAATTCTGAGTTTTAGTGTTGGACAACTAATTCTGAGTTTTAGTTTTGGACAACAAATTCGTCTGGGTGACACCCGTGAGACCGGCGAGTGGGACAACGGAGCGGCGACACCGTGCGGCGGCGAAAATCTCGACAAGAGCCATGACAATGCCCGACGAAGTTTGGAGCGGCAACAAACATGACCACACCATGAATAAAACGCATACATACATAGATACAAAGATCTATCCTTATATGTCCGCCGAAACAAAAAACAATTACAACACAAAGTTTTGGAAAATGGAGATATCGATTTATTCGTGAAAGAAAATTTTAAACCGGCAACCGAGTGCGACAAATTCGACAAAATTCATCTAAAAGTGATACAAAATTCAGTCTAAAATTAAGAAGGCACGGTCTAGTCTACGAAACTCGAGACCAATCACGGAAATGGAACCTATTCGTCGGCGCACACATATTTCATGTATAAATTATTTCGAACTGAAATATATTTGTGCGAGATGTAGTATGTATTGGACCTTGACCTGTACACATAGATGCGCATGGGAATTAAGCTACAGTCGAATGACCACGTACAGCCTACAGGTAAATGCGCATGCGAAAGGAAGCGAAAGCTAAGGAAAGGTAGTGGTTGGGGCTCACGGTGGCAGTCTGTTCGTAATTTCAAGCATTGGAATGGGTAATCAACAAAAACGATTCGGCACTTTGGTAGGAAAGCTGCGGGAAGCAGGTCCCGAGCTGCTTCCGCTTTCACCCGCCGGCAGTTGATTTCGCGATCGCGCTTATGCGAAGCGCTTTCCTACAGATGGTTGTTTGTTGGCGCTGCCGCTTCTCGACCTCAGAAGCACGAGCAGGAGCGGAAACAAACAGCCCCTAGGTTTAAAATTGCAACTTGCACTTTTCAACCGATTTACATATACTTGCACTTTGTAACCGATTTACATAAGTGAGGTTGCACACAAGTGAAACGAAGTAGTACTTTTCCGAATCGATTAAGACTCATCATTGGTCGAATGTAACCTAATAAAGCCATTATTTATCTTCTTCTTAGTTTCCAAAAAATATCAAATGGTTCATGTGTCGTGTGCATCTGCAGAGAGGCGTGAAAAATATAACCGGAGCACTATTCATTCATGTCAGATCTTTTTGTTGTCTAGATCACAAATGGTCATATCTCTTACAAATTTTCGCAAGTGCACATGACTTACTTACACGACGAATTAATTTTAAATATTTAGACAAGAAAAGAAATAAGATAGAACATATAGGGTGCATGCCTACATGGGGAGTGTGTCGTTTTGGCATCGGGGCTCCATGGAGCCCGGCATTTCTTCTTTAAAATATAAATTAGAGGTGTCAAAAATTCTGATTTTTGTGTAGATGGATACTGCAAAGTTACGCTAAAAAAATCATCGTATTGTGGGCTACACAAAATTCACAAAATTGTGGATACTCCAAAAACTAGTGTCAAAACTAGTATAAAAAGAAAAACTAATGCAACACATTTCATGTCAAAATTTGGCTGGCGAAACGTGCTGAAAGAGTGCTATTAGTAAGACAAAAAAGTTTCTAAAAGAAGTAAAAGGAAAACTGGTACAGCAGGGAAAAAATATAACTCCAAAAACTAGTATACAAGCACGAGGCAGAATACAGCAGCGAAGTTCTTTCACGTTCCTTTTGTTTTATCTCTAATAACTGGATGAATTCTACCAGGCGAAGCCGACAGCACCAGAGAAGGCAAGAGAAGAGCAATTTACAAACTTCTTGCATAAACACCGGAGGAAGCACGTTTCATGATCTGAAAATTTCCTCCGAGACACGAAGTATTCCAAACTCTCAGCAGAGTTCCTAGAAACCTGCCTGAAAGCTGACGTCCTCCCTATGGGATCTCGTCCTGGTGGTACAGGTACAGGCCAAAACCAAACCTTGCACAGGCCTTGCTGAAAGCCCTTTCCTCCGCGGCCGCGACGGCGTCGTCGCTACGTCCCTCGTGCACCTTTGCTGTGCCTGTGGCGTCTCTGAAAGCCTATACCACACAGATACGAGTGTCAACTTGTATGGCAAGAAAATTGGACAAAAAGGAAAATGAAGGCTGTTCTCTATGATGCTCAACTAAACTGAATTGGTACAGTTGGTTCGACTCTCAGTTCTTCAGAAAAGTGAGAACAGATACCTCTCCATCAGTTCCTTTCAGAATCACCCGATAGACCACAGTCACAGTTCCATTGTTAGAATAAATAACATCGCGAACTTCACCACACCAACCTGAAAAAATAGGAATCATTGATCACTTTTCCTTACTCCACATGGTGCTTTATGTGTCTGATGTTTCACAAAACTGTTTCTTCTATTTTTCTATGTGGGTGTCTTCAATGTTTAGGTGTGATCCAAATAGTTCACAATCCAGCATAACAAGATTAAAAACTTTTAGTGGCTGAAACATGGCACCTTTGCCAAGCACTATTTATGCAGAGTATAATGAGCCATCGTTCTGGTTCTGCATAGTGCGGCATGGTATAAGCTTTGTCATGGGTACTTGATAAGTTAATATTGGTCAATACAAAATTTGTGAGGGCACAAATACATGAGGCATACTAAAGTTGTATTCAAACAAATGGAAGAACCGCGGTGAGTGGACTTGGGAATCCACCAGAAGAGAAAAAAAATAATCACAGAGGGAAGTTCGTAATTTAATGAGTCACCTGGTGCATAAAAGCTCAACATTCTGTTGGCATGGTACCTGCGCAATCAGAGATGAAAAAGATTTTGTAAGGGAAAAAGTTCACCGACATGATTCTCTATCAATTCAAATCTTGTTATAAGAGCAGTCATAGTAGAAACCCAATTTATGCCAGTAAAAATTATAGCCAAATGACAGATATTGTATGTTAATGTTTCTCAGGCTCACTTTCATTGTATCTATTAGAATAAAGGTTTCCCCGAATCCTAGTAATTTGTGGCCAGCTTAGCACAGGATATGTAGCTACAGCCTTAATTATTCCACTATTCATCCAAAAGTCCACCCATGGCAAAATAAAATGCAATAAAGTAATAGTGTTAATGAGTGGACAGGGCAAGATTCAGGGATCTAAATAGCAACAAACTTTTACCAATGTGTTATCAAATGAAAGAAAGCCTGGTTGTACTTTCAGCTAAAGAGATCTGCAGATAGGCTAGACCGTCACTCTCTCCTGACACGAGGTAGATGCCATGAGTACTCTACTTTCCTATAATTTAACCTCGTAATATTTTCTGCGCTGTTGGGGATAGCTAATATATCATGGTGATCTATTTGTTTGCCATAACTAAGAGCATGCACCCCAAATATATTATTTTCTCGTCACAAAAAAGGAGATTGAAATGAAGTAATCCAGATCACAGGTATGGTCCAATTTAACAGTCAAGAAATGATTTAAACTTGCTGTGTACTGTAACGTGCTAGCTAAAAAGACCGCAAAATTTAATTGTTTTATCCTACAAGTATGCGATATTTTGTAGATATAAAACCAGTTCCACATGCTGTATATTATAGCAACATAGGCACGACGGATTTTAAGAAGGATGATATGACAGACAGCACACACAGACCTGTAGCTGATAATCAGTTTACAAAGTCCAGAAGTACCATGACTCATCCTCTTTTTAGACTAACAGAATTGTCCACCAACCTGTCCTTGTCTAAAATGCATAACTTAATCACCAACACCAAATGATTGACCATTGACTCTATATCTTATCAACCAAATCATTTAAGTGAGACAAGTTGCTCAAGTAACTTTTTCCATCTACCGGGTGTTCCGGATCTACCAACAAGGTAGCAACAACCTAGGTTGCGAAGCATTAAACTATTGAGTGATAAAGTGTAGTCAAATTAGTGCACAGGCTAGTTGCCCAAGCTTATTTTATTTTAAGCCAACAAAAAGTTATCGACTAAATCTATCCTATCGAACAAGAGAGGTGAAATAAAGCAGACCATGTCAACTTCACAACCATCCTATCGAATCTACGAAATAAGAAATGCTCCTAGTTGGATTTCTTTTCCCTTTCCTCTGGATTGAATTATTGTAAGCTGTGCAACTAGGATGAGCTATCTTCATGGTATCAATCCGATACGAAAAAGCATTGGGACGACCAAAATGTGTTGGTCAGGGCTATCTGATTTGTCCATTCCCACCAATTCCATTCAGAGCCTAAACAACTACAGAAGGAAGATACAGCAGCTGCAAAAATTATCACCTTGAAATCGCAAACCCCAACAAAGCTAATAATCTAGCAAAACTCTGCGTCCACTAAACTCTCAACGAATATCTGGAGCACATTCTGAGCATCTAAGCAGAAGGATCGATAACTAGGCGGCCAAGGATCAACCCGTTCGTTCACTCGTCTCTAAACTAGTCCAACATCCACCGGTGACCATGGCGGCTGACGGTAGAGCGTAACAGATAAAATCGAGCAAATAGATGAGACGAACCGGCGGGAGGGAGGGAGCGAGTGGCGCAGGCTGGCTCACCAGGGCACGGTGTTTGTTTCGGGGTCGATGATCTTGTCGGGGACGCGCTTGTTGAGGTCCCTGAGGATCTCGACGAGCGGGCGGGTCATCCCTGTGGCCTTGTCGAGCGGCACGACGTAGTTGGTGGTGGGCACCCCCTTGCCCAGGCCCCCGTCAAGCCTCGCCACCACGGACAGCCTTCCCCGCCGCTGCGAGGGCTGCGCGTTCCGCGTCCTCGTCCTCCCCGCAGCCGGTACGGGCGCCAGCGCGGCGAAGGGGCGGAGCGCCGCAGCCGCCTCCATGGCTGCCAGCGCGCGCGGAGGTGGGGCGGAGGGAGAGGGGAGACCGAGAGAGGTGGGTGCGGAGTGGAGGCGTCTTGGGGAGGAGGAGGAGGAGGAGGCGGCGGGGGGTTTTGGGGTGTGGGAACTGGGAAATGGGGACGCGCGGGCGGGTTGGTTGCGCGGAGGCGGAGCGGAGAGGAGCAGCCGGGCTACCTACCCGGCGTCTCGTCTCGTAGTGGATGGGGACTGGGTCGGGCGTGCGGTGGGGAATGGAGCGGAGCGGTGGGTAGGTGAGCTGAGTCTCAGCGGTGGTCACGGAGGGCGAGCGTGGCCGTGGCCGTGGCCGTGGGTGGGAGGGACCGAGGGAGAGGGATGGATATGTTCCTCTGTAGTCTCTACAGATGGCGTGCCACGTGCTCCGCTAGTCCCTAGGCTGCTGCTACATCGAGCAGAAGGTTCTCTTGTTTCTATCGATTTTTTTTTAAATAGTACGCAAATTGCGTACCTAATTTTTATAGAAGGCAGAAAAAAATTTACAAGAAACTCACCCTAGCCGAAGCACAGGGACCTGAACTCCACACCACTCACTCGCTAAGCCTACTCTCTCGCAATTGTCAGGCTCCAACTCTATTGTTACACTGTCGCAAAGCTCTCGACAGACTAAGTTCCTCAAGGACGTTTGCGATGATCTGATCTACTGACCGTTGCTTCCTCGTATTGCTAAAGCACCAAGCATTCCGGTTCTTCCATAGCGCATGGCAGGCAAGGCAGACGAGTGCATCGAACCTCTTCTTCTCCTTGTCTCTAAACTTCGCTCTCTACAGCAACCACCATCCCTGCAGTGTGTAGTCTTGCGATGGCGCACTGAATTGTCCTTGAAAGGACTCTCTGCACCCGTGCCACACCTCCCTCGCGAAAACACATTGAACGAGTATGTGTTCCGCCATGTCCTCCTCCTGTAGGCAAACAAAGCAGGCCGAAGTCTGCTCCTGCAACCCTTGACGTACTCGCCGATCGGAGGTCCAGATCCTGTGCTGCGTCGCTAACCAAGCGAACAGCTTGCTCTTGGGCGTTGCTCCGCTCTTCCAGATGGGGGTCGCCAAGGGGAACCTCTCCCTTCCTTGCACCAGCATGCTATAGGTGGAACTTGCCGAGTATATTCCTGATGGAGTCCATGGCCAGTGAAAGCTATCTCGTTCCGTCAGCGTTCTCTCGACACCATTGACCTCCGCCCAAAGCATCAGACACTCACGAGCTCCTCTGTATGCCGAAGTCCCTGGGAGGCTGGGACATCCAAAATCCATCCGTTGTCAGTCAGCCCTTGCGCCACCGTCCTCGAGTTCCGAGTTCTTAGCGAGACCGTGTTGGTAATCCCAGGAAGTATCTCTGCCGCCGTCTTACCATTGATCCAGCGGTCCGTCCAAAACAGGACATGATGCCCATCTCCCACCTTGATACGAACCAAGCAGTCGAACACGTTCCTGGCCAATTCATCCTTTAGCATCGGTAGCCCTTGCCAGGGGCGTTCCCTCTCCGTGCGCCGTAACCATTCCCAGCGCACCCTCAAAGCCAGACCGTGTAGTCTCAAATCTTTGATCCCTAAACCGCCAAATTCCTGCGGCCTGCAAATGCGATCCCAAGCAACCATGCACTATCCTCCATTGGCTCTGTCTTTTGCCGCCCAGAAGAAACCACGGAAGCACTTCTCCAGTTCCTCAAATCCCACACCGGTGCATCGGCAATGAGGAGGTGATGAATTGGCCACGCCGACATCACTGCTTTCACCAATGTTAGCCTCCCAGGTTTGGCGAGCATCCCTCTCTGCCAAGCGGGCACTATCTTTGTTGCCGCGTCCATCATGGGTTGCCATTGATTCTTGGTCAGGGGTCTTATCACAAGCTGGAGCCCCAGATATCGAATTGGGAACTCGACAATTGGACAGCGCAGCAAGTTGGCTACCAATTCCTTCTCCTGCTCTCCCGCTCTGATCAACGTAGCCGACGTTTTCTGGAAGTTAACTCCGGCCCCGATACCCTACCAAAAACAGTGAGGATCTCTCTGATAGCAACCAGATCCTGCACCTCCGGTTTGACGAATAACACTACATCGTCCGCATATATGGAGATTCTCTGAATTGGCGAGGAGTTGCCAATTGGCTGTAGCAGGTGGTGCTCTGCCGCCCGCAGTATTAGCAGTGTGATCGTCTCCATTGCCAGCACGAAGAGCTGCGGCGAAAGCGGATCGCCCTGCCGTAATCCCCGGGCTTGCACAATTCGCTTCCCTGGTATTCCATTAACCACCACTCTGGTACTTGTTGTGCGCATGCAGATCGCCAGCCATCGCAAGAATTCCTCCGGCACCCCCATCTTCCTTAGCACCTCAAAGAGGAAAGCCCATGAAATTGTATCAAACGCTCGTGAAATATCGAGTTTTAGCAGTAACCCAGCTTCCTTGCGTTTATTGATTTTCCGTGCTAACTGACTCGTACTAACATGAAATTGTCATGTAGAATTCTCCCCTTGATGAACGCTGATTGATTCATGCTGACAAGCTCCTCCAATTTCGGCCGCAAACGATTAGACAGCACCTTCGTGAATAGCTTGGCAAAACTGTGTACCAGACTTATGGGCCGAAAGTCTCCAACCTGCTCAGCCCCGGGCTTCTTTGGAATGAGCATAATGATCGCTCGATTCAGCCGTCCGAAGTTGCGCCCGTCGCCCACGTACAGCTTGTACACTGCCACCATCACTTCATTCTTTATGATGGGCCAGGCCTTGTGATAAAAGGCCCCAACGAATCCATCTGGGCCAGGGGCCCGATCCGCTGGCAGGTCCTTGATCACACTCCATATCTCTTCCTCTAAAAAATCGTGCTCAACTCAGATAGGTCTGCACCCCTCAGGCCCAGTTCCTCCAAATTGAGCGTGTCCTGTCTGTTTTCGATATTTCCTAACAGTGCATTGTACGTTTCAAAGAAGATTTCCTCTTTCTTCTGCTGATTAGTGATCAGCTCTCCATTGTGCCTGATTGCTGGGATAAAATTCTTCAGCCTCCTACCATTCGCTACTGCGTGGAATAAACGAGTGTTTGTGTCCCCATCCTTTAACCATCTGATACGAGAGCACTGTCTTGCCATGGTTCTCTCCAGCGAGGACAGCGCTAAAACCGTGTGCTTCAAAGTGCGTCTGAGCCACCACTCCTCCGGTGTTAAGCCTCTATGATCCTGTGCTTGGTCAAATCTGTGGATCAGGATGTTGGCCATAGCGATCTGCAACTTGAGGTTACCGACCTTTCGATCGCCCCACGAGCGCAGGTAAGCTGCCAGGTTGCGGAAACATGCATCCAGCCGCAGGAAAGGATCCGTGATGCTAGGATCACAACGCCAGCCCTCCTTTACCACCTCCTCAAAGCCTTCCAACCTAAGCCAGAACAGCTCAAACTTGAAACGCTGCTTCGGTCTGTCTGTCACACTCATCGACAGATGCAGAGGGCATGATCTGATACTGACGATGACAAAGCCTGAAGGAGCGCGTCGGGGTAGAGCAGCTCCCAGTCGATGGAAACCAATGCGCGATCAATCCTTGTCATCGTGGGCGTGCTTCGATCGTTGCTCCAAGTGAAGACGCGCCCATGCATATCCTCTTTAAGCTCCATTCTGCTTCGATCCCATCCTCTTTAAGCTCCATTCTGCTGACAAAATTTCGGAATCTGTTCATATTTGTGCGATCCAGGTTGCCATTGTTCTTATCAGCTGCTCGAAGTATCATGTTGAAGTCTCCTATCACCATCCACGGTTCCGGGCACAAGCTACGCCGCTCCTCTAACTCCGTGAGAAAAAACAACTTCTCCTCGTTCTCTTGTGGTCCGTAAACCGCCGTGATCCACCATGATCCTCCTTCTCTGTACTGCACTTCTCCCGTGATGGAAAAGGAGTCCAGCGACAAATTGGACACTCTCAAAGCCGTGGAGTCCCATGCCAACAACACACCACCCCGCGTGCCCACAACCGGCAAATAAAAGAACTCGTCAAAAGACGGCCCTAGGCACTGATTCACCACATAGCGATCCACAACTTACATCTTAGTCTCCTGCAAACACACCAGATTCACCGAAAGCGTTCTAATAAACTCCCTAACAGAATCCCTTTTGGCGGGGTCATTGAGACCTCGGGGATTCCAACTCAACACCGCTGGGCTTAAATCCATAAAAAAAACCAACTTAAAACTCCCAAGGAATTGAGTAGCGCTTATGTTTGCGCGCTGATCACCCCTCCTCCTGAAAGTATAATCTCGTCGCGTGGCGGCATTGTCTTTCCAAAGACAGCCGCAAGCGCACGGACATGTGGCTCGCGGAGCGGCGAATCAAAAAGGTGCCTGAACTCTTGCAGCGCAGATTCCTCAACCGCCAAGCCGATAGGCGATATCCCCAGAGCCTTTAGTAGGGCAGATTCCGCTATCGAAGCCTTCTTTGGCCTGACCACACTCGCCGGTGTTGCCGACGTGGTGGTGAGTCTGGCACTTCTCCTCCTTGGGGTAAATAGCTCGGCGTCAGGGTTCCGTGACACCGCAGCTTCGATTTCGCGCAGCAGAGGCGAAGCCATCGTCTTGAGGATTCGTGCACAGAAGCTGCGCATCCGCCCCATCGCCGCATTCTCCTGATTCATGGGCTCGACAGCCACCAAACTTGGGGCCAAATCCTCTCCCACAGCTTGCGGTCCATCATGGGCCTCAGCGGCTACCTGGGCCGGCTCTAGGCTTTGACCTGGCCTTGGATCCAGTTGGTTGCCGCCAATTGATTCGGTCTGCGCGATTTGAATGGACCTATTGCTGCTCGCCACGTCAGACTCCTGACTGTTCTCCATTGGGTCCCCCTGCTCAGCCACAGAGGAGCTAGAGATCGAATTTGAATTCAATCTTAGCAGTAGAGCTCGGTCCCATCTCGGACCACGGATGCGTTTACCCACTGCTAGTATGTGTTTAGGTGCTACACTGTACTCCCTCCGTTCATAAAAGGATGTCTCAACTTTGTCCAAACATGCATATATCTACACATTAAATTATGTCTAGATACATGCATGTTTGTAAAAAGTTGTGACATCCTTTTATGAACGGAGGGAGTACTATTTACAAAAATTAATTTTAAATGTTTCAACAAAAATGTGTGATTTTGTGACATCCTTTTATGGACGGAGGGAGTACTATTTACAAAAATTAATTTTAAGCGTTTCAACAAAAATGTGTGATGTTCACAAGCAATACGTCTACAGCCAACAAAAAATTCAGGCCCAAAATTCAAAATACACAATAAGAAACAAAAAAGATAAATTTAGCACGAATAGTGTCAAAAGAAAGACGAGAGCAAAATTCGCACTATTCACACATGGATTTATCCTTTTTGTCTCTCAACGTGTTTTTCCAATTTTGGACCTAAATTTTTTGGAGGTGGTACACACATTTATTTTGAACGTTAAAACTTTTTCTTAGAATGTTCTGAAACATTCAAAATTGATACTCCCTCTGTTCCACAAAAACTGTCGTTGGTTGCACCACTGAATTGTACGTGATTAGTTGTTTTGGGGCGACATTTATTCCGGGACCGGAGGGAGTAGCATGGTAGCACCTAAACATTGGTGGCACTAGATTAGATCCTCTGGAGTACAGCACAGCACGATCTCAATCAACAAGCGAGGTACTACTGTATTTCAACAACACGAGACAAATTAATATGTGTTCCATTTGCAGCGATTGTATAATATAGTAATAACTGTATTGCACAACGGGAGATGAGAGGATAGGAGATCGTGCTCTATCTAATGCCAAAATAAATACGAAAACCATGCTAGTACAGTCAAGTTATCTAATCTATTCTTCCATCGAGAACCCTACAGGCTACAGCACTAATAAACCCTCCGCCAAAAGCAAGTTACTCAACTCAGCACCACATCATCCGAACAGCCTCTCCTCCCTCTCGACTTCATCCAAGCATCTACAACGCCATGGTGGCCGTGCCCTGCAATGCATGCCGCAAGCATGGAAAACGCAAGTTAGCCCAGAATCATTCAGACAGCTGCCATTGCTGCACCTGGCCAGTGAACTCACAGCTGCAGCGCTCGTTTACTTACCTGCTTGAGCTTCTGCTGGAAGAGCGTCTGGACCTCTCTCCGGAGGGAGTCGACCTCCCCGGCGTACTCCTTCTGCTCCTCCGACGGCAGCTCCTCCAGCTGCACGCCCAGTCTGTAGAGCACGCTGTCGAGGCCGCATGACTCCAAGTCCGTGGCGTCGGTCGAGGGAAGCTTCAGTAGACTCCTGATGGCCAACAAAACCTGTCGTAAAAAGGGAAAATGATGGTCAAAATTCAAAACCTGTCAAACACTCGAATCTATGGAAAAGCAAAATATGACTAGCATAAATTGCACTGGAAAATAGGTTCATGCTTAAGAATGCATTAGATCACAAGATAAGGGTACAGAGAAGGCACAACCGTCATTAAAAGTGCAGATTACAAACATGTAACCAATGCTAACATAAAAAAAAAGTTACGGAACAGAGGCAGCTCTGATCGTACCTTTTCTTGAAGGTCAAGGTCAAACTTTGATAACATATCGACCATTAGCTTCAGGAAAACGCGTTCACTTAAGAAAGCAAGCCCTGAGTTTCCAGAATTCAGCTGAAAGTCTGCTAGGTCTGTTACTAGAAAGACTGCCTTCTTCTGAAGCCGAACATCGGTACTACTGCTTGACAACATGTGCTGCAAAAAGGGTAAATTTTGTCACAAATGACGAACCAATATATGTGCTTGTATTACTAGGACAGGATTTTCACTACCTGCAACATTGCACTTCCCCTTTCTGAACGGAATGCCTCCTGGCCATTTACGTTATTTCTGATCAAAGCAGATATAGCATACATTGCCTTTGCAGCTTCTTCTGCCGAAGTGGAATAGCCCATCTTCACTAATCTTGCTAAAGCTCCATAACCAAGGATCTGCCCAAGAAAGAAACAGTCAGCTCATATTACACGGCTAGAACAAAAACTATGATAAGAAATACTTCAACAAGAGGCGCCCCTTGCTCTGAGGGAAACAGATAAGGGAATTGAGTCTTAATACAATGGCATCCACTATTGACTTATCAATAAAAATATGAAAATAAATTGGAAAATAAAGCACTGTTATAGCAATAGTGAAATGCAAGAAATGTACATCATGTTCAACAAGAATACATAAGTTGAAATACAGGAACCACAGATTTCGCCAACTAGAAAAGAAAATTAGTCTCAAAATCTGCACAATACTATCAATAATGAAGTGGATACTCCGCAGAAAGATGATACAATATTGGAATCAAAATGCTCCTTTGAAATTCTGTACGATTACTGTCATTACCTGGCCTTGGACAAGGGGATTATTCTGACTGGCTGTACCCAGGATCCAGGCAGATGTGGTCCGTATTTCTTCATTTGCATTATTAAGATCTTGAATCACCGCAACAAGGCCCCCAATTTTGTCAAGGTCTGATCACAAATGCATGAGCAAGAAATAATCTCAGAGAATCTTTCAGAAGGCCACACAGAGAACTAGGCTTTTGTTGCATTCAATGTTGGCTCTTTTTCTATAAAAGCTAGTAAACAACACATTGGCTTGATATATGAAGCACCCTAGTAAATTGTTACAGATCTATGGCTATGACAAAACCATGGATTATTTCATTGGCATAAATTCTATATGCTAACACTAGGGTGTTTCAATTATACGTAGTTATAACTTATAAGTGAACATTCTGGTTGATCTGCAGAGCAGTGAGATACTCATATATTGATGGTCGAATAAAAGTAAGTACATATTTACCATTGGCATTGTCAATGGGCTCAACAAGAATTAGAAGCTCTTGCAACGCACGCTGGCGATCCTCTAGTGAAATGGAAGAATTATTCAAGTCAGCAATTGCAATCTTCATTAGGTCAGCATCTGATGGCATCTTTAACTTCTCCATCAACTCCTACAAGAAAATCGATATGGTTCAACATAGGCTTCAACCATGTATTCATACTTACACTTTGTCTTTCATCTGTATGGAGGAGGACCATTTGCCTGCCTAAATATAGAACTAAGCCCCAACAGAATCCATGCCTCTATTTTATCCCGTTAGCATAAGAATTGTAAAAACCAATGATTTTGTTATCCAGAACAGTGCCAATGGAAAGGCTATCCAAACCTTAGAAATATTAAAACGGATCGTACTAGCAGCATGGGGGTCGGGCAAAATTAACGAGCTTCAGAATAAATAAGTAATATGAAGATAAACAAGAGAAAGTTTCCAGGATTACATGATGCCAGAAAACTAAGAAAAAATCTATGGGTATCTGAACCCGTTTGTTCACCTTTCATCAGAGAAAATGTGGTGTTTACGAAACCAAAGCACAAAACTACATCTGCAAATGGACCACTTTATCAACTACAGATACTTTAGAAGACAGCTGAGAACTACAGAAAACAAATTACTGGATTGTGAAGTGAAAAGAACACACACGCTGGGTTTTATGCATACGATATTCTCACCTTAATCTCCACACGCTTCTTGAGCAGATCGTCCTCCGATAACTTCTGCACACCCGCTGCCTCTTCTTTCAGCTTTCCTGGATCAGAATTCCCTGCATCACCAGTACCAGATAGAACTCAGCCAAATGCAGGTATATCTCCAAAGCAAACCTGACTGTCAGTTCAGTAGTTCGCAATGCAATTACAGCCATAAGCTGCAAGTGCCTACATCTCAAAACCAGCTATTTCCCTCTGTGGTGCTAAAAAGAAGAGTAAATTACTAATGGGACGGAATATTGACTAGTAATTTGCCTCTACTTCCACCATACGAAGTTAGCCCAAAGCCAAAAGAGTTGGGCAAAATTCATAGAGATCCTACTACTGAGCGGCACTCGACAGCTCTGCTAAAATCCTCAACATATGATATATGCGAAATTCAACATTTTTCTAAAGCGAATCGAAAGAACTGATCACAGAATCTAAGGGGGGATTTGTGTCTTCCCGTACCGATCGCCCACTGCAGCATGCTGTCGAGGGAGCCGAACCCGCCGGCGAAGTCGTCCTCCACGACGTACCCGCCTCCAGCGGCATCCCGCTCCGCGGAAAGCTCCCCCTCGTCCTTCCCCGTCGCCCACTGCGCCGCCGACCTGTTCTCCCCGTCCCCTCCGCCGCCGCCACGGCCACCGCGGCGGACGCCGTCGCCACCGGAAGGAGAAGAAGCGCCGAGAGGAGAGCGACAGCAACGAGAATACGGTGGCGGTTACTGGACAG